>JAUCRC010000012.1:2400000-3600000 GCA_032399595.1 Tetragonula carbonaria | reverse complement strand
TTAATCTTCCTGTTTAGATTGAAAAATTTCTAACGCATCCGACAATTGTAAACACAATCGTGATCTGTACAATGATATTATATCATTAGTTATATTATATTAATTAATATTATATTACATTATATCTACACGATGAGAAATGGATTTATTCAGGTTTACGGAGAATGGTGAAATTTCTCGGGATATCCGTGGTAATTTTTCTGAAACAGGCGTAGGGTTGTTCATTAATGCCTGAGATAAAGTGGCCAAGGATGAGGCGAACCCGTCATTTTTCAGGCCTAACCGCAATTCATCGTACCGAGTCGAGAGAGACTCCACGGTACTTTCTAACACAGCACCGTTTTACGCAACACGCGAACGAACGTACGAACTGGTCATCCATGTTCTACGAGAGCGTTACTTTTTCAAGATAGCCAGCTACGTGCCGCGAGATCGACTTCCGGAACAGAAGTACCGGCTCGGACTCGGCGCATTGCCGCGCGATATTTTCCCAGCGGAAGTTCGCCATCCACGGCGACCTCCGTTCGCCCCGTGACGATAAAACGGGAAAATTGCGAGTAAAGTGAGAAACGATAATGGGCAACCTTGTACACGTTGCCCGTCGGCCAACTGCACCCCTCGGAGAAAAGGAGAACTCGAACGACCAGATAGAAAGGAAACTCAGGCTGGTTCTCGTTGCGGAAAACTTTCGGATCCGCTCGAATATAGCAAGAGAGAGAGAGAGAGAGGAAGAAAGAGAGAGAAGAAGGAATAAGCGAGGCTGCTCGCCTTTTAGAAATGAGGACGTTTGAATGCCGCCCCGAAAACGGGTTATCTAGTTATCTTTAGGAGGTTGCCTCGCAACCTTCTCGCCGCGCCAGGAAATACGAACACTGTACAGAAAACGGGGTGGAAAAAGTGTATTAGCTCTCGACCTCTGTCTCGTCGCTTTACAATCAGACCATCCAATTCCGGTGGATTCGGCAACGATCTTTCGAGACCCGCGACGCACCGAGTTTCCGCCGCGGTTTTCGAGGGCGATGTCTTGGCGTTTTCCTATTTCACTCGAGATCGTTGCGTGCGTACGACGCTCTGTTCCGTTCGAGTCAAATTTCAGTCTTTCGTTCAGAAGAAAATTACAAAAATAATGCTCGACTATTACCCTGTAGTAATATTCTTTTTTTGCAAGCATTGCAAATAGTACGTATTCCGTCTTTTTTTTTTTTATGAGAGCCTGTTTCAACTGTGTCACTTTTAGAATGCTAAAGCAGAAGAAGAAACTGAGTTCGAGTGACAAAATTTCATTTTCTGGAAGAATATGTTTTAGAAGAAGTAGATATTTCTTTATATCATGAAATTATTCATGCCGAATTACTCACTTCGAAAGTATGAAAAAAAATTGAGAAATTTTGGGAACATTACGAGTATTTTGGTCCTCTTCTCAGATTCATAGTCCATGCAATATTGACCTGTCAAATTCAAAACGAATTGAAGAAATGACACTTGACGCATAATGATTCATAAATGGTTGACTTATAAATATATGCTATTGCCAGAGTCGAATTCAAATACCTGTCACAGAAGAAATAGATATTGGATCCTCTATGTTTGGATTCGTTCTTTAATTATTGAAGGAAATAGGGTCGCCGTGTGTATCGACGAGTTTACAAAACGGAGCGGCTGGTTTATTACCGGAGAGAGATCGATGGATCGTGACTATGCCCGAGAGGTATTCTTGGAATTTCCCTCAGAATGCTATATATTTCGGGTGTTCGTTTCACGGTTCCCGTATATGATACGTACGAAACTCGACGGAAGAACGAAAGTAAGCTTTCGCTACCGCTCCTAATAAAGAACTCCTCAAAAGAGAATGAAAGATTACGCCGGGGAAATGGCACGGAGGAAATCAGGCAGAAAGTCCCGACGTAGAAACTGAATCGTAAATAAAAAGGAACAGTCGAAATCTTCGATCTCCTCGTAGTATCGAGCCCCTCGTACGGAATCTCGGCCACTTCCTTCAACTGCCTCTTCGTCTTCCGTCATCTTTTCGGAATATCAGTCCGATTTCTCTCTATTTGTTGTCCTTCGCCAACGTCCATGCGCCTTAGCCTTTGGCTCGCCATCTTCCCGACAAATCCGTCGACTTTGCTTTCGTTTCATCCACTCATATCGCCCCATCCTCTTATCTCTCTCATCCCCTCGGCGCTACGCTCGATTTGCCCCCTCGTTCTTCTTTTTTTTTTTCAGCCGGATATCGCAGCCGGCTAGATTGAAAACGCGGACCATCCTCTTGGTTATGCTTCGAAGGATGCTTATATCGATCGGATCTACGCCGATGGGCCGCGGCTGATTAGATTAAACCGATCGTGTGGACGTAAGGCGAATAAATTTCAGATCCGTTGTTTTCCTAGCGGTCTCAGCGAATACTTTTTACTCTTTTCAGTGAGCCGTGGTATTTCTCGCAGTTTCGAGGATTTATATCGAGTATTTAAAGCCGTGTTCATCGATTCAGGTTCCCAGATCTTTTTTTTTTTTCTTTCACCGAAAATGGCGAACGACGGTCGGGGAAATGAATCTTCGAAGAACGCTCGAAGGGCAAAATTTTCGAGACGATGGTGTTAATAAATTGTCGTTGACAGAGACAGGTGCACTTTGGACACGTTCAATTAATAGCACGCAGCTTTAGGCACGTTTTCCAGCGTTCGTCTCGCCCGCGAGAATTTATTCGCCAGCGACGCGGCTGCGTGCGAGGGGAATAAATTAAAACGAATTTAGAGTAAATGGGAAACTTGAAACACTCGTGGAATCCTCGAGCGTAGAGTCCGTAGTGCGTTTGATGAACTGGCTCGTGAATATTTGCGTGAATTTTCTCCGAGGCGATAAATTCGTACCAGGCAAGAAACCAACCGCCCCTTTGTACGTTCCACGTTTTAGAGGAATCGCGCCGCGAAGATTTATATCAATTTTATGTACCGCCGCGTGCTATCAAGCATCTTTAGAATCGCGGAGAATCGCGGCATAGTGATTTCCTGGATCCTGAGACGCATCCAAGTAGGAGATTAAATGCTGCAACTACGTTCTTCAATTTCAAATGTCACGATCCTTTTAACGATAAAAAAAAAAAACTTACAAACTTCCCAGTATAAAAAGTCCAAGAGAACAAAGTACAATTGATTAAATGTAGTATTATTAGAATGGACAATTTTCATTTAGATTTCCACTTTTACAAACTCGCACGCTCAAACCTATGTACTCGGCGACTTCTAATGGAAGATAAAAGAACTGACGTCTGACAACTTTTAAACGGTGGGTGAACATCGGAGACGATCAGATACGTTTTTACTGCAATATTCGCTCGATAGAGAATGGCCGAAGGTTCCTCGAAGCGACTCGAGGGACTTTTTGCGAGAATTAACTGGCGCCAAGGCGCTTGTTTGCTGGCCAGGCCTCGACGAGAGAAACTGCCGAATTTGCATTCGACCCTGTCGTTTCGTGGAAACGCGCGCCGTCTGAGAAACAATGCGGAACAAGGGGAGGGGGAGAGGGGATTACAGGAGGATGGTTACAGGAGGCACAGTGGTATCGGGGAACGATATTAAAGAGGAAGATCTCTAATGATACGGCGCTGGCAACGTGAATAGCTAATAAGGAAAACGGTCGAGTCGGTTTTGTTACTCTCGGGCAATACCCAGCCGATGTAATTCTTCGCAACGAACGTTAATTCGATATCTCGATAATCTCGACCTTTGTACCCGCGTCATATTTATACGGAGCGAGTTGTTAATAAAGAACCGAGCGATGTGTCTTTATTAGCCTTAACTGGGACGTCGTGCATTACGCTGCACGACTGTTATACAACGCGCAAGTAATTCAATATCACGACATTTTGATCGTCGTAAGTATCGTTGAATTTGCCAGCGTGGTTAAATGTACCACGTGGGCGGATTAAGAAAAATGTTACGTAGCCAGTCATTATGTCACGTTGCATGTCGTTCGTTTGATTTCCTGCTCTCTGTAGTATGTCTTTTCTTTTCTTTTTTTTTTTTTTTTTTAAATTTGAAACCAGCGAACGATCGACTCTTTCAATTTCACAACAAAAGGGACGTTATTAGAAGGAAAAAAGAGCATGATATCGCAAAAGCTTCAAACTGAGTTCCAGTTATTAACGTCCCATATCAATATAAAATCACTGCATCCCAAAGACGAGTATCTCAGAACATACGCGCCAGAGATTTAAAAAATTCATTCGCCCTCCAAACATTCATGCTTAAATTGCATGAAAACCAGGGATAAACAATGCGGTGACGACCAAATGGAAAAAAACGAATGGAAAAAAAAGGTGAGAAGGATCAAGCGACGGTCATGCGCGAATCGAGCGAGCCCTCTTGGCCAGATTTATCGCCAAGGACTCTCTCTCTCTCTCTCTCTCTCTCTCTATCTTTTTCTTTGTCTCGCCCCTTTAGAGGAACTCCACTTTTCGAATCCTAATACAGACCATTCGTTGGCATTCTCGATGCTCCTTTCTCGAACGCGTGCGAGGGAATCCGAGCCCCGTTCCCTCGGGCTTTGACGCTTCGTTGGCTTCCCAGTTCACGGCGACGCATCGTTGACCGCAGAAACCTCCGTCATCCACGAGCCTTTTCTGCCTTTTCTTTTTCCCTTTTTCTCTCTTTCTTTCTTTTTTCCTCGTTCCACAGCTTTCTCTCTCTCTCTTTCTCTCTCTTTTTCCCTGTCTGTCAGTCCGTTCTCCTTTCGTTCGACGGCCAGCCAAGGGCTGGAAATTCACGTTCGTGATCCGCGAACCGTGCAACGAGCTATTCTCAACACTTCGAGTCTCAATTGCGGAAGTGTGGCTCGATCTCCAGCCTGTTTTCTAAAAGCGGTCATTTCTACGATATATCAAGTTGCACGCTAGGCTCGGATATTTACGCGATCGTTGCCGAGATCGTTTCTATCCTCTTTAACACTTTGATGGAAATTAATAGAAGTTAAAATGAATAAAGTAGGGCAACGTATGTCATATCATCCCTACGTTTCATTTCTACGTAACGTCTTAGAAATAGAACGCTTTCTCGGTACGTTTAATCCATTACCGCCGTGGTTTATATTACAATCGTTAAAAATTTCAATTTCCTTCCGTCGATTTCGTAAAGTTGTGAGAATTGCGGCGGAAGAAAGCAGATATTGGAAGATCTTTGAAATTCACGTTTATATCCACGTTTCTATATAATCACGATCTTTCGATTAAATCGTTCTTCTGTCTGCAATTACTTTTCCATTCTCCCTCTCGAGACAATTTTCATTGTAATATTCATTCAGGGGCTTCTTTTAAGTAGAACGAGAAGCAGATGGCACGGTAAATTTCATTTTCATTTCTATCTACTGTCGAATTAACGGAGCCGATCAACGTGACTTCTGACTGGCGTTGTTTCAACGCTCGAAAAACACGTGTCCAACGGCCTGAGACCGACCGTCCAAAAAACTCGGCTGTAATTTTTCCATTAATCCCGATGGACAAACGAGATTCTCGAATGACTACGAGATTCACTCAAGTATCGAAATCCCCGGGTTGTTCCGGAGATAACTGGCAACCATTGGAGCTTTTCCAATCGCGTGCGGCAGGACGTAATAACTAACCCATCGCGGACCTAGATGTTATCTCGAGAGTTTCGGAAATTCCCGCAGTTTCGAGCCCTCGAGTTCTAGGGCAAAACGAAGCCTCGTCTCGTCAGCGTTTTTCGCCTGGCGACGTGTCCAAACGTTTTTTCCTCGCAGTTTTTCGAATTAGGACAATTGCCATCGAGCTCGCGAAACAATCGTCAACAACTTCCGCGCTTCGTAATTTTCCGATGACTTCCGCTACGTATTCGAACTCGTACGTACAACCGCAAGTTACAGCGTTTACGTTCGCGTTAAGTTTGAATAATTTACACAACTTCTTATCTCGTACGGTGGACGTGTACGTAAATGGCCGAGCAACGCCGGAAGCGGAACTGGAAGATCGACCGGAGCGGCTGGCTTTCTGCTTCCGCGAAATTAATGCCGTCGCAGGTCAAACGTATTTTATCACCCCTGTTTCGCAGAGAGTTTCCCTCGCCTGTTCCGCGGCAATTAAGATATCTCGCTCGTGCGACTCGTTCAAAGGATACGTTTCGCGGTATTATTTCGCCAGATAGGACTGACGAGGGAACGTATCCAAGTGTTAATTAATCACTTTTTTGACGAAAGATTTTTGATGAAATTTGGCATAAAAGTTTTCAAAAAGAAAATTTTTTTTATCGGCAATCGTTGTCAATGTTTAAAGAGTGAAAACTGTGAGGCTTATTGGTTGTTGAAGCAATCTTGTTACTTTCTTTGACTTTGTATCGTATTTTTAGAATTATCGGATTATCGATGACGTTGATTGGATATCGTCAAGTGGATTTATTTTTAAGATTCTAAGACGGTTCTGAATGTTTCTGGGCTTTTACGTTTAGATGGCTTGCCAAATAGAAGCACACATGTCTAATTACTTATTGATGATGAAGCATATCGATTTGATTGCGGTACGGCGAGTGAATTTTTCAAGAAATTTACTCACGTCGTGACAATGTGCATATTCTTGAAAGTTGCAATCGGATCGGGGAACTCACCTGAAGACACAGCGCCTGCAACATAAAGCACAGTCTGTTATTGAGAATTCAATCACAAAGATTACAATTATACATTAACTCATGAACCGCTGTACGTTTTACTGATTTGAAGAATTTAAGAGTTAGAATTTTGCAAATCTACTTGGAATGTTATAGAAATTCGAATTCATTGTAAGACACATGTTTTTTCATACATCTCGTTGCTCTTGACACAATGCTGTCATATAATATCTCATCGACCACTACAGAAAATTACAATTGATTTGAACAGAGAATGAAACGAGCAAGAAAATTCCATGGAATTTTGTAGAAAGTAATTCGAAACTTTTAATCATCAACATCCTTCAGCACACGTAACTACATCCGTAAAATCTATAAGCGCATTCCACGCGTCGTCGCTATAACAATTTCTACAAAAATGGTCCCGTCGTAAACAGGAGGAAAGTAGCCTCGGCAAGTGCTCAGATAAACGACACTTGACGAATAAAGAGCGCTCGGCAGCGCGGTCTCACGGTTTCGGTTATGCAGAGCTTCTTATGGAGCTCTTTCTCCTTCCCATAAACCGAGAATACGCTCTCTTTCGGTCATTGCCACCCTCCGCCATTAATGCCTTAACCCGTACACGTCTTTCCGCCATGTCAGACGTGTCTTCTCCTCCTATGTGTCCGAATCCAATCAAACGAATAGTCCTCGTTATCGGCCAACGACTCTCTGCAATCTCCTCGTCGCGAATATAAAACAAATGGATTCCGCGAGAACACGAAGGACGTTTTAATGGCGTGTTTACGATTGTTGAGCGATATTGAGAGCGAATAAGACCTCTTCTCGATTCTTTGGTTTCAACGGAGAGTTCCATGGCCGCGGCCCAACTACCGATGGAATTTTTATAAACTCGCTATAGCAGAGAACCTTCAAGAATTTGATAGAGGTATCATTTTTCGTGCAGGTTAAACATACGTAAATTCGTTTCGGCGAATTTTTCGAAATTTTCTCTAATCTTTTTGTGATACATATATAGGGGAAGATTTGTTTTTCACGTGCTTCTTGATCGTACTTTTTTCGCTCTTTTTCTTCGTTTTCTTTTTTTTCTTTTTTATTCATAATTAACAAAAAAAAAAAGTAGTTATAAATGACTTCGAGAAAAATACATATTATTTCTTTTATATTCCAACAGGAAACATTCTCCTTTCTCCTTTTCAGTTGTATCTCACAGTCAGAATGAAGAAGAACAAACACGCTTTGTTAAGAACAATGCACTACTTCCTCCTAGAAAACTCGACTGCTTAAGTAAGTGCATCCAGTAATTCAAATGTCAAACAAGTTCAGGCCTTGCCAACTTTTGACATAAAATGACGTTAAATGTTACAAGGCTCCCCTTCTTCTCCCGGTTCGGCGGCAAAAGAAAAAAAATCAGAGAGATTTCCATCTCGATTACACCACACGCTTCTGATCGACACCTCGCGGAGAACGTGTCTTACACAATGTTATGCGATATAATTACGCAGATGAAGGAACTGGATAAAATTCTCCCGGTTCGCCTCCAATTGGCTACCTGAGAAAGCAACGACATTCACCAGCAGTTTCCCACGTGAATGTCGTCGCACGCCTGGCCGCGTATCTCAAAATCTCGCATCGACGAACTTGGGGCATAAACTCACACGTGGAACGAATTCAGCGACGAACTTCGATAAATGCTGCTCGAACTACTCCATCCGCGATCGCGACAAATGCCGCGAAGGTAACTCGCTGCGTACACGTCGTCGCGGGATGCTCGCAATTTCACACGATCTTCCTTCACACGAGCCCTATTCCTCGTCGATCGGGCCGCGACACGCGTTTCGCTGACGAATTTCCAGGGTGAAAGCAATCGACTCGATCGGCGAAACACAGAGAGAAATAATTCGCGAGTTTTGGTTAGTCGCGTCGCCACTTTCACGTGGATCAATTTTCATCCAATTTTCCTTTTCCTTTCTTCCTTTTTTTTTCTTTTCTTTTTTCAATCAGGTCAAGAGAATTTCTTCGATCTTCAAGATATTTTCGTACATTGCTCCGTTTCAGTAAATAGAAGAATTCAATATTCAGACGTATATATATATATATATATTTCTAGTTGCACTGCTTTCAGGCTGGCCGGGATCGATCGCGATCGATTCGCCAATGCCGATTTTGTAGAATGTGTATTCGTACGTAATCACTCGTCCTCGTCGAACGTGTGCACGAACGGTAGTTTCCTTTGACGCATCGATATTGCTTCGATATTGCCCGCGAATGTGATTGTTCGCCTCTGTACGAGAATTCGAAAGAAACGAACGGACATTCTGCTCGATACTGAGACGTTCGACTATCTTATTAATTTTCTTCTCTGAATATACGTCTGCGTGACGCGTCGAAAGCGGTGGAGGATTTGCAAAGACGTTCGACGGGAGGAACTGCGGTGGCGCAGTTCGGCCGCGATGGAGGAAAACAATTTAGGAAATTTCTTTGGTCGCGTGCCACTGGCAGCGGCTCAATATGGCGCTCGCGATAAATCATCGCGCGCTCGGACCTCTTTCGAGACCGAGCGGCAGAAACGGCGAAATGGGCTGTGTTTTAACCGGGCAAACAACCAGGGATAACCTGCTCGCCGCTCGTTACACACGCAGAAAGACCACGCGCGCGCTCCAGCTCGTTTGCGAAAATTCTCGGAAACTCTTCAGACACGGACGGACAATCATTTCATCTCCTTTCTTCTTACTTTCATCGATATTATTTTCATTTTTCAATCCTCCTTTTTTCTTCTTCTTTTTTTCCTTTTTTTCTGTTTTTTTTAAAATTCAGATCACTTTCGTGGCCATTGCGCCACTCGAACAGTCTCGTCGGTAAAACGTTCGGGATTATTCATTTAATGCGCTATGAGAACGTTTTCGTGTTCGAGAGCATTCGAAAAGGGAGCTGATCGTCGGTCGTCTGTTCCTGAACACGCCCGCAAAAAGTTTCGCAGAGGAAAACCTAATAATTCTGCTAATGGGGTGAAGCGAATCACTTTTGTGCCACCCCTCTAGCTATCGCCCAGAGAATAAATACCAGAAATTGATCGATTCGCGAGATCTCCTCGGTTCTATCTCGTGTTTTTTGCTGTTCTTTTTTTCTTTTTTCTTTTTTTGAGAGTTTCGAGAAACTTTGTAAACTCTAAGGAGGAGTGAGTTGAGAATACCTTTTTTTCTTTTATCTTAGAATGTTCATTAATCGATTTACTGCTTGTAATCATTCGAGCAACACGAATGTGAAGTGAACGAATAATTAATTTAAATTTGAGGATACAAGAATATATGGTTGCTTTTTTTTAAAATTAAATTTGAATAATTGCGAACAGTTCTGCGTAAAGTAAAATCAAAGTTCTCTTCTATCCTTCCTGATTATATGACAATATTTCACCTAGCGGGCTTTCACACAAAGATTGACAAGGGATAATCGTGTAAAAAAGTTTACTTTTCGAAAGCGACATTCTGTCGCCATTCCGTGGCCCCAAGAACAATTTTCATGAATTATGAATTCATGCACAATCGATGGAACATTGATAAACAGAAAAAAAAGAAAAAGAAAAAAAGCCCTCGTCAAGAAGAGTCATCCGCCAATTTTAAAACATGTCTCGCGTCGCATTAACCGCCGGCCAAACATTTGTTGATCAAGCGAAATTCGATGCACCGTGAAAAGAATACCTCGAGGGATTGCAATTTCACGCGCGCGACGAAAAAGTTGAAACTCGCGCAACTCGATCGGGAGGAGGGGAGGTTGCCGATCCATTTTGAAAACTGCGGGCTATTAGTAAAACGATTTTACTGGTCCAATCAGAATATCCATCACACGGCTCGGGGATTATAATATAATTTCGATCCATCAGCTGGATAATATCGACGGGTTGCCGCGCTCTCTCTCTCTCTCTCTCTCTCTCAACGATCGTTCACCGCGAGATCGGTGATTCGATATTTCTTGCACGAAACGCCACGACTCCAACTATCCCCCTCCTCCTCCTCCTACTCTTCCCTCTGCTCTTCGCGTCGCAACTTCTCCATCCTCGAATTTACGCGCGAAAATTAGAGCCGCGATTCGCCAGAGGGGCAAGCAAATCCGCGACGATCGACGATTGCCCTCGGAGCAGTTTTTCGGAGATCGCGATCTTTCATGCCTCGCGCTCCTTCATGAAGGCTGCTTGAAATTTTCCGCACGATCTGAACGAAGTTCTGAACGAAGCATGCCAGCACGACAGGGGCAAAAATTTCTGCACGTAATTCACGGCAATGATACGTTCGCTCGAATTTACGTGGCAATCTATGTAATAGATGATGGTTGATTTATTGATTCCCAGAAAATGAGTATTGTTTTCATTAACACCGTCGCGTCGCGAGAACGCAGGGGTGATTTTTGGAGGGTGATTCTGCAAATACGAAAGCGAAAGAGGTACAGTAATTTTCGAGAAACTCAATCGCGTCAGGAAAATTAAATTACGATCCACGCGACGGATAATTGTTATATCGATTTTCAGGAACTGAATATTGTTTTCGGAATTTGACATTCTATAAATACGCGAATAAAATAGTCTTCTACTTTAATATAATATGATTCTTTTCTAATAGAGTATTATTTTAATATAGTATAATTCTTCTTAAAAGACCTAATTCTATAAAAAAAGAAAATGCGATCTACACGATAGATAGTGTAATAATTATTAATTATTTATTGATTTTCAAAATATAATATTATTTTCATTAACATTACTTTCAAAACCGTTCTGAAAGATTCTACAAGTGCACGAACGAAGTGGAATGTGTTTCTAAAAGTTCAAATTGCCAACGACGAGACAGATAACCAGCGATTCATTAATTTCGTCGAAATGAATGATCTTTTTATCAACACCGTCGTAAGAACAGCAGACGTTTTCAAGAGCGGCTAAGGTTTCGCGAATTGTGTCTTTACAAGAGCAAACAGTGCGTGACGAACGAGAGATTTCCCACAGAAAACTCGAAGAGCATAATTTTGTTAAAAATGAACGAGGAGCTTGCATGGCCATTTTCTTTCTCAAATTATCATAAAAAGTTACCGCGAAATCGTAAGTAATCGCGAAACGACCGGAAATGATTCGAAGCAGAGGAATTTTTCACGGGATATTTTCACAAATTGTTTCGAGGATTTCTCGTTAAAACGGAGTAACGACGAAACACGCGCATAAGGGAGAGGAAGAAGCGAACGCGGAGAAAAAAGAAAAAAAAAAGAGGGTTAGAAAACGCTGACAATAAAGCGAGTTTTATCTCCAAACTAGCTAGTAGGAAAATAATTTTCCGTGGGTGCTCGACCCTGATTACGATACAAGCATAACACCGTGCTTACATGAATGGCTCGTGCGAGGAAACGAGCGTCGCGTCGCCGAGCGAAGTTCGAATCGATAAGTCGATTCGAACAAAGCCGGCAACGTATGTACGTACGTATGTACACTAATGGCACCGTAGCGGCTAACCGGCCGTAACCGCTCAACTATTTTCAAATCCGTTAATTTTACGCTCCAGATAATTCGGCAGCCCATTCTTGTTTGAGTCGCCGTTACGTTAACGAAGAATCGAAATGAAAGGAAATGAGATCAAAAGAAAAAAAAAGAGAAGAAAAGAAAAGAAATAGAAGTGAAGAGAGAAAAAAGCGCGGTGGACAAAATTGATCGCGCTAATTTCAAGCTGGCTTACGAAAATTGTTCGACCATTTTCTACTTCTCTCTCTTTCGCTCTCTCATGCATCCGCGTTTTAATTAAATTTCTCGACAAACGGGCTCCGGTGGACTCCCGTTTATTTTTCCTCCCGGTTGAAACTACCCCGGCCGGAGTGTTTGGATTATTATGCGAATTATTTTCACCAACTTTCGGTTGCTCTCTCACTACGGATACCGGGAAAGTTGCAGCGGCGACGGAAACGCGCGTTCGCGCGTACGCGAAACGAAGCTTGGTGGAGCTTTGCTTGTAGAAAAGCACGTTTAATCAAATATAACTTAAATCGGGATAGTTTAAAAAAGTGCTCGGCTCGGTCGATCGCAACTTTTCACATTGTGAAAGCCCTGGCTTTCGCGGCGGGCCACTCATAAATGAAAGGCGACGTGACGTGGCCTTTGTAAGCGAACCGTGTAAATGTCATCAATCGGATCCGAGGGAACAAATTCAACGAGCGGAAGGTATCTACATCTCGATGAGCTATAAATGAGCAACGACTCGAGACGAGTCGTAGAGATGATTAACGAGGAAGCTTCGTTTCGTTTCAGTTTGGACGCGACAATTTCTTCAACTCGTTCGTTCACCAGGCAGATATTGCCTACAACTAGAATCGATTTGTCTCTTCGATACTTCTTAATCGTGATTGCAAGAGTTGGACAGGTCAGCCGATTTAAGATCGACTCTATGAATTCGTCAGAGAACGCAGACTCGACTTCGGTGTTTCTGTTGCGAAACAAAAATAATAAAATAATAGAAGAAAGAAAAACGCGCGTTCGAGGTGGAAACGTATCAGCCGAGAGACGATCAACAAGAAGACTGAACCATCTCTACAAATCTACAATCCAAACACTTGCCCCAAAGCTTCTCTTCTTCTCGCAAAACGCACTCGACACAACTTTCCCATTCAGCGTCGCTTCTGTTACGTTTCGCGCAAAGTGAAAAGGAACGAAGAGAGAAAGAGAGGGGAAAAACACGAACAAGAAGAAACAAAACCAAAAGGAGAAAAAGATAAGGAAAGTACAAGAAACAAAAAGGGGGAAAAAAGAAGGAAAAGGAAAAAGAAGGAGAGAAAAGGAAAATCCAGCGCGTACAAGCTTTCTCGACCAAGATACAAAGAAATCTCGTTTACTCGAACTCTGCTCTGCATCCTCGCCGGACCGGAAGACAAAAGCAGGATAACGTTCCACCGCGAAAATGCGACACGGTCGATCCTTTAAAGCGGACGTGCGGAAACGGTACGTTCTCCTATCCTCCAAACATTTTCAACGATATCCCCGACATTCGCCGGCTCTTTTATTCTACGCAACCGTCACGCGAGCGTAAATTAAATCCCTCCTCCTCCTCTGCCTTGCTAGCATCGTCCAACGAATCGTCCTGCTAATCGAATGATAGATACTCGATAGTTCGATATTTTTTAATGAATCCAATCGAGATGGCTCGCAGTGACGCGAGTTCGATCCGAATCGGAATTCTTGTTCAGAGGTTTTTTTCAATCGTACCTACGTACCGCAGATAGACAGACAGGCAGACAGACAGAGTCACTTGGTCGTGGTAATCAATCGAATTGTTCCGTGAGCGCCGATCAATCGACTCACGTTCGCCGAAACTGTTTGCAATCAGCTTCGCTGATAATCAGATCGTACCAGAATTTGGCAATGAAAACGTCCTGGATATTTTTCGGTACGATTTCGTAACGCGCGAAGCTGTTACATTTTTCTATCTTTTTTTTTCTTTTTTTATTTTTTTCTTGGTGGAATTTCGCGAAACGAAAAGAGCGAGAAAACAATATCGAATATCGATGGACGTTGCTTGAATAATTGAAAGAGACACGTAGCTTTTCCACTGGTAATGCTGTCTGTTGATTCGATAGAACATTCTGCGCGTTAACAGCGATGAGGAGATCTTACGTTTAATTTTTTTTTTTAGAAGCGAAACGAAATTTGTGGGCAGCTTCGAGTATAGGGATGCAAGAAATGAGTATTACAGCCGAGATTAAGGTACGAACGGATAGCATATGATTATCCAAGATGTTGCGCAGTCGGTGCAGTTTGTCTGGATTAACCGAGTGAGAGTCGAAAGTAGAGAAAACGGGAACGTACGGGAAGCTTAATTGCAGAGTAGTTGTTGAATGGAATTAAGAGTGAAAGGTATCTTGTGTAACGAAGTCATTCCATGTGTATTTATGCTTATACGTAAACTAATCTATCAACATTCCAGGTCAAATTTCCACGATATTTCAATAACAATATTGAAGATCAAATAATCAAAAAACAAGTATGAAGAAACTTAATAATTTTGGTACAAACTCCGAAGGTAAATCCTTCGATTCTTTTGCAAACAAGAACAAGAAAGAAAACCAACGCGGACAACAAGTTCGATAGAATTTCTTCGTTCTTGGACGAGATACAATAGACGATATGTGTCGGGAAAGCTCGTAGAATGATCGTAGTAACGATCTGGTGGAAGAGAAATATTTAAGCTCATCGCGAAGCGATTGGTTGACGAGAAAACGAAACCAATGAGCCTCGCGTTGTCCTTCTCCAACAACGTGATAAATTAGTCGTTTTATATGCAAATCCGGCGCCTTTTACACAGCGCACGAGCGCAATGACACGTGTAACCAAGCAAGAAAGATCGTTCGCGTCGAGGCATCCGACTCGAAACCTTCATCGCGCTCGATTGCTCGATTTAAAAACGAGCCGCTCGCGGTTCTCGCGTACCATTTTGCATAATACGTATTTCATGCGACCAGTGAATCGAGTACAAACGCCGAGAATAATGATAACGATCTTTGTGTGCGATGCATTCATCATCGTCATGTACTAGAATACGTCATTATTCAATCTCCTCCTCTCTGTCTCGGATCTTTGAAAAAAAGAAAAAAAAACAACAAAGTCTCGTTTTGTTTCTTCGCGTCAGGATCAAGAATCTTCATCAGGATTGGCTTTAGAGTTTGATCTGAGTTTGATCAAAGAAAATACTCTCTAGGAACTCAACATTCGTCAGAGTTTCCCAACAATGTGTGTGTGTCAGCTAATGGTCCAATTAGAACTGGATGGTCCGCGAAATCGATGCAAAATCTGCACTTTTTTTTTGAGCAGATAGCCGATAAAAACGGGAAAGGGTTGGCAACGAGACACGATGGCGTTCTCCGTTGCGTCTTCGGACGTAAGAAACGACGCAACGCGGGTGGAAAGACGAGAAAGAACCGTGAGCCAGCAAATCGGATGCGAAAGAACGGGCTGCCTGAGAACAAGGAGCGTTACCACGAAACGAAGATCCAAAGAGAAAGAGAGAGAGAGGAAAGTGAAAGAAGGAAAACGGGAATCGCGACGGTGGCGGCGGCGGCGGCGCCAGAACGGCGTCCTCGCGACGGAACGCGACGACCGAAAACCAAAGGACATTAAACTTTGGCAAGCGTGCGAGGTTAACGTCTCAGCTAGGCTCTGGACTACGAGGCCGGCGACTTCAACCAGCCAACGTACGCTCAGACCGTGAGACACGTTGCTCTTCTGGGGGCTGTGACGGGGCTCTCCTCCGTCCAACGCGACAACGATCTTGTTCCCTTGACGATCGTTCGCCTCGATACCGCCAAGTAATTCCGTGGTCCTTCGCCTTCTGTTCACTTTCGCCAACTCTGCCTTTTCCTCTTTGTCCATCCTGCCCTCTGTCCGCCTCTTCCTGACACTTTCTACTGACCGATCCGGTTAAATGGCGCAAAAAAAATGCTTTTTGACGCGGAATGTTCTGCGATTTTTTTTTTTTTAGGTAGTTGTATATATGATCTTTTTTCTTTTTTCTTTTTTTTTTTTGGTTGGAAAGTCAGGTTGAGACAATGACTCAGGGATGATCGTCTCGTTTATTGGCACCGATGGTCCGAGCTATTTTGATCAGATGCTGCTGTAACGAAGTGGGTTCTTACTGTTTGGTGGATGTTTGTTTAGCCGAATCTGTCAGCAGACGTGTAGTTCGTCTAATTGAAATCGATTTCTTCCATTACGTACGAATTTCTGACACGATACGATACGACGAGAGTATCGGTCAACATTAATTAAGTGTCAATTAAATAAATGGAATTCGGATAAATGGAGTTTTGTTGGTGTCTACGACGTTATCGCAGGATGCATTCTTTAATTATCTATCTGGCCAGATACGCCACTAAACCTTCAAAGAAATATCGTGTCGCTAATAAATCACATTTCTAATAACCGATTACACGGTGAATTACGGAAGAGACAAATCTTCGATTTGACAATGTGCCAAATGAAGAGCCATTTGTTACCAGTTCATTCTAATTCTCCGCCTCGTCTTTCATCGTTTTCCACGTGTTCTCGTTATTTATCCTACACCTATCTTGATTTTACCTTGGCGAAACGTGTAATGCAAGTAAGTACGTTACGCTCGGTGTTACAGATGCTCGGTGTCGAAGCTGCAATAGTCGAGGAATCGCACGAGCTGTCCCGAGCGAGTCGTCGTTCTCTCATTTCTCTCATTTCGTTGACAACTTGTCGTATTTACAACTTGGCCGACGCGGCGATTTGCACGCGGCGAAAAGCGCTTTGTCGAAAGTCCCACGCGATGTGTAACGTCGGCGGAGTAACGTGGGCGAGGGTACTCGTGTCGGGATACCACGAATAGCCGCGTACTCGACTCGGCACGAACATTCGCCGGGTATGTCGGAGCGAGTCAAGGCACGCGTGAACATCGATTCCTGATCGTTTCGGTGCCAGACACCAGAAGGTCCTGTCACGTGATCGTACATCGCCCGGACGGGTCGAGAGGGTGAGAGGATGAGAGAGGACAGGTTGATTTCCATCGTACTCTTGATAGGCGTTCCCTATCCTTGCGACTGTTCCAATACCATGTCAGATACATCGGAAACTCGACGATTACGTCGTTTTCATTTCCTCGCGCCGGGACGAATTCCTCGAGCGTTGTTTCGAACGAAAGATCTTTCTCATTCTCCTGTTTTCTGATTCCTTTTTTTTTTTTTGTTTTCTTTGAATGTTTCGACTCGACGTGAAACAGTATTCAAAACAACAAAATTGTTTGAAATTGCTTTAGCTTTTCCTAGTCTGATTTCAGTTGTACGAGATAACGCGCAGAATCTGATCGTATTGTTAACCCTTTCGGAGGTCGGCGGCAGACAATCGCAGAATCCACGGCGCTCTTGGGACGTTTTATTTTCGATTCAAAGGGAAACGAGAGCGCAGTCCGCGGCGAGTAAAATCAAAGAGCAAAATCAAATTTCGTCGAAGGCACTTGATTATTAACCGCTAACTGCTTGTTCGTGTCTTTTGAGCACTTATGCAAATACATATGAATAATTTCCAATTATGTCTTATGACAAAATTCATGAAAAATTCCATCCTTCCAGTTTAAATTAAATTTCGCAAGTCCGCTTCGCGTCGGCCAGCTCGCTGACGTCGAATGTCGTCTATCAATTTACGCAGCGAGGCAAGGTAATTGCGCGCAATCTTGCAACTTGCAACCGGATATCCACGCAGAGTGCATCATCCTGAAGGAACGCGCGGCGTCGTTCGCTCACCAACTCACGTTGGTCGTAAGTTTCCTCCGTGGCACGAAAACACCACCGAGCAGTCTCTCCTCGGCGTGTTGCAGGGTCCGAGTACTGTCAGTCGCACCTTCCGGCTGCACGCGATTCAACGACGTTTACAATTTCCGGCAGACGTCGTGCGGCGTCGACCCGCAACCCGCCCCCACGCCGGCAATCGCTTGCGCAACACCTGCTAGGTAAACGGCTTCTACGCAATCTGCGCTGCAATAATCCGGAAAGCCGAATTGACAGAAGACGTCGATTACCTTGTACGTGCTCGTTTTCCCATCGACATCCACGTCGACGTCGCGACGAGAACGCTCCTCGGGGACATTTCTCTTGGCACTACCTACTCACCCGGTATATGCAACCCCGTGTCTCTGTTCCTCTCGACCTCTTACGCGAAGGGCTCGATGAATTTCCAAGTCGGTTTTTCGATGGATCTTCCTTTTCCAATTTTTCTCCTCGATGATTCTGCTTTTACTGTTGTTTCGTACTGACTGTTTTCGCGTTTCGCGTTTGTTCGTCTTGGAACGTTAGAAACTTGACGGCTGATTTAAAGAATTCATCAGATCAAATTTAGAACGAATTGACTTATTCATTGAAGATGTTTATTGAAGAATTCATCGAATACGTACACGGTAGAGATAAGGATTCAATGCACGTGCCTCTTTAATTCATCAAGCACTAATTTATCCGACGCGGGTGACAGACTGATGTTCAGCGATTATTTATAGTTTCATTATACTTGTCATTGGATAATGTATCTGTGATTAAATTCGTACTAAATCGTGACAGATTCGAATTGGATATTTATGTAACCGCTAACTCCGCTTGTTGCATCCCATTTTGTTTAACGAAAGCTCGTATTACAAATTGTCATTTTACAATATATATCGCATATATTGAATTCGATCAATGAAAGGTGAGGTTGATCGATTGGTTCGTCTCTTTGTTACAAGATGCAACGTTTAAATGACACCGTTTAAACGACAATCACGAGACACACACCGACACCGCATCTTCATTAAACGTAACCCCTTCAGCAAGACGGAAACGAACTTTCTCCTCGTGTAGATCATACGAAACGCAGGAGATCCAATTAATAGAAGATGACAGCTGTCATGAACAGGCCCGAGCACGATGCTGGTCTGGTCGTCTAGCCGATTCTACACCGGTCGCCGGTGTTGCGTATCAAAAGCGATCGATGAATCATTAACGTGCGCCTCGTGTTCGATTGTCGTAGACAGGACCTTTGTTCGTTGCTTAATTGATAATCCTCATTTGACGATGGCAGCCAAGTCGAGCGAAGTGAGCCACCTGTGCGATAGCGGTCTGACAGCTTCTCGCCGGGACCAGCTTCCGATTAACTAAACAGGAATCACGCGTCACACTGTGTAGCCTTTCGTGCAAGATTATACGATATCGTGTCTGCGCTGCTAATGTGTCATGTCTGCCGATGACTGGCGCGCGGGGCGACGACCACCAACAGGCATGCGTTTACGTGTTCCACCAATCCGATACTGATCGTTCTGTTTCGATTGCTTCACATGTCCCGTCGAAGGAAACCAAGCGTTAATAATCGCCAGTGCAAGCTCGCTCGACCGTGGTTACATCAAAATATTATACCAGCCGATCGCGATCGTCGTTTTCGTCGAAAGGAATTTTCTTCTTGTTTCTCGCCGAGATTGCAACAAAGAAAATTTCGGCTTACCAAATTCGGAGAAAATAGCTGTTTCTTTTGTGTCTTTTTGAGTTTTGAGGAGATTTTTTTTTTTATTCTTATTTCTAGTTCTCGTTAAGCGAGGAAAACGATTGCCAGTCCCTTGCGTAAAAATCAGAAAACGAGTACTTCTTGGAGTCATACTTGGAGATCCGACTTGAACTTTGACTTCGTAGCGTTTGAATTTTCAACTGCGATTTCAATTTCATTTCTGAGCGACGAGGAGACGCTCACGATCTTGGAATATTCGAGGCACATCAAACGCTCCATAACCACTCTCTGTACAGCCAAGGTGAATCCCAACAATTTATATGGCGCATAAGCCGAGCCATAAAGCGATCCGATTCTACTGCCGCGAATCGCGAGTATTCAATTTTGAAAGCCAGTAACGACCAAAAGCCTCGTTTCCAATAATTTCGCCAATTTCACTAGTGACTAACGTCACGTTGTTCAGCCAGCCTCCAAGTCTCGATTCTTCTTTGCAAAGTCTTTACGATGCTTTTTCACGCACGTCGCTGTTTCGGAGTATTTGTTACCATAGCCTAATGCACATCTGGCAAATTTTCGAAGCGTCAGTTTCGAAACCGGGCCAATTGTGCTCGTTAATCCTGGCAAGAGGCAAACGATTCTCATCGAACCGGTCTTTCTTTAAATCTAATTACGACGACCTTCGATCCAGGACCCTGGTGGCGCAAACATTCGCTCTGTCTTCGTTTTTTCGTTTCTCGCCTCTCTCCAATACCATCAGAGGACAGACGACACGGCGCCAGAGCTCGAGCTGGCGGTGGCTCGAAGGACGCACGCCCCTCTCGACGATCACAATAATCTCACCGATAGCCGCGCAGCCATTTGTCTCGCGGCCACCCTCCGCGAGACGCGAGAACCGCTGACTTCGCTCCGACACTTTGGCCCTCTTCTGCCCTCGTGATTTTCGCGAATCGAAACGTTTGGTTTACGAACTCCATGCCTCGTAAATATCCCCAGGAATTTACAGTTTCCCCCTGGCCGGGCTACCGGGATAAAACGGGGGCGAAATACGACCGTGACACGGCGACAAATTTCCCGGGTGGAACGCGGCAAGGAGATTAAGACTCGCCGATTTGTCATTTTCTCGATGCGAGGACTTTTCAGATTTTTCAGACGTGTCGGAATGATGCTTCGCGCGGATGTTTGAAATTGTTTGAAAACAACCGGCAACGGGGCATAGGATGAGCAATATTGTAACAGTGTACACATCGTGACGAAATATTTGGAGGATGATTGTATCTAAGAATAGGATCACCGAAGCAGTTCGATTGTTATATCTACCAGATCTAAAAACATAAAATGTGAATTAAATGTGGCGAAAATAGTGACTCATTGATGCAAATAATGTCTAAAACGATGTTAAAGAAATTTTTCTATATGAACTTTTTTTTTCCTTCGTTTTAATATCTAGACTTTATCGCACAAAGTGAGGTTTTGACAAATCGGATATATACCAGATACAGAATATGCGCTAGATGATTCGAAGGTGGCTTGATTCCACTTGTACTCGAGATATAAAGTGAATGAAGTTAATTTAGGAAGAGAGTATTTGGGAACGGAGTGACGGGAACGTATTTTGTAAGCAGGGAAGCGAGCAACAAAGCCTCGAATAGATCTTAGGAGAGGTCTAGAGGTGTTGCATGGCGTGCAGGGCATTTATCGTCGGGCTTTTCGGCGATCTGTTGAGCAATCTGTCAAGCCACGCTTGTAAAGATAACAAGAAAAGAAATTAATAATAAGATCAACGCGAACTTCGTAGAAACGTTATTTATACTCGTTGAATCATATTTCACTCGTGGTACAACGCTGAAAAAAAAACTTCGCGCCGAATTTCCCACGAAAATGAAAATAACCGAGAAAACTGCAATTGACTCTGAATTTATAAAGCAACGACAAGCCGAATGCAGCAAAGCAAATTCAGCGACGCAATGTCCCGAGTCTTTTCCATGCTTGATCTTTCAATCTCTGAAGCAGACCTAACCTAAAAACAAGGTCCAAAAATTTTAATCCACGCGGCAGACGTCACCGGTAGCGGAACCGTTCGACCAAAGATGGAAAGGCATGGAAGTAATACCGCGAGATTAATGAGACGGATCAGAAGGCTCACGAAGTGAAGGAGACGAGGGAGTTTCGAGAGGCGACGCGTTTTCGAAACGGCGGATAGGCATCGGGTGTGCGCGAGCATCGCGCGCCTTCGTGAGTCTCATTTGAATAAGACGGCAGTTAGTTGTGTTTACCGTGTACAGCGTCTGACAAACGATTACAAATTGTCCCTGTGACAAATCACCGGGCATTACTCGTGCACTTTTGGCGCGGCCGGCGATACCACGACCCTTCTCGACGCCCACGCGGCCCAACCAACTTGTCCGATCCTTCAACCGGGGGTACCGAGCAAAACGCTGCGTGAGCTCTTTGCTCCGTGTTTCCCCTGCTGCTGCTATCGATGATCTTTGGTTATCGTATTCTCGACACGTGTCAGACATAGTGTTTCGAGCCCCGATCGCTCGAGAATTTTATGAATCGGAGATTTTTAGTCGCTTGGAACGTCGGGAAGCTTCCAAACAAATTTGTGATTTCAGATTTTATACCGCGATAGATTCATCGACCGCGTAATGCCTGTCTACGTTCTCTGTGGAACGGATTATAATTTTATAATGGAAAAGCAAGATAAAAGCCGAAACTTTAGTCAGTTGAAACTTTGCTCGGACCGCTGGTGTGAACTACGACTTCAAATTTCTTCGGCCGGTGTGTGTGTGTGTGTGTATGAGCCGTTTGAAACATTCTTTCATGTTTTCATGCTCGCTCTTATTAGTTGAGTTCAAGTAGCTAGAAACCACTTCATCATCAACGCGAACTTGTTAATTTACTTAACCTGAAGTATCCTTTTTTTTTCTTCAAGTTTCAAGCGAGATTGTGGTTTTTCTAAATTATTCATTGAACTACAACCGCACGAGATTCTTTTCTCTCTCTCTCTCTCTCTCTCTCTCTCTCTCTCTCTCTTCCAAGTGATTAAAACTGAAAACATTTTTGAAAAGACACGGAAACAGCGGGCCTCTTTGATACCAGAGAGCTGATGCTTTGTTCCTCGAGAGTCAAACGTTGCCGAGATATTCATTGATATATACGCGAGAGGCATAAACAAACTGCTAGGAGTTGCAGCGTTAATTATCACCTGACTAAAAGACAGGAATTACTAGGAACGCTTAGCTAATGGAACTATTCCAAGTAGCAGCTCGCAATGGCGCTAACTAATAAAACGAAATCAAGGATTCAAACACAGTCTGCACAATCTGAGTAACTCGCATCCCGCGAGGTTTGTAGCATTCGTAACTACCAATTACTGTACCGACTCGACGATTTCCTACGCAAACACTTCCATTGTATATTTTGCGATATCTCGCGCAACAATCGTGTCCAAATCTTCTCGTTATTTTCGACGAATGCAACTCGATTAACAAAAGAGAACAACGGAACGCGTACGTTCCCGTTAGAACACCCGTTAGAATATCTGGCACGACGTGACATTAATCATAACATTTGGTACGTAGATGACAATCGAAATCCGGTTTATTGAGAATTACATTCAATCAATCAGAATTTCAGTAAAATTCCGATTCCCAATTTGTAATGTGATGAAGTTAACAGTTTTTTTTTTTTTTTTACAGAAATGGCGAATTAATAATTATGCGCCAGATCCCATTCATTTCCTGAATGAAATCCCTCACTGACTGTGAGAGAATTTACAGCGAGGTAAAATCCAAACCTAATTTGTACAGTTATTTACGAAATGCCAATAAATACTAAAGGGATATCAATGTCGAGATTCATTGAAGTAATTATCGGATTTTCATAAAATTTAATTAGACGTACGAATATTTAACTAGACGTCGGGCATTATTTTAAATGACATAATTCAGCTTCGCAATTAAAAAAAACTGTGTCTATTGCAGAAACAATAATTATTAAAATAAAATACTTGTTTCGTTCTTCAATTTAATTCGGCGCATATTTCGTTTTAACGAAAAATAAGAGCCAACTTTTACATCGTTTTACATCGAGTAAACAATGGCACTTTGTTCATCATCTCGCTATTTCTTTACGGTTACTTCTTTTTCACGTTAGCTACGTTTGAGCCACACTTTATTTTCAATCTGTTTTAAACAAATTTTCACACTGTTGAAAGAGAAGGGATTTAATTCACTTTTAACACGCCTCGCAAGTATCTCGATGCACAGAAATGGATTAAAAAATGGATTAAAGCGTTGAATCCCGATGGCGGTCCATCGAATATTCCTCGAATATTTATGAAAGTTCACGAGAACCAGTGTATCAATCTTCCGGAGCTATTATCCTCCATCTCTTGCTCCTTTGCATTCCGTCGCGCGGAGCAATACCATTTATCTTCCATTAACATCGGGATCCATGTAAACTAGACAAATTCTCGTGGCGGGATCCGGTCGCGTTGCGCGCATCGCGATCCAACGTTTTTGCGTTTTGCCGCCGGCGCATGATAGATACATCGCGACACTATTGATACACGGCGAACATTATTCGCGTGCTCGTCGCGCGCGTCGAGTGCTGCTCGTCACGCACATGTCCCACTCTACCGGAACGTACATAAATAGAATATGAATTTGAGTTCCCGTGAAATCTTTCGATCGCGCGATCTAACGATGTCAAAGCAATTTGCAGCGTTGTTTCCTATCAGATACTCTCAAGCGGAGAGACGTTCGAAATCAGTCGAATTTTCGAACGATATTATTGAATTTATTATATGGTCGAATGATACAAACAGATTCGACAATTCATTTGACATTTCATTTCATGTTTCCATAATGTGAGAATATTTGAATTTTGGATTATCGATCTATCTCTGAAGTCGTCAGAAGTTGAAGCCAATCTTTAATTCAATACTTTCAAGGATTGCTAATTTTAGAGGAAGCAGGAATTCTTCAATTTTCAACCCGTGGAATTTTCGAATCTTTAACGAGCGAGCAACAGCACAGGTTGTGATCGATAAAAAATGTTATCCACTAAATTTTATCGAGTTATCAATTACAAATACAGCCGTCGATCAGACAAGAAATTTATTCTAACTGAAATATTGAACTCGACTGTATTTAACAAGTTCGAGTACCTGACTTTACCTGATTGTAGAACAACCAGAAGTTCCAGAACACGCGCTTTTCATCAACAGACAAATCTCTCTGAATTTTCATCGAAATAACATTGCACGAAAAACTTCGTACGAGGCATATCGCGCATGGTCAGAGCACTGATCCAAGAAGAATAACATTGAAAAATCTCCATTCCCGATGCCCCCCCTCTTTTGCATCCACCAAGCCAACCACGACTTCCCATTACCACGTAACCTCAAAAGCACCGATCTCAAATCTCCTCGATAGCCGCAAATCGGCCGTGACTTCTCCGCCTGCAAAAACTATAACCCATTAATCGATTCCGAGGGAGGATCGAGGAGGGGGGAGGTTTTGCCACGGCGGTGCGCATTCAGCTTCCCGACCCACTTTCAGCCGGATAATAGCGGCGTCGAGTGAGTACGCAAAACTGGTCTTTTCAACGTCACGAACGGAAGCACGTAATTTAGCAAGATGTAGGATGAAAGAGCGGCAGCCGGCGGTGGGAGGGGTAGGGCGAAATCGCGTGGTATCCAGCGGCAGGGAAGACGCGTGGTTATCGACCTCCGGGACCGAGGACGATGCTCTGCCGAGGAGGGTAGCCGTTGTGGCGTCTAAAAGACCGCTCGGACCTCACCCCTTCTTCTCCTGCTCCCCAACTGGCGAGCAACTGGGGTTTGGAAAGGGGCTGGAAAAAGAGAGGGTGGAGGGAAGATGGCTCGGTTACATCATCTGATACTGCGGGGAGGCAAAGTCGATGATGCTGGGCCGCGTGTTCTTTAAAGGAGCTATCGTCGAAGGGACTCTATTATGCCGGGCCAGACACGATGTAGCCGGCCGAGAAGCATCCGCTCGACCTTTATGGGAACTGTGAATGTACACCCGCGTCAGTTGTACATTGTCACGTGTTTGGGAATCGACACGAGATAATATTTGTGGTTTTCTTCTTTTTTTTTTTTTTTTTTGATGCGGATTTAATGGAATATTTATTTTCTGGAATACGATACGTGCATCGTTAGTGTGATCCAGTAAGAGTATAGTATAAAAGGCTCTCTTCATTTGCTAAAGGCGAAGGTTAAAGCTACAATACAACTCCGTTCGTATATGGATTTTTTGAGAGAGAAGTTTCTATAACTGAAATTCACGAATGATTATTTTTTTTTTTAATTTAATCTCACGCTGCCTTCTTCCAATGAATAAATTTATCGTCACAAGTCTTTTGTCTCGTGAACTGTCAAATGCTAATAATTATGTAGATCGAGGACTTCGTAAGAGGTGATGTTTGACTTCCGAGAGGCTCATTTAGTAATTAAGCTATTGCCTAACTTGTTGAGCTTCTAGCACTACTGAGTGAATAATTTTTATTTTAGGGTAATTTTTTATTCGTTTACACGCCTGAATATTTCGGGATGAGAAGAAATTTACTGAAAATAGTTTGAGTGAAAATGATCCGCGTTCCGGTTATTAATATATTTGAGCGGATTGTTACAAGCGGGAACATTACGAGGGATAATCGATTCGCCGCGTTTAGCTCGATGTTTCTTCCTCTTCGTACGTTTAATTGCTTAATGCAACTACGAGATCTCGAGAGAAGAAGTGAAACGTGTAAAATATCCAGCTGTTGATTTATTTTTATTGTTTCTAGACTTTTGGTCTTTGAAATGTATCGCCCTATTTCGACATAATTCCATTGTCTTTCCAATTTTAGATTAAAGATTATCATCAGACGAAGATCGATCGGTTTAAGGCAACGAAATTTTATAAAACCTCCAATTGCCGCGACTGTCATGTTTAAGCAAGTTAACCTCCCCAGGGACATTTTAAATTACTACAAATCTTCCGATGTTTCGGCTTATCTTCCGTTCCAACACCAACGTACGAAGTCGTGATTTACAACTTGATTTAAATAGACGTTGGATTAAGGCAACATCTTTCAAGAGACCATTCTGTCGGATTTATTAGATTATTTTTTAACGGAGGGGGACAAGGAGCAACGATCATCTTTACGATTTTTTTCGTTTCGTACAGAGACGGCACTTCGTGGAATGGAAATTGGACTTCGAACTTCCAAAGAGAATATACAGGAGAAATATTGCGAAACAAGGCCAAAGTCGAATATTGCCCGCGAATATTACTCGAGAAATTTTTTTTAAACAAACGATGAATTCCACGGCTACAGGCGAATATCGAAAATTCGAAACTTCCTGCGCTGAATCTTGACGCTTGATACTTAAAATACTTCGTATGCTTTCCTCGCGAATGTTCGAAGTAACATTAAAACGCAATTTTCAAAGTACAAAAAAAAGAAAGAAAAAGAAAAAACAGAAATTAACGAACAAAATCGCCGAACGAAATTGTCAGATAACTCCTCCGTGAAATTTAAATAAAGAATCGGTGTCATTTTTTCTCGACAATTAAAAATACAACTCAACGAAAGATCTGCGGCTAATTTGTCACGTTATCTAACGATTAGGCGGTTAAATCCGAGCATAAATCGAATGTGGGGACGTGGCAGAACCGCGGCAAGAAGTGGAGCAAACCGGATATCGTAAAAATTTGCCGCAGCTAATTTGACCTGGACGTCTACCTCCTCCGTGGAGAAATTGGCCGTGCGGCAAGAGCTATGCGGTCTGGAACGTGCTCGTTAATGGACTTTCCATCAAAATTTTGCAACTAATTTAAAGGCCGATAAACAATGTAACGTCGAACACACGCGTGCACGTGGATCGTTCGTTCGTGATTTTTCGCTGAATTTACCAAACGCCAGTCTCTCTCTCTCCGGCTCCTCGAATAATCAGTTTGATTATCTATATTTTTTCACTTTGCTTCATCGGTAACAAGTTTTTTCTACTCCGGGTGAGAACGGGCAAGAGAAACGACTGAAAAAGCTCATTATACAGACGTGCGATTTAATGTAGAATTGTTATAGTTTGCCGACTAATTAGCGTGCTTTCAACATTGGCTAGAGAAAGTTTTTTATCGAGCAACGTGATATCCGTGCTTGCGTAGAATTTCCCGTGTAAAAATCAGTCGGGAAATTTTTGATGCGCGGCAAAACGAGACCGAGATGAACGGCGATACATTTTTAGCATCGACATATCATTGGTTAGTTACCGGAAATTTTCGATGTTTGAACATTTATAAAAATTGCCTTTTAACAAGACCGCGAGTGGATTGGCAAAAATTAATAACGAAGCCAGCTTTACTAGAAACTTTGAGGAATATGAACTGAATTATAGAAGAAAAAATATCTTGCCAAATCAAACTGATTTCCTCCAAAAGAACTCCATTCGTTTTTTCTTCGATATAATTTCCCAGCAGACAATATATATATATATATATATATATATATATATATATATATATATATATATATATATATATATACACAAACGTGGAACTGGGACTCGTCGGATCGTATTTTATTTACTCGAAGACTTCGCGGGAACTTCAGTGAGTTCGCGTTTCCACTCGATGCGGGACGTCATTAAAGCATTCGTAATCCATCGGCAATCCTCCGTTTCGAGTTGAACGATGCCGAGCAATCGCTTGGGAGAAAACTTAATCTTGTTTCGTAATATCGCGGGCACAGCGCACGGACCTGCGCTGAGACCAATTGGCTAATCCCTCTTTCTACTCGCGATTACATTCTGTCAACGCAAGAAAGACAAACAGACAGAGAAGGGGGGAGGAGGGGTGAGCGCGACGCGGGCGTTCCAGCAAGATTCCATAAATTTCCGGGAAATTGATGAATCCGCGTTGAATTGTCCGGGATCGTGTGCCTAGACACGAGAGGACACGCTAAATTTCTATTTATACAACGGCCAATAAAGATCACGCGCGAACCGGGTTTCGAAAACCGGCCGATGATTAATCGCCGGAGTCCTAATGGGCTCGCGTCGACAAACCGCCCCCGTCGCGTCATGCACCGAGGAAAAGTGTGAACTCGTTGAAAAACGCGATTAATCAATGGCCGGTGTTATTAATTATCCGATGCACGCGAGAGTAAAAGGGGGCGTACGCGTGCGTGCCGCGTGAAATCGATTCGCGTGCGCTCGCTACTAACGTGCTATTCGCGTAACAACAAGACCGAACGACGAAACTGGTGAACGTGAATGCGAATGGCATACCCAAGGAACGCGAGTTCTCTCTCTTTCTTACTCTCTCTGGTTTCGAACGCAATCCATTCGTTACGTTGTAATGGATCAACCCTCTTAATTATTTCTGTCCATTTTTTTTCTGTCGCTTTCTTGGAAAAATTATCGCAGGACAAGTGGATGTATCACGCGACAAATGATGCGTAGGTACTTTGCTATTTGGAGAATTTAAGATGTTCGTTGTAGAATGTTACAGAATGTCCTAGGAATTGGGTAACTGCGAGAAGTTGTTTCGTATCGATACCATGGACGTTTTCCTCATTTATTACTTTCGCTATCGTTCTTCAATTTTTCTTTTTTCAATACCTTCCCATCTTTTTAATATCTTTGTGCCTCGGAATTCATTTCTTCGCCTGCTTCTCGTCGCTGGAATTCCTTTCTTTGTCACTCGCCTGATGTTTTCCCTGCGAGTTCTCGTTCAGATAAAATCCTCTCCCCAAACAGCCAAGACTTCACGAAGTTTTAACTTGATCACGGAAGTACTACGACGAAACTAACCAACCAAAGGTGAAGACAGTTACGAAGGTAATTCCAGCGGGTGACGTGTTATCTCTCGCGGGCCACTTTCGTTTCGACAGAAAGTAGAATTGAGAAAAGTAGTCTGACCCTCACAAGAGGGTCTGCGATAATTAACTAATCGGCCAGAACAGTTTTAGAGAAAGTGACCAGCAATGATCATCGACTGGCCAGGAGGAAGTCGGCCAAGGGTACTTGGTTGCACGGAACTGCTTTAGACGCCATCCAACCACTCGCAGAAATTGGAGCCCAGGAATTAATTAGATCCACCGAGAAAAATGCACGTTCGCCCATCCCTATCTCAGCGAACGTTGACGAGTGATGCTTAACCTGGAATAGTAGCTGGTTTTGTCGGCAAGCGTTACACGCGGTAGCATTGCGTTCGAGACGATTATTTTTTAACAACGTACTCATAGAAGACCCTCGTCTGTCCCTTGTCCTGATCTACGACTCGATCTTTGGATAATTCGAGTGCTACAGTGTTAAGGAAATGATAATTGATAGATTGCGAAATTTTCGTTGAAATCTATAAAAAAAAAAAAACAAATTTTGACCATTCTGATGTTAAGACATGCAACGAGTTAGTTTTGCTTAAATCCGATTGAAGGAAATGTTGTCCAACGTTGTACTAGGCAGAAAACATGGAGGGGATTCTACCAAACCAGATCTTGAAATTGAAAGCTTCCTCTACGATTTCGTATCCGGGTCGCAGGATTTTACAAATCCTCGGCATAAAGTCGGAGATTTGATCAAGCAACTTTTCAACTTATCGGGAATATCGAGATACTCCTTTGCATCGGTTCAGGGAGCCAATCCAAGGTGTACCATCTTTTAGCAACTTTTCCAACGGGATAGCAGAATTTCAGTGTGAACTCTAAACAGAAGATTCCATGAAGTGCCCACCCAAAGAACTCGTCTTAAACTGCCAGTCTTTAAATTCTACTTACTCCGAAGACTGGAACGACGCCGCGTCACACTGCTCGCCGGCAAATGTTCCAACAGGTAAAAACGTTTAACGGAAGCAAAACCTATGCATCGTGACAATCCGAACGGGACAGCAACCACGGAAAAACCGTTCATTTACCGTGTTAGACTGGCAAACTGGTTTTTCCGACCGCGGCTATCCGATCGCACGAATGCTAATTCGAACGAGCGAGAAACAACCGTTTATTCGGTATCGATCGATCGGCACCGTTCTCTCTCAGTCGATTTCATCCCATCGAGCAAGCCACATAATGCTCGTCGTCCGGTCAGATAAATACACACTTTTTTCTGGGACGCGAGCGCAGTTCGCGACAACGAAGGCCACGTGCATCGAGAGAAACGTCCAAGCGACGAAGTCCTAAACTCCCATCGGCGTGCAAATCGAATTCGCCTCGAGACGCAATAATTGATCGCCGCCTTTGATGTCCGTCGTGAGAGTAACGCTGCTTTGATTCACCCTGCGAAACATTGTCCGCCAACGATTAATTATTCCTCCGCCATTCCGTGTAATCTCGATATTGTTTCTGCAAACAAAGACACCGCGGATCTCCCTCTCCGCTCTCCGCTCCTCCGCCGTCGCGTTTTATTTTGATTTTTCGCTCGGCGCCGGGGATTCGTGAATAATAAAGTTTCCGTGTCCGGCAAATAGTTGCTACGGTGAAAAGCTCGTTTGCTGTCGTGATTAACGTTCACGCTGGTGCGTTCGAGGTGGAAAAATATTTCACGCTGCTAAAACAGAGAATACCCGGTAAACGAGTGTCTAACTCCCTTCGAGCTGAACCGTTACATGTGTTCCTCTCTCTCTCTCTCTCTCTGTTTCCGCTTTCTCCAGCATTTTTCCAATTGAACCGGTGAATTTGTCAGATGTAACACGGCACAGCCGCGCCGACAAATTGCACGTTACACAATTATAACGCGGCAGGTAACGAAGCAACGAGATCTGCCCAATCGGTGACAACGAACAGGAGACGACCACGGCGAGTTCCGCTTGGCTCACTCGCCGAAAGTTTGTTAATTAGCGCTCGGAGCCGACTCACCGGCCCCGGTCCTCTTCCAACGAATTGCTCGCAACAATACATACGTTTTATGATATGCGAGCGTAACCACGACGAAATGGGGAAATGAAAATTCGCGGCTGATATCGCCTGCCTTGCATTTTGCATTCGCCGATGTCTGTTTGCGTGACAACATCGCGCGCTCTGTAATTCCCTTTAAATCGGTTTCCGCGCGCGTGGCTTTCCTACTTTTTGATCCCCTTTTCGGTCCTCTCCCGTCCACCACATCCTGTTAACGAACGGGAGGGGAACAAACGTGACGTTGTGACGTCATGGCCATGACACTTTCAATTCGTCAACGTCTGACAACGAGGCTACCTTCACGCGAGAAATTTCATCCGATTATTCAACCTTTAATTTCGTAGTGAGATCTCATTCTCGGGTCGTGGTTGTCGGTCAAGAAAGAAAATTCCAATGATCGTTAATCGAGATCGGTAAGATTTCACGAAGGAACCCGGCTAATTTTAGATACTTTTTCGCGCAACGCATACGGATTCGCACGAAACGTCGCAACGAAAGTCAAGCGAAAACCAAACTCGAAATCGGGATGAAAATCAAGCATTCCTACTGGAGCCGAAGCGATATCCATGACACCGGGAATCGATACATACACCCGGCTAATCGCGAGGCTGTTGCGCGCACGTTGATTCGCATAATTCTGTCATCGTGCGTCCATCGCCTAATTGATAGATCGCAAGATACGCGGTTATAACAGTGCGTTAAACATTTTCCAGCGATGTCACGTAATTACAAGTGGCGCGTATTGGAGAGATACGCGGCGATACGCGGAGCTTGACTCCCCCGATGATTACGGCTAATACCGCGGCCGGTTCGATCGGATTCCCTTTAGTCACGCTGCCCAGCAGAATGGGGAATTATTCTAAAATATGATCGATGTTGCGCCGTGCATCTGAGCCTGTTATGCCCGGCGTACAATGCCAAATGAATTATTGTAATGCCAGCGGAAGCACGACGAAGCACCGGAAAATGTAATTGGCCGATCGGTGACGAGCGAATTTTATCCAGTGAGCGACAATGGCTTCAAATTGCGCACACGCGCCGTGTTAATACCCATCTCTCTAAGAATAGTAATATGTAGCTTCCTCTCTGTAACGATTAGACTGCGGATGTTTGTTTGATCGACAGAAAAAAGTTCCAAGAAAAAATGTATAAAATACAAGAAATTTGTAAAGATACGCAAAGTGTACTTGGATTAAGGGATGATTCCTTGCGAAAAGAAAAGAAAACAATAGATCGAAAATGTAGAATAAAATTTTTTCACTCGAAGTTTCGTTTTCGAGAATTGATCCATTGAGAAAGTTTCTTGAAAATGTAGCTTCAAATAAAAAAGTTCTATTCTACATTTAGCCAAATTCAAGCATACATAGAAAAGAATAATCCACAAGAAGTTATTCTACGTGCAAAAATAGATAAAAAATGTAGGATACAATTTTTTAATTTGTAGTTTCATTTTCAAGAAAACAGACTTTGATTACGTTTTAAAAATTGCCTTGGTCGTTGACAAATTTTCACACACGACTTTTCTCGACTTTCCATACGTTCGATTTATTTTTCCAGAAATCATCCCCTATTCCCGCACGCTACGGAACCCTTGATAGAATATTTTTTAGAAAAGTGATTATAATTTCTGTTACCATTATATTTATCTTGTTTGTATTGAATTACGAATAAGTATACGCAGCTTGGCATCATACGAACAGTATAATTCGACTTTCACTCATTTTTATATTACCTACTTTTTGTAGAACCAGTGAATTGAAATTTTGTACTTGTAACTTTTGCGCGAACGCGAGTTTGAGTTTCGCCAACTGTTTGCTCTGAATGTCAAGTTGAAAAATTTGCGTTCGAAAGCATTGAAGCTCTCAAGGACAGAGGCGAGAGACGCGTTTAACGTAAAAAGTCACCCCCGACGCAACCTAGTTCCTCCACGAAGCTTCCATTGAAATCGTAATTCACACGCCGGGAGTAATCAAACGTTAATTTCCGTGATGCACGCTCATTTCATTAAGGGGCTCTAATTGGCGGCCGGAAGGTCAAGTGAATCACCGAAGGCAGCGACGTTTCTCCGAAAGCGAGAAACAGTTGCATGAATATAACACTCTTTTCATTCGCGTTTAATTGCCTCTCTAATCAGGCGGCACACGTTAGTACCTACATGTACAACTGTCTCTCAGCGGTGGAATTTACCGACGAAAGTCGACACGAAAGAATGCAAAGAAAGAACAAAGACGAGCACACAAGCGTAATATGAAATTCCGGCATTTGATTCGAGCGTGCAGCTGAGAAACGATGCTCCCTCGATGCTTGCTCGGCTCTCGGGGAACTTGATAACAAACGGGCGAGAAGCCCGTATCAAAAAAAAAAAAAAAGAAAAAAAAAGGAAAGCGAGTTAAAAAGTTTGCGCAAAGTGCCGTGGACTTTTAATAAAGTCTTTTCGCCGGCGAAGAAATCCCGAAGAATAATATCGGGCAAGCAACCGTGAATATCGCAGCGCGGGACCAAGTTGTCCGTGGTGGAGTATACGAAAGCGTATGCTCCGTTTCCTCTATTTTTCCTTCCAGGAATTATCGATCCGCGCGCGAAATCAAGAAACTCGCCGGTCCAGTCGTTGCCCGCGACGAGGAAAAGCCGTTTTTACACCGTTTAGTAAGCGTTTCGAGAGTGGAAAACGATGTTTTTAAAAGACGGAGATCACACGAAAGGCGATCGTGCGTTTTGCTTCGTGCTCGCTGGCTTCTTCTCCTCCCTTTCTTCTCGCCACTCTGTTCATTCGCGTCCTATTCTTTCGTGAGAGAGAGAGAGAGAGAGAGAGAGAGAGAAATAGAGAGAGTACAGGCGCGAGAAGTCACGGCACACTTGTAAAATCGTGTTTGAATTGTTTTAAGCCGAGCGACACGAACGCTTTTACCTTCTTTTCTTTTTCCCCACCCTCCCTCCTTGACGAAGTGGACGAAGGGGACCAACGGTGTGTTAAAAGCGGGCGGAAACGAGCGCCACGAAATTCCTGCGAGCGTTTAATCCCTGTTCTGTCAGATCGAGCCGGCCCGCTCGGTGAATCTGCTTCTGTACATTTTAACTTTCAGCCCGGGAAATAGTGGGATAAATAGGTTATGTTTATAAGTCATGCTTTGTAAATGTTGGTTCGAAAATTGTGAAAATGATCATTGACGACTCCTCGAAGATGAAAACTTCGTCTCCTTTGCAATTAACAGGGTTTACAGATATTTCTGTGGTATACATCTGTCAAATTTACAGTGAATGGAAACGCGCATATTCCTCGACAGATCGATTTAATTACTTTAGAAACAAATTAATTATACACGATTAACTTGTAAATTTATGTCAAGTTAATGATATTATATAGTTATAAAATGTTTATTATATCAATATTATATAACGTACGCGTCTTGATGAAACAGAATAAACACTGAGGCCATATTTTTGAAGTACATCGCCGCGGTACATTTGAGATAGATCAGATTTTTTCTTTCCAAAACAATGTCTCTGCCGTATTATGATCTCTATCTCTGCACTGCTTTTATAATAATTTTAACGAACGAAAATTTATTGGGATTATTTATGAAATTACTCGATCCATCAACGGCTGTTCTTCAAAGTCAGAAGTTTCAGAAAACAATGATTATTAGATTAAATACTGATCTCAAGTCGTTAGAAAATTTCTTTTAAATTCCCCTCAGATTGTCGGATTGACCCTAGCGTTAATTGTCCTTCTCTCTTTCTCCAAATTTCACGTCTGATCGTTTGGAAAATTCGTTCTGAGAATCTTTCATCGGAGGAATGTCCGTATTTGTCACAGGGGAATCACGCGGGTCCGCTTCAACAATGGGCTACGTCTCGGTCCATCCGCATTCCAGTTTTCACCAAGTATCGAGCACCAAGAACCCTATCCCCGATGCATAAGATCACCGCCGTCAATATCGAAGATTCACGGCAGTCGACCTCCCACCCCGCGTGGAATATTAAAATTGATAGGGAACGAAAGTTTTAAAGTGACCGAAGTCGGCGAGACAAAGCGGAGCAGCGTCGAACAAACCGTGCCGAAACGTGCCATTTAAATTTCACAAGCCAACTTTTCCGAATCAATAACACGGGGGAGCGGGGGAGCAGGGGAGGGAATGAGAACGGTCAATCTTCACAGCGCAAATAAAATATTCCGGTCGTGGAACGAAGGAAGACGACGCGAGTGGACCGTGTCGACCGGAACGGATGAAACATGGACGAGGAGAAAGGAGAAAAGGGGAGGAAGTTGGACGGCTTGGAGGTCGAAGCTTGCCAAACGGCGCTTAGTATTCCGCGGGACGACTTCGGACTTCGCGAGTACCTGCGAGGCTAGGTGCTGCGACGCAAGTGCCAAGTACTCTCCCGACGAGTGGGATGTGCTAGCGACAAGTCAGCGAGGGTTGGCTAAAATAGGCAAAAGGATGTGACCAGCAGTTTGAAAAGCGGCCGAGAGCGAGAAGGGCAGTGAGAGAAAATTAAGCAGGTTAACGAATGATTTAGGTGGTTGCCAGCTCAGTCCCCCTGTCTCGCGAAACTCGCAATTCAATTAACTTATCGAGAGAGAGAGAGAGAGAGAGAGAGGCGACATTGGGAGAGGCCGGCCCCCAAGTGTCCGCAAACTTGCTCAACATTCGGCCAACGCGGAACCGGTCCACACGATATCGATCTGTGTGCACGTGTAGAACCAATCTACATATTCATACAGGCATGTCATTAACGCTGGCGGACCAGCCGTTAATTCGCCGCCAGAAACAGATTAGTTTCATTTGTGTTTTAATCGAGCGGGCCAAAGTAAAAGAATTACAACAAGGCGATCGTTTCATTTCGCTCGGACCATCGCTGATGTTTCAATTATCACTTTTAAACGATCGGGGACTTCGCTTTGCGACGCGAGACTCGAACTCGTGTTTCTTTCGCGTTGTGTTCTCCTTCAAGTCGAGGATTCTGTCGACGATAGAAAAATAATATTGTATCAAAAGTGACAAGGATTATCACACTTACGACGTAACAGTTTCAAAGAAAAATCCATTTAACGATAGATACGTGAGTAGATAGATGATGCAAACGAAATGGTAAACGATTTAACGAACAAACAAAAAGAACGAAGAGAAGATCGAACAAAGTATCGAGGGGATGATGGAAAGTTGGAGAGTGTGAAGAACCATTGGAATACGTCCCTCGGCAGGGAGATCCTCTCCTGGTCGAGGCGAGCCGACTGACACACAGATTAGCGAGCAAGTCCCAGAACGGATCTCTCCGCTTTTAACTACGTCCCGACGCTGATTGCTTGCAAATTGCCTTCCTTTACCGGCGCACCATCTTTCTCGAACGACGGGGCGATCGTGCCGTGACGCCTTACGATCAAAGTCTCGACTCAAAGGTAATTATACGATCCTACGCGGACTTCTGTTGGCGAGAGGAGAAAGATCGAGGCTACTACGGCCTCGAATAGTCTCTGTTCCGAGTGTACGTTATTCCGTCAACGATTTCAAAATAAATACTTTGACGATCTTTCACGATGGCGGATATCTGGGAAAATTGTGGTTTCGAATGTACATTAATATTTTTTTAGACAATTCGTCACGAGAATGATATTCGTAACGTTAACTCTTAATTGGCGTTATAAGACATCGAGAATCATAAAAATTCATGGTCAAGTTTTGTTTGATTTTTGAACTTTTTGTCTGATTGAATTTTACTACGAATCGTCGTCACGAAGAATGTACAATAATGTAGAAAATAACGTAAATATTCACAGACATCATCTGTAACTCGACAATATTATTTATTTATCTATTTACTCGTTTGTCGACTAGTATCCAATTTTTACAACGAACGTACATAGCAATCGTAAACGAAAAAGAAAAGAACATAAACGTGAGTTTATTGAAAATTAATTAAAGAAATTGGAGTAATTGATTAGTTTGATTAGAGAGTCGAGTAATTAATTAAAGAAACTAGAAATTTGAATTGCCGATCTTGAGAGACACGCTGAACGATCGCTCTTCGAACGATCAAATTTAAGCAAAGTTAAAAACTGAAATTTGATCGAGGTTGAAAATAAAAATCGAAACACTTCGGCTCGGATATTTGAAAATCTGAAATCTCAGAATTGCGAAACTCCGAGACACCATCGTTCTCCGAGATTCTTCGTTCGCGCAGATTCCGCTCGCTACACACGCGGCGCGATTTCTGAATTTGTTCCAACGAATGCTCCTCCTCGGGCATAGAACGAAGTGTCTTGCCAAGCATTGATAACGCAACAGCGGCAAGACTCGTAATTATTAGGCAAGTTTTTGAGAGTTTGTCTCGGAGGAGCGACTTCTAAAATTGTAACTTCTGTCACGTAGCTGCAGTTCAACAGCGTATTCTTCGGCAAGTTGTAATTAAACGACGCCAGTCCGCGAACTATCGCGACAATCTGCGAGCGGAAACGTTTTGAATGCAATTAACGTCGCTCTTTAACGAAGTTTCCCCGCCGGCCCGCGGAGTCTCGTTCGGAAACAGACCACCGACAATGCGTGCGACTTTCTATCGACTCGTCGTTACCGAATCCGCCTCGGTATTTTCCGCGCTGCCACGGAGTTTCAACGTGGACAACTGAACAATTCGCTCAAAAATTCCTCGAACCACCCACTCTTGTTGTACAAGAATTGAAACGATTCGTGTAGTCGAACGAAAGCGGATGAATCAAGTCGATAATTCTTATCTCGACTCGAAATCAGTATCTTGCACAATCCCGGACGAAACAGAAACCAGAAAAAGAAAGAAAGAAAGAAAGAAAGAAAGAAAGAAACGACAGAGATAAGAAGATCTTAAGACCACGAGACGAAAGGGCTAATTACGAACTAACGAGATTCGGAGTCAACCCAAGTCCTCTCCGACCACCTAATCCCGAGGCATCGAACTTTTCCAGACGAGGCGAGGGAGAAGCAACGCGTCGTCGCGTTCTTCATTGGAAAAAAGTTCAAGACCTAAGTGCAACGCTTGCTAATTCCAGACGCATTCGCCAATGAAAACTGCAGTTAATCGCGGCAAAGAGAGTGGCGGCGGGGAAGGGGGAGGGGTTATCTCGTGGAGAACGGTGGGAACGAAGAACGGAGAACGGAGGAAGTTGTCCTCTCAGTTCGTATCGGTTTCTTCGGAGTTACCCCTTTCGATAGGAAAGTTCCAGGCTCCTTTCGACTTTCTATCGTCCCTTCGCACGGTCTGTTTCTGATGCAGTGCCGGTGGTGAGAGGAAAGACGGGAGGTTGACGGGGTGGTATCGAGAGGATAAACTGCAGAGGAGGCTTGGCGAACCGTTAAAAGAGTTTGGCTCGGTTACAAAATTTGTATCATCGGCTCGTCTCGCCGGTGAACTTATCGAAAGGTGGCTGACTGAGAGGCTATTCTACTGAAAGTCTGACGACACTTTCGTTCATCACTCACGGAGATGTATTTTTGAAGAGGATTGAGATTTCATCTCGGAATTTTGTTAGAAATCTTAGAAAGAAAGAGAAATTTTCATCTACGGTTGTATAGAAACTAAATCCACTACGACTGATTCGTCAAAAATAAAGGAGAGAAGCGGACGTAACGATCGCGTAACTATCGTCTCGCGGTTCTACGGTGCGAGCCCGTGACCGCGGCGCGGAACGAAGAAGCGAAAGGGAGACGCGATGGAGACAAAGCCGACAAAGCCGAAATCCACGTGGAGGTCGCAAAGTACGAATCGTCGGTCCGTCGAGGCTCATGAAACACTCGACGAGGTGTACGCCACGCTTGCGAGGGAGAAAGCAAGGGCCCATTCCGGATCGTTCGAGCGTTAAGATCGCTCGCTCAATTACCAACGAGGACGAAGGCAAGGGAACAGGGAGAGGGGCGCAACCTTGCTCGTGACCCGAAAGAGCAAGGACGTCGGATATCTATATCGTCGACTCTCGTCTCTTTTTCAACAGCCGACCGAAAATTGACGAGAATAAACGCCTGTCCTTTATGCCGTTGCCGAGGGATGCGGCGAGTCGCTGTTGTTCGCGACGACGATTCTGTACTTTGACGGAAGAACCCTTTTGATTGCTAATCTGAATAAATAGAGGGTTGCGACTATTCCGCGTCAAAGTATCTAATTTTTAGTGGAAATGTTTACTCAGCCCTTTTACGTATTTTCTTTCGAGTGCGTTTCCTCTTTGATTGTGAAATATTTGTCGAAGCGACAGAGCGTATAGCTGCTTTTAGTAATTATTTCAGTTGAAAACTGCGTTCTGGATTTACAGATTTATTTATCTGCGTTACGTTTGTTTGAGCTATGCGTGACTTTATTTATTTGAAATTTTAGTTTGTTGTCGCGCCACTTTATTTTGCAGACTGTTTGATCATTATTCGTAACAATATCGTAATATCGCACATATCGAAGAAAATTCCACACTCATTCCTGTACTCTTTATCGATTAAAAGTTAAGAAAAAAGAAAAAAAGAAATGACTACTAGATCGAAAGAGAACTACTAAATCGAACGACCAGAGAGAAGAGAAGCACGTGAAGGAACATCTTTACGATGCACGCCTCTGACATTTTTATTTCACCTTCTTCCATTCTCTTCTTTTTTTTTCTTTTTTCTTCGTTTCGCAGGAGGCGTTTAAGGAGAAAACCGCCCGAAGGATAATTGCAGGGAGGACCGTGTTATTTGAGAGCTCCGGCAAGGGTGAAGAGGACAAAGGTGACGCGGAAGTGGTCAATGAAGAAAAGATGAGCCAACCAGAGAAGAGAGAAGCAAAGAAAGAGGAGAAGAAAAAAGAGCGCCTTTTTGTAAAGGGTTCTAGGCCACAGGACGCCCGGATGGATCATCAACTTTCACACACATTATGCGAGTGGTCAGGTATAAAATCTTAAAAAAAAAAAAAGACCCACGTATACTCTGTTGTCAATTTTGCACAGAGTATTAAAAATGCCGAACGTTGTCTCCCACGGAAGATAATTAAAATTACAAAGGAACGTTGTAAACATGTGAGAAATGAAACGAAACACACGTGTATCTCGTGCATCATAAAATTACAAGCATCAAGTCATTTACACGGAAATTCGATTCGCTCGTTAACTTCAAGCCCAGTGAAGAGTCAAAGAGCCGAGACAGAGTCCCATGTCTACGTTGATCCCGATCTTTTAAGACGATTCAACGATGAAGTAATCAAAGAACGGATGGGAGTCGGTCGCGATATCAAAGAAGTGAGAACGAGCCGAACGAGACGACGCGGAAGTTCATCGGGGGAACTTCTTACATTCGAGACTGAAAAAAAGGAGGAGAAGAAAGGTGAGAGAGGAGGGAGGGAGGGAAGGAGAAGGAGAAAAAAAATACGCAGGCTCCACGATGAAAAGGCGGCCGACTCAAAGTGTCTCGTTCACTTTTTAAAAAGTAATCGACACGTTGAAAGAAATTGCGCTAATCTCAGCAGTCGACTCCTCTCCCCCCTTTTTAAAACGTCCACTCCGAGATACTTCTGCGCTTCGGGACGAAACGAAGCTCCGTCAAATTCGTCGTCGTTCTTTTATCACCTAGTTCTCCCACTACTCTTCGGTTCGTTTCAATTCACCGTTTCTGGTTTCTGGAACCGGGTAGCGGCAGCTCGACGAGGGAAACCGAACTCGACACCACGTTCTATCGATTGAGCACGTGCGGATAGGAGTCAAAAGCTGGCGCGCGTTCGTCGAGATGACGCGTTCTGCTCGCGGGCAAAGGCCAGCTGCAATTACCTCAGGCGACGTTTAATTTCATTAATTACGCGCGTTCGTCGCGCGTTTCGCCGAGTTCTAATTGATTTTCCACCGGTACGGTCAACATTAGGATTCAATTGGATACACGGACCCACTTGAATTGAGTCTAAGCGAATTCGTCGCGAAAAAAAAAAAGAAAGAAAAGGAGGAAAGGAAACCGCTCTCGCAACGCGAACGATCGGTTATATTTATCGACATGCGGATAAAATTGAAAGGAAGCAACTGCATCTCGACGTGTATATACACGAAATTGATATATTCCATAATTGTCTGCCTGTCTTCTGAACGATCGTTTGAAGAAAATTTAAGTGATCGTACAGAGTAAGTCGACAATCTCGTCATTCCTAGAAGCGCGAGCAGAATTTAATTTAGAAACTGAATGATAAAAGAAAGGTGACGTTAATTCCTTTGGAGAAACATCAGTCGCAAGACACTCGCTTTTGTAAAAATATGATTTATAGTTTTTCGCGACTTCACGCAGAGCAGAGAAACAATAGTCAATTATTAAAAACAAATAGGAGAGGAGAAGAACAGTCTGGTTGAAATCTCGATGTTGGCACGAACATGAACGCGGTGTGTCGGTTACCATCCAGTTCGGGACCAAGACAAATGAAACTTTATCGCAAGAGGGTGGAAAAACGGGAGGGGGGGGGAAGTTCGCGGATCCAACGCGCGCGATGTGCAAGCTCGAATTAAGTCGCGGCGACCGTACTTCCGGCGGCAGGCTAATCCGACCGGAAGTAACGCTCGAGAGCGAGCAAATTTATCTGACGCTGGGAAAACAGAAGCTACGCGGCTTGTTTCAAAATTTCAACGCGCGTCAGAGGATCGTAGGATCTTTTCATCTCGGATGAAACGTTAATAGCGATTTACCGACGCTTCAACGCGGGGTGACCATTCTTTGGTGACGTGGTCCTCTTTCACGGGGGTGAAAGAAAGTGTCTGAGAAACCATGAATCGCTGGGCTTGGCCGTAGTCGCTTTATTCTTTCTATTAGTTTTTGTAGGCGAATGAGAAAGGGGTTAAAAGGGTGTTTCGTAATTTATAATCTTTACTTGATCAAAAATTGCAGCTACGGAAGTAAAAAATTAATAAAGATAATTCTTTGATACATAACGTGACATGAAATTGTTTTTAATCTTCAAGTGGATCGTGTTAATTTCATACTGATCAGCACGTGCTGATTCACATTATAGTTACGTAATTTTTGATCAAACCATTTACTTATTTCTAATGTTGCAGAAGGAAATTTACTTCTATCCATCATTTAATCTAATTAGTTATTATATCGATTAAACGTATTCCAACTACTAGATCAAAATTGAAGAATGAGTAATATAAATGGAAGATCATGCTGCTTCAATTTTACCAACATTTAAAATGCACAATATATGCGTGTATAATAATTCCAGAAAAATTTTTCCACCTTTGGAAACAAGACGCAGTAAAAAGCAATTTTAGTTCCCTTTCCTCTTTCACGCGTAAACCATTTTCCGAACATCATCCCGCGAGATGATCCGGAATGTACCGCCGTTTCGCAAAACGGTTTTGACGAATTCACGCTGGAGGCGGTGTGTATTCTGCGCGGCGCGGGATCTATCTTAACTGGATGCACGGCTAGCTAGAAGGGGAATGAAAACGGGAATGAAGTCGTTTAGTCAACGGTGGAAACCGCAGCCCTGTGCCAGCCGAATTTATCTGATCGCATAAAAATCCGGGAAACGCCGCGAAAAATATCCGCCAGAAATTTAATATGCTCGAGGGCGGTTTTCGGAATGATATAGAGAAAGAGCGAGGAAAACCGAGAGATGAGACATGTAGGTTTCCAGGTCAGAAGGGATCACAGACAGAGAGAGAGAGAGAGAGAGAGAGAAAAGCGGATAAGACAAAGTAAGCCTCGATTTCGATCTAGCCGAGGAAAATAGAATCGCGCACCGTCTGTAGTTCGGTTCCCAGAGAGATCTTCATCGTACTGTTTTTCATCTGACAGCTTTTCAACTTCCACCCTCCCTCCCCTCCCCCCACCAAAACTTCCGTCCACGAAAATACGTGTACACACACCGTGTTACGTTGGATCACCCTTTTATCATTTACCTTGTTTTATCTACGTTGTTGCTTAGCATCGCGTGAAACGGAATGGTTGAAATTGGCAAAAAATAGCCTAGAGGAATGACTGAAATCTCAAATGGAATCTGATTCTGCTGATTCGCGATTGCGAAGGAAATTGTCTCGGGCTATGCGAGAGCGTTAAGTGAACTACGTCTGACCACCGACAGTCTCCTTCTACTTACGCGCCCGTTTTTTTACGTTCCGCAGTTTCTCGACTTAAGCGAAGACTCCTTTGTTGCTCCAAATGGCAGATCTTTCTTGTCAAATATTTGAATAACGTCAATTTTGCTCTTTCGGTATATTAAAGTCACTCGTCGGAATTTTCTTTTCAAATGTAAGAAAAATTCTCAAAATTTGCCTCGAGTCTTCGAAAATGCAAACGCAGGATGACTGATTTTCCGACGAATGTGTAATTATTACTGTTGCAAGGTATTCGCAACGATCGAAGTTCATTGAAAATGTTAAAAAGTAGCAGTTTATTCGAAATCTATCAAGGCACTGCTCTTTTCTGCATTTTGGCTAATGGAGCATAGTGAATCACGCATTTTTTTTAATACCCGGGCATGGGAAAAAATCGGGCTGATATAGTGGCTCGTTCCATTTCGTGCTCGACATTGTGCCGGACTTGCCAGAGAAATTGGTTCAGCCGCCGCGACTGCGGAATTCACTTCGGACAGAAATTTACAACAAACGCGGCGGACGACTTTTAACGTCTGAAACAACCCGCTCGCTCGCTGCTGCTCGAGAGATCCTTTCGAGGGAACTAGCACCGGAAAGAAGTCCGCGAAAAAAAGTGAACAATCAAAGGGCATCCTCCGCGAACAACCAAATTCGATTAGCCGCTTTGCCGTAGTAATTAGCCGTCCCTTTCGCGCTTCGTTTACATTTTTTCACGAAACGAGTGGAAACGAGATAATTATCCCAAGTCGTACGTAGATTATGAAACATTACTTCCATGTGTAACGGGAGCATTTTCATACGATTTGCATGAAAAAGTAATAACAAAGATTAAGAAAACTTTGGAGAAAATTTTACTTTTCTCCCGCCCTCCTATTTCTCGAATGCTTTACATTTTATACAGAGCGAAGTAAAAAAAAAAAAAAAAAATTGTCGACGCCAGAATTTAAAGTTGGATTTTAACTGTTAGATGTTCGTTTAGGTTTTAATATTAATACGAAATTCAAAACACGTCAAACAAACGTCAAATCAATTCTTCCAAATCTCCAAAATTCGTTTGGTGTTTAATTTTCGTCGAACGAAATGTAATGTTCGACGTCTGAAACGACAACGCGGTGGATGAGAAACGTGAAAACAGACGAGTCGATAGGAAACGATAAAAGGAGACGCGGGGAGGGTGAGGATGAGTGAAAACTAAAAAGGGAGAAGAAGGATAGCCGGCTTAACCTCGGCTTCCGTTCCATGCAAATCCTTTAAAGGTTCCCGAGGAAACGCGCGTCACGGTTTTATTTTAGAATCGGTGTTTGCCATGGATTCGCTTGTTTGCGCGGCTTACACTCCTTTGTGGCCGGCTACGGCAACCAGCAAGGACGAATCGACTCTAAGAGGGGCTGTCTGGTCCTCTGCATCGAGTCTCGAGGAAAGAGAGCTCGCTCAAGGCAAGCTTCGCGCGGTAAAAAAAGAAAGGAGACAAAACGATACGTGTATGTGTAATAAATAACTCGAGGTTGGATTATTCGCTCGTGTGGAAAGATATAGGTCGAAACGATAGACGCTCTGGGAAAATAGCGCAGCTTATTTTTAACCCGTCTATCCTTCGGCTGTATCATTTAGCGTCTCAAGTATCCGAACCGTAATGACATTTCGTATTCTAAAAATTGCTGACTCTGTCTTGTATATTTTCGTCCGCCGGCATACGTTGAGTTTATTAAAATTTGTTTCTCCATCGAAGGATCCATCAAAGTGATGACGTTATATACAACGTATATATACAACGTTATCTACTAAGATACATAGATACTTTCTCTCGGTTATGAAACAAAAGATATACTGATTCTTAAAAGTGCAATACGCAAATTAGGAACAGCACAAGAAAAAGAGGGAGAAATAGAAGATTGTAATAAAGAATAAGGAAACAGTGAGAATTTTTAAATATTTCGCCTCGCGAGAATAAAATAAGCTTGAAATAAAAAAATGCAGATTGGCATCCTGAGAGTGTATGTACGTGGAAAGAGCCTTTCATTGTGACCTCATAACAACACAATTCAAGCTAAAAAAACATTTTATAAGCACGTTTGAAAAATATATTTTACGAGGCGATATCCTCGAACGATTGTCTAACGATTCGACCTGGATCACGTCGGATAGAATTGTCAAAATCGAAGGAGGGAAGGGGGCTGTTTGCGCCGGAAGCATCCGCTTGCAGCGGATACGACTTCGCTCGGATTGTAAGATTCGTTTAATATCGCAGTGACGGCTCGATTCTCGCAATAAACAGCGGGATATCAATTACGAAATCCTGTGTTTTATTCCGCGTTCTAGTTCGCTCCTACTCTGAAGGAAATCGAAGAACAACGTTTCAGCACGTGAAATATTGATTAAATTTCTTTGAATTTAACATCACCGTGTTCTGGTTGGTTGGAAAGCTCAGATGATATGCAAGATACTCGACGTTCCATCTCTGGTATTTCACTTGGTGAAAACGTTTCTTTGTAAAATGGAAGATCCACCTTTGCAGACGATTTCACGGGAGGAAATATTGATAGGTTAAATTGGTAATGTAACGTACGAGCAAAGAAAAACGAAAATTCTACGAGTTCACGTTTTTTTTTTGATATCGATGATTCAATGAGTTTACAATTTACGGAAATTAATCGGAGACTTTAGTCGATTGTTTTATTCTCATTCGATTGGAATGTCGGTCAAAGCGACGTATTTTTATATAAAAGTTTCGATACTGTAGAATAAGAAAAGCTGAAAATTAGCGGATAATTATTCTCGCATGATAAAATATTATAAACCTTGGAAGATAGACCTTGGAAGATATGAAATTCATGACTGAAATCTGGTCGTAACAGAACGTTGTAGAGAACTAGATTTGTTTTCAAACTTTCTAATAAAATATTCGGATATTTTTCATACTCTAACATTGTCGTGTCATTGGTAGTATTTTTATATATCATTACATATTATGTATTCTGTGTTTTTATGCTTGTATATCCATTCACTTTCTAACGCGCGGAAAGTTTATCGCCAATAACACGGAGATATATTTTTCTATCGCATCCAAATACTATTATACCAAGCCAATACAATCGGTTCATAGCGAATAATTCGGTATCGCGATCGTCTGTTTAATTATGATATGTACACTCGCGAGAACAGGTGCCGTGTACACATCTGGTCGACACGCAATCACCGGATCCATCGATCGATTTCGTTCGGCGTTAACGCGCGAGCAAACCGCGATCGAGCCGTGGTGCGCGAGCGCTGATAAATCTTACGGTTGTTTGAACATCGACCACCGATTACTGTCACCTCTCCAGCAATGGCACAAAAAAAAAGGAAAAAAAAAAGAAAAAAAGGATAACTTGTTGCACGTCTGTCGCGCGTGTGCCACTCGAAATCTCGACGCGTGAAACCGTTTTTATTCGTCGTGGTTCGCTGCGCTCGCACGGGAAACAGAAATTCGCCCGCTTGGAATTGTGCGGATTCAATAGGAAACAGGAAATATGATACACTTGTCCACTGCGTTTAGACGAAAAAAAGGAAAAACAAGTTTCTTTCAAACTTGTTGTTTCGTTAAACTTGCTCGGTTAATCGTTGAAATTATTTTTTTAATGATTCATAGCAGATGGAATTCGTAGTTGACAATCCTTTGATTTGAACTTCGTTGAGGAAATTTTAAATGCAAGATATTATCAGGAATCATTGAATAGTACAATAAATGTCAAATTTCATCGATAATGGAAAAAGAGATATTCTTCTATATTCCAAAATTCCAAACCAAGAACAATCATGAGACTGAACATTCAAGTATTCAAACTTGCCAACGATTCTTCGGATTTACATCGTTTTCCACGAATGTTTCCATTTTTACAAACGCGAGTGTGTATATATATATATATATATATATATATATATATATATGTATTTTCCTTCGCGGTAGGTAACCCAATAGGTAACCTAACCTATAACCCGGCCTCACTTAATTAGATCCACTCTCGAATGCACATGAATACGCAAGATGCGAAGTTTGAGGAGTTAGGTACGTTCAAACACGGATGGAAACGCGGCACAGGAAGAGTTAAAGTCCGTAAACCCAGCGTACACATGTACATACACCCATATCTCACATCTACAATTCTAAATTGCAAAAGGGTCAGAGACGTCAGGCGTACGCTCGCGTATTATCTCCTATTGTTCCGTTTTCCAAATATTCGTCCATTATACCCGGTGTTGTACAAATTACACGCGTCAATTTGTTCGAGTACATCGCTGAACGCCGCTGATTATGAGTAATCAGGCTTTCGCTAATGGCAACTGTTCGTTTATTAAATAACGAGGATAGCGACGGGTCACAGCGAAGAGAAGTCACAGATCTGCGGGCACCGCCTCTCTAGGAAATATTTGACGATAAATATTTGCACCGAGAATTGAGCTCGATATATTCAGTAGTAATCAGTCGGACCGTGTTAATTGCGTAATGACGCAAATAAATGCAACCAGGCGCGATCGTCTCGAGAATGGTGCTTGCTTGCTTGCTTCCGTCCGAATCTTGCAAATCACTTTAATCCCTTTTCTCAGCAGTAACACGGTCTTCCTTGTTAACTTCTTAATCTGTTCCATTGAATTAGTTTCTAATGTTTCTAATGTTTCTAATGTAACATCTGAATATTCTAAAATTCAATTATCTAATATCTAATATCTAAATATAATTAAATATTGTAAATAATCTAATATTATAAAATATTTAATTTCTGGTTTCAAGTTTTTGAATTATAACATGAAGTTACAACCGCGGTAGGAATTATGGTTCCGATTTAAAAGAAAAAGCAAATTACAGCCCTAGGGAATGTGAACTTGAATTTTCAGTTTTAATTCTTTAAATTGAAAATTAACAAATGTAAATTATATGTAATGCTTTTAAAGCTTTGCGCCTAACACGATACAATCTGTTGTAATAATTAATGTTTACTGGAAATTGAGAAAAAAAAGAGATTAATCGTAAAGCAAGGGATCAATATTCCAATACTTTAAGATGGAATATTTTTGTCGTGACTTTAACTCATTCTTAGTTTTCTCAACAGACAAACTACGCAGCACCTCGTATAATTGAATAAAATTTTTCTTATATTTTAATTAAATAAGAAAGAACTTTATCAATTAATAAATGGTATTTTTCCTTCCACCTCTTCAACCATGCATCGTCATGTTTGCCGACCCTGTCATATTTGATGACTTCATTATTTGGAGTCAAAGGTCTTAAAATTATTGTCTTCAAATCGAATAATACAGTGCTCGGATAATACACTGCACACAAGTGATTTGAGCAAGCTCCATACATATTCAATGATATTAAAGTCGAGTGAATTGCTTGGCCATGAGAGTACAGGGATGTTCTTCGATGAAAGGAACTTTGTAATGTATTTGACTGGGTAATACGATGTGTAACGTTATATTAAATTAATTGCTAGCCTATGAACACCTACGTGTATCGAATAATAATAATTTATAAATAGCCCAGAACAATTATTTATCTTCCGAATGAATGTAATATTGAGAAAGTAAAATTTAATACGTTTAAAAGCATTCAAAGAGATTTGAGGGTTAGAGTTTCGGATCATTCCTGAATTGGGGAAAGCAATTTTGACGCTTTGCCATTCGATCGAGCATAAATCTACGAGACGAAACGCGCCTTTATCATATTGGTGGAAGAAAACGGAAGGTTGGAGTCGAAATTTACCTCCAAAATATCACTGACTAGTGACGCCAGTGATCCCGTTTTACGAACTGCTTGCAACCTTTGGAACGCTAAATCTGCATATCTCTCTAATTGAATAGAGAATAATTCAAATAACACAAATGGGAGGGACGTTTCCTAAATCGTACAAAAAACATGAATAAACGATCTCAAACGATCGACGTTACCTCGATAGAAAAAAATTAAAATTCTTATGAGATACGACACAATTGAAAGAAATTTAATGAAATATAATTATTGATGGGATTTTGCAATTGTGACTGGAAAATGCAAAAAATAGATGACCTCTATATTATTCTCTCTTATACTTGGGTCGATACAATCACTACGGGTTCTTATATAATAATCGAAAGTCGGGGATTTTCGTTTATTCTTAAAATTAGCGAACGAAACGATTCGCATAAAACTGTCAAGCAAGAAGGAACTTCGAATATTCTCATTGTCGATGTTCTATTTTCAAGCGTGCAGAAATTTAGCCATATCCACACAGAGCCAGTTCTAACAACGACACGTGCGTTTTCACAAAGCGACAAGTTTTTGAGGGTTGTAAAATTGGTACGAACTACGCGAAATTCAAGTAATCATAAATCATTTAAAAGAAGCATTTTGACAATATCATGAATCGAAATACGCTTTTTAAAATTATCCAGATGATCAGTGTATCGCAGTAATTTTCTTTCTACAAAATATATACATTTTCTGTTAAATTACTAATTTTCACTAGTCGACGCTACTAATTGGAATTCGTAATCCTTTAGACTTGAGATCATGACTTTTAAGACGTCGTAGTAAGAGCTTTTTTCTTGGAAGGCGGCAAAATTCCTAGAGCGTGCGACCCTGTCTGTACGACGGAAAAATTATTTCTCGAGGCGAAGTATCACGCGTTTTCAAGGGGTTGAAAATTAACGAAACGAGTAGTAGCGTGGCAAGAAGCAGCAAGGGCAAAAAATAAAACGCGCGTAAGAAGAGAAGAAAGAAACGGGGGGGGGGGAGGAAGAAGCGAGAGAAGGCGAGAGAGAAAAGGAAATTAGGTGGCATCAAGAGATTAAACGTAAATTAACTGCGGCACGAGGTGGACTGGCTAGCTCTCTCGGTTTCTCCGCAACGTAGTGTTATCGGGCGAGTTCCAAACGAGCGGCGGAAGGGGGCGCGCCTTCGGTGGCACACCGACAGTTTCCGGCGTTACAACGTATCAGACATTCAAAGCGGTATTAGTGGCGTATCGTAAATCTTCGACGAGCTTAACCCTGTTGAAAAAAGCTGGGACGGAGAATCGGTAATATACGTGGCACGACTTCGCCGGACCTCCAGCTGATGCACAAAAACGTTTAATAATGCCAGCAGGAGCTTAAAATACAATTAAGCCTCGGTCGACGTGCGATTGTTCAACACCAGATTTTCTAACCTGTCCCCGCAAGGAAATTAAGCATCACCGGCTGCCCGTTACTAACAATTAAATCGCCTTGATTTCGACGGTGAAACGAAATTTTTATTCGTCTGGCTTCTTTGCTACCTTCTGAACTAACGCTCTGTAAAGTGCTACCAAAGACGAACACCTCTTGCGATTAAAAGATTTGCGTTTTTTTTTTTCATTTCGCGTGCACTTTGTACGTGAAACACGATACGAGAAATTTTTCGACGTTGTAACTTGGCGTTGTAACGCAGATTCGTCCTATTTTTATATTTGTTACACAAGCGAAAGAGAAACAGAGTGTAGATATCACAATTTTATATTTACAGTCAGTTGTTCCACGTTGTTATTAATATTCTTTTCGAAAAACTGTTCATCATCGTTTATAAACGAGCGCACCGGGAGCCAGGAGCATATTTATTTCAACTGAAAGAACCATCTCGCGTTTTATTTACGATCTAATAACACAGATGCTTTGATCTGAAGCGTCTGAATGTTGCATTTAATTAAGCGAAGGTATTTGCGTGAAAAAGTCGAGGCAATTTTCCACGATATTATTAATTGTTTCGCCCGTGTGATGAATATGGCGGGCAACGATCACCTCGACTGATTTATTTAAGGATGAATCACTCGAACCGGGTGAATTTTCTTTTTTTTCTTCTTTTTTTTTTTGTTGTTAAAAATATCTCCGGTTATGGCATCGCGGAAGGCTTATTTTGTACTGAATTATTACGATACTGTAGCAAGGGGAAGCTCGTGATCTGGCTTGAATAATTGAAGTTATTGACACGAATTCGACCGAGTACACGGCTAACTTTTAGATGAAGTTTATCCGACGTCGACGAACACTTCAGAGATTTCAGTCGGCTCGCGATATCTCGGCGATATTAAACTCAATTTTAAAGGCGCCGGAGTTTTCTTACACTCGGATAACTCCTATCTGACGTCCGTTTAAACTTCAATAATAATTCTCCCATTGGAATTTACAATGCCGATGTTTAAGTACAACTGCGCCAGAAATCGGAACTCGAAAGGCGAAGTAGAAAGATCCAGCGAAGGAAGACTAGCGCGAACGAACGCAATCGCGAGTGAAACATTTGTTAAAATTCGCGTCAACGGTAACAGACAACAGTGCAACTTCTGTTCACAAGTTATTACGGAACCTGCTGGTTTCATTATGTATCCCCATTTGTAGACGTTTGATCTAAATTCTGGATAATCGATCCATTAACTGGTTTATTTTACAAGAATTATAGAAAAATTAACGCGTTGGCTTTTCTTTCGATCCCCGAATCAAAAATTCATTGAGAAAAATTTCCATTGACATTGCGCAGGAAATTGTTGCTCAAGATCTGAATCTGATTTGTGTAATCAATGAATAAAAATAAATTCAAACACTATGTGAAACTTTGATTGCTCTCGGGAAAGAGAAATAAGTTAATTGCAAAATATTAAAAGCCGAGCATAAAAACTTCGCTCGAGTAAATGTCCGATGAAATCAACGCGCGAATCCATCCCTTTCGTTGTCTTCTCTGGCTTTCTTTTTTTCTTTTTTTTTTTTCTTTTTTGTAATTTTTATCAAAGCTCCCAAAGTGTTGTGCTTGTGAATGAAATTTACTGAAAGTTTTGAAACTCTTTTCCGAACGATAACAGAAACGGAGATGATTCTTTCCATGGAAAAACGGCAGGAGAGAAAGAAACTTGCCCCTCTCCTCTCCCCCTCCCCCTACGAACGTTCCCTTCTTTTTTTTCGAAAATTGATTTTAAAAATGCATACGACGCACGTTGGAGCAAGTTCTCAACGTTGTCAACTTCCCTTTTTTCTCCTCCGCATATTTGTACTCCCCCTGCCCTCTGCAATTCTTGCACATTCTACTTTAAAAGTTTCTTTACGACCTACTTTCGAAACGATCTTGTTATTTTAATTTCAAGCACTCTGCTCTTCGAAACGTTCTGCTTGACGAGAAATCTTTCTTGGTCGCGATTGAATCAACCCGAACGCTGGATCGATTGCGGGCCAACATCGGATCACGGAAAATATTTATCATATTTTGCTGAGCATAATTACACAAAGTGAAAATTCGTCTCAGAAACGAGTCCATTTGTAATTACTGTGAATCTATCTACAATCTAAGAACTTTGGAAATAATTAACAGATAAATTGGCAAAGTTTATCGATAAGCGGAGGATAACAGAGCAACAAGAAGAAGAAGAAGAAGAAAAAGAAAAAGAAGAAAAAAGAAGAAGAGAAAGAAGAAGAAGAAAAAAGAAGCGAAGGGTAGACGCAGCAAGGCTAGCTGATTCAACTTCCGGCAGCGCGCGTGCTACAGAAGAGGAACTCCGGCCGCGACGTCTCTCCGGTAATTTTGAATCTGTATGCAGCCGAAGAGGAATCCACGGGCCAATAACGCCCGCGTATTATTATGCAGATTACACGGTAACCCGTATTAGTTCGTTATCACGCCTACATCTTGAGCAGCTCGCGCCCTCGACACCGAACCCTCTGCCGTCGTACAGATTGCGCCACCCCCTCTCCCCCCCGGTGGGAGGAAGAGGAGGGAAAAAAAAGAGACGCCAAAGTGAGGTGGAGGTCATGATGAAAACACCGGCGCGGTACGCGATCAGCATCGCAAGTTCCGTTCGTTTTCAGATTGAACGTTTGCTAAAACGATTCCTCTGCGGCGTGTCGAGATTTCTGATGGCTACCGATGGGATAGTGTACAGGTGGTGAAGACATGATGTACAAACTGTTTATTGGGGTGAGAATCTTTTCCACCGGAGTAGAATTCTATCAGAGGATAGAAATCTGTCGTTTTGACACGATGGGTGGTTTCCCTGTTTCATTCATCTATCACGTTCATTTGATACTTCGTTTCAAATGAAATTTCGATTAATTTAATACCTCAGACAACTTGGATTTAGCACAACGAATATTTCGCGATACTTGGTAGATTCTTGTCCCTGTTCTTTGAGAGAGAGAAAGATTCGACCGTTTCGAATGAAATTTCTAATTAAGGCTAGACAACAGACATGATAGTGCTAATGTATTCATCGCCGTGAAGGGTTTTCGGTCGTCGAAAATTCCACGTCCAGCTTGAAACTCGGACGCTCGTTTGATAATTGTGTTCGATTAAAAGAGCTCTCGCCTAGTTTTTCGTCGCCATTAAACTGCCAGAAGCATTCTTCTGGTGTTGAGCCGCGTAACGAAGGAAACTTTTAAATTAGTTTGATATTTCTAGCCTAGAGGCTACGCGCCATAGTATACACAAGGCAAAACGGGTTAATCGAGTTGGCTGCCTTGAAAAAAGAAGTCTTCCTCGTCTAAACTTAGTCCATAACGTCATGCAGCGAAAGAACATCGTCGATGAGCAACACGATCATTTATTCTGTCAATTATCCACCTTCCAGATATTCGTCATTTTTATCGGAATTTCGCGCGGATCCTAGCGATTTATGAATATTCAGCTTTTTCGTTCTGTTGTATAACTCGAACAGGCCAGTCAAATAAATAGTGAACCGGAGAAGCTTCGAACCAGAGTTAGACAACTGTAATCCTAGCCAGATGAATGTCCGTTACAAGTTTACCCAAGAATACCAAGATGCAACATCGTAATGGATTAGCAAATAAATCCAACTTTGTCGATTTAGAATCTCTAACTTCCCTCTCGATCCAATAATCGTTTCCTCGAATTCTACTCTCAACAAAAAAAAAAAAAAAAAAAGAAAGAAAAAAAGGAAACGAAGAAAGTATGAAAAGGCAGCAAATCGGTTCGACTCGCTGAACTATGAAACGCGCGAATTAACTCTACGAGTCACATGTTGCCGACATAGTTTCGTTCAAGACACTCCGACGCGGCGGAAGCTTTCTTCGAGAGCAGGAAGGAAAAAGGAGACTACTACACTGCCACTGCACCCGTTCAGGTATTATCGATAATAGAGTGTACGCGTTACCGCGACAAACGGCTCGTTACTCGCTCGTCGATTGACGAGAATCGATTGATTCCACAAGACGATCACTCCGCGTGAGAGACCAGTCGTTTGTTTCAAACTTCTCGGTCGCGGGAGAAATCGAAGGAGTCAAACGGAGAAAAAGCAAAGCGGTGGAAAAGCAGGATTGGAAAAACGAAATCGAGAGTCCTTTTTTTTCGCGTTCCAAAGAACCTACGAATTACCGGAGATGTCATTTTTTTTAACTGACAGCGTGGAATCGAAAAAAAAAGAGAAGAAAGAAATCAAAGAAACCAAACAAGGAAGCGAGAGGAGGGGAGGGAAGGGCGAGAGAGTTAATTGAAACACGATTGAAAAAAGAACATCATGTGTCTCTCGCATCTCAAAATCTACCTGAAAATTATCCTTTCAGTTTTTTTGAATTGACAACGTCAAAACGAGAAAGAGACGAACGGAAAAATACCGGCAGGCTGACAATGTTGGCAAAAAAAAAAAAGAAAAAAAAGAAAAAAGAGAAAAATTGAAAAAAGGGGGAAAAAAAAGATCAAGATACCACACCTCTGGCGTATTGTGAGGTGTCCGCAAAACGCCGGAAACGAAACCACCGATTCCGGTTGCGCAGATATTTCCACGAGAACAGTCGTTGTTTGCTCTCGTCGCGCGCGTCGATCACGCTGTTGCGTGTTTTTCGATAATGAAACAGGCGGAATCGGCCGGTGTAACGGGCGCCGATGATTCCACATATTTGTACGAGCGGAACGATTCTGTTGTGTAAATCTGTCGCGTGAACGTGTAAATAAATGATCGTCGAATAGCAGTTTAAATAACAGTCGGGTTGCGCAGGGATCGCGCCGCTAGGGATTTCGTATTGCTGCACTCGTGAGACTCTATACCATTTCGAAGGTTCATCGATCCTCTTGTTCACCGTTTTTTTTTCTTCTTTTTTCTTTTTTTCTTTTCTTTTTCTTTTTATTTTTACAGTTACTGATCTATTCTTGAACTTTACCCTTACTTTCTTCTCCAATGAATCCATTTCTCGTCGCTTTATATTTGACGCGAGGATTTTCAAATTGAAACTTCCGACAGTTGCACGATGAATGCAAACTGCGAGCGATGCAATAGAAAAACAATCGACCGTTCTAATAGTTTTCCCAATAGAGCAGCCTCCAACGGTATTTGTATTTTTTAAAAATAATTCTCCCCCGTGTGTGTTCTGTTCCGGCCAATAACTAGAATACAAATTCGCCCAACGACCGCATCGATGATTTTTTTTCTTCTTTTTTTTTTGTATTTTTGTTTTTTTTTTTTTTGTATCGAGAAACAACGAGGTACAACGTTGTCCGTATCGCGCGCGACGAGATCGAAAAAACGACGAGACGGCCCCCGATAAACCGGAATATAAATTCCAACGAGCGCCATTATATTTCCAAAGCGGCTGCGTTCGCGTTGAGCATGATTTAGGTACTCCGGCCGTATCAGCCCTCAGCCTGACTCAATAAAAAAAAATTCGAACTGCACTGAAGTCGATATCCTTGAAAATGTGGGTATCAACCTTTCACACACACACACACACACACACACACACACACACACACACCGGCCTTCAAATCGGACCCGGTCCTCGAATTTTTCGAAACGAAATTTCAAAGAGAACTTCTACGGTTGATAGTGTTGTTTCCGCGAGACTACTTCCTTCTTCATTTTGCAATAACTTCCGATACGGCGGAGCTTCACAGGAGCGTGGCACGCGGAGATATTCAGTCATCACCCGTGGGACTCGTACGTTCCATGATACTTTGTATTCCACGTGTACGCGAGAAAACGCTGTTACAGTGGTGGCCTCTCCCCCGAGGACGAAACAGTGGGGGACACGGAGGAAAGAAGAGGCGCGCAAGGTCCGCGAGAAGAATGAATCGAGAAGATACGGGGATATTTCCGGACAGGCAACGAGAGAAAGAAGAGGAAGAAAAAGAAACGGGAGAAGAAAACAGGGATAGAACGAGTGAAAACGCAGGGGACCACGTTTTATTAAAAGTTCGTTTAAAAAGTCGGTGTACGAAGGTCGAAGGTGGCGTTTCCCGGTGTAATTAAATATTTCCAAGAGGGCGTAACGCGGTAATTTCAACGCCGCGAGCCACCGTTTTTCTTGGTGCATCGCGAAATTTAATTGCGAGCCACGGAAAGACGTGAAAAGAGATAAGGTATAAATTGTAGCCGGTCCGCGCGGCGAGAACAAAGCGAGCGTACCAGTACGAGCGTACCGAGCGAACTGACACGATCATAATGCACGGAATACAATATTTTCGGTGCGAGCAGCGTGAAATACAGACTCGCCAAGCTCCTGCTAATTTCGCTGGCCTCGCCGGTAGCGAAACTTTCGCGCCGAAAGTTCCGCCACCGAGCGACGATCGCTAGAAATTTCCACCAATTTCTAGCAAACTTCCGGGCTGCTTTGGGACTTCTCGCGGCTGGTAGGGACTGGTAAACGTTATCTCCGGACGGAGGATTCAATTGCTGGCAACTGGATAATGCACGAAACGTGCAGAATCTCTGTTTTCCTGATAGCGGGTAGCACACAGGTTCGAAAATTTGAAAATTACAATGAACGGGCACGCTAATCGAAGTGGTTCCCGCCATCGGCCACCATCCCGGAGAACCGGGCACATTATACCGGCGGACGAAACTACGTTCCATCGGCGTCGTTAACTTTATTACTAACACGATAACATTTCCATTACAATATTCAATTGCCAAAATTCCCGGCGTATCGATCTCTTAATCGGCCGAGTTTCGTCGCGTAACATCCCGAAATGGAGATAGCGGTCGATAAAGCGTTGCAACCCCCGACGAAACTCGCTCTATTGTTAACTTCGCAATAACCGCGTTCGACGTGTAACACTTCCATCGCAGGCTTCCATGCATTAATCAGTACAAGTTTCTGCTATCGCGTTAGACTAATACTCCGTAATTTACCTGATAATATTACCAGAGCCGAATATTTCTGTTACGTGGTTAGGTTAATCAAATTTGTAGCAAATTGATCCGTCGCGGGAGAAACGATTTCATTAGAGCCACGTATAATCTTGACGTTTAATTGGTAGGTAAACACACGTCGTAACACTCGATAGAAATAATCAGTGACTGTGAGAGTAGTTAGAAAATTATTCCAACCGAAGTATTATTCGATCCACTCGCTAGGAGAACTACTCTCGGGATCCAGCCTTTCTCGAAAATTGCCACCTTTATACAGTCTATGATTCCCTTTATATATTTGTAAAATCCTCAAACTATCTCGTTAAGAATAGTCGAACAATCGATCCAGCGAGTTGTTTCACGAATTCTCTCTCACGGTCTTAAATATTCATTCGCGACTCTCGATTCATACAAGCCGTGGATTAATTGGTACAATCGATCGATATTAACGCGATTGTTCTCCACAGTTTCCTATCCGAATTGGCCAAGTTTCGCCCCATATTAAGTCGATTTCATCAGCCACGTATATATGATCTTGACGTTTAATTGCCAGGTAAACACGTCGTAATACTCGATAGAAATAATCAGTGACTGTGAGAATGGTTAGAAAAATTTTCCAGACAAGCTATTATCCGATCCACTAAGAGAAATATTCTCGAGATTCAACCTCCGTTGCTACTTTTCTACGATTCCCTTTATATATTTGTAGAATCCTCAAACTATCTCGTGATCGTTACGAATAGTCGAACAATCGATCCAGCGAGATGTTTCACGAATTCTCCCTCACGATCTTAAATATTCATTCGCGACTCTCGATTCGTACAAGCCGCGGATTAATTGATACAATCGATCGGTATTAACGCGATTGTTCTCCACAGTTTCCTATTCGGGTTGGCCAAGTTTCGCCCCATATTAAGTCGATTTCATCAGAGCCACGTATATATGATCTTGACGTTTAATTAATTGCCAGGTAAACACGTCGTGGTTAGAAAAATTTTCCAGACAAGCTATTATCCGATCCACTAAGAGAAATATTCTCGAAATTCAACCTCCGTTGCTACGTTTCTACGATTCCCTTTATATATTTGTAGAATCCTCAAACTATCTCGTGATCGTTACGAATAGTCGAACAATCGATCCAGCGAGATGTTTCACGAATTCTCCCTCACGATCTTAAATATTCATTCGCGACTCTCGATTCGTACAAGCCGCGGATTAATTGATACAATCGACTGCTATTAACGCCGACTATCCGGGATTCCTTGCCGGGATGGCCAAGTTTCGCCGCACATTAAGTCGAGGACGTGGCCGAGTCGGTCTGCGGTCTGCGTCGCCTTTAGCCGCATGCTAAAGGTGACGCACACCAGGCGGATGTGCAGCGCGCGACGGCTGCAGCCGCAATGCAACACGCGCGCGTGTCCAAGGTGAACGTCCGCACCACCAGGAGGCAGCGTGCATCACGGCCACCAGAATGAATCCGTGAAACTTCGCTCACGGGGGTAAATTGAACGTTGTTACTACGGCTCGGGAAACTCGGGAAAACAGAATGAGCAGAATTCGATGATTATCGTTTGAGCGACGATTTAAAACGACACGCCTTAAATCTCTTACTGTTAGCAGTGGTGCTGCTTTTAGAAGTGTGTATCTACACTGTGCTTGAAACGACGCTAGAATGATAATTATACTCGTTAAACGTAGAGTATGTGCAGCTGCTGTAAAATTGAATTAAATTATAAGAATAGAACACAGATTTTTCGGGGGAAACAGTAATTTTGTTATTTAACTTGATTTATTGTCGAGTCTCGTCTCAAAATATTCTAAAATGTCTAATGTTTACAGATATGTTTCATCTTCCACGAAAAATTTAATTTAAGTAACAAATTGTAATTACTTTTCTCGCATGACGAGTTATTCACAGCTAATTGTAAGAGGTTAAAAAAAATAGTTGTCGTCAATGGGATATGCAAAGAAAATTTCGTAAATTTTGAAAATTTCAGAAAGTCAAGAGACCAGTTAAAGTGGCACTATTCAATTTTAGAGTAATAGATATTCGCTATTATAGTTACTTTTGGAGTATAGAGAATTTAGGGATAGCAAGCAACCTAATGTTACATTGTTTTAAGAAACGTGATGCGGTCATCAGATAAAACGTACTGACAATTTGTACAACAAATCGTACATTTATATATTATATACATAGCAGAAATGAGAACGTGAATAAAATGTGAATAAATTAGTAATTCGTTTACATCAGTCAGTTTCTAGTACGAAACGAAACTATTTACGAGATAGAAAATAAACTGCAGACATCGTTTCATTCCAATTTTCTTCGTCCAATTTTCGTCATCGATCTCACGTGAAATATAAATTCACCCGATCTTATTTTTCTCTGCGATCCAATGGAAACGTTCGTTCGTACAACGACACCGACATCCTACGATCATCGAAAAATGGAGAACGAACGGGGCAGAAAGACAAAGAACGATTGGTAGCAACGGCGTCAATTTGATATTTTACAGGTGAACGAACGACGAGCACTTGCCGACCGGAATCTAACGATAGAGCCAGCGAGGAGATTCGTGTAGTATTTTGCGATTCAATGCCGGCAGATTGACTTTAAAATCGAAACTGCTCGATCACCGTTGCAGCTCGCTTCATGCCATGCTTGCTAACTCCTTCGAAACTACGTAATCCAGAGTGTGTGCGCACCCCTGTAGCCCCGCTGAGTACAACGATGATAGTTTAATAAAAGTTGAAGAAATTGCAAAAGACCTGTTTGCATTTTAAAGCGGTTCTTACTGCGCTTGATCCTACGCGACGCGTAGTAAGCTGAACCATGGAATTTACTGGTCTCCCCTGAAGAGATATTAATTTTTCCACATTTTATCCCCGTGTTCGAACACAGAACCACAGGATTAAAGATCGGTAAAAACGATTTGCAGATAATGCGTTTTAGATCCACGCTCCATCCGTCAATGACGTCGTACGAATAATTATTATAAATTAACAGAGATGAAGAAACACTAGAAAGAGGAAAAACGTAGAATTGCCCTTTTCTCGATTAATAGGTTAAATGTAACCGGGAAACCCTTTCCATATACACTTGATATCGAAACTTTCACCGTCGTGTTTTCAGTCATGATTCTCCGACCAAACTGAAATCCCGCAAATCCCGCAGGGGGTGCAAAAATCAGTTCGAACGAATCAATTTCCCCGTCCGCTGGCCGCGTACCTCCCTTCGGACGGTACGCGTTCACCCGCAAAACAGAGGCCAAGTGCATCGACTAGCCATGTCACGAACAGACTTCTCGAATATAGGAGAGGTTCGTGATCAGACTCTGTACACTGGTGATTCCGCGAGATGACGAGGTCCGACCGCCGCGGTGAGCCAGGCAACACGCTTCCTCGACAACGGACCAATACATTTTTCGCTGGCATGTTCCCCGTTCCCCAGGATCCATCGAATCCTTTCGCCATACAGTTGTTGGAACGCAGCGGACCGGCGTGCCAGTGACAAAAGCATCGGACCCAACCAGAGACGTCAATTTGCGTTGGCACAATGGCCCAATCAAAACGCAAACACTCGACACCCGGCTCCCGTGCTGCATTTTAAATCGCTTGGACTCGCGATTCACGTCGTCGTTCTACACCGCGTCGCGTCATCGTCGCTTTCTCTCTCTCTCTCTCTCTCTTTCTCTCGCGTCGTTTTTCGTATCGCTTTAGAAAGGGGAGACGATTAGCCCCCCACGCGCGTTCTCAAGAACTCCACTCTCCAAGATTTACGAACACTCTCCGATTCTCTCTTTCCGCTCGACGAAAGTCGAAATTTTTTTCCACGGAATTGGACTGTAGCTAAATTTATGCGTGAGATTTCTCTCCCTCTCCCCCCTCCCGCACCCATTCCTCCGTGTTTCGCTGCCGCGTCGAGTCGAGGATTAATTAAGGGGCGTTAATTAAAATTCGTCGGAAAATGTAAATCAGGCTCTCGGTAGCTTGTTGTTGCGCGGCCGGCTGATGGCGATGGGCATCGATTTTATTAATTTCGACGCCTGCCTGCCTGCCTGCCTGCCTGCCTGTTCCACGCCTGGAAAACAATATTCGACCGGTCGCCGATGGAAATTTATTTTTCAAATTGTTTCCCACCGCGGATCGGATACATTTTAAAACCGTTTCGTTTCGTCGATTTACGCGGTGAATGTTTTTCGATTTCAGTCCGGTCTGTTTTGTATCTCGTGTCAATCTACTGATAATAAACGAAGGATATGACTAACAATAAGCAAGGAATATATCCTGTCGCGAACGAGAGGAAAATAGACGTGCTTACTCGAGACATATTTACTACGACACGTTTTCCATTTTCGTGTTTCAAACCACGATCAACAAGGAACGGTCGAATTTCCGCATGAATATTAAACGATAATAATATTGCAAAGGATCGTGTGTCAAATTACCAACCATAGATCGATATATTGAATCGCTTGTCTGATATTAAGAGTCTGATATTAATTCGACAAACTTCTTCGTTCTAAGTTATTTTTCCAGAGGCATTCCATCGAATACTTTTCGTTTAATATGAAGCCTGTCTTCTTATACGGTATATATTGTGTGTGTGTGTGTGTGTGTATGTGTGTGTGTGTGTGTGTGTGTGTGTGTGTGTTTCCCAGTTGCATTCATAGACCTTCGGATGCCTGTAAAACCATGCAGCAAGAACGTTAATTTTATCGTGGTTCAATCCACAAATTCCTCGGTTGACCTTTCATGGCAGCAGTTCCGGCTCGAGGAGGCCAACGAACGCCTCCATTTTTCCTTCGGCTCGGGGAGCTTCTTAATCGATAACTGATTTACGGGACGGTGATTGGAAGAAAGGGGACCGAATTACCGATAGCTGTTGATCGAATTAACCGCATAACCGCGCCTCGTCGGTTTTAACGACGTTTTTACTTGCCGAACGAGAGAGAGAGAGAGGTGAAAGAAAAAAAGAAAAAACAGAGAGAAGGAAAGAAAACCGGTTTCCACGCGAATCGGATAACGCGACCCTCCAACACCTTTCCTTCCCCCTTGTTTTGTGTCCGACACGGCTTCCCAGGGTGCCGTGCTTTATTCTCTTAAAGATGTTCTTCGAGCTTTCTCCCACGCAATTACGCCTGAGTAGCCCGAACAATGGCGAAAAAAAAAGAAAAGGGGGAAAAGTGCTTCGAATTACAATTTGCCCGGTTAAACCCGTTACTTAGTCGCTCGAGACTACCGTTACACTCTGCAAAATCGAAGCTACGGGATAATGGGAGCTACGGTGCCCCGACTACGGGGCGAATCCGAAGATTTAATTCGAAGCTATTGGACGGGAGTTTGCAGAAGGAAGCGTTGCGTCGAGATTTTTGTGTAGGCGACCATTTAAATGCAGCTAAATGGCGTGTGGAACGTGGATTAGGTGGACGATCGATAAGAGCGATCAACGCGATGGATCGTTCGTTTCGTGGGTAGAACCTGTGTCTCGTTTTGAGAGCAACTGCTCGTTGGAATCGAAAAGGAATTGACCCAGATGTTGTCTTAATCGACGACTATCTACCTTTTCAAGACGAGAGAAGCTCGTTTTAAGAGGAACGCGCAAGTGTATATAAATTTTCACTCGTTTCCCTTTGCTCGCAGTTTTCGCCGTTTCAACAATTTCGTCTCGCTCTATCGACGTTCGATTATGTCGCGTTATGGAATGAAATTCAGCGTTTCACGTTCAGATTTTGCACGATACGTTAAACGTCTATATTGATTGTCCGGAATCTACAAATACACTGATTGCAAATAGTGACGTAAACTCCAAGTGAACAGGCTGGTTGTTGGATTGCTGGCATAACGGTCAATCTGACTTTGTTTCCTTGTGAAGTGGAAAAAATGAGAAATATCGCCGTTTGATTTAATAAAACAGTAGTCCTTTCGAAGGGCGAAAATATTAATATCCATTAAGAATCATTAATATCCATTAAGAGAAGCGATTATATTATGATTATATTATTTAATTTGGAGGAGAAGCATTTAAAAATAATTCCCTCTCGCAAATTTATCGGGGATTCAATACTGCAACGATATAAAAATTCCATGAGATTCGCAAACTTTTCACGACGACTGGACTTTTTAAAGCGATAGGCTCAACGATATTCAAATTATATACCAGACAAATGCCTATTCAAAGATAGTTCCAAAAGTTCAAAGTTTGCCGATCATCGACTCCGTGTTAATTGGAAATATTTTTAACACAAAGCTCACACAGATAAAGACAGATCTTGACAGAACTCGTGAACCCCCGTAAATCATAGACTATAGATAAAATTAACGCCGTCAAGTCCGACGAACCGAATGGCAAGTCTCGAAGCAACCGGAATGGGAAATTCAAAGTTCTAACGGAATTAGCCCATCGGGAACTAGCAACAAGACCATAGAGATTCAACGAGTTTGACAAAAGTTTGAAAATACGAGGCTTCCCGTTGGCTGGCCTGGGACATGGAACTCGGCTCGGTACGTCTCGTGCAACGCAATCGCATTGTAACGAAAGATCGTTCGAGCGGAATCGATCTCATTTGTGGCGGTATGCTCGATGTAAATGCACGGACTATTTCGAGACACGAATTGACAAACTTCTGTACGCTCTCATCATCGAACCTTCTGATTGGCTCTCGGTTTGCGTCTCGTCGCGGGCAATGTTCGAGGATATCTTTCGAGGAAAAGACACGAAAGACGATGTATCACGAACCGTGAATTTTTGTCCAAGCTATATTACATACCCTCTAGAATATAGAAAATGCAACAACTATTTCACGAGCTATCGATGGACTAGAATATCGTTTCGATGAAGGTTAACGAATTGAGACAGGCCCTTGTCACGTGCATTGGCACGTTATTTTATTTATTACAGCATCTACGTGCGTAATTAATTATACTCAAGAAGCTTCGATTATGAAAATTCAAATAAAAGAACGATCGAGGAAAATATGGATCGTATGATAAATTAAAAGAATTTTCACGAAAAATAGCGAAACTCTCCAAGTATCGAAACAAAACCAAGGTCCTCAAAATAAACTCCAATACCTACGCCTACCAAAGAAAACGCATCAAAGTTATTTACTATAAAAACATCGCTTCACCGCAGCCTACAGCGCTTCGATCGAACGAAAGGAGATCCGCGTGTCATCGCGTGACAGAGATTTTCACCGCGAACGAAGAGAGTTATTCTTTTAATTGAGCGATGTTTGCCAAACCGACGGTTTAAATACACAGAGAAGGAATCCTTCCCGCTGGAAGGATTTGCCTCGGTTAGTTTGTTCGCTCGATTGGCCGGCATCTTCCCAAGAGAAGATCGTAGATTGCATCGTGGAGGCAAATGGTCGTTGTGCTTTCTCTCGTCCATAACCGCGCGTAATCGTACTCGGAGAAAATCAATAGGCGGCCAATTCACAAACGGTCGCGGAGGCGGAGGATTCTTAAACCATCACGGGGGGGGGGGACCGTTAACAGAGGAGGATATCTCTGTGGACGCTGGTCGCCCGAGGAAACGAAAGAGGACGATATTCTTGCGTCTGGTCGACTCGGGCCGATCCCTCTGCAAGTAGATAGGGTAACGAAGGGTTTCCCGATTCGATTGTAATTATTAGCGGTCGACAGCGGCTGGTGGAGTTTGTTCAACTGGCTTTATTACGCTGTTTCGCAATTACCCCGCCTCTCATTACGCGCCGATTCGCTCGCGACAAGTACTGACAGACACTCCTCGCAATTGAAAACTTGTCGAATCTGAAACGGTTTCACGAACGGTCGTTCCACGGGACCGTCTCCTTATCAATATTAACGCCGCGTCGCGATCTTGAGTGCACGGGACTTTTGTATTATCGGAAAGGAAGCGAGAGAGAGAGAGAGAGAGAGAGAGAAGATTCATTTCAACCGAGAACTATTCTTGGAGATATTAATTTTTATCGGATACCGCGCTATCGCCCTGCAATCGATATTATGTGAATAATCCGATATCAAGCAACAATATTCGTGGATATTCGCTTTCTTATTTCAAGTTCGAAACGAGTATGATACTAGAAAATTTCAAAAGACGAGGATCAAGTCGTGGAAAAAATTTTTCAACGTTTCTAGAGATGTTTGAGTCTTTGCAACTGTCGAGAGAGTAAAAGTATCCTTATTTTTGCACACGTTATATGATTCAAGAAAAAAATCGAATCCAGTGTAGTCGGGATAAGATCAAGCGTGTATTGTTGTATGACTTTTTTTTTTTTTTTTTACGAAATTGCAACAGCGAAGTTTAAAGCGTCAACAATTTTTCATTCAAATTAATCGCGGTGCGAGACGAACTGCACGAGAACAGTTTGTATCTGCCAAAATAGTGATGGTAAAATTTTTATAACAAAACCGAAAAACATTCCACGAAATATTGTATATTTTACCACACCTTTTTTATATTCCACATCTAAATCTCAATAAAATACTATTTAGGTTAAAATTCCACCTGTGTATCGCTCGTGACTAGTATAGTTAATATAGTTACTTAATATAGTTAGTGTTAGTGTACGTATAATGTGTAACATAATATTCTACACGCGTGAAATAAAAATCGCCTTGTCGAAATCGTGTTGTCGAAGTACCGTGTTATGGGAGCGTTATACCTGTGCTGTTGTCACAAGATTTGAACGAAACATTTCGCCAAATACATGCAGAGAGGTGTCAGCGAAATCGTCCGCGAGTAATTAACCTCGTCGCTCGATGCTGTTCGAGGCAAAGGAACGTCGAACGCCTCCTCCGGTTTCGTCGTTGCGCGTTCGATCGCGTGCCGCGTGCGAGCCATCGTTTCGTTTGCCGGATGCCGTCGAACGAAAACGCCGTGTCTGACATTAATTTCGCGCGTTGCTCGTGCGAAAAGACAGCGAGGAACATGGGCACGACAGAAATTATTCCGGTTGTGTAACCGGCAGCCTGTGTATATATTCGCGCGTGTACGCTCGCAAGGCACGAGCCTGCGCCGCAACGTAGCAACGTTCTGTCGAATATACCGAACTCGACGCCACGTCGGGACCAAGAACGTGACACGAACAGGTGAGTGCTCCGTCAACATCGATAAATTCTATGTGGTTCAGCATGCAGCTTGCTCCCGAACCAACGGAGGAGCAGCCTCCTGTTTTCGAAGACGCGTGCCCGAAATGCGCGTGCAACCGCCCGAGCCGAGAGAAAGCTCTAGCAAGAACGGATCATTTCGTTAGAAACATCAAGATTTCCAGGTGATTTTTCGCGGCAACTTTTTGACAGTCGTCAACGTTATCTTCGAGAGACGAAGAGAACGTGCTGCTTCTGGGGACGTCGTAGAGAAACGTCACCGGCAGCGACGGAATATTTCCAACCGAGAGACCGAGTTGCATTTACATCGATTGCACGTACGGGATTTGGGAAATGTGGGAAAATTTCGTTTCGTAGGGAAAATTTGATTTCGCGGAAGAATCGAGCCGTGACTGTACGGAGGAGAGATTCGTTTGAGGAATTTATGTCTCGGAAGCTTGTTAGCGAAATAATATGTCAATCGAGTTCTCGGTGTATGGCAGCGCGACTTTCCTCTGCTCAGCCATTCGAGAAACGTCGTTGTCAGTCGGACGGGAAGAAACGTTCAACTTGGCTGCAACCAACGTACGTACGTAATTCGTTGTCGAAATGAGGTACGAGGAGCGATTGGAGGAGCAACGGTCGCGTCGAAAAAAAGGCATCGAAACTGCGAGAAAGGTATGGCGAAACCGCGACCAAACAGATATAATAAAATCAACTGGAATGTTTATTTTCACGTGGCGCTCATACAGCGGGTCTTTTCATCCTCTCTTCACTATCGGTGGGGAAAATTCGCGGATCGAGCTATCGCGCAGTTGGTGACGGCCGCCAGGTAGTTATTTAACGGCCGCTGCCACTTCGTCGAGAAATCAAAATAAAAACTAGACAAATAAAGCGGAGAATGAAAAAAAGAAAAATACGTCACTGGTCATGCGTAATACGGGAGTTACCCCGTCTCTCTCTTTCTCTCTCTGTCTCTCTCTCTCTCTCCTTCTTTCTCTATTTTTTTTTCTTTTTGATATAACGAATCGACGAAATCAGTATGTTGAGAGAGTAAATAAAAAGAGAGCAGTAACGAATGGACGAACGGTTGAATGGCTTGGAATTAAAGAGCGTAATGTGACTTTTCTGTCGAAGCGCGCTCGTCGATGCGCGCGTGATTTTTCTTAATAACATGAATTTCGAATTTGAAATCGACAAACCCCTTGCTACAGAGAAATTCAATGTAACATAGTTTGACGTATATCGAATATATATCTCGCGAAATACGAGCGAAATTTGCCAAAAAAAAAGAAAAAAACTGAAAAAAAAATTAAAATTGCGAAGAATAAGAAATACACAGATATTTCTAGACATTCCTACTGAAATTCCTACTACTATTCGTACAAATTCGCACGATCGATAGTATCTTCAAAAAAGAAAAAAAGAAACGAAAAATTAGAAAATAGCCACCAAAAAAAAAAAAAAAATGGAAGGTAAGAAAGATAGAAAAATTGCGTGACAACGAGGTAAACGAGTAAGAATCTGGACACGTATGATAGAGAAAGAGATCAAATTCACCAGGTAAAAGATTGCGCTCGCATCCGTGCCCATCAACCCTTGTTTTCCAGTCTTTTAAGCAAACCAGGCAAGCGTTCCGCTATGGCGAGCCAGTCGGTCGAGGTCGTCGCATCGTCGTAGTCGTCGTCGTCGTAGTCGTCGTCGTCGTAGTCGTTGCGGATTTTTTCTTTTCCATTGAACACAGAGAGCACGCCAGGGGAAAAGAAAATATCGATCTATCGAGATAGATAAATCGCTCGCGGTATCACTAAGTGTCGCGTTCTACCCCTCGAAGAATTAGTTACGATTAAGATTGGTGACTCGATAATTAATCTCTGCCCGGTGACGGGGTCGTTGCTAATCTGATCGTTTATGCATCGACTATACGATAAAAGAGACGCTTTCGATACGACGCTCTTGGTACGAGGTTTCCCTTCGTCGATGGGAGGAATCATCAAAGATTCTTTTCAGGATTATTTCGAGCCCGGATAGTCCTTGGACTTAAAGTATGATTAATCTTCTTCAGCGGAGAATAGACGAGGGTGAACCTACGCTGTTAATCTTTATCAACACGAGCGCAAAAGCACGCTAGTGATAGTTTCCTTTTTTCTTTCATTCTCTTCTTACCGTATTTTTATAATTTTACCAATACCGGTAATATGATTGTGCGATATAATTTTCCGTATCGTAAATTCCCGTATCACGGAATTTCTTTTAAACCTGTGATATCAAATAGTTTGTTTAGTTACTTTCAAGAAATAACCAACAATAAAATTATGTCGCACGTTCCATTCTGCGTAAACGTTTTACAATTCAAAGTCAATAATCATCAATTATAAAATATTTTAATAATGGTAAATGACAATGCGACATAATTTTGCGAATATAACTGTGTACACGAAACGAATTTAGACTGTTCGGGTATTCTTGGTTTCGCCGCGCGCGAAAATGATCAAGAAGTACAAATTCGATTTATCTTTAATTCTCCGGTCGACCACACGAATCTACACGAGTCCGTACGAAAGACAGACTAAAGAAAACAGATCTGTCTGATCAAACAGGAAAATCCTCGCGCCAGGAAAATCACGGTTCACTGTTAAAAAGTTATCGCAACGATCTTCACGACAATTATCGAATTACACTCTGCTCCGTCTTGAAATATTTCGAGCGTAGGAAAACGTGGCGGTGGTTTTTCCGGCGGCACTGCAGAGCTTACCTGACACACAGAAGAGAGGAGTGCGACAACGACGCCTGTCGCGGCGGTAAATCCCGTTCTAAAAAGTCCTGTCTCCGGTCCGGTGGTGTGTCGGACAAAATTTTCACGTCCGCCGCATTTATCTAGATGTATCTTCCAGTTCGGCGCGGGAATTAAGTTTGTCTCGAAATCGTCACGATTCATCCCTCTCGCGTTCCTTCTCTTTGCATTCATCCGCGTCATCCCTAACATCCCACGCCGCGAATGTCTGCTGTCACGGCGCGTAACCGTTCTTGTCGATCATCCGTCGCGGATCGTGTTAATTTCCCCCTCGACTAACCCGTTTCGTCGTCGTCTGGATATTTGTCTACCAATGTATCGAAATAAGACTTGAATTCGAGGGGCATGAAAAAAATATGAAAAATTTGACTTAATTTTAGTGAACACTGAAAGCTGACCGTCGCGCTTGGAAATAGAAAATTCATCGATTTTTCACGTAAATGAAAATTGCTTTCCCAGTCGAGAGAACGGAAATTTCAGACGGGGATCAGTGAAAAAAGTTACAATCACTTTGTTTGAACAAACAGTTAGTGTCAATCGAGTCCGACGTGCCAGACATAACGTAACTTCCTACACTCTCGAAGGGCGGTTCACAATGGCGAAGGGTTTTCAAGACGAAAACAGTTAGTATCATTCGCTTTTTGCGGAATCGAAGACCACGCTTGCTCCGATGTTGAATTTTAAGGAATATTCGTTGAGGGCGAAGTCGTACGAATCGTCCACTTGTCGTTAGATAACGTTTGCACCCCGTATGGTTTTCTTTTAGTCGCCTCTTACGCGGGGAATACGATGAGTCTGTTCTTCTCTCGCACTCACTGTTTAAACTGTTTAAACAAACGATCGCTCTCGCTTTGATTTTGTGAAAATTGATGAATGTCCTGGATGACTAAACAATTTCATTCTAAACATCGCTTCTGATCGTTTACGTCATTTGCTATTTCCACTTCGATTATTTGTGAACACAAAGAGCCGACATTAATGATATTTTCAATCTTTTCTGCTTCAAATCTGAAACGTTGCAACGACTCAGGTACCACCTGATCAAAGTCGCGAGAAGAATTGAAATCCCTAGGCAAGATAGAATCAACGAGGTCCATAGTTGTTCGAACAGCGAGTTTTCTACGAAGGAGAATGCACGTAGATTTGGTAAATCGCGAAAGAATGGGCGCCGGTCTATTCTCACGCGGTACGACGAATTCCCCGACTCGAGTTTGCTCGAGTTACGAATTACATATTTCCGTTCGAGCTTCTCCTACGTAGAAACGATTTCGAAAAGTTGTACGCGCTGCGGTCGGAAGCGAAAGGGAAATCGCGTGGCTGGCAGAGAGAAATTGCAAGCAAAGGGCGGATCCAGTGTTATCGCGACTACTGGAGAAAAACAAAAAGAAAAAAAATGGAGGAGCGGCGAATAAAGAAACAGACTCGATCGAAACGCAAGCGGAGTGTCGGCCGTGAACAATCGACGTGACGAAGATAAACGAGCTGAAACACGGCAAAGAGGACAAAGAAAGCCGGCAAGAAATTTGAAAAAGGAAGCCTCGCTTGGCAGCGTTTGTCCAATTTCGCTGATTAAAAAATCATCGATAGTGGATACGGACGTGGAAAGGAAAACCTCGGAGCGACGCATTCAGTTTACCCGGATTGTTGCAACGCCAGTGTGGAATCCGAATTTGCGGACACCGTCGGACGTACCAGCGGGCAAGGGGATGAGGGGGGGGCGAGGGGAGGACGGGAGACGACCGAAAAAGAGAGAACAGGGAAAAACGAAACCGAGTGGAAAGCGAGGAAGGGACGAGCAAACAAGCGGTGGACGGTACGAATAGGGGGAACGAGAGAGGCCAATTAAACGGAAAAAAGGAAAAGCGTCCGCGGGGTAGAGAAAGAGAAAGAAAAAGCAAAAAAAAAAAAGAAAGAAGGGAGAAAAAGCGAGAGGCGGAGAAAGGGAAAAAGGAACGTCGAGAATAAAAGGAGAAACCAGAGTGGCCGAGTCTGCAGAAAGCTGTTTTAAACGAAACACGCCGATGTTACGGACAGCGCAGCGAGAAATTCAGTCTGATCATGCTCGGAAGAAGCAGCGTTTTGTTTTCTTTCTCTCTCTCTCTCTCTCTCTTTCTTCTTTTCCATCCTCTCGAGAGTGAAAAAATCCGTTGGAAATTAGCCGCGTTACTTTTTACGGAAGAGGAGCCGTCACTCGTCGACGGGAACGATACTCCCTTGGTTATTGAAAAACCGATCGCGCCGATTGGAAACAGTGTAAGGGACGAGCCGCGAGAAGCGAAAACCGCGGGATCTATCTATCTTGGTCTGCTGTATCCATCGAGTTGCATCCGCGTCGGAGGAAGTATTGACTCGTCGAGACGGCGCGGTAACATCAGTCAATTGAATCGATCAACATTCGCGGCGTTCCGTCGAGCCGGCTCCGCTCTCCCTCGAATATTCCCGACGAACGCGCAAATGCAGAACAGTTTCTTGTATGCTCGTCGAGTTTCCACGGTCTCTCCCGACGCTAATTCGCTGATATCGAATTCTTGATTTCGGACCCTCTATTTCCATGCCTCGACAGACACACCGTACTCGCAACTAGTCGCCAGAACGCCAGCGCTATTTCGAGTTACTTACTCGACGAATTCGGCTGGCGAAAAACCTTCCCTCGATTGAAAGAGGAAATATCCGCGTGTATAACCGATTCCTTGCATTTCGATTTTCATTTCTACCGCGTGATTGCAACGACTGACGCTATTTCTTTTTTTTTTTTGTTTCATCGCGAGGAAAAGTCCAATGCTTCTTAAGCAGTTAGGTATGTCTAATTTCGATCTTCGTTCACGCCACGTGATTGCAAAGTTGACACTATTTTCTAATTTGTCTCGTCGCGAACTGAAATTGGCTTGAAACCGGGCACATGGACAGAGGGAAAAGATACTAAAGTGACGCTGATTCGTCTACGTCTTGGTCGCCGTGACGACGCCAATCAATGAATGAAATAGCATTTGCATCTCGACTGACGGCATACAGCTTTCCGGTCGGACCTCTCTTCTCTCGTGTATGTATGTATATATGTATATATGTAGGTCAAGACAATTTATCGGATGAGGCAATCCGAGATCACGCGGAACGAATAAACAAGACCACCCGAGGCCGAAGCGATGTTCGTCGAAATATCGACGAAAGTTTCGCTTGATTTCAAGCCTGAAACAAGGTAAACATCGCCAAGAAACCCGATTCTGTAACCCGCGAAGGAGGATTTCTTCGTTGGAAGATTGATGGATTTATCCTGGGAGGAACACGATTCGCGCGATACAGGGAGAAACGGTGTGGCCTAAGATTTGAGAGACCTGCTACCACCGTCACTTGCTTCGACATTATATCAGAAGCTCCAACGAATTCGATGCATTGCTATCGACACTTTCACAGAGGAGAGAGAGAAAATGAAACGTATTGTACGTGCGAGCACGTGTCACGCGACAAAAGTTTCCTGCACAACGATACACGATTGATGTTTGAACATTTTGCAACGTTTCCACGGTGGAAACGCTCTTTCATGACTGGGCATAAACTTTCGTAGATAGTCCATTTGAACAAAGGTTGATGCCTTTAATTAAAAAAGAAAGTGTTACGCAGACGAAAACGTTATATATAGATTATTTTCACCGATTCGGTATAGAGAATTAGAAAATAGGGAATGATCACGAGTGGGTCTGAAGTTCTATTATTATTGTTAATTAGACGAAGTGAAGCTGCGTTCTAAAATAATTATTGAAACATAAATATTACTCGCAGAGTGGGAAATAATTGAACAAGATACTGTACAACGTTCGAGACTGAAAATAAAGTTTTAAATAAACGGATCGAAGATTCTGTTGCTCGCGTTGCTTCGCTTTTAAATCCATCGAAGTTTTACCTGTGGGGACACTTGAAATCTGTTGTGTACGCAACGTCCATTGAAAACGCTCGAGTACTGTATTACAGCGTTGAACAAGGTTCTCAACACATCTTGAAGTAACACCAGGAAGTATTGAAAGAGTAACCAGACATTACAATAGCGAGACGGGCAAGATGTCGGAATGCAATGCAGTTATTTCGAACATCTTCAACAAATAAAATTAGATGCCAAATAAATACGAGCGTAATTCTCTTACTTGTTAAAGAGTACGTCATTTCGTTTGCAATCCGAAATAATTAATACTTCATTTCTTGGATAACAAGGAAACGTTCTTTCGAGGATGTTGTTTGTTAAATTTCTGCGAACGAAGGAAATATCTAAAGATTTGCAGATTCCCGTTACAGATACGGGAAATTTTCACCAAACGATAAGACTTTTACGCGGAACGATAGAGATCGGAACGTAACCGTGCCAAAAGCACGTATTTCTACGCTAACCGCGACTACGGAGACTAAAACCCATCGATTTACCAACCCCCGAGAGTTAAAATCCCTGATACCCGACGATCAACGAACAAAACAGTCGAACAACGAACGAAGCGTTTCTTCAAGCGGGACTAAAGAATTTATACGAATGGACTGGCTACGGGTGATTCGATCGAATGGGGAGGCACGAAAACCTCGGCGAGTCGGTACGTGTCGCGTGACCGCAACACGCGCGTCCCGAATAAACTCGAATTAATAATTTCGCAGGAGCGTTTCGACTCGGCGGCGTTCAACTACGCGCGAGAAATACACACGGAGGAACGAAAACGACACAGGAGCGAAAAAAGGCAGGAGAAACGAACGTGGCCAGCAACTTCGTGGCCCGTTTGTAATACCCGTGGTCTGGCGCGGAGCGCACGAGACCGTTCGCGCTTATACAGGCTGATCAATAAACGGTTGCCTCTCTGTCTCTTTCCCCGCCTTCTCGGCTTGCCGGCTTGCCCCCGACGCTCCGCGCTTCGAGAGACCCGAGGCAGAATTCAGAACGGTGCTGCAGAACGGAACTGCGAACGCACGAACCGTGGAATAAGGATGTTCGTTGCGGCACGCAAACGCGCGGCCGCGTCGCACCGCGCCGCGCCGGCCACGGAAAACACACAGCCCGCGGCAAAATAACGCGGTGACGTTCAACCGGGTTAAACCTCACCCGTGGACCGCTTTCATCGCAACTGCACTTTTTTCTTTTTTCTTTTTTTCTTTTTTTCTTTTTTTTCTCCCCAAGACACCTTTCAACCTCTCTTAGCTTTCGCCCTTACGCGGACCGAAGGAAAAGGGACGATTACTCCCTTTAGACGAGGTAATTTCGAATTATTCGATTGGCTAATGTTTAGTCAACTTGACACTGTAGGAGAATTTGTGAAAAAATCTATCGAACGCGCGTGATGTTTAGCTTCGATGACAATTTCCTATGAACATCGGCAGTCTGTTGACGATTAAGAATTAAAATCGATCGTCTGTTTTAGTTATTATCACTGGCTGGTTGTCCTTGAAACTGCGCAGTTAGGTACAGTTATCTCGCTCGAAAATCATATTCGAATCGCGTGATTTGTAAACTTAACTGTTCAAAGTTACGTCGGTAGATTTGACTGTTCGAATCGAAGGATGGATTAGAAAGTACGATGACAAACCCACGTGCATTGGCGGTTACAGAGAATTAAATTTTTGAGGTGGTTGTTATTGGAATGTATCATAGATATGGATAGTGTGAATATTCAGAGAATAACATTCCAACACTGTATAACTTCGTTAATTATACACGGAAGATGGTGAACATAACATCGTTACCTAGAGATAACGTTTAAGTGTGATAAAAGATCGTAATCGAGGAATTGCGACGTTGAAATCATCTGCTTCAAATCTGCTCTCACTCTCTCTCTCTCTCTCTTGTTGATTGACACGTGTCATTGCACTTGTACTTTCGAATCACACCGGAAGAATTTTCCTACTTTTCCTGCGTTGATTGACTAAAATTGTTCCTTTGTTTTGAAAAACGAATTGTCTCTGAAGAAATTGTTCCGTCGACTCCTCGAGAGTCTCGAAGTGCAATTAAACGCCAGCTTTCGAATACCGAAGTGAGAACGTGATTTATGTCGACCGACGAATTGCTTACGTGGAATACCAGCGCTGGAATTGATGCAACGCACGCGGACAGAGAGAGGAAAAAGGAACAGGTCCTAGGGTGTCTCGTATCTCACGAATCTCATTAACCGATGACTGAACATCTGAAGCAATACGAGGAACCGTCAATTTTACAAACCGACACGTTCTTGGAAATTTGCGCGAGAAACGGCTAAATACGGTGAGAGAACGGTCCGGTGATACTTACGCAAGTATTTTTACAGTGTTGAAAATAATTAGAGGATAGCACACCCTCTAGATTAACAAACAGAAAAGAACAATTCATATCTATGGCAGAGAGTGTACAAATCATTGTGTGGCGAAAAATGATCCGCTTAATACTCAACCGAAAGCCCGTAGATGTCTATTTGCTCGAATCCAGCGAATGATAAAAATTTTTATCCGAGAATTTATTGATTCTCCTCGCTACCTATCGATTTTTCGACTTTCGTATAATGATAATTCACGATTGAACGAACAAACGATGTTAGTTACATTTAATTCACAGAAAATTCAACGATATAAATAATAACGAAGAAAGTTTGCCTAAACTTGGCGAAGTAGTATGACATCATAGTATAATTCTAGTTCGAAGGAGCGAGGATAAATAGACGAGCAGGGAATCGGACGGATTTTTCTCGTGCCGTTTGTGCGAGAACGATGATTCAGGATAGTTCGAACGAAACGTAGAGCCGAACGGATACGTTTCGGTACGCTTGACAAATTGACGCCAACTCGCGCGAAGTTTCTTCTTTTTTTTTTTTTCTTCTGCTTCTTTTCCTTCCCCTGCCACCTTCTTTTTTCCACTCGTTGCTCGTAGCCTTAGCTAGGCTCGGTGACACGAACTTAGCGCATTACTTTGGACCAGAGTTCTCGACGACGACGCTGCGCCGGTTATCCCGGTTTATTTCTTCGAGAAACCGGACTATTTTCGGTTCCTGTTTGACGAAGTACCAGCTACTCGGCAAACTTGAAATTCCATATTGTTAAAAGTTGCGTATAAATAAAGAACTCGAGACGTGGCATCGCTGGATACTGATAATAAATGCCTGGTCCTTGGTTCCCATGATCGATCAAACTTGTTCGTCCAGAAATGTTGTTCGCGGAACCGTGAATCGTTCGGGGCTTCGTTATTGGCGACGATCGACGAGTCGACGTCATCCGGACGCTTCTCGTTAGCAGAAATCGCATTCTAATTAGTGGAACAACGGGGGCAGCGTTTTATTTTTTAACGGTCTCATGGTTTCGATATTTTCTCTGTCGATGCTACCCCCCTCCCCCCCTCGGTCTTGTTTCATCGGCGAGAATCGACAGGGCTGAGACAGAAAATGTCGAGAAATTCCCAAGAGGTGTCGTTCGACTGTAATTTATTTCACCCAAATATCCGCCGATTACACGAGCAAAGGCTCGAAGATGCACGCGTTTAAGACACGTTTAACCCTTTGCACCTCCAAGCGTTAATTAGGTTGGCTTTGAGCGTTACACAACCAGCCAGCCTTTATCATTCGTATCTCGGTCTACGACAACACAATCGCTTTATTTGCCAACGTTTAATATACCGAGAGACAGCTTTGAACACTCATGAAAAATATCGTTCGAATCCCTGAATTATACAGCACGATCCTGGAAAATAGGACACGACACCGGTGCTCTTCCCTGCGGTACCGGCGAAAGAAATTGATATTCATCTTTTATGAACTTCCTGACCCTGTGTAGTGTACAGTGGTAGTGTGTTACCATGATACTCAATTTCGGAGTAATCAAATTTTTACTGCGGCGAATTCCTCTATCTTTACGTTAAAAAAGTGCAACGTATTTGAATGTGAATTCGTCGATCGAACGATAGACCACCATAGACTCTGATCTTAAATGCCTGAACATAACATAAATGTCTGTCTTAAATGTTAAATAATAACTGAATATCACTGAACTGACGAGAGTCTTGATAATCGAGACGTTGCCGATAGCCGCAGGACAATCCGTGGCAAAGTCGTTTGCGTAAAGGTAATTAAAGTCGGGCAAACAAAGAGGATTGGCAACGAAATTTGATTCGTCGGAATCTCACAAAGAGATTTTGACTAATTAGAAGCTCTGTGACGAAGCTCGTTGCGTTTTCAATGGGATCGCATCGAATCGCTTCTCTCCGTAGAATGAACAGAAATTACACAAATCTGGAGAGTTTACAGATTTGAAAATTTGGAAACTCAGCTTACTGACTGTGATCAGCCCTAACATCCTCTCTTTGAAAGACAGCATTTCAATAATTTCATATATTTTCCTGATCGATCTCGCAAAATTTCAACACCGAAAGGAGAGAGAAAGAAAAACGATCGATGAAAGACACCACTAATGGCGTATCGTTTCGTGCAAAGATAAGCCCGGTCCAGCAATTTCGCACTTTTGGATTTTCTCCTTGGATTTTCTCTTTAATTTCGTGCGGTTAAATCAACGTAATACCCGACTCTCTCCTCTCTCTTTCTCGTCCTTGCATCTGAAGAAGAAAGGCGAGCCGCTCGCTATCGGCGACGATTTTTCATCACCGTGCAGTGAGCGCGCCGCATCGATATCGGCGAAAAACGATCGTTCGATCGGCGTTCGCTTCTGGTACCACGTGGTACGTGTCTCCGTTGGCCGGTGAACACGAACGTTTCTCGGAACCCTCGTGTCCGAGTAATTGCTTTCACGACGTTCTTGTGTCGAGAGATCGGCAGAACGAGGGGGAAACTTCCTAATAATCAGGTAAGTAGCCGCTAATGGTGCTCCGCGGTTAACCGGTGGAACAACTCAATCGTACGGGGCTTGGATGTTGCTGCGCTCGCGATCGATCGATCCTGTTTACGCGCCAACGCGATAATTGTCTTTCACGAGTTAACGAGTCCGACGAGAAAGAAAACGCCCTGGTGAAACGAACATCGCTTATTAACTCTTCCCGATTTCGCTTTGTTTCCCTTCTGGTAATCGGATTTAATTAGCTGGCAGCCTGTATTTATCAGCTTTTACTTTCTTCGTTTCTTGCACCATCATTTTTGTTTCGACGATGAGAAATTTTTAAATTTCTTCTTCAGTTCCGTGATATCGACGTTGGAGAAGATCGAACGAATTTCGAGACAATGAAGCAACTGTTAAGTATTTCACGTCTTCCCTCTCAAATAGTTAAAACGTCACGTTTTCAGTTCTTCGTGCAGTAGGAATTTTCTAATTATCTGATTCTATTTTTCTCTTTTATGTCGCTTCCATCTGGTTTTAATTTCTCTCTCTCTCGTATCAGGGACCTCGACAATTTACAAATTGATTCGAGAGAAACACCTCAATGCGGAAAGATTTAACATATCAAAAATGGAATTAACGGATGGAATTACATGACAGTTCTAATTGTCAAGTTCGCAATTGAATTTGAAAATGTGAAAAAAAGTGCCATATGGCTCGGCGAAACACGCACATTGTCTTTATCCATAGAGAAGCGCGTTGCGTTTGAAACGTTCCGAAAGCGTTCGCCACAGTCTCTTTAATAAACTTGGTAGTTGCAGGACACAAAGTGGCCGTGCTCATAGCCGAGCGTTTCGCACACGTAACCGCCAGCTGCGGTGATACTTCGCATACCGTCAGGGAACTATGGAAAGCCACGGAATCTCTCGTTTGCGTGCCCCTCTGCCGCGGTGTAAGCTTTCTCCGTGACCGCGTATAGAAAACAGAAACCTCCCATTCATCTCTTCCAACTGGAATTATTTTGAATTCTGTTAAACTGAACCCGCTGTCTCTTTCCCTCGATTCGTTACACCGAACGAATGTTCAGCGCTGTTTCAAACAGCGAGAGGAGATACATTTACAAAAAAATTGAAACCAGTTACCACTGGAAAAAGAGACGAAATTTCACTTTAGGTTAGATTAATATTCGTTGAAACAAGCAACGTAGAAAGCACCCTTTCGTTTTAGCTCCCTGGTCGTAGACGTCGGAACGTATTTTAAGGTCGGACGTGTATCGAACGAACGGAAGGTGAACCGGCGCGCTAATGCCGTAAAACGGTCGTTCAATCAGAAATTCTCCATAAAAATTTTATACCGTGTCGTCGTCATCGTGCTTCGAACTCCTCGTGCTGCGTCATGTAATCGGCCGCTTAAAGCGGGAACAACGACTGTTGGCCGAGGCCATCGAGAAATATCTTTCACTCGGATCCCTATCGTACGTCGTTGAAGGGGCGGAATTTTTCGCGGATTCATTTGTCATTCGAGCCATCGTTCGAGCCTTCCCTCTCTCGCTCGAAGGTTCCCCGGACGAAAGAAACCAAGTGGACAAGGAGTGGGAAGAGAAAGAAAGGAAAAAAAAGAAGAAGGTCTCGAAGAAGGTCTCGCGGAGCGAACGAATGGCCGAGAGTAATTAGAAAAGAGGCAGAGGACGACGGGTTAGCGACGATTATCGCAATCGAAATACCTCGACGAGTAATCCCGAGATTCGAATCGAGCCATTTGCATAATCCCTCAAAAGACAATGCAAAACTCAGCCTCGTTGAATTATTCTTCCCATAACTAAGACCGCGTAATCCCGTGAATTACCCGTGATCGAGGGTAGGGGCGGCGGGAGTGAGGGGAAGAGGTGAAACTGTCTTGGAGCCGGTAAGTCGATTCAGGATGGATTTCTTTGTTCAAAGGATACACGTTGCGGCCTGATGGTTGGTTAATAGAATGGAGAGCTTCCGCGCGGTTATTCGAGATCCGTATAACAACTCTCGGATAAATTTGCAATGATAAAATGTGTATATAATGTACGTTACGCGAACAAAGATCAGAGGAACAAAGAGTAACGTGAAACCAATTAGCGAGGATAAAGATACGTACGTCGTTATATACAAGTACGTAACTCCGACGCTACGGATTATTTGATGCTACGTGACTCGCGTAAACTGAAGAAAAACGATTCACAAATGGTTGTGTCGATCGCGTGGATCGGCTACGTTTTTTTTTTTGTTTTTTTTTGCGTAACTCGATGTTTATTTCAAAAAGACAAAATTGGACGCAATCGAATGACTCCACTCGTTCGTTCATCTTTTTTTTTTTTTTTTACCACGATCCAACGTTTAACATTTCATTATTCTGCCATGGCAACGCTTTTCGTTCAACACGATTTTCGTTTTAATTATACAGCTGCCGCGCGTTTCTGCTGACCTGAAAAAGCACGGCCAATTCTTTTCTTATCCATCGACGAATAAAATCCATCGAACGCTCGCGGAAGTTGGAGCGAGTTCATCGAACGAAGACGAATCGCCGAATTAATTCAAAGAGCCGCAGGGATAACAGGTCGGTGAAAGCTTTTTGTCCGCATCACAGAGCAGTTGCGCGATAATAATGAAGCCGGCCGTTGTAATCGTGGACCAACACGTTGTGGTTGCCAGATTGTCGACGACGCGAACCGTACACCCGGCGAGCGTTAATAAAGTACACGCTGAACCTTACAAACGTTGCTCAAACAGCCGTATAAGCACGCGTACAATACGCTCGCGAGCGTGCACACGCTCCTGCATGCGCTGCGGGCTTGTGGAGACCGAGAACTCGCGGTAAAATTCGACGCGAACACGTACCAACCTGACCATAATCGCGATATTACTCGTTCCGTGACGTGGATCGCTCCGCTTAGCAAGATCTTACGACGTTTCCGCGTAACGGCAGAAATTAAGGAATAATTTTAAAAGCCGAATCTCGTCGTACGAAAAACAATCAGATTCTTCTTTTCTTTTTTTTTCTTTTTTTTTCTTTTTTTTTTTTCTTCGTTCGATGCAATGAATTTCGAAACGGAAAGGATATAAACGCCGATTTTCGACGTTGTTTTTTAATTGAACGCCGACTGCGTTCGTTTCAATAAACTTGGGCGACAAACAAAAATAGAAAAAATAGAGAGAGAGAGAGAGAGAGAGAGGGAAAATAGAGGGTTTAATTTTATAAAAAAACACGTGACACGAAACAAAAAAGGAAAATTCGTGGCATCGAGTTGACGCGGTGTGAAAAAGCAGGAAAGGGCCGTGTAATTTTTTTCGATTACACGTACTATTTTATCGTCGATGCGTTAGCGAAATCCGTGCTACCCGTTTGTTCGTTCGACGTTTCGAGCATTTTTTTCCTTTCCCGTTTCGTATTTTCTCGCTACCAGAGACCGAGTGTGACGAAATAGGAGAAATTCAACAACGACAGGAATCGATCAAAGATACGAATCGATCAAACCGCGATCGTTCAAGAAAACAGAAAAATAAAAAGAGAGAGTGAGAGAGAGAAACGAGCGAGGCAGACACTGTAAACGGGAACCGATTATTTTTCGTTGTCCCATCGATAAAATCGAATCCGTAGTAATTGGAACAGCGTGCGGCCATTACGAAATCAATTTGCTTCGTTTCACGCCCAATCGAGGGCAAAATGGTCGAACCGACCGATATAAAAATTTTAATTCCTCCGTTTATGGAGGCTCGTAAAAGCCCGGCCCTGTCCTGTCCTGTAACTGCTCGTACTCCATTTTGGTATCTTGGTACATCAATGACATCACTTGCACGCATATGTAGCCACGTTGTTCAAAAAATTTTCCGCAATACGTTTTTTTCAGACGTTCAGGTCTCCATGCTTTTTCCATCGGGTACCGATCTTTCGTTAATCGCGCACACGGTTCGTAAATTAGCATGATGTTCTGCGTTCCTCGTCGAGGAATACCCAAGTGGCTCGTATACTTGCACAACGCATCGCGGAGCGTCAATTCGCGAGCTAAAGACAGGCGTAAACGGATAGAAGCGAAATCGTAATATCGGAGAATCGAACGGAGAATGGCGGGGTAATGACTTCGCCGATAGGGTATTCGTGCCTACCCGGCTGCTGTATAACACGCTCGTGAAATCCCGATTTTATGGTGTAATTCTAATCATAGTTTCGAGCCTTTTCCATCGAGCCCGAGCCAGTTAATTACGTTGCGCTACGCTTGCCGAGCAAACATTCAAGTGGTTTCAAGTTCAAACGGCATCGAAATTATCTCCTAAACTGATAGCGTCCAGTTTAGAAACGGCTGGACGGCTGCACGGTGGAAACGAACACACGCCTGTAGTTGAAAGTTGAACGGAACATCGGTTTCACGGCGAGGGTGTCGTCATTGAACGCATTCCGCTCTCGTGAAATCCTCCGTTTTAACGGCGTTAAATCTCCTCGCTCGGTTCGCGCCTTTCTCGTTAACCAACGAGCACGGTATTACTACGCGCGGTATAACTGACGGCCACTATCACCAACACTTTTGTATCGTGAAATTAGTGTGATGTCGCGGCGAAAGCCGCGGAAAGAGATGGAAGATTAAAAAACGGGAGGGAGGGGATACGCTTCTTCCGGAACTCGTCGCTAAGCTTCCTCGCAGACTCCAGCCTCGGACAATGCAGGCTTCTTTTAATTTCGCACTCTCGAGTCGGATATTCTGTTTTTAAGCAACTGATTCAATTCGCAACTAGAGAAACCAGGTTATCGTCTGACACGCGAGATAGATTACTGTTACATATTAATCTATTAATATCGACAAAGATTAGTCGATGTATTATTCACATGTCGCGGAATAATTCAAATCATCGTTGGCGATGTATAAATTATCAACGAATTGAAATCAACTTCTTTCCAGGATCAGTAAAACCGTACCGAATGACGAGAAACGAGAAACGATCAATTTTGAGAAAGATAGGTTACCTGCACGATTAAGGAAATGCTTAAAGAAATGAAGCTCTGTAGCAAACGAAACGATTGTGAAACAATCGTTACGAAACAACCGAAGCAGCGAGGCTGTGCCAATAGATAAGCAAGACATTCATCCTGAGACGATAAAGGACTCGACTGCGAAGGAGAAACTGCGAGGCTGTACACCCTCTTGCGCGAGATCGAGCTGGTAGAAGTCATTTTCTCCAACTTTCACGGCAAGCCTGCTCCGGCAAGCGTACCTGTGTACACGCTCGTCTTATCGCTCGTATCGGTCTGCATAACGTGACACCCTCGAGGAATCCTCCTCGCGTGAGATTAGGTCTACCGGTTATGTAGGTAAGTGAGCGCTGCTTTAAGACCACTTTCTCACAACTAGACTCCTCCTTCGTGTCGCTATCGCGGTCTCCATCGCTTCCTCCACAGCGAAGGATTTACTTTGTAGTTTACTCTATCTCGAAATGAAGTCGCAGTGACTTCGCGAGGATTCGCACGACTTCTTTTTATCTTACTATTATTCGACGATTTTTATCCTACGAATCGATGCGTCCATTATCAAATATCGAAGTGAACACGAAGCATTACAAATGGATTGAATTTAACTCGAAGAAAAGTTACAATGTAACTTCGGATCGAAGTTAAACGACACGGAACATCGATAACGTGTCGATAATAAGAGGGTCCGAGCGTAATAGTACAGCGAACATTTCCATTTTAAAGCAGACGCTGCTTATCCGTTTCTTCGAGGAATTCGTTCGTTATCGGGCGGGAGGGGTGGAGGAAAAGGAGGAGGAGGAGGAGGAGGAGGCCCGAGCGAAATATCGTTTCATCCGCAATGCGTGATATCGACGTAATCGATATCTAATCTCGTCGTCCTCGTTACCAGCCGTACAAGGGGTGAAAGCCCAAATTCCACTTGGAAATCGATCGACGATAAACATGGAAAGAGGAGGAAAAGACGCGGTTCTTACTTGCGCGCACACACGCGTGCAGGATACATTTCCTTAAGGACTTTTTACGCGCATATACTTGGCTGCCGGTAAATGTCTCGGAGGGAGAAAGAGGACACACCAAAGATTTTTCGTAATCTCGCGAACTCCCACCGTAGCGTGCGGGAGAAAGGGGGAGAAAGGGAGAAGCCGAAGGGAGTTAAAAGCTGACTTGAATACTCACGGACGCGTCCGAGGAAAATTCCATTTTCATAATACGTCCTTCCTCCCCTTTTTGCTCCGTATTTCTCTTTCGCGGGTCTATCTCTCTGGAGGGGTTCCTCTCGACAGGGCGTGCAAACATTTGTCCATAAACGGAACAGGGAACTATTCCCCTCCGTAAATATACCGTGTATTTTTACAACTCACCGGCGATCGTTACTCGAACGCTATCGATATTCAGAAGAAAGAAAGGCGACAGAGAGAATCTCCGCCGATGGAGAGAACGGCGGACAAGAGCCGCTCCTCCGTCGGAATCGAACGAAACAATCGTAATAACGTGTGTAAAGCCGGAGCGAAACTATCAATCACGGCGGAAGAAGCTAGCAACGGGTGAAATTTCTCTCTTTGGACGTTGCGTCGCCGGTCCGGTCCGGCGTTCACGCGGGATAGTAATTGCTTTCCAGACACGTCTGCCCGGACGATCCTTCGAACCGATCCGGCAACCGAGGAACGGACGCTTAATCGCGCGCGATAAATCTACCCGTGCATGCAGGAATCGTCCATTGTTACGTAATACTCGACTCGCCAAGGGGAGTATCATTAGGTCACCGGAGATTCAGATACGTCAGTCGAGGGCGTCCGACTTTATTTCTCGTGCGATCTGAAAACGATTGTGATTTAACACGCGATAGATTAATCACTAACACGGACTTTCAACGTGATGATGAATTTTACGTAAGGGTCTGATTAGGTAACCGTGTTTCTTTTCTTCTTCGTGTGTGCAAATGGAAAGTGAATTTTTAACGAGAGACTTTATTAAACAATACAGTGTCCGTTTTGTTCGATTACCATTTGACATCTTTCGGGTCTAACTATATGATTCCGTGTTTAAAACAGTTATCTTTTTCGATAAAAAAAAAAAAAGAATTCCAAGAACGACTTGGTGTTTCCAGCAAATCACTTCTGACACCGCCGTGATCAGTTTAAGACTTCAGATAACTTTTTATGAGATTGCACAGTTTTGTACTTCTTTTTTTTGCAAGTAGTATAGCAAAATATGTTTCTTTTCAATTTCCAGTTTGAAATCGACGCTGAACAAACAATCGCTAACAAGATCGTGCATTTTCTTTTTCTGAAACAAGCTTGAACAATCAAGCATCAGATTGTACAATAAATTTGCGAGTTAAAATGAAGTTAGTTCAAATTTAAGATATACATATATTATATGTTCATCTATTAGAAGGAAAATGCAATTACTTTTTGGCCAACTCAATGCTTTGAGGAATGTTTTCTATAAAGATCGATAATGATATATAATTCTTTCGTATCACTAGATCGCTCGGAAATTTCAGTATTTAATATTTGATTAAACGTTACTTTCAGTGACATTTTGCCAGCCATCGACTTGCCTCGCGGGTTCTTTTTCGAAAAATGTTTCATCATCGTCTTCAACGAGCTCTTTCAAGTAGATTTCACTCGAGTTTCCCTTCAAGATCGTAGAATATCCACTGTTTCATAATTAAAGGAGTTTCGTAAAAGTCACAACGATAGTGTGACAATGTTACTGCAAATGGAATTGAACATTTCCATTCGGATTCATCAAGAGCCAATTTTACCTCGCTGAGACACGAAACTTTGGCGATTAACGAAATTTAAACATTCCTCGTTACTTTTAAGAGTTAATAAAAGTTAATTAAAAATTTCATCTCACTTTTCCAAACGATTCCAGTGTCTTACTTAAAATTGTCTCAAATGACCGATCGATCGATTATTCTATTCAAATTAGATCAAAAATTTCAACGTCTAGTCGTAAGACAAAATCGCAACCAGAGAGAGAGAGAGAGAGAGAGAGATGTAACATTTAAGGGAAACATCCATCGCACATGGCAGATGCGAAATTATCGACTGTGCAAACTAGTTGCGAGAAATCGAGAATACAATATAGAGAATATCCCGACGGTACTGGCCCATTACCAGCTACCAATGATGAAAGGAACTCAAGGTACAAGCACTATCTCGCTCGGTGGCCGTACTCGGACCACGTCATTCGAAACGTCTTATTCATATCGATTGGCGCTAGAGAATCCATAAAACGCAGGAGAGGCTATTACCAAGGCAAAGCATTGTGCTTCTTTGGCACGTAAACCGGTCGCAAAGTTGGATACATCGACATTCCTCTTTTATTGTTACGCTCATCCTGTTACGCGTCTCTATTGTTTGCGCGTTCGTATCTCAGTCCGCGAACCCTCGACTCATAATCCGCCGTAGTTACGACCTAGCGAGAGATTCACGTCGCTGTTACAACGAATATTGAAGCTCTGCGAAACGCAAGAAAGAACCCCGTTGCCTAATCAGCTTTCTGAACGTCGTCTCCCCCGTGAAGTTTCAGCACGAGAACTCGACTATTTTTCGTTCACGTACACGGGATGAAAATTCAAGAAGCTGGCCCTTTTCAACGGGGGAACGATCTGCTACGCGAAATCACGGGGTTCGAGGACAAAGTACACAGCGGTGAAACGTTCGAACAGACGGTGGTACGAAATGATTCAGCAGACGGAGGAAGAGAGGGCAGACAACGACGCGTAACGCGGCTAAAACCGATCGACCGTATCGCTTCGTTATCGTTCACGTTGATTCGTAAATCGTCCCGGTAATCACGGAATCCGGCTGAACGATTTACTGGTATGCGTCTGCACGTGCAACCGGCAGTGGAATAATACACGAAACTCGCGTCAAGGGAGAAAAAGAGAAAGAGAGAGAGGGAAAGAGGTAGATAAGCTACCACCGACATGGGTTAAACGTCGTCGTCTCTCGCACACGCGTGCTCACGCCGATAATCCTTTTAGACAGGTTGCCGTTTGCTTTTTAAAACATTTTCTGTACAGCAGCGGGGTCTTAACGGCTTACTACTCGAGGGCAATCTGTAAAGTGGCTGCTAGGACCGGCCGAGCCGCTCCTCGACCCATTAACGGCCCACTTACCGCCGAATAAAGACTGATCGAAGGGACGAAACGGCTCGCGCGCGACGACCATCGGTTCCTCCGCCTCCACGACTACGGTAACGACCCGTATTTTTTATCGGCAACGACGTCCCCAGCGTCCTTTGACGCCTTCAATTTGTATTTGCACAAGGGGAGGGAGTCCGAGTAGCTCCGATACGATCGAGGTCGAACGCGGGGAACAACGTCCGCCCGGTATCGATGCGTTCGATTCCGACTAACGACACGATCCCAGAGTCGTTTTCTAGTTTCGCGATTCTAGATGGCTCTCTGTTCGCGTTTCTGTTCACGATGTCGATCGGCAGGAAAAAGATACTCGAAAACTGCAAAACATCGGGCATCGTATCGAACGCGCGCGGTGATTCCGTTGCTTCGTAACGATTACATGGTTATAACGATGTTTCTGCACTCGACGATCGGAAGAAGAGAGAATGTAGTAAGTATCGTTGCTCGGATGATTAATCCAATTGACCGAAAAATCGAAACCCCAAGCACCTAATTACGATGAATAACATTGCTCCAATTTCTTTTTTCATTCGCCTCGGCGAGGAAGCAACGAGCTTCTCTCTGATCGAGATCGCAAATACTCGTCTGCGGACGTGGCTGATTATCGTACGAGAAGATGACTCGCGGGTATCGGGAAGATTTAATCAAAAGACGCGATCGACTAGGAGACGAGACCGGAATACATTCGACGTTCGCCAGGCAAACGAGATGGAGGAAGGACAAGCCTCGGTCCGAGGAGACTTCTCGTAGAAATTCTCGCGACCATTACCGATCTCTCGGCGTACAAGTCGCTGGCAGAGACACATCTATAGAATGTGTTTCCTTATACCTCGCGGGCGACTACAGAGAGAGGCTGAAGGAGATGCTCGTCGAGATTTCCCATGGGCGGCCGTGTAACTAGGAGCTGACGAACAAGTCAGCTAGGTAGGCCTTTGACGTACGCTCACTTTGCACGAAAGCCTTGTTGCTTGTATCGTCGATAATTTCGATTTCAATTGTCAGAAACAACCCGTTAATTAGAAACCGCCAATCAACTACCCACGAAATACGGTCATTCCTGTCCTCTGCGGCTGCCACCGTGTAATTTCCTAGATCACGCTGGAAACTGCATTCGCCAAGTTTCGTTTTCGCGCTCATGCGCGTCCATCTTTTAATAATTTCATTCGCTTCGTCGAGTCCTTGGCTGGGTACTCGTATGTGAAATATGTCGTCTTTTTTTTCGACAATATTTTGATCAATCATCGAACGAACGAGAAAAATTCGAATCGTCCGAAGAGTTTTCAATTCACATTTTCTGCTTCAACAATCAATCGATCCCATTCGTTTTTAAACTTCATCGACGACGCATCTCGCTTACTTAGTCCTAACCCTCAAATTATTTCGTCGTTAAAGTGCAATCGACGAAGATCCGAATGTTGAAAAAAAAAAATTCGTTCCGAATCGACGTGACAAGGCTTGCTGCACGATGGTGACGCTGCTCGATCGGCGAAAATGGGACGTATTAGCGAGGAACCTAATACGCGCGGCGCGTCTCGATTTTCCGCCGGGAATATCTGATGGCTGGACAGCAACACTGTCGTTCCTCATCGACGAGCCTCTAATCACCGCGTTTCAACTGACACTTCGATCGGCAGGAGACAACAGGTTGCGAGAGGAGAAAGAGACAAACAAGACGCGAGTTCTCCGCTGCAAGTTTCGTTCCGTTCGTTTGTAATTCCCCCCTCGTCCTTTCCCGAGCAAACCGTTTCGACTCGTTAGAAAACCGACCGCGGAGCCAAATTCGCCGGAGAGTTTCGACGACAAAGCGTGAGATCGTCGAAAGCGCTGGCCGACAACCTTCTGCCAAAAGCCGTTATACATCACCTGGCAGAAGTACGCGAACAAGTTGTACTACAGGCCGCGACAAATTGTCTCAAAACTAGCAGAGGAGCTGGCACGTTTCGTACGACCGATTGCACGGTTGTCGGTGTTTTGTATCAGGTTTACAAACTCTTTTGTGTAATTTTAGTTCATCGTTTTGAGAATGATTTCCGCCTGATGATGAGCTGCAATATTCATGTACGAAGCGTACAGATACGAGTATGAATATTTTCAAAATTTCATGCCCGAGGTTAAGAAACCCCTTTCCGAGATTACGCGATTTGATTACTATTCATCGGGCACACTTTGGCAGAGGATGAGTTGAGATATTTATATGCGAAATACGTAGATCGCGAATGAACATGAATATTTAGAAAACTGAGTACATTGCCCTGTATTTGCTGACACTTTCTGAAGTAATTTATTTAATTTCGTTATTATTTACTACGTTCAGATACTTTAACGGCTGAATCAAGACACTTCTACGAAAGATAAATGAATATAAATATTTACAAGAGTTTAGTGCCGTTGTCGCAGTTCACGTGAAATCTCTTTTCGAAATTATTTATTGTGACTTTGCTATTATTCATCGAATTTACGTATTGATTGAATATCGAGTTAATATCTGTGCGTAGGTAAACGAACGCAAATATTTAATGAATTTGGCAGAGTTTACGGGAAAAGCAACTTGAACAAGAAAAGAAAAGAAAATCTACGTAAATATATTTGTTTCGTTGTTGCCGCATCGCAGTGATACCGCCAATAAACTGAATCGGTAGAACTATTCCGCAAACATGGTTGCCGGGTACCTCGTGAATCATTTCGGCCTCGTAAATAGCCGCAAGATGGTCACCTCCGACATTCCAAAGAATAGTCGAATATTTCATGCAATACGAGAGTAGCTCCCAGTTTTCCACTCGAATTTAGGTCAAATAAACGATGCTTTCACGCAACCTCCTTCCTCCTCCGTTTCTCTTTTTCATTCCCCTTATTAATCGAGCCATCAAAGAGGTACGCGTATCGTACCGTACACGGTTGTCCTCGAAGCTTCTGACCGATAGAAAAGAATTTCAAGTCAAGTACTAAATCGGTACACGACATTTCGCGAGTATTGACACGAAACATTACGAGAGCGAAGAGCGGAGAGCGTCGTCGTCATTAACACTCGAGATTCTTCTCCACGACGCGACGCCTCCGCGTATCCTGTAGCCTCGATTCGCCCTTCGACTTATCTGCTTTCACGCTTCCATTATCTGTTCATCTCGCCCATGCTCACGAACTTTTATTTGTCGGTCGCTTGCGGCTGGTTGGCTCGTGCTGATTCCAAAGCTATTGTCTGTCACGTCATCCCCCGAGCCCTTTCGACCAGGTACACACCGACGAAAGTGAGAAAGAAACCGAGCGGAAGAAACCCGAGTTAGAAGGGGATAAGCCTCGTAACATTCTTCTTTTTTTCTCTTTTCTTTTTTCTTTACGATGACCGCGTCTACAGGGGTGGCCCTCGTGGCAAAATCAACCAGGCAATAAAGAAGACTTCTGTCGAACAGAGTAGCCGGCTCCTAAGTTCCTTTCAACAAAAGGTGAGAAAATTCTACGACACAAAGTATCTTCTCATTGTCTGCCAAGATTATGGTCTGTTACTTTCTGCTGGTTCGACATAGGAAACTCGTGACGGGGCCGGACGTTTCTCTAGGCAACGTCTCACGGCGACACCGCGTTGGAAAGATTGAAGCGTTCGTGAAATATTCATGCAGGTTTAAAACAAGAGACTGGGGACGGAGATACGATAAGCCTCGCCACGAGAGTTTATTACGCTATGACGTCGAAATGGAAATTGGATCGTATCGACCAGCGATGTTGATTTTTTTTTTTACTTTGGTTTCGAGCGGAAAAATTGTTGCCATTATGGACAAGGCTTGGTCCTCGCGCGGGCTAAAGTCGGGAAAAAACGTAAATCCCGTAAGTTTGCGTATCGCGTAGTGCATTACACGCTGGGCGCAATTTACAGAGTAAAGCTGGAAAGAAGAGTAAATGAAGAGAAATCGCCACGTCAAAATTTCTTTATCTTGCATCGCGCTTGCGTCGCGTCGTTTGCACGCTCGCGTTTTCCAAGCTTTTTTTCGCACCTCGGCTGTAGACAGCCAGCGTGTCACACTTGCACACCACGACGAAACGCGACGCAAAATCGAACTGATGGAGTGTGTGTGTGTTTTTTTTAAATACCTAATTGCACACGTGTCTATGCCCCTTCTAATTTGAAATCCTTGCGTGAAATAAGTTTCATCATTTTTAATTACTTCGAATCCTTGCCGGGCATCTGCATCATTATGATTCAAATCATAATTCAGTTCAACGAACATAGCGCACAAAGTTGGTAAATCGTACAAAAATTCACAAAAGACCTTCGTCAAAGATGAAGAATCCCGAGGGAAAAATCGGTTCGTTTGGAAGTTTCGGCGGGGAATTCGCGAGTTCCGCTCGGAAAATCAAAGTCACCGGTGAAAACCGGGAGTCCAAGGAAACGGCCATACGTCAGGACGTCTCTGCACGTTCGCGAGCGTTCTTTTCACGCCGGCTCTTTGAAAACAGGGTAAGAGCTGCAGAATCTGTAGAACCACACCGTCGTATTGTACGGAAGAGAAGGCTTCGTCCGTAAGTTCCGACCAAGTTTCTGCAGCAACAAACAGCAATGGCTCGAAATTCGCACAATACGATCCGAAAGGTATATAACTTTCTTTGGGGGACTGAGGGATGCAGTTGCGACTAACTACGATTCCGTTGATACGAAATCCAACGCGCTCGCAGCTAACTTGCCGACATTAACGGAGATATTAATTAGAACGCGAGTAGCTTTCGTCACTTTGTCGAAAACACGTTATACTTGCCTAACGCGCGATTAATGCTTTACATTGTACCGACCATGAGATTCTAAAAACACGTCGCGAGACTAAATTCGAAGAAACGTTTGAAAGTTGCGATTTATTAATGAACATCGCCTCGAACTAGTTTCAATCGTCGGCTACGATTCGAACTTTCCGCTATTAACCTCTTGTCACGATTCCAAGTATATTTCACTCCTAAATGTCGCGACCTAAACATCGTATTACAGAATAATGTCGTGAAAACTCGTGTGTACGCGAACGACGTTTTCAAATTTGGATTCCTATAACTCGTAAACTCTATCGCGTACGTTGAAATTTTACACACGTTGAAGTAACAGCAGAAGTATCCGAAATTTCGCGCGCGAATTTTCGTCGGATTAATCAACGCTCGTTGAACGATATTAACAGGGAGTAAGACGGCGACAATGGATAGTTCTTCGTCGGCTACGGATCAATTTTCCAAGTGGCCGTTTAAAAGTTGACGAACGAGAGGGAAGGAGCGTGGCCGACTTGCCGCAGATTTCAGGTGGTCGGCTTGAACTTCATTCGTAAAACTTCCGGATAGAGCTTCGAAAAGTCTCGAAATCGACATTGTGCGGGTCGCGTGCACCGACTGACCTCATTCCTTCTTCGAGTCAAGAGAGTCACGTGGCCATTCTGTTAATTCTTGGATCACGGACCGACGAACGAGGAGAGAAAATCGCGATAAGCAAGAGGGGGCCAAAAGACCGGCTCGCCCATGGGACAAGACGGTCATTCGAAAGGCGTGCGTCTTCTCAAAGCGAGAAGCATCGGCAAGAGTTGGAGGAGGAAACATGCGCCATTCCGCCATTGGCAGATTAAAGCGACGTCGTTGGTCTTTGATCTCTGGTAGGAATCTGGTAAGAATCAAGAAAGAGGTAAGACGAGCGTGAAACGGCGAACTCTCGCATGTTAAACTCCCCGGAGAATGCAGTCTCGCTTTCGCTGTCAACTTCGCGAGCAGCGACGAATCGAACGAAGAAGGAAGAAGGAAGAAGTGGACGAATAAACGGAAGACAACGCGACGAAGAAAAGGCGGTACAGAGGGATCGAAAGTATCAGAGGCAAAATAACCCCGGGACAGAGCACGCGCTCTGGTCCGGAAACATTTCAATCAGAAGTTCTTGGCATTTGTTGAACAAACGACAGATAAAAACAAGGCTCTTTTTAATTAAAAAAAAAAAAACTCACAAAGATGAAGTAAAGCTTCTTCATGGTCCTTCAGGTCGTCGACGGGCAAGCTTGTTTTTCGTCCGCTGTGCGACTTCTGTCGAAGCTATTCCGTTTCTACGTGCTCCAAATTCTGCGCGTTCCGCGAGCTATCGTCAAAGATGTTCGACTTGCCACCGCGTACAGGCTGCGCCCTCCAACGAAGGGCGCATCGAGGAACCGGTTCAACCCTTCTTCGAGGAGCAGATCACGCAGCAGTGTCTCACTTTACATTTACATACGTCACACTTGCTTCTCACCCTTCTTCGCGGTGCGGTTTACACATCGCCACCAAAAATCGAATACCTTCGCGAATACCACGTGACGGTGTCAATGCGTTCTTCTTAACGTTCGCGTCAACGGCGACTTTCGGTCCCGACGATTCTGCGTTACGACGGCACGACTGCGAGAGAACGAACTCAACCAAGTGACAAATTGACACGAGAACTTGCGAAACCACGCGACGCGATTCTTTCAAATGAATGACCACGGGCAACGACGAATAGTCGAACGAACTGGTACGAACTGCGGCCGCAGCACGAATGGATCACGTCGATCCCCGAGGATCTACGAAGGGGATGCTAGCGAGTGTGGTTATCGCACACGCACGTGTCTACGATACTGGCCGATGTCGTCGGGCCGAAGTGCGCCGCACGAGTGTCGGCCTTAGTGTCTCGAAAGCGCTTGACGTTGGCGCCCGTGTGGCTAGGGTGGGGGCTGGAGGGGTTCGCGGAGAAATACACTATGCCCTTCTCCCCTCCACGTCTAACCGACGCCAACTCCAACCCTCGTGCACCCCCACCGTTACATTCTCCTTGCTGTCTCTCTCTCTCTTTCTCTCTCTCTCTCTCTTTCTCTCTCTCCCTTCTGGTTTCTCTCTCGTTCCCTTTCTCGCCCCTTGCGCACCCACAAACTCCGCGTCTACCCACATCGCGTGGGGCCGAGGTTGGAATAAAGTGCTGCCGTAGGGATGGTTTGGCGAGCCGAGACCGAGAGGGGGTTAAAGCACGGAGAAAGACCGTCTCATCGAAACGATGAACGGTTCGAAAGAGACGAGTTAATGGAAGCCCCGAGAATCTTGCGGCGATCACGCGGACCGAATGTCCGAGTTTGTTTTATATCTGCGTCTGTCCGTAGTATGCGGTTTTCTTCCGTGATTTTCAAACATAATCACTGGCCATGTAGGAAAAATAAAACACCCGTTGGATATTTGGGGAATCGTTTTTTTTTTTTTTTTTTTGAGGAAGATACGAGTTTATATGAATATTTCTAAACGACCTACCCGATACGAGAGAAGCTTGGACAATTCGCAGAAGAAAGATAATTGGATAATCATCGTAGAAATAGCCGAATTTCAAGCAAATTATTTTCCCCGAAATTTATCGTCCGATTATGATTCCAGGTCAAACACTAAAATAACAACGCGTCCGGCGCAATTCACCTCGTGTTGCTTACATTTGGCAGAAAAGTCGAAACGTGAGGCTAAACAACTTGTCCGTGTTCGATACGTATTGACATTACCGACAGGTGGATGAGAAAAAGCGGCTGTAAATATCAGCAGAACGATCCGCGTGCGGTGTACGGACAGGAATTTTATAGCTCGACGAATCTTCTGATTTACCAAAGGAAATATCTTTTGTGAAACGTCCCGGGGAAAGATGGATTCCGGGTGACGGAGATTGAGGCAGGCCCGATGGAGATTTATCGACATTGAAAATCCATGCTGGCTGGCTGGCTGGCTGGAAAGGGACGAAAGGCAGAGAAGAAGGGGTGTTGGGCTCCGGCATTATTTGAAAGGTTGTCACAAGCGCGTCAAAAAATCGGTCAGCGCGGAAATGATTACTGTCGTGTACGCCGATGCATTCGTAGCGTTGTTTGACGAACGTTAATCGAAACGTTGACCCGATTCGTGTGTGCGTACATGTGTGTGCACGTCGAATCGAACGTCTATTTGTTCTGCGTGCACGTTGCGTACATGAGAAATGATGCGTGCGACCCGTAGCCACCGGCGCTCCGCGGGAATAACCGTGCAAATTATTAAACGTTTTTTACTCCCCCGCCCCTTTTTCCACTCTTTCGTTCCTCTTTTTTTTCGGGAAAATACACGTCGTAATGCGACGTTTCAATTGGAAACGCATCAAGCCATCTTGTCGGTTCACGAGGTCGAGAGCGTTTTGCCCTTTTTATATCCAGGTTAAACGTCGACGTATAGATGTAACCATCGTACGTTATCGGGAAAATCATCCCTCACCCCGGGATTCATTTGTCAACAAGATAAAATAGATTGCTCGAAACAACTAGGGGAAGGGATCAATGTATCTATTTTTACGTATGATTGTTTCATATTTAGTTTCAATATGGATCGGACAAATTGTCCCGTTGATGAATTCATGAACAGAGCGAGGATATCGAATGCAAATTTCCGATGCCAGTTAAATATTTGGTAAAAACGTAGCTCGATCTAGTTCATAGCAAAGTTGCCTGTGTAATCCACTTACCGGCATTCGAAAGGCATTCGAATGTAATTGAAATACTTTTGTACGCAATATTCTAATGCACCAACAATGGCGAAAAAATAAGATATAGATCTAATAAAATGTAAACTGTTTATAGAAGCACGTGCGGATTTAAAAGTTTCAAAGAATTTCTTTGAAAGACTATAGTTCATATACGAAGACTTTTTCTCTCCGGAAAATTTTCTCTTTTGCTCATCGTGCAAAAAAAAAAGAAAAAAATCGGAAAAACTCAATTCTTCCAGTACACAAAAAGCCGCATTTGTTTCACAAAATTGAAACTCCATTCAAAAGGCTACGCATATGCATTCTTTAAATCTAATGAAACTATTCGCTATCATTCAATTAATCTCTCGATAAAAGAAAAAAAAGAAAATAAATTTAAATTGCTTCCCGAGACTTCGTTTTTTTTTTATTGCAAGATATGCCTGCATATTGTTCTTCAAAAAAGAGAACAGAGAGGCGGAAACTATTTCGATCGTATCGATATTTGGAACTGCGCCGAAGGTATAACGCATGTTCGAGTTTCCGCAGGACGTGTGCTCGATACAAGACAAGGTCGCGCGCGACATACCGGTAGACAAGATCCTGTATACCATTTCGGATAAGCTGCGTCCGGACGATCGCCATTTTAGATAAACTGTATCCGGATAAACTGGATCCCACAACGAACGTGTGCTCTTCGTGTTTCGCGTTCTTTTTCGTGACTTTCTCTTATTACCCGAGATAACGATGAAGAAAAGTCGATCTCTCCGCTGGCACAACGCGGGGAAATCTTTCTTCAAGAGAAACGTAGGCCGAACTTTGCGAACGATGATAGGATTTAAATCGTTATTTCGCAGATGCTCGATCGACGCAATCGCGTTAATTTATGGACGCCTCGTAATAGAGCAATGATAATTTCATAATGTAACCAAACGATCAATCAATAAATCGTAATTAAATATTAACTTTTGATGTATGTAATTAGCTGCGCTCAGTCTCTGCACTATTTACACTCGATCCGTTCCAACCGCTCCAACGCTTATTAATATTCGCGAATTATTCATACGCTGATATTCAAGATATGACGGCACAATTTATACTCCTCCGGTTTGTAATAATTTATCGCGATGCTTTTTACGCATTTCCTTTTTTAGTTGCGACACTGCTGGCGTATGATGGATATCGAAAATTGATCGAGAGTGTCATCATAAGTGTCACAAATATTAAATTATAAAGTAACATTAATTTGATGAAATTTAAAACGCATGATTGAAACCAATAATATTAGCGGAATTTTATGAGACATCTGCTTCATCATTTTTTGAGTTTTTATCGTAGTTGAGTTTTTCTCGTTTGAGAAAAACAAGCTTGACAGTGCAATAAATAAAGTTTCGCACCCGTAGCTCGTCTTTCAATTCACTGATGTTATTAGCTCAACAGGATCCAGTATTACATTTTTTATATTTCACTGCTAACATTCATTTTTAAGTAAATCAGACGGTAAAAAGATCACAGTATTTGAGCGGTATCGAAGCTTATCGATGAAAAGCACAAAATTTAACTGCCTTAAAGTCTTTGGCATCCCCCAAGAAACGAAATCCCGCACGTTCCCTTCGGGAAGAGGGGGGGGGTGAGTAAATGCTTGGCACAGGCTAATGGCGTCGAGAATCTCGCATAAAACCCTCTTTCTTCCTCCGTTGTATTTATTTCGATGAATGACAACGCGCATCCAAAGAGAAAGAGTGGGGGAGGATAAGAGATGAAAAAAGAAAAAAAAAAGGAAAAAGAACAGAGTATGAGCGCGCAGCGAATGAAAAAGAGAGCACATCGAACAAGATAAAATTCTCGCGTTAACTGCTTCAAGTTTATTATTTCAGACTAAAAAAGTTTTCTATTAATATCTGAAGAGAGAGAAAGAGAGCAAGAGAGCAAAGAGGAGAGAAAGCGGAAAGGAAAATCAGAAACTTTCCAAGTAGCTGCAATTACCGAATAAAAATGAAAATCTCATTATACCGGTTCGCTGTTGAAAACATTTAATATCAAAGTCAACGCGATGGCTTCTCCGTTGCCAGGCGAAAAAAATTACCCTGTTCTAAGAAACATGCACGAAAGTACAACTACTGAAGTTTACGTTGTTACATTACGTTACGTTACGTTTCAAATCACGTTTTGTTGAACGAGACTGAAGAAGAACCGCGATGCACTAATGGAATACGTGGACTTTCTGTAGCTCGACTGATCAACTCGATTATCAGCATTACAACATTATGATACTATGATTCAGAATTAATGCTTGTAACGTTAGGTAATGTACATAAGTATTCGTACTTATTGTGAACTTTTAAACCTGGCAACCGAATTTGAACGGTAAGTATGAACGTGATCAAACCGAAAATAAACGTACAGTGATTGGCAAAAGTTTCCGGCAATTTTATAACATCGTCGAGATGATGAGCTTCTGGAAACAAAAGTTTGTCGTACAAGCGGAGCATATTTTGCATCTTATGAAGAACGATATTATAAAAGAAGAATTTAAGAAGAATTTTATTAACGTTACAACGTTTCATTAAAGTTACACAGAGACGGGACTACACCCTGGCTAGAAACTTTTTATGGCCACAGTACGTGTGTATAAATGCTGATACTTCTTGTCAGTAATACACGACGACGAAGAATAATAAATTTCGAACTAAACGAATTGAAATATGAACTTTTACATATTCCCCGCAGCGGAAACTTCTACGTTGCCTTAGTAAGATCCTTCCACTATTTCTAAAGGCTCGAAATCCCGCGATTCTGCTTGGCAAACGTTAAGCTACTCGGTAACCACTTCTTCTCTTGGAGTGAATTCAAAAAATAAATGGAGAGTCTGGCGCACGAACGATGTGACGAAATGCGACAGAAAACGAAACGATGAAGCAAATAAGCGTGTCCGAAACGCGAAATAACGGAAAAACAAGAAAGCAAAGTAAAAAGGAAGACCCTTCGCCGTGTAAATGATCTGGTACGCGGCTTTGCTCGACGAGCGCGTAAAGCGCAAAAAAGAAAAAAAAATAAAATAAAATAAACTAAAATAAAAGTGTCGGTACGCGCTATAAGCGTGAAATCGATTTCCACGCGAGCCAGAGTTCGAACAAAGCAAATTCTACCTGCTTGGCTGTCAGCTCACCTGTGACCACGCGCGTACGACTGTTCGTCTGTTCATTTAGCTCGGTTCTATCTCGTCTAGCGATGGACGAACAGCGCACGCAGTTCAGTCTCTGGTTTATTTCATCCTCGCCAGGTGCACGAAACCAACGCCAATCTCCTTTTGCTTCCTTTCCGCTGTGTGTTCGAGCAAATAAGTTTGCGAGCACTGGGCCACGATAAAACTATCGCTATTTGAAAACGAATTCGTTAGAGCAGAAAAAGAAATAGAAAAAAAGAAGCAGAGAAATGCGGAGAAATATCAGAGAAAAGACATCAGTGTCAACGACTGACAACTCTGCGTGAAATTTGTAAGCTCTGGATGAAATTTTGAAGAAGAATTCGTGGAATTAAAAGGAAACTATACCGTGTGTTTCTATAAATATCGCGAGTGATAGAGTTATTGTCTCCGAAGGAGGCTTAACCGACTTCCCGACGAGTCACAATTGCAGACGCGGAAACCTCTACGCTGCTTCATGCGTATTACATGTCGGCGATTGGTTCTCAAACACCGTACAACTCTTCCTGTATCTCTCCGAAGAACCACCGAAATATACGGGACAAATACGTCGCAAAATATACGAGTCAATATTCATATATGGTCGTACGTGAATATAAAAAAATATCGTTCGATACTTGTTTCTCGAAATTTCATTCAAGACTGTAGACACGATATGAATGAATCAGCTGATGAACATTTCTCTATATCTCCGTCATACTCGTGAGAATTATTTCTGTCCGTCTTAATGCGTCAATTCACACGACAATCAATGAGTTAAATATATATGGAGCAAGACACGTCTCACAGTCTGCTCGTAGATCGACCGAAAAAACTTCAACGTAATCTGCAATTCTAGCGTCACGAACGCGGATGTTCGAAATACCATCGTCGGTCCGAAGGCGAAAGAATCCCTTGCTGTTGTATTATGCACGAATGTAAGATCTTGCCAGCCACCAATAATAATAAAATCGTTTCGCGTCCTCGCCGTCATATTTTCGTCACCGCGGAAAAATCCATCGACGCTTTTTACCCTTCCCCTTATTTCGTCGTCTGTCAGCGATGAAACCGTCACAGGCAAGAATTGATTGTCCTCGCCGTGAGGAAATTGATGTTGTCAAGAGAGTGCGAACGGTGGCGGAAAGATTCGCGATTCGCGTACATCACCCTCGCCGCCTTGTCGTCGTCATCTCTTCGGTTGACTTCTGCCGCGTGGTGAAATCCCCGCGGTACGCGAATTCCCCGACAAATTGCGCGGCCGAATCCGTGATTTTAAAATGCAGCTGTTCGCGCACGTGCGCCGCATAAACACGAGGACAAGACACGCGCGTGTTCCGCCACGTTCGGCTTAGTTTGAGCTCTTGGACGTGCTGTACATGGGCGCGTCACGTTTTCGTACGTGAGAGTCGCGCGGTGTGTGTCGCGCACCGTCGTGCAGATGTAAGGAGATGAGGTCTATTGTTCATTGTGCCACGCTGGCAGAGCTTCCACGTAAACGGCCAGCTTGCTCGCGTAAGTGAATTTCCGCAGGTGATTTCGCTCGTCGCGACAACTATAAAGATACAGCCTGCTTCCGGCGAGAGAGAAACAGGCGTGCACCACGCGTTTCGCAGCACGAGAGACAGAGAGATCACGATTGACTCGAGGAGAAAGTCGAGATTTGCGTGTAAACGCGATTGACTGCTAGGAAAATTTCGAAGACATTACATATATTTAGTGGAAACACACGCTTTAAAAACTTGTATTATCATAATCGCGGTAGTTGCGATAATATACACGTTATAGGGTATAGGTAATGAGATTTCAAAGAATTTCGTATAGTACCTACGTGCAATAACATATTCGTAAAAATATTCTGTGATAAATGTCTGTTCACATGTGGTACGTTTCTTGTTAGAAAATTTTAGTGTTGCTTAATTTCGACAAAACAGACGATTTTCTTTTCTTCTTCTTCTCTTTGAAGACAAGACAGTCTTATTTGGACGATGTTCTTGACTGTTACCCTCAAAGGATTCGTATTCCTGACTCGTAAAAATAGAAAAACACTGGCGAATATTAAACGAAAAATGGATAAGAAAAGGGGGCATAAAGCGGTTTCCAGAGCACATCCCGGAAACGTCGGTGTTCCGGTTTGGCGCGCGTTTACCTTCCTCGAGGAAAACGGTGAAAACGATGACGCCGGAGTACCTATAAGCGGCAACGCGAACACTAGAATTTTTCCCATCCACGGAAATGTGCTTCGTAACGAGGAAGACTCGAACAACTTTCTTCTCCCTCTTTTTTTTTTTTTTTTTACCCGATAGAAAAATCTTTATTTTATCCGCGCAGAATCAACTTGGAAATCTTCGTCACGGTGCAGCGATGGAAGGCAAAAGGAGAAAGTTCTCCTACCGAAACGTAGAACGTTTGATACGATCGAATAACAACGTCTAACGATAAAGTGGCTGCAATTTTTTTTTTTCAAAACTCGCGGTTGAAACGCTTATGCAAAATTTCTATTTTACATAGGCAGAGATAAAGAAGCGAAACTCGAGTGAAACTATGTCTTATCTTGCAACTGCTGCAACCGGTGGTGACTGTATCCTTTCTCTCGCTACAAACGACGAATTGCAAACGATTGATATAATACGTCGCAGTGTCAATAGATTCGTCAATAGAACGTCAATAACGTTCGAAATATTTTACACCAATTCGATCGTATGCGAAGTTATTGTGATTTTCATTACACGGCTAGCTTCGCTTCATTCATCGTAACGCTTTCGACGAGATCGATCGAATGAGTTCGCGCTTCAATACTTTTCGCAGGATACGTTTCCCCGTCGGTGGACATGTCGATAATCAAAGTTGTACTGTAGACAGTTATAATCGAAGCGTAACGAGTACAACGCGGACGATAAAAAAAAAAGCAGAACACGAACCGCTGAATGCTAATACAATCGGCGTTAATTGAATCTCAATGGAAACTTTTCATCCGTTCCGCGATTCAAAGCTGTTTTAATCGTCCAAGACGTGCGTCGTTGTACGGTCGCCGAATAACAGGCTAGATAAAAAGAGAAGGACAAAAACGAATCGGAGAGAAACGTGAAGAGGGAAGCGAGGAGAGGGAAAGTATATACAAATACCGAGGCCGATTTGCCGATTAATTTTCCGGGGTTAAAGACCCGGCACGGTCTCGAAGTTCTCTCTTCGTTAGCGAAGTCGGTAATAAAGGACGTCATTTTTGCATTGAAAGCGTTTACTGTTGCCTCGGCTGGCCTTTCTGAAAGCCTGAGACCCACTTAGGTGGCGAAACCCTTGAATTCGCTAATTAACGCGGCTGACTCATGATGTCACTCGTCAGGTATACACTCTTGTAAAGGTCACGTCCAGTAGTGTGAAACACTTGACCGACACTGTGTTCCGGCATTATTCTCCCAGTCTGTGTGTTCTTTCCTCGCGGTGTTTTCCGGAATGTTCCGCCGCGTTTGCCCGGCAAACGAAAGAGAACGAAGCACGGTAGCACGCGGCTACAATCGTAAAGTACACAACGCTGCGCCAAGAAACTCGAGACATCGTCGTATTTCTGGTTCCCGTCCGACTACGAGCGGCTTAGGCCTTCACTTAATTCGTTCATGCTCTCCGCATAACCACTGATACACGCTGGAAGTCATCCGTGTTGCGAGTATACGCTCTCCATAGACCTTGATATTTTCGAAACAAAGCACAACGAAAGTATCATGACGATTAAACATATTTACTATTTGATAGGGAAACGATTTTCGTCTCGTTGGAATTGGTCCGATGATTCGTCGAGATATCGATTTTAGTGGGACTTTTTAACTGTAGTAGTTCAAACGCCTTTCGACCATCTATTTTCTAGCGAGAAACACAAATTTGGCATAAAACATCCGCCAGTCTAATAATTAACTATGCAAACGAACAGTTGTTGTTTTTTTTTTCTAGCCACGAGAGTGTATTTTCTCGTCGGCTGAAAACAAAGTAACAGTCCAAGAAAAGATTCAGCGAGAAATTCGTTCGATTTATTTTTTCAGCCGTCCCCGTTGCAAATTCGGAACTACAACGAGGAGCAACACTCCGCAAATACCCGAAAGAAAGTTGAGAAAGCACGGCGACCCCGGCCGGCACTGCGCCGGCCAAGACTAATTCGAACTTTTCCCAGAAGTTTCCGGTGACAAATTATCCCCGGACGAAAATGGAGTGCCGCTTGAGATTCAAGCGGGGAATTTTATTGCGTTACACTGGTAAGTGCCGCCCACGCACGCGTTCGAGAATCACGTGTTCCATGAAAGGAAGAGACAGGTGTATACACAACAGGGTATGGGATGAAAAATGAAAGCTTTAACCACGACACAGAAACGTCCTAACGTGCAAATGAATTTGCAGCAACGTAACAGCCAATAATGTCACGCGCAAACATCGTTACTTCGCGCAGCATTTGTCGCTATGCGACACTTTATGGAAGAGTGCAAACTGTTACACAAATATTTTCGCTTCAAATGAAAATTAATGTTTCCCGGTAACGTTTCGTCGTCCGTCGAACGCATAGCCACTCACCTCGGCCCCTCACCTCGCGCCAACTCCTCACCCTCTGCCGAACCGTTTATTTATTTTTTTAAGCGTCGAATTTTTCGTTTGTTCGTTAAGCACGAATATTGAATTTAACGTAAGCAATATATAAGTGTGTTGCACTCCGGTGGGAAAACATTTTTTCAAATAAATATTCTCTCGCTTGATCGAATCGCTCGGCGCTTCCGTTCGTTTCTCTCTCTTTGAAGAAGTTGGCGATTGTTCGAAGGACATACTTGATTCTAAATATAATGCGAAATAATGTCCGATAAGCCTGTTACAGGAATTTCGTCCGAAACCGGAAGGTAGTTTGGATTAGTTAAAGTTAAATTAATTTTCGTATAAATATGCAAATTCCGAGATATTGTGCAACACAGTTGGTTGGTAAAGTGTCAAGTAATTTGTCAGAAACTTTTGCCAAGCGTCGCCGATATTGTTTGTTATGTTATTGTTTGTTATACGAATTTGCAACGTACAACGATATATGCTCTTTTATATTTCTTCGAAGGAAATTTCGCGGAAAATCGTCAAAGATTTCTCGGGGGAAAGATATTTAATCTACAGGAAAATAAAGTCAGTTGACCAATTTCTCTTTCTTTCTACCTTGATCCTCTTCTTCGCCAACTGTATCAACTTCAAAAAAAAAAAAAAATTACAAAGATTCTCTTGATTTACTATACTAGGATAGGATAGAAATCTAAGTTGAGAAATTTGAAAAAAAAAGAAAGAAGAAAAAAATCGATACATTTTGAACAAATACTCTTTCCACGATACACCGGGGAAAGTCAAAGCACGAAGCAATCACGGCGCTGAGTTGAATCGAGTTTTCAAACTGACAGTAACTATCATCGGATAATTTAACTTTCGTAAATGAGCTGAGGGTTAAGTTATAACAGCAGACTGATAAATCGTCGTCTGATTGAATGCATCGTTCAGCATTCCCGAATACATATCTCATTTCATATCGATCATACTCGTATTTCATATCGTTTTTAGCGCGGCGTCGTTACGAACTTTTTGCACGATTGTGGTGCTCTATACACGATGAAAGCAGACAGCTTTTGGTCTTTTTCTTTTTTACTGAAATTCCAAGTCCTGACATCTGTCCCGCATTCATTGGAGACTCATATCAATTGCAAGAATTACAGAATTAATCAATGACACACAACTAACAAAATAGTTCAAGTTTCACAAGGAAAACAACTGAAACGTGGATGGATGGAAGCATGTGTTGCTAAGGATGGTCGAAATAGCGATCGTTCGCTGTGACAAAATCACTTGGCCGTTTCGAAACGAAAACTGGTCATGCCGCAGACCAGTTTTCGGGTTAAAGATCTCGTTGGAACCGTGGCAAAAAGTCGTAGTGAGTGGTGGATCGATGCCACAGCAGCGACAGCGTGGCTCCAGCCAGCAGACGTCGTCGTCCTCCCGTACCACCGCGTATATACAGCCGTACACACCCCCATACCCCCTATCCATCCCATTGCCATTCCCATTCCAACGATCTCCTCATCTCCATCGCCATCTACGTTCATCCCCCTTTCACGTTCCACTCCTTTACCTCCGGGCTCTGAGGGCATCCTCGTCGCTCTCTCTCCCTCCCTCTCTCTCTCTCTCTATCTCTCTCTATCTCTCCCTTTCTCTCTTTGCATCCTAACCCACCCCTTTCTTCCTTTTCTATCCCCCTTCTACAGCCCTCTCATCGTTCGCCCGTGGGCGCTCTAATACGGCTACGAAGCGCCACGACTGTACTTATGAGAATGTAACCCACATTTCGACCTAACGTTACTTCCGGTTTGCTCAGGAAACGTATTGTGAGTTATACTCAATGCCGTTTCGATATCTGTCACCGTTAATGGCATTAGAGATCGCGTCGCAATAGACGAGGTAGAATTAAAGGGGTAGAGCCAGGGAAAACGAGGAGCGAAAGGAGATACAAGGGTGAAAAATTGATGAAAATTTCGCGAATACTGCGGATAAATTTTCGTCGGATGTCGTGAGTTATCGCTCGTTACGAAAATTAAAGGTATACATCGCCATATAATTAAAGGTATACACGCGCATTCGTAGTGGAATTTCAAAGAGAACGATATGTCCAGGATGCAAAGATTTCGCCCGTAGTTCTGCAACTATAATACGATCTACATTAACTCGATGTCTGCATGGTCGTTGCTTAATTTCGCGACACGTAAACGCGCTGTACCTTCAGAGTGATGGCTCCGAATACCATTCGAAATTTCATCCGTCCCTAGCTACTCTATTATGAATATACCAGCAGCAGCAGCTAGACGCATTGGGAATAGCGACGCAATCCACATTCCACAGTGTTGCAACCACCGTGTTACGTACTTCTCTGACACGCGCGAACATGCCACCCTTATAACGCACGTTCGGTGTTGTTACCTTGTCACAGTTGTTTACGAGGCAGAATAATTACTAGACTGATGAAAAATGAAAAATATTCATCGAGAAAACACAATTCGTAATCTGTTCAATTGCCGGATACGAAATGGGTACTTTTTGAATTTTAAAGATCAATGTCGCCTTCCTCGTCAGGAGAGAAAAAAAGGAATTACAGGAGGGAAAAAATTACGTCAATTCAGAAATTTTTAATTTTTGACAATATATACCTTATAAACTGATCGTTGTTTGGAACAAATTAAGCGCGACAGTTAAAATTTTATTTAATGTTTTATAAACTTTTTAGCTATTTAGCTATTTTTATAAACAGCTCAAATCTACTGTTAGCAACTAAACGAAAAAATCCAATTCGTTTCGAGCAAACGAAAATCTAAATGAAAATTCGAAAATTCCAACGAATAACATCTATATGAAACTTTCGTCGAAAACTTGACGAATTTCCTGACGAAATCAAGAAAATACAATTACAGTACCGAAGGAGATCTAACACGACCGTATGTCGACACGGCAAATAAAGCACCGAGCAGACGATTCACCGGCAATATATCGGCAATCCATTTCTTAAATCTACGTGATTTGTTCCACGAAAGAATACAACCTAATAGCAAGGGCATTTATCGAAGAATGTGGCTCGTTCCGAGGATCTTGTCTCTTCGTTTCTATCCGGACCATTCACGTCACTCGCCACCCTTTCAACCCTCCCTGCTTTTGTAGCCAGCGTCCGTGTCACCCACTCCTGCGTAATGCGGTCATAGTACGTGTTAGGAAGTATTCCTCGGAGAAAAATGTAACCCACATTCTGGCGGAACGTTATTTCAGAGAGACGACCGATAGCGAGTGTCAGAGTGGAAGTAGGGAATGGGATTCGAACGTTTCGAATTTAATAGGAAAAGAATACGCTCTCTGAATACGCAACGAAACGAACAGTTAATAATTAAAATTCTCTCGCTGCCGATCCGAATATTCGAGTAGTTAGCCTAATGGACGAATGGATTACGCATTCCAAGGACAACGAGTGCTAATTAGCACCAATCTCGTATCAACAAAGATTTCCTTCCCATCCCCTGATCCTAAATCGCCAAGTATTCCCGTAAAAAAGTATTTAATTAAAGTAAGAACAGCGAGAGGGAAAAGGAACTGTTGAAAGCTTCCAGAACGAAGAAAAATTCCGAAGCTCATTTTACGTGCTTCGTTTAAAAGTCCGGCGAGCTTTAGGCGACGTTTGCATTGCTGCAGCATTTTTTTTGGGGAATTCTTTCTCAAGAATTAGAACCTCCTTTGAAGTTTAACGAACGAAGAACAGAGAAAAAAAAAGAAAGAAAAGAGGGAGAAATCGACATCCTCGAGACTTTCAATCCGCCGTAAGAAACTTCTTACGTAGCCAAGGATCGTCAAATTCCCCGATTCACATGACCCCGATATCGAGTTATGAGTACATCGAGAATCTGCATTAACCACGAAGCCCGAGAATCTTTCAAACTACACACCGCCAAGTTCACAGTCATTGCTGTCGGATTATAGAACGGAGTTATCTGGCCAAAGTTCTCGCGTGACGCGGTTGCAACGGTGCAAAGGAACCTTTAAGATATCTCGGATTTCGAAGAACCGCTTTAAAAAAGCAGCACGAGATTTCGACTCTCACCACTTGGTCTAACAGAAAATCTCTATCGAATGTTGAGTCGCTTTTGCAACAGTTGCAACGCTCGTTAACACCTATTACTGTTATTTAGCTTACTCGTCATTTACGCGGTCGTAACACTTTCCCCCGCGAATGAAACACGCATACATATGCAGTAATTTGGATCTCTATTCAGCTTTCTGTTACACTCTCGTAATAGCAGAAACCCGCGAAACATTCCACTGGGGCGTAATACAACGCGCAAGACACGAGAGGAGCTGTAGAACGCTGTCTTTCAGCCTTAGTTCTGCCATAAATATGCGAATTCCACGATTTTGGTATCTTCATACGGACTTCGTCTGTGGTATCTTCCACGTAATAACAATAATCTTTTACTCTTTTCCTACCGTTTCTGTACTGCACTCGTGTTCTTGTTGCGAGAAGCGTCGCGGTACGCAATTAATTTCCACCGAGGTGGGAACGTAACGTCAACCCATCTAGCTACTACTAATTGTAAGAGCGTTCTTCGTTAATTTCCTACGACGAGAGAGAAATTTTGACCTTCATATCACGCTAACTGTGTGCACGACGATGTTCGCGCTTTATTACGGACAACTCGTCTCGAGACGCACCTAGCTGAGGAATTTATGAGCCTCGTGAAGAATCCCCTGTGAGCCGTCGATTTACGATAGATCTGTTAAAGGAAAATAGACAAATACAGTTTCTAACACAGGTGAGAAATATTATTAACGACGTATGTTTTTATCAGCTTCTTTTAACTTTCTTTTAAAATTACTCTACATGTTAAAATGAATATCGATAAGAATGTCTCATTATGGTTCTCCATGTGAGATTCAATTGTAACGAGAGGATAAAACAAACGTAACGCGAATTTTATCTGTGAATTTTTCGTTAATTTCGTAAAATGAAACATTAGGGAATTTATTCGTCAAGTGGAATGAATTAATATTTCCTTTTAATTATCGTTCCTTTTTAATTTAATGGGGAAAAGAGCCCGTACGGAAATTCAGCGGAACGCGACCGTACAAAATGGATTCCTTTATCGGCACGTTCCCTTAAAATAATGAATGGAAGCGAGATTTAAAGAAGACGGAGGAGGTAAGAGGACGAGCAGCAAATAGAAATCCCACGGTAATCTTAGCATGTTCTAGCTCAGTGACGTTATCCAGCAGGATCGCTATTTCGCGTCTCGCTCTCGGATAATTTATTATTGCAGCACCTGTATAGCATGTGTTATCGATCGACGATGCTGCATTTAACGTACGGTCGAAGAGTACGATCCTGTTTTCTGAATTCGACATCGTCGATCCCATCGACAACCCTGCTAATGCTCCATCTGACGCGTTTCCTTCGAATCTTCTCTCTTTTTTTCCTTCGACCCTTTTTCATCCTTTTCTCTACGAGTCGAGGTGTTCTTATCAAAGAGGAAGAAAATTTATGAAAAATATTCCACACGATCCATTTCAAAAGCACATTGATACGTTTTCGATAACCAAATTATTCTTATATTTCTACCATTACATTACTTTTACACGATATAGAAGCAACAATTTCCGCGTCGAAATTTCAATAATATATCTACAATTCTTTGATTCCTTACATTTTGTCCATTATCTGATTACTTTCATGAAACGATTCGCACTCAACATTTTGTAAACCAACCCTTACGTTTTTTTTTCATTACGAACCACTTTTGCTTTCCGTGTCCCTTTCTTCCAGTCTTTTATCTTTATATCATTATTCCATAACACACGCGAAAGGTTTAAATCGTTTCGTCGTCCTATTTCGTCGCAATCACGGTCGCAAATGCCTACGGTTCTTTTACGCGAATGTTTTAATGAATGCGGCTCCTCTGATACGCGAGTCCGTGTAATCCTCTTCCCACAATGCTTTCCCTTTCTCATCCTTCTTTCACTTCGCTTCCTATCTACTACGCTTATTTTTCCATTTTTCTTTTTTTCTTTTTCCTTTGTTCTTTTTCTTTTCTTTTTTTTTTTTGAGGAAGAAAGGCGCAAATGCGCATCGGGATAAAGAAAGACGAACGAGAAACAAAGAGAAAAGAGGAGAATCAGCGACGATTCTTTCAGCCTAACGGCTGAAAGGTTAAAAAGCACAAAACTCGAAACTCGATAGGCGCGTAGGTGTCTCTGTGAACATCTGTCACAGATACGTGTCGAACGACGAACGAGATTAAAGAATCTCATTGCATCGTGCATCGTTTCCTCTTTACTCTGTGGCACACTTCTATCTTTTACCACGTTTCCAGCCATTTTCCCTTTTTACGTTGTATTATTCTTTTTATTCTTTCTCTTTTTTTCTCCTCCCACTCTTTTCTCGCTTCTCCCTCGTTTTGGATTTCATCCGACTCTAGAGAAATCAAACAAGCGCCACGGAATATTCGCCGCCTGGATCTCGAAGTGGTAATAGCGAAGGCTTGCCAAGTTTTGTCGCGGTTCGATCGCGCGGATTTATGGAACGTTGAGAAGAATTGTCGTCGTAGGTGCGGCGCTGCGGAATCGAGGATTCCGCTCGCGAAAATCGAGACCGTGGAAAATTATCGCCAGCGTTACGCTTCGTTTCGTGACGAAGATTTTACTGGAGCAGACCTTGTTTCGCTGAGAGATATTGAACGATATCCACTTGGTTCCACAAAAATCTCGCGCCGAATCGACTTGAAAGCATTAATACGCTAACAAACGGACGTGAAGAAATTGCAAACTAAAATGCATCCCGTAAAATTCTCTATCTAGGTTTTATGGAATTGTTTGTGAGATGAATTCATAGACTTGGCAGTCGAAGCTGAGTCTAAACTCGTGGCAAAGGAACAAAAGTCGAGGAAACGCACCGAGGGAAAAAGATAAAGGATTCTACCAAGGGGTTGTCAATTCTTTCTGTTCGACTACCTCAAGAAGGCCTCACATCATCGGACGTTAAGTACAATTCGCATCGGGCACCACCCACGTTCGCTTTCGTTTATTTTCGTTCGGCAATTGTGCTCCAACAACAATACAGAAATCACTGTCGTCTGCAGTGTAAGACGAGAAGAACGTGAGGGGTAGGACGTGTCGATTAGAACAAAATCAAATACGCAACCCTTCCACTCGCGCGAAAGGATAAGCACCATTGTTAAGGCTTGACGGCCTTCAGTTCAGGTCGGATATAACGACAGAAGTGTCACAATTCAAAGCTCTAGAGCGCTGAGAATAATGGCACAATAGTGGAAAGTGAGCGTGCCTTTGTACCAAACAGTTGAAAACCATCAATTTTTAATGCACTAACAGAGAGATTTTTATCGAATTTCCTCGAATCGCATTACATTGAAAGATCATAGCTAACAGTATTGATAATACGTACGAGTAATATCTCTGAAATTATTTCTAATATTGAACGGATATTTTTAAAAAAGAAATACTCTTCCTGTGAAACAATAAATAAGGACAAGAATTATTTTTTTTTTTTCATGTCAGTTATCTACGATAGTTTTCGTAGAAATAATCCGAATGCTTTAGTAGTTACAATGACTCAAAAATTCAGAACAGATGCTTCTCACGTTTTACGCGTGTCGGAGAATTCTGACAACGCGATGTATGATTTCGTGGAAGGCCATTCGAAGAATATTGTTATCTGATTACTCGAGTGAGTAGTTCATTCGTCAGCTTGCTTCAGAGATCCATTAGACACTGGCAATGATTCACATTTTCAGACAATAAAACTTGGCAACCCGTTTCGACTGCGTGATGTTAAGAATGGAACGTTTCACCGAAATGGCTCCCATAGGTGCGTAATATGTCTACGTCTAACGTAACAATGTAGTACGAGCCATAAAAAAAAATCTCTGACTCGAATGCTTCGAGTCAGAGATGATACGGTTAGGGTCGACTAAAAGATATTGACGATACATTATAACAATGTACAAAGAGAACGTTTCGAGAGACATATATTCAAAACGATTTTCATCCTACTATAAAAGCGACGGTAGGTAATTGTCAGAGAAAGTAAAACAGAAAGCTAATCGTTTCTTGGTTTACATTAATCGCCTGCGGTTCTTTACAGGGTGCTAAGATTGTTTGCAGGAGTAGTTAAACGATAGGCAAGTTTCATTTATAATACAGCGTACGTCATTTAAATGCAAGCTTTAAGATAACGTTCAGCTGGACAGATTAAATATGTTTCGCCGATCAATTAAAAATCCTATTCACTATTAGTGAGAAAACTAGAACATAGAATTTATGATATCTATACCTGAAAGCAAGTATAGATACAGGAATAATCCAAAATTGTATTACAAACATTATCTTACTGTTCCTTCTTATTTTATTTGCAACAGTTAGTTAACCTAATTAGCTGAAATTTAGAGTTTAAACAGCTCGAAATTTGTAACAAACTCAAATGAGATACAGCTAGTTTACGATAAGAACTTCTGATTGAGTTGTGACAAAATGAATTTAGAATGGAATAGTAGGATGACAGAATATAAAAGTTTGAAATGAGTAAGAGCAGAAACTGAACTATTTCTATTTGCTTCCCTTCCATTCTCTACCTTCTTTTTCCCTTATATTTACTCGTTTCCACTTTTTTTCTTCTTTTCCTCTTTCTATCTATACTACCTTCTCATTATTTTTATTCTCTACCTTTTCTTTCATCCCGTATCTACATAGATATGAATTGAAATTTATTTTATGTTCCGACAAGAGACGATGGAACATGTAATGCCTTGCAGCGGAGAGTAACTAAAACTGAAAGCAAGCGAGTAAAATGTAGGTACAGTTGAAGAGGAACATTATCGACAAATCGTCGATAAAATTCAATGAATAATCCAATGATTTCAAGTGAAACAACAAATGAGATATATGAATATAATCAAACATCTTTCGTGTTCCATGCTCTGAAATATCGACATATTAAAAAATTAGTGATTTTTTAGCGCATTCTATGCTTAAACAACGATGAATTAGGAAACAGCATCAAGTGAAACGATCTAAGTAGTAAATGCTCCAGGAACATGATTTTCGAGATCCACTACAGCGTTGTTAAATTTTCAATACCGAAATGTAAAACTAACCGAAATCGTTCTACTATATATCAGAGCTATATAGAAGAGTTTTATCCACGTTTTACGATATTACGATGGCTTTTTTCATACAGTAAATTCTAAGGTTTTCTAAAATTCTATAATTTTCGAAAATTCTACAGCGAACTTATCAGCTCAAATAAATTTTATCAAAAGTTCGATATAATATAAAAGAAATTAAAGAGAAAAAGAAAGAATAACCCTCTCATTTACAGGTATAATCATTGTTCATCAGAAGAATCATCTAAAATATTTTGCGAAAAATATGCAAATTCGGATGAAATATTTTCCATACGCTTAATTAGTTATTCATGTGTCAAAACTATATATTATTTTTTTTCATTAATCTAATGAATATGTACATCTACATAATCTAATAGATATGTACATCTACATAAACCGAAATCGCAGCCAATCAGCTTGTATTAATTGCCATGTAATTAATAATTGTCAGTTAAAATAATCTAAGAACCTAAAATATAATTATTACCTGCATGTGAATGAAATATCCTTTTGTTATAACAATTTTTTCCTCTTAATCACTTTTTTTGATCCATACTCCATATTTCTAAACTTTTAGCGTACATATCTCTGTATATTTTCTGTAGCTCTGTAAATGAATATATCTGAAACAAACATATATTGGATTAATATTATAATTCAAATAAAAATATAAAATAAAAAGATCTGCAATGAAGACATATCACATACAAAAAAACCAATCGGGTTACTGTCAAGATATTATTTCATAATTATATTTTATTAACTAAATTAAACTATATTTTTATTCAAAATCTTTTATCAAAATTGAAAGCAAGAAACCCAAGTGATTGGATTTAAGTTAGATTAAATAAATCAAAATTAAAAATTGAAAATTTAGCTTTGATGCAAAGATAAAAGGAGATTCGATCAAAATCATATTTTGATGTATTTCTCAATTTTTATCTACTTCTTACGTAGTACGAAGAATAGAAAGAGTTGAGTAAAATATATTCATTGCAAGATTTTTGTTTCAAATTTTCAATAATAGCATTTTCAGTAACAAAACGCAGTAATAAGGGGTGCTGAAAAAGAAAATCTAACACAGTAACCAGAAGGGCTACTGACAAAGAAAATCCAAAACAATAATCAGAAGGGCCACTGAAAAAGAAATTGCAATACAGTAGCCAGAAAAGCTATTGTTAAATTTACATTCGATATGAATCCGAGTAACAAACCGTATCTTGTTTCGCAACACTAACTCACTAATACTACTAATTATTAAATAGGACATTTTCAAAATCAAACGCGAAGAGTGCTTCGTATAGGTAAAATTCCCGAAAATAAATACGTAACGCTATTAATCTATGCACTCGTCTTCTTCAGATATACGCAACACTATTTGCGACGCGTCCAGTGCAACTATGTTGAAAGTTGCTGATAAATAACCAATTTGTACAGCTCTAGTGGTTGTGATCCAGGAGCAGGAACAGCTTTCCACGAATCCAGTGGAAGAATTTGGGCATTTTGTAAACGCAACTACTTCAAAAAAGCGCGATCATGTATTATCGCAACACTAACAAAAAAAAAAGAAAAACTAATTGGAAATCGCTATGGAACAATGTCGCAACACTAGTTCTAAAACCAAATTGAATGAAAATGATTACTAATAATACACAAGCTACTGTATGAACAAAAAGCTGCATTATATACTCTAATACTCCAAAATTAATTAAAAGCAATGACTCTACAATTTAATTGAAAACAATAGAAAACAAGATAAATATTACTATGTATAACACTGAGACAACTATAAAAATTCAAATCAAAATTGCAAAAAACAATCGCGGTATCATAATTCGTAACTCTGAAGTGAACACGATTATCATTTCTTCGAAACACTAATTCAATCCGTAATCGATATCTCGCAACACTAAAAAAGAAAAACCGCGATTTGCCCAAAACGAAGATGAACGATGATGATGAAGAAAACAAAAAAAAAAAATACAACTACAAATACTAAAAGAGCATAGAGACAAAATAGTAACAAGAATGACATCCCATGCTCTGAAATCATTTGAATGATCCAGAGGATGAGACGCCATTTGTTGTGACCCTCTTCGTGACAGTTTGTCGGGCCTCTTCGGCTTCTAGCCTCTTCTTTCTTCGAGCGCAATGCCCGCTGAAACTTACGTCTAGCTCGAGTCTTTCTAATCCCAAACCAAAAAATTATTTATAAGGATGAAATGAAAAGATAAACCGCGGAAGCTGATCCCAATACACATGGACGACCATCGATCATAGTGATCGTTGGTCGTTCGCACGTGTGTGCTCGAGCAATATCTACATAAACGTTCGTTTCGGGACCTACTCGCGACCTATCCGCGACCGCGACCGCGATACTAAATTCGAAAAATCGAAAAGTAAAACCAGATACAAGTGGCATGCTCCATTTGTGCCGATTTCATAGTCGATTTTTCAAATTATATTTCCTGAAACAGGTTGGACACGCGATAAGGGGACAAACGCGACCAGAGACTGTGCCAACCTGCCCGGCCCTACCTACTTATAATTAAACACATTCACACCAGAAAGTATGCTACCTATCCTAACCAATCGCTCTATATTTAAAAAATGGCAAAACAGGCACACCAACACACCCGCTCCACGGTTCTCACACATACTACTCAGGGCGCAGAGACCTAAACTAGAGAGGACGTCCCGAGACACCTCCGACACCCGAGCTTAACACACAACTTTCACACTCTAATTTACGTACCATTTTCCTGAAATCGACTGACAATAACTAGCGACCATTGCGTAAAACGAGACTAAAACACGTTTATATTTGTAGCTAATATTAATAACTGTGAAAAAATACATATAATTTCTATAGAAATTACACGTGCAAATTAATTTGAAATCATTATTATAATTGATAATATAGTATAATAACAATAATGTATAATGTACTTATTAGGTATTAAGATAATAAATTCATAATTCTTTAAATTAATGCAAAAATATTTTAAATATTTCAACTTATAATGAATGCAACGATAGAAACGACGCAATTCCACATCCTATCCACAAACACACATGTGGAAAATACATCGTGCACGATACGCTAACACATTGTCAGTCGCTGAGATTTTTTATAAAAATACAAACTATGGTCATCGTGCCCAATGTCTTTCACCCACCCAAGTAGCACCTGGGAACGTGAGTGAGATCCTGACAATGAACACGGAAGGGATTAAACCTGAAAATCCTAAACTAAAAAAATGATTAGTTTATATAATTTGTATCTAACGGACTATTGTATTATTTTGTTTTAAACTGTAATGACTCTACTCTTTCAGAAATTATTCAAATTGAAACAGAATAAAAACAATGAACAATTTGTTAAAAAGATCTATAGACATTACATGCAGTTGCGAATGAAACAATTGTACAGTAAATTAAATGTTGATAGAATAATCTCAGGTGACTTCTTCATCAAAGCACATTTTCAAAAATCTGATAGCAAATGTTCAAATTTGTTGCTTTGATTCAAAAATCTGCCTGTCGCGAAATGCCTTCTTGCACATAAAATCTCATACATTTTTCTACGGAAAGAATTCTAATCTATTATAGTACAAATTCTACTGAAGTTCACAATTATAAAACAATTAATTAAATCATTTAATACTATTATAAAAGGGAAGATAAAATTTAAAATTATTAATTATTATAACAAAATAAATTACCAGTATAAATAATTACATCTTTCATAGCAACGAAGTCGGAGGATAAGTCGCTTTCTCTACTATGAAATGCTCCAACAAAAGCGTTTTAATAATTTAATTACTTATAAGTATTTATAATTTATCTATTCCTATGGATATTTTACTTTTGCAAACATCTATATTGAAAGTATTTTAATTTTTTAAGTTATTACTATAAATGTATGTATTCTAATTGTTAAGTAATTACTATAAATTTTATATATACTAATTGTTAGCATCGCGATGTGCAAGAAGCTCTATCCTGATCTAATACATAAAAAATCTGAAAAAATGTTATTACTCAAATGTTATTACTCACTATGCTCATTAAAAATTCTACGTATACAACCAGTCACCCGTGCCGATTCGGACCTTTCGTCCTACGACATGATTGAGTGACCGGAGGAACATAAATGCATGCGACTCACGGGATAGATGTGAAGAACGTTATCACCGGTGCTGCACTTAAACAGGGAAAGTTATCGTGAAGATCCTCATCAAGTAGATACCACTGAGGGATCAATCCCGTGGTGGAAATGAACGCCGTGAAAAATTTCTAAAAAACATAAAACATTTCCTTTCTAAAGACACAGTGTTGTTTGTGAAAATTTAAGTTTTAAAAATAATAATAAAAATTGGAATAATTTGAAGTGTTTTTATTTTACAATTATAGTTTTACATTCAACTTCAATAGAAAGAGAGCTACAGAGAATAAAATTTGAATACAACATGCTAAAGTACTTACATTTTTAATTGTTGAAGCACCATAAGATTCTTGCAGGATTAGGGGAAGTGGAGATTGTAGAAGATCTGTAACAAAACATTAAACATTAGAATTTATATTTAAAAGCGAGGTCTTAAGTTGGAGATAATGAAAGATTCTTACATTCTTGACTTCAGAGCCACCGTTGGATTTTCCCCCAAAAATGCAACAGTTGATGCTGTGAAGCGTCTGTAACAAATATCAAACATTATACTTTGCTGTTAAATTAGTAAAATTGAATAAATTGAATATATAAAACTGCTTACGATCTTGATCTCCAGGGGAGGCCTTATCCTCTTGAGCACTGACTCTACAGCGAAAACGAATATTGAACAAAAGAAAATACAAAAAAGAAAAATAAAAAACTTATCGCACGTTTAAGTAACAATCGGCGGACTCACTGACTCTATCTTCGCGAATTGTAATTTGAATGAATTGATTATTTAATTTAATAAGAGTCATTTTGGTCAGAAAAATATTAAAATATTTCGCAACAAACACTGACTCTACCAACCGCATTGCGCGCGGTCACAAAAATTCTCTGAAAATAAAGCTCTGATTAGTAAGGGCTAAGAATATGTTCATTTAGAAAGTATTGCTATTCTTCTAGAATATGATTATAAAGAAACTTGAATATGAAAATTAAAAGTACTAGTTGTAAATTATAAAGTGTTTTTTAATATTGAATACTGTAAGACAGTTACTGTATTCCGAAATTGTATTCTGAATATTTCTTATTACAATAGGAAGTATGCACATTAGTAATATATCATGACGTATGTACGTAAAAATGTACATTTTATCTTAAAAATTCACAACACAAACATAAATCTAACAATTATTGATTTATATTTTTACCTGAGAACTTTTGGATGATACTTCTTTCTGGATGATTCTTCTGGATAACGCTTCCTTCTTTACAGATGACGCGTGCTCCTTTCCGCCATTTTTCCCGTTTAAAAATCGATCGTGAAAAATATCGATTACGTTCGAGAATCGTAGGAAGTATATTGCGTATTTCACCGTTAGGGGCGCTGTAATCGCACGTTTCGCAGGAAATGTTAACTGAGAATAAAAAATAAAAATCTCTAAATCAAATACACATAATCTATGAGAAATGCTTAAAAAAGTACGAAAATATTCATACACTAGATGAAAAATTGTCAATATCTTAAATTGAGAAATGAGAAATTTTATTACATGTTGCAGTAGAATTATTATTTTAGTCATTAAATACGTATATTCTTAATAAATTATTGTTGAATTTAGTATTAGAATTGTTAAGAATTACGCAGTATGAAGTTGAAGAATCAACAAGTAGAAAATGTTATAATAGAAGTGTGTGTGTAAAAGTATAGAATAAAATACATTTATATACAATAAGTTAGTCAATTATAAAGTTACAATATTTGTACTGGTTGAAATTGAAATTAAATTTTGGTATAAAATTATAAATAACTTTTAGCATAGTATGTTCTATTTAAATGTTTATATGCTATTGTTTCTTTAATTGTTAAAAATTATATGTAACAATTGTCTGGTTAAATCTTACCTTGAGTTAAAGCCAAAAATGCACGTTTTATTTCAAAAATATACAATACATACACAAATCTAGCAATTACTGATTTATATTTTTACCTGAAAACTTTTGAATGATACCTCTTTCTGGATGATTTTTCTGAATAACGCTTCCTTCTTTACAGATGACGCGTGCTCCTTTTCGCCATATTCCCCGTTTAAAAATCGATCGTGAGAAATATCGATTTCGTTCGAGAATCGTAGGAAGTATATTGCCTATTTCACCGCTGGGTCGCTGTAATCGTTAACCAATTAAATTCCAATGCGCGGGCATTTCGAAATTAACTCTGGATAAAAAGTAACAATATTTATAAAAATATTTATTTGACACGTTCAATCCTTTATACAGAATAAAATAAAAGTACATTTCAATGAATTTTCCTTAATAAACAGATGTAAATACTCAAATACATAGTTTTTCGTCCTTATTACCATCAAATCCTGATCCGAATCGTTATTTTTTTTTATACTCTTATTTTATATTTCATATTCTTATTATATTTGTATTCTTTTACTGATGAAGCATCACTGTATTCAGTTCAATAAATTATATTATGCCTATATTGTCTAACTTTTCTTGTAATAGTTCTTACTTATCTTAATGTTAAAACAAATAAGGAAGTGATCAGAACCCTGAGTCTCATGATACACAACAGTATCAATTTTGTCACAAATATTCAAAGTAGGGAATGAGAGATCAATATTGCAATAAAAATTTTTGTGTGCCTTAATATGTGTATGAGAGTTATCATTGTGTAGTAAAAAAGAAGTTTCCAGGGCATAAAATCTTCTACCATTGTTATCTAAATATTTGCAATTCTATTTAGTGTCAATATTTTGAAAAATTAGATTCCACTGATCTTATATGAAAGTGAAGTTTAGAATTCTATAGCAAACATATATATTCAATACTGGCTTTACATTATTTAAATAAAGAGTTATAGTTTAATATAATTTAAATAATATTCAACTTCACATAGTTCAATTAAGATGTCAGAAGATTTAATGTTAGTAATTTGCCTGAAAGTCATGTTTTTACTGATAAGAATTAGAATTTCGCCACCTTTTAAACAAATTCTGTCCTTCCTGAACTCTATGAATTGTGAGAAGCTAAAGTTGTCCTTGTGAGTCAGCCAAGATTCAACAAAGATAAGGCTGTCATAATTAACGATATAAGATGGACTGAATTTCCAGACGCTTAGAGCAAAGATTTCTTCAGTTTCAGAAGAAAACTCGTAATGATGTAATAGTTGTAGCTATGAATAACTTTTAGTTTAGTTTAGTCTAATTAGAGTCTTCTTCTTGAAGAGACAAATCCTCACTCACATCTTCTACATAGGAAATGTTGAGGTGTTTGATAATTCTTATGATTAGGATTTTTATCTTAAGTTCTGTAAAGAAGAGAAAAGCATCTTTATGATATGCCCCATGTGTGGTTTAACGCTGCTTCTAGGATTTTGGTATTGTCGTACGTGTCTAATACGAACTATAGACAACTTTGAAAATTCACTGGGTGATTGTAAGTAGAATCCAAGTCGTAATCATTGATAGACAGCAATAGCAAGGAGATTTCTTCTAGAAAAGTCTCTGCTCTGTTAGCTATTTTGCGTTTCTTCATTTCTTTAGTAGAAACAACTGCTTTGTGTCACAAATGTATTATGTATTTTATAATTTATAAAATATGTATTATGTTATATAATTTGTTACATTCTTGGCTTTAGAGCTACCGTTACACACTTTCAGAATTTCAAATGTAAAAATAGATATATCAGTCATTTTCTTTTAATCATTTATGTAATAGTCAATCTTTGTTCACCCTTTGAAAATAATATGTAATATGTAAATATCTTCGCAGAAAATATAATCAATACCTCATGTACTGATATGAAAAAATAGTTTTCAGAAATGTATTTTAAGCATAAAGTATCGTAGTTCTTTTTAAATGCATTTTATATACAAGTTAGTATTTTATTATAGCTAAAATATATGTGTATATATTTTTAATTGTGGAAATAATATAAAAATATAATATAAATTAATAAATCTTGTAGACGTGTATTTATTTGATGTATTTCAATGAGCTACCGTCAGATGGCTATTCGCGTTTCCTGTTGCATATGTCAGTGACCATACGCGTGGTGTGAAAAAATTTCATAAGTTTGAGATGACCCATATCTGTATTTGATTAGTAATTTCTTAAAATCATACTATGTGACACGATCAATGTGTAAATCAATAATACATAGCGATTTAATAAAATAAATTTATTTAATAAAATAAATTAAATAGAAGAATCTAATGATTGTGTCGTTTAAGAATGATGCATCTACAACATGACATTGCCTGTTGCATTTCATTTTTATTTATTTTAAATCTTGTCAAAGCGGATTTTCAGAATTATTTAAATCCTCAAGTAAGTAAAACAATTATATATACAATTTAAAATCAATACAAGGATTGAAAAGTATAATGATAAAATAGGTTCAAATATTAGTTATGGTAATAATATAGAATTATATATAGTAATTTGGATCCTAATAAAATTCATTACTTTTTAATTATGTTGATATTTTAAATAGCATTAACATTTTCGAAATAAAAATACATTACATATGGATTAAATAAACGGGTATATGCTTTTATGTTTTTTTATTTAATTGATTTAATGTTACAGCATAGAATAAATCATTTGCCTGATAACAAATTTAGCTTCAGTGAGTATTTGGAATCTTCTGATAATGATGAAAGAGATAGAACATCACAATGGGATCAGATGTACCAAAATATACCAAAAACTACAATAGATACTGAACAAACTTTAGATATACTTAATAAAAGTGAGTAAAATATTTATCAAACTAAGATGTTACATCTATGTTATACTAAAATGTTACGTATTTCCAATTTTCTTCGTATATTCAGATATTATATGGGATTCTCAGTGGGCCAAAAATATCAAATTTGGTCAGGTATCAGCAGTGTCTATAGATCCAAATGGAAATATTGGAATATTTCATAGAGGAACAAGAGTATGGGGGTTAACTACATTTGACAATGAAAATATATTTGATAAAAGGGAAGGCCCAATTCAAGAAAACACAGTAATTTTGTTAGATAAATTTGGAAGAATGTTATTAGAATGGGGTGCAAAGAAATTTTATTTACCACATGGTTTGACAATAGATATGTATGGAAATTATTGGATTACTGATGTAGCTTTACATCAGGTATTTAAATTTGATAATAAAGATATAGCAAGATTAAGAAAAGGAGAATATAGCCAAGAAACAATGTTTTCTAACCCTAAACCTTCATTGGTTCTTGGAGAAGCTTTTGTACCTGGTAACGATGACAAACGGTTTTGCAAACCAACAGCAGTTGCTGTAGAAAATAATGGTGACTTTTTTGTCAGTGATGGTTATTGTAATTCTAGAATTATTAAATTCAATGCTAAAGGAGAGAGAATTCTAAAGTGGGGTAGTAAGTATTTGCATTTATATGTAGATTAATGATTTATGTTAGATTATAGTATAATAAATATATTACAGGAACGACATATGCATATGCAGAAAGAGATCCTGTACCAAATGCATTTAATATACCTCATGCTTTAGCTCTTGCTAATGAATTGAATTTACTTTTTGTTGCTGATAGAGAAAATGGTAGAGTTGTGTCTTTCTTTGCAAATAATGGGACTTTTTACAAAGAGTACAAGGATTTTAAGAGAATTGGCCCATTGATTTATAGTGTTGCATATGCCAAAGGAAGACTTTATTTAATTAATAATCATTTAATTAATAATCATTTAATTAATAAACCTTCAAGTTACAATATACATGTTCAAGGGTTTGTTCTTGATGTAAATTCAGGAAATATACTATTTTCATTTCGACCAGGTCAAGACATGGATAGTCCACATGACATATCTGTGTCTGAAGATGGTTCAGAAATATATGTTGTGGAATTGAATAAGAACACTGTTTATAAATTTATGCAGAGTAAGATTTTAAGTCCTTGAAATATAAAAAATAAAGCCTATTTGATTTGCATTTCTTCAAGTAATCATATTGTTTAAATCATAATTATCAACATTTTCTTTATAGATATAAATACATCAGTACAAATTGGAAATTCTGTGGTACACACAAACCCTCATCATGAACCTGCACCTTTGACGGATAGTGATATGAACAGCCCTACTGGAGGTACTACAACAGCAACATTAGTCTTATCCCTTGTTACAGCAGCAGTCATTTTTATTGCGCTCTGTATAGCAATTGCTGCAGTTTTAGCAAGATGTCAAAAAAGAGGTAGATTGTTTCAGTATGATGAATCTGCTGTCGAATTCTCAAAATTAGTTGAATAAGAATAATAATTAACTGATTTATTAAATAATAGCTGTGCACGCATGTTGATTAGTTTTTGCAAAATCAAGCAATTTAGTAGTGGTTTTATCAAAAGTAGTTAATTCCGTTAAACAATTATAAAAAATTTCATGAAATATCACATATTTAGAAGTTACAAAAGAAGGTTAAATAATTTTACAAATTTAATATCCTACAAACTTGCTATTTTATCTTTAGTTTCTTCTTAAATTTTAATCTCCTCGCTGCATAAAAGCTGCATAAACTTTTGTACTGGTTGTAGATATATTTTATTATTTTATTTAAACGTGCTTATTTATAGGAAACAAACAGCTACATATCAAACATACACATAAAGATATAAATGCATTAGGTTATGTTTTGGAAACCAGTACAAGAGAGCTTGTATATAAATGTATAATTTAATGGTTAGGTGACGAAATGGTACTTCAAATATTATTTTTAATCTAATTAAATTTCATTTTTACAAATGTTATAGAATTATTATCATGCTGCAATATTAATATTTATTCTGCTTATTCTAGAAAAAAACAATTTCATTTTTTATATTTTGTTACAAGAAATGACTATGACTTGTTACAAATTATAATTAGCAACTTAAAATTCATTTACTTAACATTCCATTAATCTTTGACTTGACTTTCATTTACACAATTGAATGTTTAGTAAGTTATATACTTATTGTGTAAATATTGTTTGAAATTTTCTGTGATCGCAATGTATAAATATGTTTTATTATAGTCTTATTATTGAATCTTGTATCATTGAATTTTATTATTAAATCTTGTATTATACATCTAAAACTAAAGTATTATGAATTTACTTCAGAACTGAATCTAAACTTTTTTTTATGACTTTTTCACATCAAATATTCTGTTTTGAAAAATTTCATTTTTTTCTTTTCTACCTCTTGTATATGATTATTTACTTATTTTAGATATAACATAGACATATCTTGTAAAAGAAAATATACATGTTTTCATTTTAACAACGTTTTCCGTTATTCCCCTGCGCGTTATCCTATTTAACTTAAATAATTTTCAACAGATTGTGTAAGTATTGAATAAAACATAATGCACGTTGCTTAAAAATAGATAGCAGTTAGATCCGTCGCTATTATCCGTCGATTTTAGATTTTAGATTCGAAACTAATGATAAAAGATCATCGCGTCATTATTATCAAGTACGAGTAAAAAAAAAAAAATTTCTAATACTGTTTATTTTTATAAACAGGATGTTTGTTAATAATGCGCAAACGAATGCACTGGGAAGCCGAGAGGCGAGAAAACTTTAAACTTCCAAATCTCTTGGAAAACAGAAGAGGCAAGAGTTTCAAGATAGTGGAGAAACGACCAAATCCGCGAGACTTTAGTAAATTGAACACGGAACCAGAAACCTCGGAGGATGAATATCCGGAGAATAGCTTTGCAAAAGTTATTTCATAGTGTTGAACACTTTTAACGAATCAAGCACATGATTTTAATGACGTATCTCTATTAAACAAACTTGTTGTCTTACCTTCCAATTCAGGCTTTTTGCATGTAGATTGAATTTGGTCTCCATGATACTAGTCTTGCGAAGTACAATGTTCAAATTACGAGATGTTCCAATTAATGCCTCACGACTGTTGCCTTTTCACACAAAGTCACTTATTATCACTCACAAAGTTAAGTATTAATTGTTTTGTTATATTATTTAAAAAAAGAATACCGAATCCGTTATTTAAGACTTCGTCGTTGATTGTCACCGACTCCCGCCTCGTTAACCGAAATCAGAGTGATGTCATCGGAAGTAGCCAACTTCACGATTATTTGAATCCGCTGCATTTAATCGTGTATTCCAATTTAATTGATTTAATTTTACAGAAATTACTATTCCTGCATGTTTTAAATAATAATTATATTTGAAGAAATTAAAATGTTTCTCTTATATTTGAGAAACAAAAAATATTGAAATATAATATATGTACATATATATATGTGTGTGTGTATGCGTGTGTATAAAATAGTTCCCGCGTTTATACTTATTCGATTACTCGACATTGAATTTGATAGATATCGATATTCTTTTTGGCTCTCTTGTGCAATTAGTGTTTTAAAAGAACTGCCAATGTTTTCAAATTTTGTATTTCTTTTTCGGAGATTTATTTGAGTTAATTTAAATATTTATATTAGTTTTATGTAGTTAATTCATAATAATAAGTATGTGAGTGATGAAAATAAGAGTTACCATTTTCTTGTGAAGCTTTACAAGAAGTAACGAGGAGCTATTTTGAAGGTTAAAGATTTTATTATTATTTCGAACACATTTGATATTACGTCGAATTACTTTTCATAATATTAAAATTTATATGAATTAGTAGTCAATATATAACAAATGCAAAATATCTTGTTTGTGCAAAATGAGGTAAACAGATATATATATATACACACACACAATATATTTCGATAAATTTCAAACACATTACATGTTTGTTTATTGTGTATGTAATGTATGTTTAAAATTTATTGAAATTATTAATTGTAATTGTAAGAATATTTATGTTAACATTATAACTTACCTGGTGATTATGGCCTTGCAAATAACACTTGAAAAAATGACCAAATCTAAACAGTATGTATTAAATATCGATATCCATTTACAAATTATATTATGTAATTACATTTTTCAAATTATTAACATATCCCTTGAGAATATAAAGAATGGATTACATATATATATATATATATATATATATATAAATATCAAGATGTTTTGTTCAATCAGTTCATAAATTTTTATTTTTTCAAATGTGTTCTATAAAGACAGTATTTTTCTAGTACCTGAGATTGCATTTAATATTAGATAATAATGTACTATCTAATATTTATAATGCTCATATCTAACTTGCTTTATATTTCTTCTTTTTTATTTTTCTTAATCTCTGTTTTTTTTTTTCAATACTGTTTTAATATCTATATGTACAATTGCCACAAACGTAATGTATGTATTCACAAATATGGAAATGTATATTTTCAAATAAAAACGGTGTTTGTATTACTGAAGGTATTCCAGTAAAAATTTGTCGGATCGTTGGTCAGGGTTTGATTGGTGAAATTATTAAAGATATATAAAAAATCTGACTTTTTGATAATGATTTATTTTACACACTTAGTTGTCTTCTATACATAACTATACAACGATAAAAATTAAAATTTTTCTATTTATCACTAATTAAGGTCATTGACGATAATGATTTGTGTTAAAGATGCATAAAGTCAGTCCATTCTTTTGCGACGTGTTCTATCAAATATATTTCATTGCTTGTAAAATATAGAGCTGAGAAGAACACATGAAATATATAACCGATCATATCATTACAAAATATTCATGCAATTTAGTTCAATCCGCTAATAAGCACGACACTCTAACAGATTCGATCTTCGCGAAATCATTTCATCCATGCACGCAGCCAATAAATAAATTTTGTAAATGTCTTGTGTATGCAGGCGTTCGATTTTATTTAAATATGTATAAAAATGTGCAAGTCGGTAGGTGTATAGAAAATATTTTGAGGGGGAAAAGAAACGAACAAGAAGAAAAGAGGAGACGAAAGAATCGCTAGAATCAGTATAAGATATTCGAGTATAAGATATTTCATCCCGAACACAAATCGTACCAGCAGGATGAAATTCCGAAGAAACATCGTCGTTTCGCGGCTATATCATTATTATTATTATTTTTTTTTTTTTGTACATTAAAAATCGTATACATTTCGTAGTAATACACTGACAACTGCATATCGTTCATTTCATATTTATCACTAACTTTTACCTAAGACTACCATAAATTCGTAACTAGAATAATCGACGTTCGTCGTCGCTCGCGATCACTACTGTGGTACCGCTTATTCTTCTTGCAATATCATGTACACGGCTTGTCGCTGTCGAAAAAAATGGAACAGCGGGCCTAAAATATCACAATGTCCAAGTATACTCGCGTACGTTTCGTTCGTAAATGGGATGTCGTGTTCGCTTACAGTATTTAATTATTATTAATTGTTTAAACGTATACTCTATTTACAAAACTTACTCTCCGGTATACAACAACAGAAACAATCTATAGCTTGTAGCGTTCTAGGATATTATTTGGAAAATGCAACACGCAGAAATGCTAATTTTCATTTTAATTTACTCAAAGTACTGTTCCTTCCATGCAAAATTCAACGTTACACTCACACACACACACACACACTGGTATTTTTGAAGCAATGAAATTTGTCGTTCAGTACATGTCACCTTCTCTCAAACATTTACTTACATTTTGACGCGCTTCAAGAATTAAACCAGTCTGCGTTCGAAACATAAAGTGAAACAGAGTAAAAAGGCTAGATCCTCTTTTGCATATTAACTTGTTTTTCATCATTAAAGCTTAAAGGGATTAGCGAATAGCCTTTTCTTTTAATAAAATTCATTTAAATAAAATAAAATTCAAGTGAAGCGGAAAAATGATGAAAAAGCAGTGTTTTGGTTCTTGAAAGTAAATTTCGAAAGGGAAGCAAACTCAACTAGATTCATTCAGAAAGTTATCAGTGATATTACTAAATTTAATAGTAACAATAATTATAATCGATCATAGTTGTTACGTCAATTTTTTTTTACCATATTTACAATGCCATACGTAATACTATAATAACTTGTCGTATACTTTTTCGTTACACTGTGCCACGAATTTATTACTTGATTTTCAAAATTCCTTTGAAACAGCATGAAATGTAAAATGAATTTCATAGAATTAAAACAAATTTTTGTTCACATAACTGATCTAGACTTCGACTAAATAAGTCGATTGATTTACGTAAGTGATTCGTAAGAATTTAAGTAAACGTGAAATATACAGTTATAAAGTATTAGTAAAATCAAACTTGTCCGTTTCATTTCTAACAACGATGGAATTATCGGTGTACAAATTGTTAACTGGAACCTAGAAACGTGTTACAAATGCATAGAATGTAGCAAATCGTCCGACGAGCATCCGTGATAGAGTTAATATATGTATATATGAAGTAACCACCATATCTTCTCAGCGTTGCACAGCTTCAATATGACACGAGTTCTCTTGAAAAAGTCACTAATGCGTATATCTTCTTTAATTAACGAAGCTTTTTCTCTCTTATTCGTCTTTTTAAAGACCTTCTCAATGTTTCTTAATTTACTCGTTCAGTCTGACGACTCACTTTTCTCGAATATCACGATCATTGACAGAAGAAATATCAGCATCGTCGCTAAAATTGATAGAGATTCTTCTATCCTATTCTGTAATAGAGACTTCTATCCGTAATTACAAATTGACTCAGCCAAGTAAGAATAAAACCAACATTGACGTATCTTCTATAACCATCGTAGAGATAACTAAAATTCGTTGTTGCTGACTTAGTTTCTATCAGTGGTGTTTACCATACGTTCGTATGACTCGAAACTTATCGTTTTGACACGGCCAGTATGCAATAACGTAATAAAATTTTATCGAATTTCTTTTCCTTCTTCTTCTTCTTCTTCTTCTTCTTCTTCTTCTTCCACTTTTTCTTTTTTAACCGTAACGTAACTCGAGAATAAAAATAACAACGAATACTCGATATTATCGGGAACATCTCGACAGACAGAATCCCATGCCATGTTGCTGTCCATCGTTGAAATCGCTGAAAATCGGAACCGTATCTATGTCGTGGCGAGCGTAGATCCGTGCCTCCGGTGTGACAATCACGAGGAGTAAAGAGAAACATCCTGGCACAATGTGTCCTTTCCTCTCGTCATGCATTACTTTGATCCGCTACCCTGCACGTTGACCGTTCGGTACCATCCATGAAGGAAATCCTTGAAACATTTCCCCGATAGGATTTATCGTCGAGTTGATAGCGAAACTGGCGGGACCTCAGTAAACAGAATTGTACTCCATGTCCTGGGCGTACTGGGGTGGTCCTGCGGGTGGTGGCGGCGGCTGTGGACTATATTGTTGCGACGCATCCGAGGCACGACGCCTGAGCGCCGCGATGCTGTGGGCGCCTCTCCAGTCCGACGCCTCGGTTGCGTTCACGTCGGCAGCCACGCATGAAACACCGCCGCCGCCACCTCCGCTACCAGAAGTCGTCCCAGGCGATCCCTGGCCACAGTTCAAGGCTGATCCTAGCCCACCACCCTGTCCACCACCCACGTTGGATCCTCCTGGCGGCGAGCCCCGGGATGCTGACACGTGAACACCCCCTGAAAGTTGCAATATCGTTCTCGTCAGTCCAGCTGTCTGTTTTCAACGTTATTTATTGATGCAGAACTTTCGCGTTTCAGTGCATTTTTCCTTATTTAGTAAAGCTATGGTTACAATAGATAGACGGTTACAATGCATGTTTTGATGATAGTTTTTTTACACTATCTGTGATCATAGCCTATTGCCTGTCTTTGTAACAACCTCGTCTGCATAGGACCGAAGCTCATAATAGCAAATGAACATCATCGGTGCTTCATTTTATTATACTTCTTTCTAAGGTTATCTTATTGTTAGTCGTGTGCCTAGAATAGTCAGTCTAGAAGCCCTTGCTATATCGCCAGGTAGCGATATAGCAATTTACAGGTGCGATACCGCAGGTGCACGAGAGAACGTTTCGTTCCTTCGCAGGAGATATTAGTACAGTAGGCTCACAAAGTGCGTGGGGTGCGCTACCGGGTGTCGTAAAGTCATTTCCGCTTTTTCTTGCGCCACGTTGGTGGGCTTGCCGAGAGACAAGCGGGGGAAAAGGGATCCTTTTATGGCGGTATTGCGGCGTGAGTACAAGTTTGCGGAGGACTACGCGGATCCGCCCCTTTTAGCGATGAAGAATGGAACAGCTAATGGCATCGACGCACGTGATATTGTACATGTAGCTTTTCTTTGTCAATTTCTGTGACAGTCCGATTTCACAGGATCCTGAAATATATGTAAAATCTCTGAGACGAGTCGTATCGAAGGTTGTACTGTGAATCTTTCTTTTATTACCGGAAATGCTATCCCATTGTTCGTTATTTCGGGCGAAACGAAAACCTATTTAAAAAAATAAATCTCGTTCGTGGAAATAGCTGGTTGGTATATATTCCAAGTTGGAAAGATATTTGGAGGGTCGCGCGCGCGCGCGACTCGAAAATCGGGCATTTTCGGCCGTGTTAATTTACACCTTATAGACGTTCTTTCGCTCTTTCGCTGCTGCTAGACGAGAATAAACAAACTAGAGCTTCGTAATCGACTTGGAAACCGGCAAACTTCGGCGACGCTACCGTTCGATGCTAATCATCATCGAAAACCGAAAAAATAAAATGTTTCTCTAAAAGGTGTTTGCCCTAAGTATTACCGGCAAGTAAAAGCGGATAACTGACTGCGGCCAGACTCGGCTCGAGTATTGGCGTCTACCTCAAACCGGGATCACACGAATCACATGGACGGTGAATTACGCCTGTGGAACGGCATTTTTTTCTCTCCTTTTGGTTGACGTTACCTGCCCCGCGGCGATAATACGTGATAATTGACACCTTGTACGTGTTACGTATGTACACAGGTACGTGTTCGCGTTTCAGACACACACTCACATTAATACGTACATTGTGAAATTGTGCTACACCCAAAGCTAGTTTCGCCATATGGTTTAACCACTTGCCTCTTCCGATTCAATGTAGATATTAGACGTTTTTATCGATCGATAAATTAGATAGAAAATGATATAAATATAATACGAAAAGAGTGTACGAATTTTACAACATTTGAAAACTTTATGAAGTCGCATTGGTTTTAAACTTGTTTTTTGACCTTTCGAAATATATTTATAACGTCGCCACCCTTTATTGTGAATATTGCTTTTCAATTTTCGCTTGGTCAATTTTCTCTCGGTTAATCATAAATAAGCTAACCGAAGCAGGAGCTGATATGCGACAAATAACAGAATTTTTCTGAAGAAAAAATCTATATCGCAAGACCGCATTTTAAGAGTTGTTGACCTCGGGAAATGGCGGTACAAGTATATCCGTCGGGATTAATCCATTTATATGTGTCAATATGCATTCGCCGACGGTTGGAATTATGAAAGCGGATAATCGAAAAAGACATTAGACAGTGGAATTTTTCTATTGAATAATAGATATCCTCTCCTTTGTTTGACACGATTTTCCGATTTTCTGAGAAAAGAACCCTCGCACAAGAAATAATCCTCGCTTCTTTATGTATCTTTCTGTAATTTTTCGTCATTTTATTTATTTATTTTTTTTTCTCTCTTTGCGAACGCCTAGTACGTCTAAGTAACTACGAAACGTGTAGAGAAACGAGTGGTCGATCGTTCAACTTGCCTTTCCATTTCTTCGGTTTCTTCGCGCCTGTGTTCTCTTAAAACGTTTCGACCGTATCATCTGTGTATTCGTAAGAAAGAAAGAGGGAGAAAGAGAGGCCGAACTCGTACGATGGGTAGAATTTCGTGAGACAAAGAATTTCACACACGTCTCGCCTTCTGAGGCACCTTCGAAGGTACAAGGTCCCTGGATAAGCTGAAGCGTAACTCAACCAAGACAGGTTGCATCGGGATGTTATGGTAAACATACAGCGAAAGATCTCGCACCTAGGTGCGAGACCAGGCTCGAAGTTTGCCTGCGTAAACAGACGAGAGGACGGAGTTTATGTTTCTGTCTCAAATTCCTTACATGCAAGCGCATAACCCCTTCGAGCGATAATGCACCGTAACGTTTAACGACTTCGTCAAAGAGGTACCGGGTTCCTCGATACTGTTTGCACATCGTCTTCTTTACAGGGCCACGGTCCAAAAGTTTGGCAAGACGATTATCGAACCGCCTATAAGCGTCTGCGTTTGTCCGGCGCGTTAATATTCATCTCCTCTCGGCATAGACAAAATATTCCTCTATTATTCGTCTAAGAGATCCGTTTGTAATCGTACCAAGTCTAAATCACCGTTTTAAAGACTAACATATAAAACTTTATTATCCCGGGAATACCGTTTCCAATGACTCCATAGAATCACCCGTTGTAAATCACACGTTGAATCGTCATTTAAAATTGCATAGACATGATCGGTCATCTCGTCTCGCGACGACTCTTGGTTCGTAACGTTCTACGAAGACTATTCGCTTTTACACGACGATTAATTCCCGTCTCTATGAAAGCAGTATTATCTCCGGTAATACGTAATAACTAGTTCTCCGAACAAGAGAAAAATACACGACAAACTTATAAACTAACTCAACTACGTCTAAAGAATCCTCTTTGGAGTGTAGCTCGAGTGAAGATAATCTATGTATAAGATTGACTTACCAAGGGAATTCAGACCATAACTAGCTTGATAGACGGCCTGCGACGGACTGCTGATCGGTAGTCCAGAATTACCAAGACCTAAGCTCGAGCCAAGGCTTCCTGTACTTTGCTGACCAAGTTGTCCTAAACTTTGGCCGAAACCACTCATTCCCATGCCTCCTTGTCCTAGTTGTCCAAGACCTGCAAAACAAGCGGCTTTAGACGAACAGCCGCGTGACTCGTTTCAAAAAAGGGTTACGAAGGGGAAGGTTTGTCGATCAAGGGGAAGAACGAGCAGCGAAGAAAAGGGGAAAAAAAAAGAAAACAGAAAAAGAAAGAACGACAGGCGCGAATCGTCGGCGCAGCTGTAAAACCCAACGATACGTACGGATAATTTAATCTGTCCGGTACAATGGACACACGAAATTAAATTAGAAGTGGAATACACACTGTCGGGACTTCGACTACTGTTCGGTTATTTAAGACGTGTCTCCCTCGCAACCGGGCGTGAAACATCTGATAATAAGATTACGCGTATGCGAGATGACACGACGAATTGAATATAATTAATGTAAAACCAGGCAACTTGTTGCGAGTAGATTTAATAATCTATTCGCGATCGCTCTTCCATCCTTCGTTTTCGCGGAAATTTCACCGCAGGAAAACAAATTTAAAGCGACGCTCTAAACCTTGATCGATCTTAATTTAAAAAAAAAAAAAAAGACGTTACGTTCGTTCATTTCACAGAGAATTCAATTCACTGAAATGAGAATAGTTATTGATTACTGACCTGTTCCCATTGTCCATCTTTCAGGAGGTCCACTGAACATCCCGGCACCGCAGAGGTCGGAGCTCATCGGTCCAAACGGGGGTAAGCCGTGCGATGGCAGCAATGGTCCTGGCGGAGAACGGAAAACTGGGCCGCACTTCTTCCGTTTTTTCCACTTCGCTCGACGATTTTGAAACCACACCTGCAAACGCACCGATATCTTCAATCCTCGTCCTGTCGTCGATGAAAATTCAAATTGTATCCTGACAGCCGTAAAACGTAAGTCTTTTAACACAATTAATTCTACGATACGTACAATTGAAATTGAAATTAGAAATTTCCAATGTCTGGACCAGGATTATGGATTTACTATTATATGCTTAAACTTATATCTTCCCCCGTGATATAATTAAATTGGTCTTCCGGGTAATATGAGTGGCGATTTTTTTCGCGTCGTCGTAATTTACAATTCTGTTTAAACATACGATCGAAGTAAACAAATCGATCCGAAGTGAAGATTAAGAATCAAAAACTCGGTATAAAGTCGATTATAGTTATAAATTCACGATTACGCTTCGCGATGAACAATGAAATTGCTGTTCTAAACGGTATATGTTCTTTTGGCGGGCGATTCTTTGCTTTCACGAACGCGCGAAAGCAAATTCGAGGCAAGACGTTAAGATGTCCCTGGGCGTTACGACAATATCTTCGACCCCACGGCGAGTAGCTATTAGCCGACGTTATGAGCTGTTGATTCTGGCCACGTAGTGGCCCCCCTAAGCTGCCGGGGTCCCGGGGACTTGATTTATTGATATCGCATGCAAAGCCCACCCCTGTGCTCTCCGATATACCCTCGTCCTACATCCCCACTAGCCACCCTCCGCCCTGTTCCACGGACTACAGTCCCTTTCGTACCTTTGGCACGGTAAAGCGCGCTATAGCCATCTCATATGTGCCCATAAATTAGTACTTTAGCATTAGAGCACGATGCGCGCTTGCGCCTCCGACGCACACGTAGCAACGCGTTACCTGCGGGAGCAACCGAGGCTGCTTCCGGGGACAACAGAGAACGAAACAGCCAGCCAGCCCGAGGGGTGGAGACATCCCTCTGCTAACATGTAGGGATTATACGAATCTAATTGGATATATGGGATTTACACGCTCCAGTGTACTCCAGGTATTGCCAGAAAGCGATCGTCGGATTTCTCCAACGAAGGCGGTTTATTATGAGCCGCTAAGTTTCGCGACAGAATGAAAACTAGTCTTGGTATCGTGTTATCTCTGTGTTACGCTCTTGCGTGAACTTTGCGAGACGTTGGTCCTATCGGGAAATAGGACCTGAGATAAGTAGGAGCACGAAGTTCCGATTTACCCGAAGGATCGTACGGATCGTAGATCGTACGGAAATATTTTTACTAGAATGTGATTCGCTTCGTGATGTTTTCTCGCGTGATATTTTCGGATGTTGGTGATATATACATTATCTCGAGATATGCTGCTTTATTTGGCGGAGCTTAGGAACATCTGGCACGTCTGCCGCAACTCAAGGATGAACGCTCGTCACGAGAGAATAGTATTAGAGCTGGATGGGTGTTAAGTGCATTGGGATCGGAATCGGTGTCTATAGATCATCCATTGGCGCAGCGTTTGACGATAACGCTATCCATCGAAATCTCACACGTAACGATCATCGTAACTTCCGACCGATCGAATTCTCGTTTTCGAGCCGAGAAGATTTCGTTTCGCTCCCCTCTCACAGCCGAAGGAATCACCGCCAGAGAATATGCAAAATCTGTTTCCCCTTTGTTCGATCCCTTTCGTCTTGTCAGTGTTTCTTGCGGGTGGGTGTGGTTGCGCCGATTTCACGGTACAACTACACCAGAACTACAGCTAAAAGCCCGTGGATAATTTGCTGTTACACGGCACGTGAGCATCGACGATACAAACTAAAAGAGGGAAAAAGCACAAGGGACTATCGATGTATACCTGTATATATCGCGCATTATCACGTGCCCCCCTACCCTCTTGTTGCCTCCCCCTACACACGGCTGATGCATCCTGCATATACGTGCGCCAGAACTTCCGTTAATTAACGCAGGTGAATGCTAATGACTCCTGTTACGAAATAACTGCACGCAAAACGAGAGCTTTCGTCGACGATATTGAGCGCTGAGCGCCGGACGATCGCCAAGCTAGTTTTCTGTCATCTAAATCGATTCGACTCTTTCGTTCTTCTCTGTCGTCGGAACATTACGCGACATTTTACTCCTGACATTTTATTTCTTGTAAACTGCGTTCACGCAAATTCATAGTTTTGATAATATGCAATAACCGAGGAAATGAAATCCAAAGAAAAATTTCGTACATCTTCGAGAGATATGTTAACGAGTAGGTTCTTTGTTTTCGACATTTTTGCGCGTCATGCGTGCATTCATTTAAATTTTACGATGAAACATAAACGTGAGTTTTCTGTTTGAAGTCGTTAGAAATGACTCGATATTTTTCTTCAAATTTATGCAACGAAAACACCTTCTTAGTAACATAGAGTAAATATTAACTTTCGTTTCAGTTTTATTCAATCACGGTAAAACACTATTGTACCATTGTTAATAATCGTCATCATCGTTCATACGTTTATATAAAGCACATCCGTTTCGATGATCACGGATATCTATGAAATTGTGTTAATTACACATATATCACGATACGGCCCGCGCTATGACAGAAATGAAACTATCGTCCTCTATGATGACAAGCGGACAAAGGTGGTTAGCGCGAATGTTCCCGCACTAATTGCATACCTAGTATGATAGATCTGCGATCATTAAATTCAGGTATCTTAAAAATCGCGTGCTATCGTCATTGAACGACGTCGAATCGATGATATTATAGATCTACTCAACGCGCTACACAACCTATAATATGAAATGAATGTCGCGCAGTTACCTGAAAATACAAGATTCGAAACCTGGAATTTGAATAGAAAGTTTGAAATATTGATTCAATCGCATGTAGCTTTTTCAGAGTAATAAAATTCAGTCATTCTACACTTTTTAATATACACTTTTTCAATGGCTAATTAGTCTCATTTTTAGAAGAATTGCCAGCTGTAGAATTTGACAATTTCTGAATTTTCGAAATAGTCGAAATAGGATTTTTATTTCCAACAATTTTCGCAAGGCTATCTTTAGATCCAAGCTTGCATGAGAAAAATCTCATGAATATTCGAATAATTACATATACATGATTTTCGAGTATGAGGATTTAATATTTTTATACCAAATCTTCTTATATATCGAACGTACGTAATTCATGGCAAATATCTTCTTCCTCAATTAAAATTCAAAGGAACAGCATTGCATTAATCTTGCATTAACTTCAGGTAGGATTTTTCTAACGCGCAAGTCGAACAACTTTGAATTCAGTAGAAATCATCAAAAAATTATTTGTCGTTATATTCGAGCAAGGAGTTGATCTTCAATAAGAAACGAATGTCGAGAGTTCGATTGTTAACGTCATCGAGACTTTATGGGACGGGAAAGGGTCTGAGAAAGGCAACTGCATAGATCGAATCACAGAACACACCTTTCGATGACTAAGGTTGCTCGACTGACGCCTTTCGTGGCCATAATACCTGAGTTTGAGACGGGCCGGCGGGTCAATTAGGAACATTGCTTTTTAAAAATTGATCAATCACCGCATCGTTGTTGCGGAGGCGCGTGCGCCGCGGCAGCTGTTCCCAGGAAGCACCTGGAATCACGGCGAGGGTGGAAACGAACGCAAACAGCTTTCGAATAATCAGCATCAGTCGCTGCGATGACTGGTAGACAGCGTCAGACCGACGAGAGTAGAATGTAACGCGAAAACGCTATTTGAAAACGACTCGATCGCGGGCAGTAAGGAAACTTCTATCATTTCTTTCACATTCGTATATTTTCCGTCGTTTCACGTTTCCACACACGACAGACTATATTCTACGAACACGGAGATTCATTAGGTTATCCCCCCTCCCCTGTATGTAGTTAATTATGCGTTTTATCCAGCGACATTTACCTTTTCCCTACTGATGCCGAGTGAATTTATCCGACAATCCAGCTGCCTACCAAGTTGACACTGAATTTGCATAAACGATTGCCCTTGTTTCGGATTCATCGTGTGCACGTGAACTCGCGGCGGAGGCCATTGTTGAGTCTCGCGGAAAAATCGACTGACGTAAATTTAGCCTTTATTAATACAATAATATAATACGATCAGTCGTCAATCAATAAAGAAGATATTTAGTAGATGTGTGCAAGATGTGTGAATGGTCGATATGTGTAGTCGAGCACGACTCTCCGTTTCAGAGAACAGAAGCGTGGATTCCTGCGGTGCAATCGCGAATAGCTTAGTTTAACCCGAGGAAAGAGTTTTCGAGCTCTCGGGGGGTTCCCCGAAGGTGGCAAGAAGCAAGGTTTGGCCAGGCGAGTTCAGGGGCGGTTCTGAAGTTAGGGTGGAAGAGGCGGCGAGACCTCGTAAAGGGGGTTTCAACGGACGCTGATATAAATTGAGCTTGCCATCAAGGCAAGCGGCGGGATCTGCCCAAGACCCTAAGATATATAGAAGTAGCTTTCAGCGCGCCATTGAAGAATAGTTGGACTCGCTTCACGGAAAAATGCCCGGAATCGCCGCAAAACCGAGATAACGTTTCTCTTCTCGTGATTTCCTGCGATCCGGCGAGGATTGAAGCGTTTCCGCGATGAAAACTTAATTCACCATCGGGTCGCGTTCTCTCTCTCTCTCTCTCTCTCTCTCTCTCTCGTCTCTCGACAATGAATTCTCTCCATTCGATCGGAATAAGACGAATATCATGAAATCTCCGGATATTGTCGCGCACGCATACCAAGTAGAAACAGGAATCACTGTTCAGACAGCGTCGAATCCCGAATGACATTACTATTTTAGAAACTAGATCGACGCTTTCCTGTCGGCAATTTAAACGCGACGAAATTAATCGAAACGTCGGGAAATCAGAATGACAATCGCGAAATGACAATTGAAAACCCAAAAACGTTCTAAACGTACGGAAACATTCGGATATTCGATCGGCGCTCCTGTTTTTTTTTTGTTCGCGGCGTGATTAAAAAAAAATCGTAAAACGATAGGTAATACTGAATTTCGATTTCAATCACTGTGTTCAATCAATGTGTGAATTAATATTTTCGCGAATGCTACGCGAATACGCTTACTCGTATCGTCAACGGCTGATCAACGATCCCGTTGTTACACTATTGTTTCAATTTTTATAGAAAAAAACTTTCTATTCTATGTATGTATACCGGAAGAGATATACGAAGATAGTGGGGAGCGACTAATATTTAATGAAAATAAATACTACATAAGTTGGTGCGATGCGAGCCTGATTGATGACGGTGGTTGGGCTTCTGTCCGAGGGTGGCAAGACGCATTACCCGGACCGCCTACTGTTTCATGTTGCGTTACGTCGTCAGAAGGGACATTTTCGTTGGACCATTAGTGGATCGTCGTGATCTAACATCACACCGAAATTAAAGTGTGAGAAATATTCCGAGTAACTCGAGCAATTTTAAATATATTCCTCTGCCTATATTCTTTCGCTGTAATCGACGTACCGAGAATGATAAAAATTTTATTACGTCGATGTAATATCATTATATTTATTTATACGAATTTTGAAACACGACTTTTTCATTCAATTTCGAGAAAGGTTAAGATAAAGAGATACGTATTCTTCCTAGTGCGGGCAACCTCATAAAGAGTGCGGAATTACCGATAAAGTGCATACTCGCGGCTTTCGCATGCACGGCGAACCGTAAACTTGATCCATTTATACTTTATTATTATTTCACGGATGCAATATAGTTGGCTTAGGATGCCTGTCGTGAAATTAGCGCGAATTGCTCGTGGAGCTGGATTTATCCTTTGAAGTAAGTGCGCTCGCAAGAATCTGTATAGCGTAATACCTGCGCTGGCGAACAATCTATCAATCGCAACGTATAAAATTGCCGCGTTTCAATCAGATTCGCTGTTTACCAAGACGAGCGTGTTTCAAAGCCATTTTTTAATTATCTTAGCAAGGGAAAATAAGTACAATCTCGATCGAATGGCTAGTCTTTTTGAGAAGGATAATTTTCTTACTTGTGGACTTTCAAAAATAAATAAATTACGTCGCATTTTCACTTGGAAAGGCTATAATTTCTATAATTAAAATTCGTTCGTCGATAAGATCGAACTTTTCCGTGGTTGATGATGGAAACTTCCAATTAAGGAATAATGCGATTAAAAAGCTAAAAACTATAAGAAACTCTTGCAAGAAACTCTTAACTAAATTCTCATCAACGATTCAGAACAGCGTAATTACGAATCGTACGTATAATTTTATAATATATAAATGTCAATGTAATTTTGTAGCGGCGCATCTTCTACAGTTAAGAACCAAGCGTGAAAATCATGATTTCCAGGGGTGACGATCGGTTTCATCACCCAGCAGGCCGTGTATTTTCGCGGGTGTGAAATTATTCAAGGCCAGTAGACGTCATAACAAAATGGGCGTTAGATGATGCTCCCTAGGGTCATCGCTGCGACATAGTTTATCCATTGAGAACCCCAATTCTCCTCCATACCTAGCCACCGCATATGTACACGGGGATGCTTTTCTCTCCGCGTGCTCGTACGAGTTGATTCGCTGGTGTGCGCCGAGTACAGCCGCGCGCGTTTGCTACCCAGCGTGATATTTTTCGGCCGACGACACGTAAGAGCTAATATCGCGGTCTATGCATATTTATACGGCATTAAAAATCACCCCTCCCTTAAAATGCATAGGCTGCTGCATAGCAGACGCGCTGAATCTTCGTCGAGCCGCGTAGACTGAAGCGTTTGTCACGTTGGGGGTTGCTACTAGACGATATCTCGCGCCCTTTGAACTTTTACCATTTCATCGAGACATATCCACGAATGTTGTGTATGTACGTGTATGTCCTTCGTTTCGTTACTTTAACAGTGAGACGTAATCGTGTCAAATTGTCGCAGTAAATTGTACATTGATCTTCCAATTATTAAGGTAGAAAAATTAGAGATGATACCAGATTTTAGTGAATTTTAAAACTTAAGTGAGAGATCAAATTCTCTTCGGTAAGTATCGAAAGAGAAACTTGCTATGCATTCTACATTTTAACTATATTTTTGTCACGCGGATGCATCTACGTTTATTATTCAGCAGTATATTTGAAGATATTTCGAAACGAGAGCATTTTTCATGCTTAATATTAGACTAATGTTAGACTAATGTCTGTTGTCCCAGTGTATTCTTATTCGAGCAGGACGTTGATTTATTTTCCGGGCGCGTCTCGCCACCGCCGGGGCGTATTCGATATTCGTTCGATGACGTTTCATACGTTACAGACGGGCCAGAAACAATGTGGCAGTGATTTAACACGAGACAGAACCGTGATCGAGAGTGATTCGCGATGCGGCGAAACTTGACGCGCGCATGTTTGATGCGCCATCGTAAAACACTCGATTGCCGCGTACACGTGTCTGGTTATACGCTGGACGCATCCAGGTAAATGATCAGTGATAGTTTACGAACGGAAATTTTGCAGATGGAAATTGCATATCGATCATACCTGGCTTTCGATATTCGATTTAATGCCCGCCAATGCGAGGCCATAATTCCACATTGCCCTTTTGCGTATTTTTCCCCTATTTTTCTTCTTTTTTTTTTTTTTTTTTTGGGGGGGGTAATCCTTTTTCTTCTCCCCAACACATGTCACGCGATATTAATCGAACAGCAGAGATTGAAAATTTTCGTTCGTTAAAATCGGGTTTATCGTTCAAATTCAGATTCGTTAGAGCGAATCGTAAGTTTCGCCCTCGCGTAAATCGAAGAAAGTTCAGCGTCAAGTGTCGCGAGCTTTTCATTCCTGGAAGTGTACACTGAAACCATTTCCCATTTCTCAGGACAAGACAATAACGAACTACATTTACCCTCGGTACAGTCACTTGTTTGTCCCAAAGGATGGTCGAATGACACCGCCATTCGTCCAGCTCCCGTGGGATACTTTGAAAGCAATACCCAACATCCGCCAACCAGTGGACCATCTCTCGTAACGGCATATGTGACTTTTAACCGGCGTAGATACAGATTCAAACTTCGATCATTTCCCAAAATGGATCAGGACTAGCAAGTTCGTGGATAGCCCAATTTATTATTTGAATTTATTACTCCGTGTGTAACCAAACGATCAAACGAATTAGGAAAGAATATTTCTGAACGCAACCTACAGGATTAGGATTCTGAATAGTAAAATGCAAGTTCCTTGAAATTTCAAACGTCCAAATATTATTTATAATTGGGAGATATTAATGAAAATGCATCTGCGTAGATGCATTCTACGCAGAAATGTTTTAATCGTCGGGCAACAAATTAGATCTAGAAATTTTTCAAAGAAGCTCGAAAATTCACGAAACCCTTCTCAAAGCGAAGGATTTTTATCAAAAGAATCGATCGAAGGAAGAAACAGACCACTCGTTTATGTCCACAATGTTATCACCACTGGAACCATAAAGTCGTAGACTTCGGTTCATAAACCTGGACGTCGTTTCTTTCAGAAGTCGTATCCGCTCGTAGCATTAATCCACGATAAATACGTGTAAATATGTTTTCGGAAGATTCGGGCAGATAACGGAGAGCGAAAAAGGCCGGAAAACGAGCGGCGGTAGTAATGGGATGTATTTCAATGGCAACGTTTTCCCTCAGTCTCTCCTCCCCCCCTCCCCTCGCCAGCGTTGCCTTTTTTTTTCTTCTGTTCCTCCGACTTTTTGTCGCGAAGCCTTCGTACAGATTGTGGCCATCGACGGAAGATCGTGTCCCATAAAATTTCCGGGCAGTAGTAATCGAAAGGACCCTTCAGCCTAGAAACGAGCAGTTACCTGAGGCAGTTAAGTTAAATGCCTGTTAGCAGACGTTAACTGCCCGCCGCTATGGGTTCTATTCCGTGGACGATTGCAATTTTAATCGCCTCTTCATTATGATTAAATTTAAATCGGCTGTGTGCAGGTCTAATAAAGCTCGTTCCGCGGCGGCCGCTCTGGAAACAGAAAATGTCTCCTGGGCGGATTAAAATACGCGTAATTAAAACCGTAAAGCGCCAATACGTGTCCCCGAAAATAGACTGTCGGCTTCACGATAAATGTCCAGCTGAAAAAAGCTTTTTGTCTGAACGTGGGCACACGTGCGAGAGAGAGAGAGAGAGAGAGAGAGAGCGCTTACACGATCACGTATGGATTGGCGGACACGTTCGTCGTTGCATCGCCGGATGATTGAGCTTTATTTGAAGCATCGAGATCGGTTAATTAATATTCTAGAAATGATTGACGGTAAGGAACGGTGCGTGTGTGTATACCTTTCTAAAATCGTGCAACGAAAACAGCGAGCCGCAGCGACGCGAGCCGTGCGAGCGGGCGAGCGAACGCGCGCGCACACCAAAAAGAGAGCCATTGACCCCTGCTCGCCAGCAGAGGGTTTCGAGAAGGGATGAAAAAAAAAGCCCTTGGACGTTCCCGGCGGATGACATTTTTTTTTCTTTTTTTTTTTTGCGCGCATCCACGAGCGCTGCGAAATTATTTATGGCCGTCGAATCGCCGTTTTGCAACGAATAATTTTCGAATATCGTCGAATTTTTGCTCTCCGATGCAGCATTTTTTTTTCGCGGACACGCGCGCGTAATGCGATGTTTCGCGATTTTATTATTTCGAGTGTAATACTTGTAGAATCGAAGGGACGATAGATCAGGACGAGGGTGGTTTACGAGAAAAGAGAGAGAGAGTTGGAACGGTGAAAAAAGTAGAATTCTCTTCTTCGTCTATGGCTATCCGGTTTTTTGATATAGAAAACATCGATGGGATGTACAGAATGACGTGTACAGATAAAAAGCAAACAGACCGGGATGCAGATAAATGAGAGAGAGGATGGGGGTGAAAAAAGCGAAGTGAATGAAAGAAAGGATAAATAGAGAGTGTATATGTATTTTATTTAAAATAATAAAACTCGATCTAATGTAAAATTCATTATATCCATTACTACTAATTAAATCAAATGAAAGGTTAGTGGAGGGGCGCGTGAATTTTTCAGCGATAAAGTTAGCGGCTTTTGATTATTTTATTTCGGCTGATTGAGCTGTATTTTCATACGTCGGCCGGCCTCGCCTTCATTACGTTTCTGATTATCACGATAAAAATTGCATCGCCAGCGTGTATCTCAGACATTTGTCCCCCCCCCTCCCCCTAGTCGTCTGACCATGGCCACGCTGAACGAGTGCTACAATTGAAAACGTTATTACATTAAAGTGTAATTGAATACATCGCATAATTCCGGAGATTGGCTACGCGATGCCGAAGTAATTGTTGATTGTAAAGCAGTTCCGTCGAATGCGTTATCGTGCAAGCAATATAATAGTTGTTAATTAACAGCAATTAGAGACGGAGCGGCAATTACATCTCTTTTCAAGTAGTAATAAATTACAACAGATCGATAAATCGTAATATTTCATTACACTATTTCAAGTATTTTGTGTTGGTAATTAGAAACGCTTCCCCGCTGGCGCGCTACCTCCGCTATCGCTATCATCGCATTAAAACCGGTTAATTTTTAGCTGAATCCGACGCCGTTCCCCCTGATCCATTCCGTGATCTCGCAACTACGTTCCGCGCCTCGAGTCTGTTTCGTTCGATTAAAAAGTCCCGATTGTTCGCGCGGAAAATTCTGCAAACTTCATAAGCGAAGTATTCTTTCGGCGATTCTTGGTATTGCCAATTACCCGGTTAAAAACATAATTTAATAGTAGCTCGCGTTCCACGATTCTCGCGTCAATTGTTTGATTCGCTATCGTTCTTTTCTTTCTCCCCTCCCTTCTTCCCTCCCTCCCTCTCTCTCTCTCTCTCTCTCTCTTTCTCTCTTTTACAGTTAATGGAACATTCCATCGTTAGACGAAATGGATAGGCCGTGGAATTTTTCGACAACTCCACTTGCAAAGCATTTTTTCATCTCTCCTTCCTAATTGGTTATGAGTTAATTCTGCGCCTTTAGAAAGCGTAAACTGGTCCTGTTCTTTGATGCTATCCTGATATTGAATATTCACGTCTCTTTCTTCATTTTAACGACGTTCTACAAGATCCTTATGCGAACCAGACAAAAGTTAAACTCCATCGTTTGATTTCATCGTAGAATTGTTTCGCTGTTGAAGTTAAATATCAGACAACTGGCATTTTTACTGAAAAACTTGAAAAAAAAAAAAAAAAAAAAAAACGACGAGATCGACATTTATAAAAAAAAAAAAAAATTATTTCAATTTGAAAAAGCAAAATCTACGAAACGCAATGGATGGGAATTATTGGTAGCGAGTGTGTTGCAGCTCGCGATGCACAGAGTGCAGAGAAGCCACGTGTGCACGCAGCACCGTCCGACACATCCACGGGGGTGGCCCAACCCTCGTAAAAACGTTGAGCGGCGGGTCCGCCATGGCGAGTCAAGAAATCTTTGATAGCGACGCTCGATAGTATAGCGACGCTGGGCGCCGGCGCCTTTCCCTAGCAGCCCCATTGGTGCCTGAGACCCTCTCCACACGAGAGCCCGCCGCCGGGTTTCCTTGGAAACGCTTCGTTCGCTCTGATGTCTACCCTCGCCCACGGAAAACCTCTTTCAATTAGGCAGCCGAGCACCGACCGTTGGATCTCCCTTTCCCTCTTTCTCTTTCTCTCTTTCTCTCTCTCTTTCTCTCTTTCACTCTTTCACTTTTTTACTCTCCCTCTTTTCTTCTCTTTGTCTTCTTCCCTCTCCTTTTCACCGGTTCGTTCACGCTACTTTTCGAACGCGTATCTACCTGTGTCGCGAGATAGAGTTTCGTGACGAGCTCTCGTTCGCATCATCGACTTTTCTCCCCCTCTTCCTTCCTCTTCTCCGATACCGTCGTACGTTTAGTGATTTCCTTCGTTCTTTAATAATTATGCTGGATGTTCGAGTCCCGAGGACTCGACGATGGATGGCCACGTTACGCTTGAAAGCATTCACGTCGCGTCGTGACGTTTCTCGAGTGGAGGGATGACGAGAAAAAAACAGAGAAGACGTTCGAATGTAAGAAACAGACGGAACTCTGAAGGGGATGTGTCGCGTGTTCGGTTGATCAGCGGGATGAGTACGAACTTTCGTCAGCGGGATGCAAGGGGGATGAAGAAGATTGGTAGACGAAAATAAGTAGACTCTGTCTGCGAGTTTAAATGCCTGTGGTGTATATTTGGAGCACGTCGATCGCGATGTCATAGAACCGCGAGATTAACATTCATAACGGTAGCGAACGAATCTCCTCGTAAACCATCGTGTGAAAAATACCCAGAACCCGGTAGAAAACGTCGCACACACATGGACAAAGGATCCGCGTGTGTATAACGTCGACACGGTGAAAGAAGACGAGTGAAAACTGTTTGATATGCAGCGCGATGCCTGGCTTGACTGACGCTTCCGAGTTGCGAATAAAATTTTCATGAATTTCTATTAGCTTCGTTTTTCTAGACGTGCCCCGGAGACTTAAAAAAGCTCCAGCCGGCTGATGGCCAGGGGAAGGGAGGAAACGCGAGCCGTGTCCCGTTGGTCAAGTCTCGAGTATCGGTTTCATCAACTTTCGTTTTAAAGGTTCTGCTCGGTGCTTCGTTCTTCAATAACGTGCCATAAATTTATGTTGTTAGACTGATACGAGTTCGAGTATTTTATTATCCGATTAGATGCCTCGCACGTATAATGGATTTATCGTTTTCTAATCTGTCATCTATCAATTATAATCTATATCTATTCTAATCTAACATCTAATAGATGTTTTTCTAAATGCTGTTATGAATGAGACGTTATTTAAAAATGTAATTGAAATTTCGACGAAAACGTCGCGTTTTCGATGATCTCTTGCGGCCATTCCCGGTGATCCTTGAATCTGGCGTACGCACAGAGATAGGGAAAGTTTCGCGAAAGTTTTGCGGTTGTCCCACACCGAGTCGGAGTCCACCAAAATTCGAGACCCCGTAGGGTGAAGGCTTAACTCTACTCCAAGTTTCGGTTTAATCCGAAAAGCCGCCGGTAGGCCGACGAAATTGATTTCGAGACACTCGCGGTACCACCTAGTTATGCCTATTAAACGCGTTTCTTGTTTGTACGAACAACCATACAGAATTAAGAAACTGGCACCTCTCATTGAAACGTCACGTGAAATCATCGTTGGGCAGAGAATCTCGTCGTTTCGTTCTCGTCTGAGGATTCTAACTACGGAAGTTGTTTTAAAATTATTTGAGACTTTTGCAACACTTACTTGGACACGACTTTCCGTGAGGCCGATTTTCACAGCTATTTCCTCCCTGAGGAAGATGTCCGGGTAGTGTGTCCGATTGAAACACCTTTCAAGCTCGTTCAGCTGGGCTGGTGTGAATCTCGTCCGATGCCGTTTCTGCTTGGCGGGTTTGTCATCGCCTTGTCCGATCGCTGCCGCGTTTCCTGCGATAGAAAACAAATTTCCCAATTTTTCCAAATTCAACCGTACTCACTTTCATCCGCCATGCTAGAAACACTTCAACTCGAATAAAATTAAAGTCCGCGAAACTTGCCTTCTTTTGTTCTACCATAAACAATTCAACTGAAATGAAGCTAAAACTTGCGAAATTCCATAGATTAAGAGATTTCACTGCTAGAACTGAACCAAGGTGGGAATGTCCAATTTGTTTATCCGCAATGAATTTCAAGGAATACCAGTGATTTTATGAAAAGTATAAAACTTGACGCAAAAAACGTATTGATTCTTTAGTGCAAGTTCCATGCTTTAAATCGTCCATTGGTCTAGCGTTGATAAGAATCGTCTGCACGATTCTGAAAACTCCCAGTTTCTCGTTTCTTTCATTTTTCCCAGTTTCTCAGTCTGACACCGATCTCACCGATTTCGAGTACGACGTGATCGGACGTTTTCTTTCTGTCGAGCGCAGTCGATCGCTCGCACGCGATAAAAAACGAAATTTAGAATTTATCCTACAGCAAAACGGTATCAAGGCTCGGCCGTCGACGGTGAAGAAATACGTGTGTGCTCGTGAGAGAGAGAAAGAGAAAGAGAAAAGAAACGGATGTACATTGAAACACGGTAAAACGCTTACCCGTGCCAGGCATAGTCATGATTAATTCCTGATGAAGCGTGAGGCCACCGCCGGCAGACAATCCGCTCCCCAAATTCACTCCGAGCACGCCGTCCAACTTCTCGTGCCTCTTCAGGTCCTGCGCATGAAGATCCTTCGCTCCTGCGAACGCGAAACGCGAAAAAGAAAAAACGAGCCATTACAGTTTTCTGCGTTACCCCGCGGCCGCCACCGGCCCCCTCGTCACGCTCACTCCCTTTTCTGCTCTATGTAGTTTAAATTTGTATAGGAGCAGAAGCTGAGTGGCCGGTGGTGAGGGGAGCACGGATCACTTAGCATGAAGGTGCGAGAATCGTCACCGGCCTCCGGCTTCTAGGCGAGCAAACACACATATCCAGGCACGCTGTCGTGCACGAACACGTGTTCACGCGCGGCTACGTGGTCGTAGAAAATTTCTAGAATGCGTGGGAGGAGGACGAGTGAAGTGCCCGCGCAGGGGACCCGCGGCCATCGCGCGTCGTTGTGCTTTGTCAAACTTGCTTACGTAATCGACTAAACTAGTTCCTAGCCTCCGAGTGGGTGATCCAAGGACTTTTTATGCCTCGAATTTAAGGGCGGCGGGTGCGAGAAACCGCGAACAGCGGAGGTCGAGGGATCCCGTTGAGTAGAACGAGTCGAAATTTAGACGACACAGGGGATGATATCGTCGATTCTCCGACAAACGTGACGTGATTTGAAATGTTGCCAGTTTCGAGATAATTGCAGAAACTAAATTAAAATAGTGAGATGCAAGCGTCATAATTTCGCCGATAGGAGATTGTATTATTTAACAGGCGAATGATGTCGTTACTCGAGAGAATGTTTTAATCTTTTTTTTAATAGGATGCACGTCAGATCTGGCAGTTATCAACTGAATTGTAAATGTAAGATTGCTTTTTTTACCAAATGTCTGAATAATTTCTCATTTTTCACTGCTCCAACTTCGGTGTCATTTCGAGCCGATTCTCTGGAAAATTTACTTTGTTAATTGCCACTGTTGTAACAAACCGACGGTTTATTAAACGAACGGCAGAGTATTAAATTTGAAGGATTCACGAAGTGTAACTGTTGTTCTATCTATTGGACGACAATGAAAGAATTTCGCCAAAGTCGCGCTTCTTTCCGTCGGAAGATGACTTACTGCATATGGAAAATTTATCTGCTCGAAGTGCGGTATTTTTCAAATCATTCTCTCGGAATAATAAATCAGTTGTATCAGGATCATTGCCGCAATCAGTGCATTTCTCTCGATATCACGGCCGCTATTAATTAAACGTCGGATCGTAGATCAGGCAGGTTATGAAGTCACACGGGTTACAACGAAACGATAATATAGTAACCCGAGGAATTTTATTGGTTTCATAAACACGCTGACCGGGCCGGCAGTTTTGCATCGATATTTTATAATCCGGTCGGCTAATAGTGATTCATACGAACCGTCTGGATCGCCGCGGCGCGTATCCAAAATACTTAATGCGATACCGCACACGCGTAATATCGTTAATAGTCTGGAATTCAAATCGGCGCCGGAAATTTCGACCGGAAATAGTTGGAAAATTTCGAACGGCCGGCACATATTTTCGCGAGAGATCGAACATTTGCTAAGTTATGCAAATGCCCCGGCAGAGGAATATCCTTTTCATCGGGCCTTTTCATTCGGATATTCCGACGCATCGTGCACGCGTTAATGCAATCTTGCGTACCCGATGAATGTCGATTGCGCGCTATTTCGTTGGAAATCGTCGACGGATAACTTTGCAAGTTTCTTGCGTTCCAACGTCGCAACGTACATTGTTCGCGTTGATAAAATTTCGCTGGAAGATCTGCGAGATCCGTTCCGGCTTTTCACCCGCGGTTAGAGACGACCGACGAAAGTAACTTTCAGCGTAAAAGGAAACGAAGAAACGACGTAAGGGGCAAGTGAAAAGTAATGGGAAATCCGATGAGAGACTCGAGAATTAGAACTCATAAAAATACGCCATCTGATCGACGGGCGTGAATAGACGAGATTGAGAGTAAAGAAATGTTGGAGGCAATCGGCGAGTCGAAAGGATCATAAAAAACAGCGAAAGAGATGTTCACGTAGCGTCGAAGGCGAAGATACGGTGCTCGACGGCGACCACCAGCGTGCAGCGACCGTTTACTCAATGAAAACACCGTATGAATGAACTTTATGACTGGTCTTTATTTTCCGTTTTACTTTTATGGATCTTGATGATTTTTATTTCGATTTTACCGGGCGAGACCCGCTATTTACGAGCACCCTCGCTCTCGCCCGTCCGAAATTCGGTACGTTCCTTTGATCTCTTCATCGTGGTTTTTCGTTTCTGCGGAAAGAGAGTCAAAGAGAAACAACGGAGAGCGTAGTTGGAGGGGGGGAGGGAAGGGGAGAAAGAGCGGGAGGAAGAGAGAACGCCGATACCAGTATTCTTCCGTGATTTTTCCAACAATTTTTGTCCCGCAGCTGCGAACTTCCCACTAAAAAAGAGCGCGTTGAATTGAATTGTCAGTATGTGATCCGCGCCATGACCCGCGTAATTTAATTGGTCTCGATCAAGATCAATTTAAATCGGCGGAAAAAAAAGCGTATTTTGTATAAAGAATGGAACAGCATGTGTCGCAAAAGTCGCAAACTGTCCAATCCTTTGACGCCCGGTATCATAAACGAGAGTTTCGATCCTTTCGAATTTAAAAGGCATTTAAATCGAAAAACAAAAGACGGGCAAATGAATGTTAAATTTATACGAGTGCTAGGAAATTAAATTCGCTTGAACTGCTTCGGGGCAAGTTTTGATAAAAATTGGCAAACAAGATATAATTAGTGAGAACGCGCCGCTTCGCGAGGATTAGTGCTGCAACCTCTTTCTGTTTGCTTCGCAACCATTCGCCTCTCATTAACACCAAGAACCATTGTTTAATCCTATTTTACCTGTTCGGATTATCGGATTATTTAATCGAATTAAAAGGATAGCGCCCTAAGACAACGAATCCACCTGGCTGTGATTATTTTCTTATTTCCCTTCCCCCTCCCCCCTCCCCTCCCCGAAGATTTTTATTTCTTATTTTACTTTGTTACTTTGGCAACCAGGTGGAAAAGGAAGGCAGCATGAGTCGCGATACCGCGATATTCGTGATTAATTAAAATGTTGGCGACTGACAATAGCCCTTTCAAAGATGTCTGATCAATATGTTTCTGTATCACTTAATCCACAAATAACACGATACTCGTTTGATCATTGAAAATAGCAAATAGCATATATTCTCAATGCATCGATGTACTATTAAATGAAATTAACGCCTAATGAAGCTGTTACATGGTTGTCACGTTTCCATGAAAAACGAACGTCACGATTTTCAGAGGAAAAAAAAACTAGGCAAGGTGTTTCGTAAGTCACGTTAAAGCATCGGATGCTCCGAACAGAAGAAAAGAAATTGGTACGTGTCGTAGGACGAATTCAAGACGGAGCGGATCGAACGACAAAAATCGACGGTTAATTGTTCTTTAATTGAAGCGAACACGTCGCGCTCGGTTTCTACCGCCTCTAGTTCCAACTCCAAATCGTTCCTTAACTTCCCGCCTAATGTAATCAGCGTTGAAGTAATTAAGGTCATCAAACTCGAGAAGCGGTTTCCTTGGGCAGGAGAGAAGCGAACAGGCGTTCACCACGTGTTACCCGGCCAAAAGTTTTTCTCCTTTTTATCGTTCGGCCAACTTTTCTCTTTCCATTTTCGCGTGACTTTCGACAGGGAAAACTGAAGAGCGACCGCGGCGTTTGATGCACGCGACGTATAATTTCTGCACGATCGCTGATGGGGATGAATGGGAATGGCGATTCTGTTCCGTCGATTTTTACTACCTTCAGGAGAATTTTTGTTCACAAAAATCCGAGGGCTTTATATAAAAAACGGAACGTTGACTGATGCTCGAGCTGGGTTAGAAACGTGACAGAGCGTGCAAGTATTTCTTTCATTTCGATTTTAGAATTTTTATTCTGTATTTTGTTCAACTACGCTCAACAGGAACGGAGAAAGATTTGTAATGCGTTTGGGATGGTAACAACGTTTACCAACTTGAATTTATTCTGTTCTTATCAAAATAAAATATATGAATATATATATAAATAAATTGTAAGAATTAATCAGAGAAAAGACATTGATTACATACTAATGAAGAGTGGCATTAATTTAGAACATTTTAACGTCTTTCACGCTGATGTCGGATAGATTGCACGCTGATATAAAAGAGTGTGCCGTCGGACAATGTTTCCTCGGAGCTTAGCTTGAAATTTCACGATAAAAATAAATAATCAAATGAATATATTACTGTTCATCAAGTTTATAAATATTTTACGTTATAACGCATAAGTTCAGGTAACGAATAAAATATAACTCTGCAAGTATAATTGCTTAATTGTGTCAGCGATTGCGCGTTTCAGGATACCTCCTATCAGAAGCGTAGAACTGCTATTTTTTTTCTTTTTTTTTTCTTTTTTTTTCTTTTTAACAAATTTTTAGTAGTTGGTATTATATGAATCGTATATTCATAATTAACAATCCTTTAAACGTAAATGGCGTATTATTTTTAACACTCCCATGTTTTTACTTAATGTTACTCTTTAAACGTTCATGAAAGGAAATTTTTACGGTAGAAAAATAATCGAGAATTATAAAGCTATAATTTCAATCTCTTAAGTTCAAACGTGCCCTGTGCAAAAGAATAGCGTTCATCATTTGGAGGATCATTTTCAAAGTATACTTCAATGTTATAAAAATCTTTCTACGATAACGACGTTTCCAATATCTAATAGTTCTTTTTGACGAATAAATGTTTAAACATAATGACGTTTATAACAAAGAATGAATGTTCGTTCTTCACCGTCGCTACTCCTAAAACCACTCAACCTTTTAAAACAGAATACAAATATCCAACTTTATCACTGTACAGTGAACACCTTTAAAGAGCAGAGAAAGTAGTACCCTCGTCTATCATCACAAATCATCTTTCTCACAAGTAGAATATCTAACAATGGAAATCTGGTTTGTACGTAAGACAGTAACAAAACTTGGATCCTCCACTTCTCGAGGAAGAAACTATAACAAAAACGTCACTCTATGTACCATAAACACAAAAGCTAAACGTCATCGTCATCACCCTTCCTGAACAGTAAAAAGGAGCGAGAAACGACCAAACCTACTTCAAGCCTTACACAAGCACAAAGAACCTTCTTCCCCACTTTTCACCATCAAACCACAAACAACGAACTTTGAAATATCCCTACTAAACGTTATCCAACAAACCCTGGAAAATTGTAAAACTTCACAGAATCTCAGATCTCAGACCCTAGGTCACGTAGTTTTTCGCTAGGAATGCTCGACGAGTGAAACACACGTGATTGAACACGGGGGGCAATGAAAAAAAAAAAGGGAAACTGGTAGCTTGCACCTTTCTTTCTGTGTCGTTTTACTTACCGGAAATACCGTGTACCGAACCGCCGGCGGAGATATTGTTGAGCATGCCGTTCTCGGGGTATGCAACCCTCGACACAGATAGGACGGGGTTACAGAAAATCCGCGTGTCACCGCGAGCCACCCTCAACAATTGTGCGCTACGTAACAGTATGTAAGCACCAAGAGATATTGCGAATATTTCTCGTGAATTGAACGCGAACAAGATGCGATATACACGACGAGACGTATCGAAGGAACGGCCCGTGCCCCAGCAAGGCAAACAGCGGACTGCCTAGCTGCCATATCCGAGCTCCCCCACCGCCGACGATAGCCGTGGATGTCCCTCTCTCTGTCGCGCGAAACACCCTCTTGCGCGCTTCTTCTTCTCCCCCGTTGCACGCGCCGGCCTGTTCTCACTCCGGTGCTCAGCTTGTGGGCGTGATATTAAATCGCTGCCGTGCTTCAGACTCACTGCCGCCACCAGGAACGTACGTATCTGAAAAGGGAGCCTAGAAGCTCGGGTACACCTGAGAAGGATACAGCGATTCCAACTTTGGAAATGTCTGAAAATGATCCGAGAAGTTTGGAATCACAGAGGAGGAATTAGGAACAACGCCGTTGCATGAGTTGAATTTTCGGAGCAGGGATTGGCGAGCACGTTGCATTCGTGTACAGTACAAGGTTGTGCTCTCAGTGATTTCGGTTCTGTATGTACGTGTAAAAAAAAGTTGATTGAAAAGAGGCTGAAGATCGCGAAGACCAGCGGTCTACTGAAAGAGGTTCATAAGGTCCGGCCGGAGGGGGTGAAGGTGGTCGGGAAGCGCTCCGATGAAATCGGCGTACTTCCGGTTACACTTTAAGGGGAATGTTACGCAACTGGAGAACCGATAGAGACAGATTGGCAGGACAAAAAGCGGGATGAAGAATATATATGAAAAGATGAAGCAGTAGCGTCCAACAATGACGACGACGACGACGACGACGACGTAGAAGAAGAAAGAAAGAGGAGTACACTTGGAGTCTCGCGGATGAAGAAGGGGATGAAGGAAAAGAGTAAAAATGGAGAAAAAAAACGAGACGGAAGGAAATCGAGAAGCGGTAGTGGCAGAGTTTTGCTGGCGGACTACGGTGGTTGGTGGGGCTGTCCATATCCGAGGTAAACTCTATCCAGGTTACTGTAGTCTAGCTGTCTCTGTTTTGCGGTAGGCGGTAACCGCCACGGACGCAGCTCCAATGAGCGAGTAGCCCGCCCTCTGGATGCCCCACTAGCTTACCCCCTGCTGGAGATTTATTGAAATTTTATTTTTATGGCTGGTAAGCACGGCGTCCGGTGGATGCCAGGGGGTTGCAGGGTGCGCGCCGGGGCCAGACGGGACGAAGGAGAGAAGAGGATTCCTTCTCGTTTCCTCCAACTTTTTTTCCACGTTTCCTCTGTCCTTGTTTCGCCACCGAGCGACAGCCACCCTCCGCCACCCTATCGTCTATTTCATCCCTTTCCCACTTTCGCGCTTTTTCCCTCTTCGACCTGGCTGTACGCTGGCTGCACGCCGCACAGCCCGGCCACTTTATTCGCTACGTCCTTTTAATTCAATAGCTACCCTTTTTTTATAAGGTAGCGGCTGTCGAGCGGAGACGGAAGTCGGCCGCGTCGCCTTCCAACGTCAACTACCGAGCAATATGCCAACGATCACTCTGCTCTCACCTATCGACGCAACCTTCATCTCGATCATGCTCGCTTCTTCTTCACCTCTAAACGTGCCTACAGTCTACCAAACCACGTTGGCATCGTCTAACGCGGCATCGTTTGTCGCGATTCGAGGGGGAATGTTTATCGCGATACTTGGGAATTTTCAACTCTTAACTTTCCTCGGCGAGGAAACCGAACGAAACGGAGTCTGAAGTCACGGGTACTTTGGAAAGATTTGGAAAGATTATTGAGAAGGGTTCATACGTACGCGCGTAAGAGAGCAATTGTTAAAAGCGCGTTCGAGGAAGTAGATTGAGTACGTTTACGCCGGACTATTGTAGTCTGGTGTTACTACGTCGCCGTGCGTTTAACTTATCGATTAGCATCCTCACGCATCTTCCTGATATGGTGTGACATGCTGGCTGCACGATCTACATACACGTTCTTGTAAATATGAATTATATAATAATTTTTCTGCTACGTCGCGCGAATCCTTTCGTGACTTTTCATTACAACTATGCTTCTTGGGTTGTACACGAGGATGAATCATAGCGTTGTAGGAACATTATAAGAAACAGTTCATATTTGTCGTGACAAATATATGGGACGAATTTGGCGCAAGCAAATACTGACAGACGTGTTGGAATAAAAGAAACTCGTAGATGCGAATTAAAACTCACTTACTCTACATAACGAATACTCCGTCTCTGGATCTTATTTGCACGTGACGATAGACGATCGAATAAACAATGAAAGATAAAATATTCAATTGCTCCGTTTGTGCAGCACGAAAGAAAAGAGAGAAAAAAAACAACAACGATGGAACGCTTTATTCCCTGAACGTCGAAGCGAAAATTCATACTTGTCCAGCGCGGCGCGGCGCGGCGTGCGTCACCGGGAGCGGTTATTTCAGTGAAGAAATAAGTTCGTAATAAACGTTGAAATACTACGTGCCGACAAATAACCGAAATTCGTTTTTGTCAGTACAACAATGCAATTAATCGTTGTTGCTTCCGTCGACGATCGTTCGCGCGACTTACAAACACCATCGATGAGCTTTCTAAAAAAATTTCTAAAAAAGAAAATGAAATAAAAATAAAAAAAAAAAATAAAAAAGCAAAAAGAAAATTAGTCAGCAGGAAAGAGAAAAGAACAATTGCTCGCGATAAAAAAGTTGGCAGAAGTGGAGGAGAAACTTCGAAGAGAAATTCTCTCGAAGGGGATGCAGATTTCGCGGAAAATGCCACGCGTAGATGCCACCAAGAAGCCATATTGTTTCGAGAAGGGGCGGATGTCAAAGAAATTTAATAAACACGGCAGAAACGCTTCGTCGTTCGACTGTTCGGCATTCTTGCATTAATATGAAAATAATTTACAACGTAGAGAGTTAATATCCGAGACATACTGCTCTCAAAGTAGCTCAGCCCCCGTACCGTGCAGACAGGTATTAGATATTGAAGTCAACCGATCCGACTGCGATTTTTCGTGTATGGACCAGTTTCCCTATAATTATAATTCCGCGCATTATAAGTCTCTCAAGAAAAACATTCGGGTCGGCGTGCGCAAATACAGGGATAATCGCGTTGAAGATAATTAACGTCGTCGGTCGGTGATATTCGATCACCGGTGCGATTCGCGAGCGTCGCGCGGGCAATATGCGCGGTCGAACGAGCGTTGACGGTATATGGAAAATGGTGTAACCAGCGGTTTCACTCGGTTCCTACGGTTCCAAAAATACGCTGGAATTCTCCGGTTTAATGAAACAGACATAACCAGAGAATGCACGGCGCGATTCGCGCGCACACCGCAGGAATCCTCCGGCTACAATGCAACCGTATATTTCAAATATTCGCCGTTTGCAGTTTTTATTCTCGGTCACCAGCTGCATCCACTTTCCGCGACTAGTTGATTACGGTTTAATTATCGTTACGATCGTACTTCTGGCTGCTCGGGTTCGATGCACTTTCGATGGAAAAATGCAAAATATAAATCGCCAGAAGAAGACTCATATAATAGGTGGGTCGTTTAATCGGGATTGTCGTTCCTCTGGTGAAAATTCTTCGAATTAATTTCGAATTATCCGAACTGGAAATAAAAAAATTTCGAGTAGCTCGGATCGATCAGGCGAGACGTATTTTTACATTCGAGACTAACGTTCGAGTAAGAGTGTCCACGCAGTTTTTTCCCCTCTTCCTCTCCCCCCCCTACTTTTTTTTCTTTAAGTAGCTACTTTTTTCTTTTCTTTGAACGGTATTTAGCGGAGACGAATTGCAACGACAGCAACGTACGGCACACTTGGGCGCCGGAAACACGCATAGGCATATATGCCTGTACGCGATCGATTTTAAACAGGCGAGACGAGCAGCGGCAAATTGACAATGTGTCGAATGCAGGCAACCGATGCCTCTGGCTAAAACTACCCTTCCGTGCTGCGAGATCGAAGTCCGTTTTACGTGTAACACGCCACGCGTTTCCCGGAAGGCGTTATGGATCCTTCGCATTCTCTGACACGCGACTGTCTCATTTTATTTTTACCTTTGATAATTTGAATTTTACGTTCTATCAGTCCAATCATTATTCATGTCTCTGAACTGTCTACGTTCATTCTTGAAGGAAAGAATTCACGAACAAAATAATCGGACAATTGCTTAGGAATCGCTTCCGTGATTCTTCAGAGTCGGGCGATCACCAACAACAATGGTTGTCATTTTTGAGGAATGAAAATTTGAGAAAAAGAAACGAAAAACCGTTTTGCGGACAGATTTGTCTGGTCAAACGAAATCTCTCCGTGTCCGAGTTAATTTTTCCGCTGTAGGGCTCGCTCGCTACAGCTTCGTCCTCCGAATATTCGACGAATCACACAGGGCGGATGCTCAAGCTCATCCTCCTGGGCCTGCACGCCGGTAGAAGTAATACCACTTTCGCGACGCACCGCCTGTTCCAATTGGAACAACGTGCACGGGCAACAGGCGACACACAGGTAGACAGGAATTTCTGATATTACATACCAGAAGCCGGAATGCCCCCGTAACAATCCCGAGGGAGTGTACGAGGTTCTCCACATACGCCAGACATATTCCACGTCTAGCACGCCTCCCCGACTCTCGTCAGTGTCTCCTGTTCGCTACAAATAGGGAACTGTTTCGCGTCTATCTCACTCTCTCTCTCTCTCTCTCTTTCTGTCTCTTTCTCTCTATCTATTTTTCTACCCTTCTACGCGACTCGTTCTTGTCATCTTCCACTCCCTTTCGCTCTGTTCGATTTCGAAACGCACGATCGGCTCGCGCAACTCAACGCCGCCGTCTTTAACGACGGAGAAGCCACTTCAATAAAATGCCTCTTTTCGACCGTAGGGGAGAAGAAAGTTTCTATTGGGACTTGGGAAGGGAGATCCACGGTTACCTGGGAGATCTCTGAACGAAATGTAAAGTTGGATCCGTTGAACGATGAACGGTGGTCGCTTATACGAGTCGTTTTAAATTATTAGCATCGCGCCCGTTACGGAGGTTGCGTATAATCAGCAGTGTCTACAACGTGGAACGCTTTAAATGCGATTACCGTAACCGGTTTTTTCTCGATGAATAGGCTATAATTAGTAATTCCGTTTTATCGAAAGAAGTATGTTCGAACGGTACATGGAAATGTAGAACGAACGTGCGTATCGATTGTGAATTACTATCATTGATTTATCAACTCAATCAAGCGATTTATTTGCCAAATTAAAAACTTACGTAACCAAGAAATTAAAAAGAAACTTCAGTTAGATCAATTCATAATTGCAAGTAATACTACACAATTTAAGACGTTAACTGGTGAGTAACAGTGTCGCAACACGTGGGACTGAACATTCTTAGAATGCAGTTCTTAATTACTGAAGATAATTGCAAGTATCGCGCGACCGCCGATTGAGTGCCAGATAATCGAAAGATCAGATTTGAAATCAGAACACGTGGAAACGATTGGTTTCCTCCGAAAGGAGTTCGAGTCTAGGGAGCTAGCGAGCCTAATCGTGATTTGTCAATGGAGTGTTTTAAACGCCGCGACATCTGCTCGCTTATCACGAAAACGGGCTGCATGTTGAGATAGGTCGTTCCACAAGGATTTAGTGCCTTCGTTAAGCCGTAAGCTTCATTCAATTTTCTCCAATTTGTGGCAATTTGTGCTTACAGCACCCACATGCTCTCGTGCCCCCACCCTTTAACACCACAGCCTCGGACGAGAGTGTGAATGCACGCTCGCGCGTACACACACACACACACACACACACACACACACACACACATACACACGCGCGCGCGCGTGCATATACGTAGAAACACACGAACGCGAATGTAGACGTACACAATCGCAGAGAAATAGTCCTCCAACGAAATTCATTCTACGCGCGCACTTCTCCAGTTGGAACTCTCGAAAACTCTTTCCAACACCGGCTTTCCGAAACTTGGCCGCCTATTCCCGATTACAGTTGATCGTCGAAAGCTTTCGCCCGATAGATTTTCATGAAATCGATGCCCGATTATATTACCGTCACGTGCAACTCGAAAGACTACTTGCTACGCGCTTCTCGTCGCGTTCTCCTTTTTTTTTCTTCTTCCTTTTTTTTTTCTTTTTCACTCCTCCAAATTGGATATTCGTTGGATTTCCGTGCATTTCTATACGATAGCGGATACCTTCCTCTCGTACGATCTTCTATTCATCCCGTTGCTGAATTTTTTTCGCAGAGGAATGTGGAGAAAATCGTAACGATATCGTTCATGTAGGATTGTGAAATAAAAAAAAGTCGCAATTTCTCGCCGAAATGATCAATGTAAATTAAATACCGAATCAGTGGAAACTAATGTATTAATTTCTCATCTGTCTACTATCTTGCTAGTTTCTAACGGTAGAAATTAATCGCTGCGTCTCTTCAAAAAAAAAGAGAGAAAATTTTCTCTTACAGAATCATGGGAAGGTTGGACACGTGAATATGATATTGCCGAATCATCGAGATCAAATCTCATCACTCGTACGCAATTTTGCTCTCTTTCTATCTCTCTCTCTCTCTCTTAACTGTGGAGTAAACAATTATCCGAGATAGAAATCAACGAGGATACGTTGCAAGTTACCAATTCTGCGGGGCAGAATTCCCAGCATAAAAAGCATTTTCCAGTCAATTTCAATCGGACGTAAACGATTTCAATAGCGGCAACGGGCGAACGATATTGCTCGAGCGAAACGTAGGTAACACTCGAGAAGCACGCAGATGCACGCAATTACAGCAGAGCTCGAACCAGGTCGAGGTGCAAATTTTGATTTCGCTTCTGGCTGGTCTTGGCTCTTTCGATTCGAAACTTGCCACGAGCTGGCTGGCTAATGAAATCAACGCGCGGCTCGGCCCGAGCGCGGATTATCGAATGAACTTTTTAATAAATCGTCTACTATATTTAACCGGCGCGCGGCACGCACCGGTCTCTCGCACCGGATGTGTGCAGGGTCGTGGCGCGACCCGGTGCAAAGCGGCGCGGCCGATTCTGACGAACGACGAGAACGCGCGATTCGGAATAGCTGCACGCGTGCTTAAACCTTTGTTGCAGAGAGAAGTACAGCCTCTCTCTCAAGTACCATTCCGAAATTATTACATTCTAGTGGGGTGGATATTAGCTCCGCGCGTATGCTTTCATTAGACGTTACCTTCGAGCGTTTCAATTTAACGCGGAAACCACCCCTCAGTCTCGTTCACAGGTCTATAATATCCGACCAGGTACTTGCCGACTCTCTAGCGTGCTTCATTTGGACGTCGATCGAGTTCCAGCCATATCTCACATTCCAGTTACGGCTACCAACGAGTTTCCGAACGGCGATGCCACGTTTCTGCAAATATTTTGCCACTCGACGCCGCCGGCTTTTGCTTAATTGCCGAATCTCCCCGAAACGGTGCCGTTTACGCCGGGGCTGGTCGCTTTTCACCGCGATCTATCGTTCACGGCCACGTCCGGCCATCAAGCGTCTTCTCGATCCTCGTCCACCGTCCCCTCTCGTCCCGTTTTCTCCTCGTCCGGAATCGATCCAACTCGCTCCTTTCGAATTCGTCGCGCAGCTCCGCGACTCGCGCGCGATTTCACGCTCGCGATTGATCGCCGATCTGTGAATTTTGTATAGATTTAATTGAGTGGTCGGATCTCGTCGGATCCAGTGGATGGTGGTTTTAAGGGAAAAATGATGAATTGACCGAATGAACGATTTTGTTTATACATACATACACACATACCGACAGACGCGCGCAGCGCAGTGTAGCAAAGGTTGTCGAATATTATAGATTTTCATTAAGAAGATTTTTGCTGCGTTTTTTGCCAGGTCGATTTACAACGATCATCCCTCCGGCACGCGTGAAACTTTCGAGTACCATAAATAAATTTACGGTTTGGAAACTTTTTATTCGCGGGAGAGGGTTTAAGGTTGATTACGGGCCTGGTACGGGCAAATTGATTCGATTAACGAAAGTATTCGATGATGCGCGCATTTGTTAAAAATCCGTTATTATTCGGAGGAGGGGGTGGGAAAGAACAGGGGCAAGGACGCGCGAACCGTTTCAATCGAGACTTTCGAAATTGATTGTTGCAGGAATTTCGACGAAGTCTTTCGCCTTCTTTCGGCGCCGGGTTATTACCAGCTAAGAATTTTATTGAAAACGTGCCGGAAGCTTTGATTATTTCAGCCTTCGTAATTGTATTCGCCGGCAGCCTTCAGCTGCAAGCATTTTTGCCAACTCGAGAGAACTCGGTCTGCTTAATCCACCCCTGAGAATCGTTCGACGGAAACTTGTGGTCGGGCCTCTTCTTGTGTATGTCCAAAGTTTAATTAGTTTTTAGAATGTATTGAGCGACGGGGAGGTGGCTGGGAAGAATGGATGAGAAGGGGGGGAGGGTGAAGGTGGAGGCACGCGGGGCGGACAGGTTAAGTTCAGTGCAAGTTCTAGTGGCGAGACAATTTTACCGGGAAGTTTTTCAATTTTCTCGACTCGCCGACTATTCCCGGTAAGGAATGCCTCGACGCTTCTCTCGTTATCCCAGATTTGTTTATTGTTATCGCGAAGAATCTCGGAGGAGGAGATCGCTGAAACTTTCTAAGAAACGTTTCGCTCTTCCAAACGATATCGATATTCGTTAATAATGTTAGTCAACGCTTTTATTGACGTTTCAATTAATTAATTTTCACATTTCTTTTTTTATGCTCAGTACGTGGATGAGTCAATATTCCTTGAAGAGTTCCATTGTTTTGTGCATCGCGATCTAAATTAAACTGCTGTACCTTTTGGATGTAGGCAACTACGATCTCTAAGAAACAAGAATCTGTAGAAATATTACAATATGTATTAACAATGAAATATTCTATAAAAATATTCTTTTTATAGAGTACCTATTGATCTTGCAATACCTGCTCAAGAATTTTCACAGACATATTAATTAAAGTAGAAATTTCGGATGAACGAGAATAGTTTTAGCTTGGTGTCTTCTATTTGTTTGGATAAAAATGCGCGAAAACTCGATTACGAGGCGCAAGCTCTTTAGATTTGTCTCTCTCCTCTCGGTTTTTCTTTATTTCCATTTCACCTTTCGTTTCCCCACGCTTTCTCTCTCTCTTTCTCTCTTTCTCTCTCTCTCCCCTCGTCTAACTGAGCCAAGACTTCGTTAATGGAAATTGATTACCGCAGGAAGACGATATCTAAATCTTTCTTCTAGTCCGTCCAAACTTTATCCCCTTCCATCGGACCGCTCGCAATTCTTTACCCGACAATTTTCTTTCGCGATAATCACCTGGACGTATCACCAGATGGATTTTCCCCGAACGGTATTTTTGCCCTTCGAAATTCTCCGCTCGAAATCGAAATAATTGTTTAATTGGTTAATCCCCGCACGATTGAAAAACAATTTATTACATTCTAAATGACGTGATCATTGATCTAGTTGTGGTATGCAATATCGTTCGGAAACGCGATATTAATGTAAATTTAACGATGTGAATTATCTTGTTTTATTCGACTGTGATTTACTGCGAAACTCGTTCCGGCTATTTGTTATAAAATATAATCAGCGAATTTTGGCCGTAATAATCGGAACTTTCCGACCATATGAACGCGCGGAATTACTACTTGAAATTTCTGCGAATCTAAAAATTTCCTTCTTCGACTGCCCTATCTCTTTTCGTTTTATCACGAAATCAACATTGTTTTATCAAGAATTCAACATCGTTTTATCAAGAATTCAACATATTTTTCTTTCTTTTTTTTTTGGCATTTAAATTTTGAATCCGATTACAATGCTTCAATATTTTACGTTGTCATATCGATGAATTAGTAAAACTCCGTTTGATAGCAAAGAAATATTACAAAATTACAAAAAAAGGAATGTTTTCGGTTTGATGGACCTCTGATTAATTGAAAAATCTACCAATTATAAAAGTCTATCGTTGAAAACTCTTCTTCAAAGAGGAGAGAAACCGCGTTCGCGGATTGCGTGTCTCTATGGCGGATTAAGGGCGAGACACATCAGTATGGGCGATAGAGTCGATTTTAAACTCGTCACAAGTGGATTTAGCATCTTTCCTGGACTACGCAGCCGCCGCCGTTGGCGTCGTCGAGACCATGCAAGCTGTTATCCAGCAAGTCGGTATATTCTTGATCCCTTACCGCGGTGAGCTCTGGACTTACTGCTAAAACGTGGGAAGATTTACTTCGAAACTTAAGTCCTGACTAAAGATTTATTACCGGCCTCTCATATCTTCGAATTCTTGACTACTGCCGCGCACACCGATGCAATGCTTTGCATTTTGATGCTCCTTTCGCAACCATCGCGATACAGAACGAGCAATGGCGTTCCTGTCTTCAACACGTCAACGCGTTCATCATTCTGATTCACTGAAATGAAGAACCATTTTAATTGCAGAAATCAAGACGCAACGCAGATATTGAAATAAGTTCAATCGCGTGAATGAGACAATCGACGAAACTTGACAATCGGCTCTGCAAATTTTTCTTCTGATTTCTTGCACGACTGTTTCAACTCTTCGTGACACGTTCTTATCGATATTCTAACGTAATATCCTCTCGCCAGACAACGAAATAATTCACGCTCGTTCGCGTCATTTATTCAATCGTTTTGTTTCACTGGCAAATTAATCGACGAAACAGCGTATCCATTATTCGATGAAATCTATCTTTTACTCTTTTCGTTCATTGCTTCGTTCGTGTAACGAACAGATGCAGCTGATTTAACATTAAAACTATCTACCCCCCTCCCCCCTCTGAATCCGCGATACTGTGCTCTTCCCATGACCGTTCGAACGTCGAACCTACTAGGCAGTTTTCCTAGGGACAGTCGCTTCCTCCGACTTGACTTTGTGAACATTTCACGCCCGAAGCCCCAATTAACTAGAATGACTGACCCGTCCGTACGACGTTGCGAATCTATTGACTGGCGATCGCTTCTAGAAATCGGCCGGCGTACGTGGACATAACTTTGTCAGTTGGCGCGTGTTTGCGGGGCGCACCCTGGACCGGGGTTGGCCCATTGTTTGCCCTGTGAAACGCACGCAACGCGGAATCATCCCTTGACGCGTGACTTACGTGCTTGTAAAGCCAAACACAGTCGGACGGATCGCGTATGAATACGTATACTTCGCGGGAGATTCACGCGATGAGTGGCCAAGTTGAACGATCCGAAGGGAAGCCCTGGCCTTCCTGGAACGGGTGTTCCTAAACGTGTTAACAAAAGTGAAACTGCGCCATGAAAGAAAGCTTGGAAGAACGAACGAGTTAATTCATAACTGGGTTCTTTGCAATTCATTAATTCGGTCTGCCTTCATTTCATTTTATTTATTCTCTTCGTCAATTGCAAGAAGATCGAACATTCAACTATTGTAGACATTGAAATATTTCTCTATAGTTTGATTTAAATGGGTTCCCTTTTCACTTTTCAACCTTTCTTTTCTCGTAAAATGTCAAATGTTAAAGACAAAAAAAAATCGTGTCTCTCATCTTCGGGATGATGATGAGTGTTTTGTTGTAACTCAGTAACTTTTGTTCGCGCAATCGATTCCAAGATTGAGATTCTCTGCGGTGTAATCTTTAAGTCGTGGAGGATGACAGATAACAGATACGTATTGCAGAAATAAATTGTCTCATTTTGGCGATCGTTCGGGATAATCTTGGGAGTTGCGGTTCCTCGATGGCTTGCGCGTTAGCTCCAACTTCGATTCGGCTCGAACTCGCTATGTGTGCTTCCCTGCATTATAGGTCGGCTAGCTACCCCTATTGGATTAGAAGACCCCATAGAGGGAAAAATGTAATATAAAAGGCTTACCGGCTAAGCTGTTAATATGTTGTAGGACGATGTGTCCGAGCGGAAACTATGTATATATTACGCTACTCCACAACATATGTCTTTTTCGATTGTGTTTGCGCAGGGAGTATAGAGATTACAAACACGTTACGGATCATTCGATTTCAACTGCAATCAAAACATGACTTCTCGATTTTGCAGCGTTAAGTAACACTCCGATATCAGTATTCTACGATTAATAGAAAAAATTTCAGAAATATCAGATTGGCCAAAAAGTAATTGCGTTTTCTTTTTTTGTATTGTACATGGCAAATTTTGTTCTTTCTTCGTTTTTCAGACAAATGTGTGATTCCGCGTTCTTAAAGAAGTTTTTACTTTCTTCGACAAGAAAGTAGTTTCAAGAACTATATATTTGATATCTTCGTCAGCAGTGAAATTTAGCTCCAAGGCTTCTTCAAGGTCATACACATCGGATAATTTTCTACGAAAATGTTTCTTTTCGATTTTCCCAGTTTGAAATCGATCGCCAAAACAAGCAATTGTTAACGAGATCGTGAGATTTTCTTTTCCTAAATTTTTTCCTAAATCAAGCTTGAAGAAGCAGGTATCAGATTACAATAGAAAAAACGCAATTATTTTTTCAATACACTTCAATACATATATTATCCCCTTTATCTACATCCTTGACTGAAATCTCTTCAGATCACTTGGATAGAAATTCCACTTGCTTCAATTGATCTTAAAATACTTTTGCTTTCAATTGTCGATTCCAAATTCACGTTCAAGTTCTGTCCTCGAGCAATCTCTCACGAGGTAAAGATATTGTTACAATTAAACGGAATATTATTCGTAGATACCTTAAATTAATTGAATGAAATGATACGATCGTGTCCCCGCGATCTGTAATCATCCTGTCGCGTAGGATCGCGGACAGCCGAAGCAGAAGATGCTTATCGAGCTAAACGAAACGGACATTCTAAACGGAGGCACGGTGTAGACAACACTTAATATATTTGCGTTTGAATTACGCCCCTGCCGGTGGCAGGGAAGAAGCAAAGGAAAGGAACAGGGTCGAGTCGCGGGACCAGCGTTCGCCACGTGCCGCCACGTGGCCGAAAAACTAATTGAGACATGAAATTTATTTGGCACCGTGTTGTCAGGTTCGATATACTTGATGAAAACTATGTTTCGAAAACGACCGTTTCGAAATTTTCGTTTCGTCGTAGGAAGAAAATCGTTTGCTTGTCCGTTTGCGAATATTTTTTTTCTCAAAATAAGATCAGGACGATCGGGAGTTGGGATTTTCCATTCATTTTTTCACACATTTCTATTTCAGCCTTTCGAAAAGCGCGGAATTTTCAATTCAATTTCTCGTGAAAACTTCAGCAAATCGATCCTTTCAAGGTATTTCTATCCAAAAAAAGAAAAAGACAAAAAAAAAGGAGAAAGAGAAAATGAAGTTTCCAATTATCGCGGAAAGATGCATAAAAGTGCAAAGAGTAACCGTCCACGTGAACCGTCAAACCAGAATATTCTTTCTGCGCCATCAAGCAACGATAAATAACGATATGAAACTCGTAAAACTCTCAGGAGTCCTGATACTCCGCGTATCGGTTCTTCGACATCTCGGGGACCAAGGGCGAGAAAATCCGATAAATGCCACCGCTCGGTCGAACGATCAAAAATTTACCGTCTGATTAAAAGGAAGCTCGATACGTATAGCCCTCTTTCCATCGACAGTTCCCTTTCTCTCACGCTTCGTCGTTGATCAGTTTTCGCGCCCGTGTGACAAGACAGCCGCGTCGTAGCCATCGAAACGATCACGCGTCGCTGCGTGCGAGTCCGCTGGCCCGCGAACGACAGAGAAAGACCGAACTCGAGCCGAGCAAGTGATCGAGCGAGAAAAGAAAAGCGGCTGATACTCGCGGCTCGCTATTTTGGCGCGCAAAATTAATCGTCGCCGCTCTGTCATTTCGATTTTGATCTTAACGGGCAGCGGGAGCGGCGAGGCGTTATACGAGCCCGCTCGATATACGTAGCAATCCGGCAGTCTGCAGTTAATTTAGAGGCCATTTCCTCTGTAAATAGCCAATAAAAGCACGGGTGCGCGCTCGCGTTCCGACTCGCTCGCGTCCGCGTTCACCCCGCTCACGCGCTACCAAGGGGTAGGTAGGTGAAACGACGACCAGAGGGGTCGATGTCGAGGAGGGACGGGAGCGAGACGGGACGCAATATTATAAAATTTAATGTCTTGGTTTACGGGCCGCGGAGCCCGGCTATAACCTCGCCCCGATATTTACTGGGCAATCGCGAGGCTATATTGTACGCCGATCCGAACCACCCTCCCCCCCACCCCTTCGCTCCACGCTTGTGAACCCTCTCGTTCGACTTTCGTCGTTGTTCCACCGTTATTTCGCACTCGACCTTTTCCCGATCGGATTTTCGACTAGGCCTTCCGTCAACCGTCGGAGCTTCCTTCGCAGACAGATTTTTGCCGGAACGGAATCTGGCTCTACGACACGATCCAAGAGTCGACGATTGAGAAATTATTGCTCGACAGGATCGAGGTGTTTTACGATTGGTTGGACTCACAAGATTGAAGATTAGCTTTGACGCATGGACTCGTGAGGGCATCTTCCGAACTCAGAAGTTGAAATTGCAATTGCGACGATTTTGAAATCGATTGATATTTCCAAATTCTTATCGACTATGTACGTCGAAAGAAACTACGTTTATTACAGTTGGCAATCTCGTTGACAAGATTGTCTGAGACTCGTGTTGTGAAAAATATGAATTTGAGAATTTAACGAGAAATGGCACCAATACCTACTTCCGCTTGGACTGAAAATTATCAAGCGTAAAGAGGAACGCATTTCTGTTGATTTGTTATTTACAGTTAGTCATCATTTGAACGTCGTGCACTTTCACCTTTAACTAGTCTAATGCATCGCAGACTTTCATATTTCTCAACTACAATTTAGCTCTATCTCGCTGGTGCCTTAAAAAACTAATATATTTTTTCGCGGTATTCCATTAACAACTTTTAAGAGACTTGTAAAATATGTAAGAGAACTCGTACTTCTTTTATCTTCATTCGCATTCTCGAAATAAATTTGCAACAATTCATGGAGAATTAATCACCGAGAGAATGTGTGTACGTGGTAGCGGACAAATAAAAAAGCTTTCGTACATACAACCGCCTTTCGCGTCGACGTTAGGGAAACCAACGACAGAACTGGATAAGAGATAGCGCCTCCGAGGAAAAACAGGTATCAACCACTCTTTGAGTTTACCGCCGAGCTGTTTCTCCCTTTCTCTTCGAACATAGGAATTCCTACGTGCGATACAAAGTCGTGGTGGCAAATTCTTTCTACCAAACAAGCGACGCTTCTGACAGAAAGAACAAATCGAGCGTTTAAACTTTCGTACCGATTAAAACGCCGACTGAAGTTTACGCTTGAGTTTAAATCGCCCAGGTGCACGTTCTCTTCTAGCTCTTCTAGCCCTTCTAATACACAAAATTCGAAGAATCGATAAGAAAGAAAAAAAAAATGTATTCCCACCCTTTACTTTTAAACGCGCCTTCACCTGTCGAAGCGATATTCGCCAGTCGAAGCAAAGGTTTCTCCAAACGTTGCCAACTTCGCTCTCGATTTACCTCTGCCTCGGTCGTTTCGAACCTACTCCGTCAATCAATCGTAGCAAACTTTCTTCTGCGTGCCAGTGTCCACCGAGTGAGCTGAATCCACCACGATGGATTCATTATCGGTCATTTAGTTGGCCAGCTGGCCGAGATGAGGAAGCGAACGCGCGGAGGGAAAAGTTGGCCGATCCCGAGGTCCCTTAATTTTTTATTATCCGGCGTAACGCGGTTTCGGGAGGCTGAGATGTTTACCGTGATATAATGGCCGGTGCGAAGGGTTTTCCCGCGCGCGACGCGCGGCTTACGAGCAACGAAAGGCAACCGGGGCTGGCTATGTGAGTGTGTCTCTACACGTACGCGTAGAGACGGTTTGTATTCGTAGACTGGAACGATATACGTAGGTAGGGCGCACGAAAGGATCTATCTCTGCCGGATAGTCCGGGTGGCTGCTCTTTCTCCGTATCAGGACGGGCTGGTAGGTGGTGTAGTTGGGTGCGGGTGTAGGCCCCGCACATAGAAACGGCAAAACACAAGACACCGCGGCGGAGGAGAAGCAGAGCAGGAGGAAGAGGCAGAGCAGTAACACAGGAGGGAAAGGGCAGCCGAGGTAGCGACGTCACCACGGAAATCAAGAGTAATGCCAACACGAAACTGCACTACCCCTCGCACACCCTTGCCAACCTCTCTCCTTTCTCGCTCCATTCGTTCTATACCTTTCTCATTTCACCGCTGTCTTTCTCTTCGCCTCTGCGCGCCTTCCCCTCTATCTTTCGTTTCGTAGCCTTCTCCTTTTCCTGTATTTCCTCCCCCTAACCCTTCACCCCTTCACCGTCCATCCTCCTCTCTTTCTCTCCGTTCGTCGTTCCTCGTTTCGCTCGCCTCTTTCGACGCTGCTCTTCCCTAGACTCGAACCACCCTCCGCCTCCGCATCTCACCTCCCGATCTCACCTACCCCTGGGGAATAGCCCCCTTGCCGTTCCCGTGCTATATGGTGCGGTACCGGCGAATAGAAGAGCGACAGAAAGCACACTCGGGCTATATACGAGCCCGAGCCCGAGCCCAAGCCGAAACCCGCGACTGTAGATACGCTCGAATCTCGGAATTCCGTTTCTCACCGCTTCGCCTCCGCTTTCTCCTCTTCTTCTTTTTTTCACCACTTCCTCGAGGAGGAAGCAGGCTTCGCTCGTGTATCGCGGCAAGTAACGGCGCGTATCCTTGAAAGCCCGTCGACGGTGACTAGTTTCCGGGGTGAGATTTGTAAAAATAATGTTCCGCCGTTGACTGAGAACCGACGAAGATCGAGAAGCATCGCGGGAACGACTACGTAGTACGTAGTCGATTGAATTGCTTATAAGTGAAACTTTAATAGATTTTTATCACTTCCGTGTCGAACCTTGCTTGTCGATAATTACCCGTATGAACGACAATCGATCAAGTAGCTTGTACTCTGGTGAATTATATTTAATGGACAATTTTGTTTCGAAAAATTTCGTTTCGAAAGTTTTCGACATCGAGCGACATTGTTTCGAATTGGTTCTAAAAGCCAGACGTCGGCGTTGCGTTAGGATTCCACAGGATTGCCAGGGAAATGTGCACTGGTATTTTTGCGTATTTTTCCGTGGACAATCGATGATCGTAAAATTTCAGAAAAACTGACCTCGATGATCCCCGGAATGGAAAACGAAAGTGAACTGGTTTCTCGCCAAAATCCCACTCACGAAAATGTGGCCATTCGTATGATCGGCCGTATCTGTGCATCCCCTGTAACGACCCGCAGAAACGTCTTTTAATATACACTATATCTTCGAAGGGTCCGGGGATTTCCCTTCGTTTGCCCGACTGAGAAATACACAAGTTGCTTGCATCCGTCATTACCCGCGTATTAACCTCGCTCACCTTTTCTTTCGTCACATTTTCGTTCGTAATCGCTTGCGTTTCTCCCTCTCTCTCTCTCTTTTCGAAATATTTTTATCCAATCTATCCTTTTTTACTTTTCTATTTTTTACTCATTCATTTAAAGATGCGGAGACCTTGTTAGCTACCATGGATTATTTTAACCAATTGCAACGTCCAAATAAAGATCGAACAACTAAAATTATTTTATCCCTGAAATTTTTTCCTCTCGGCGGTTAACCGATTGAAAAATAATATTCCTAGCATTCGAAAGGCCGTATCGGAAATATTCTTCATAGGAAATCGATATTAGTGCCGATGAATGTTCTCAGGAACGAACTGTATATTTTAACGTGCTGTAAATTTTGGTTATTCTTAGCCGGACCGCAAGTGCAACAGAAAGGCAAAAAACGTGCATCACCTATCCATCATATTTTTTGTTAAGAAAATTAGTTAGGATCGCCGTTTATTTTTAATGCCACTTATTTTAGCGATGAAAAATAGCAGGAGCGAGCAGCACGTTGATTCGACGTTAAGAAAACGTGTGCAGGCCACAGGATAGATCCTTCTCAGCTGATATTGCAGCAGATTAAATTAATTTCGTTCAATTAATTGGTAGTTAAGATGTTTAGCGTTAAGTGAAAGAGTTTAGTCCCTGTCTTCCACCCTTATCCCTCGATTCTATAGCGTTTCGCTTCTCTCTCTCTCTCTCTCTCTCTTTCTCTCTCCCTTTCTTTCTCATCCCCTGTTTATCTTTCCCTTTTGTGTCGAGCCAACTTCCAGTCAGTCGATGAATTTGTACAGTCATGTGTAAGTCGACTTTGAAAACTTCGAAACGAACGAACAGGGATATTAAACGATGATAGGGGAAAAGAAGAAACTCCAACAACTTCGATTAACTCTCAATTTCATTTAAAAAAGGAAAACAGTAATTTTGTACAAGATATTTTAAATTTATACAATACTTTGCCGATTCGCGATAAATACAAGCGCGAAAAAATACATCCGCGAATTCCTACGGTAATTAAGTACGCACGATATTCATACTAATTGTTTGAATTTAATTGAACAAAATGTTCACGGTTTTAATTAAGCTATTGATGGTTTTTCGAGACGATGAAATGATCACAGATTGAACGAGATGGTTAAAAAATTAATGCGCAATTATAAATATTAAAGCGGAAAAGTTTGATCCTACGGTCCTCTAGCAGATACAATCGACGAATTTTTGCAAAATTGACAAAATCAATATAATTTGCGTTGTATGTTACTATTAATCGATAAATTCTCGTCGCACGGTACGATAATTTCTACTATATCAACTTACGATACTACACATTGCTCTATCGATATAAGTTTCGTCACGTTGTACTTCATTCTGAGTTAGTCAGTTCTCCGTCAAATAAAAAAAGATACAAGATATACTAATTTATGAACAAATTTTCATTCATTATTGAGTAATTATTTCGCAGCTCGGATCTGATTAGGTCCGCCAACCTTTTCATTGCCTGAAAATAAAGAAAAATCATTAGATTTATCGTATTATGGTAAGTTTGGTAGCTCCGTCGATATCAGGTATTTCAGTCTGAGTTTAATTACAACTTACCAAGTCCATTTCTTCGTACGAAGCTTTGGAAAAACTAGCTCTGATAGCGTTGCATGATTTGCTAGAATCCTTCATGAAGGCTGCACCAGGTGCCATTATGATACCTTCTGTGACTCCTCGCTGCATAATCATCTTCCATGTGTCGTTAATATCGCGAACTTTGATCCAGAGAAACAAGCCTCCCTTAGGTAACACGAAGTCTGCCAAACCTATAATGTAGGCGATAGAAATATTTCAAAGTGTTTCAATAGTTCCTGCTTTTTTATTTAAAAAAAAAAAGGAAGCAATATTTTACTAAATGCAAATTGGTTCACGCGTTTACAATTAAAAATATTACACTTAAATGAACAAACCGATAGTAAACGTAACAATGAGCTACCTCAATTACTTCTCAAATCTAAATTTCAAATTATTCAAATGATCTGTTAACAAACACATATTTAATTCAAGATACTTGTCGAATTTTCTCGAACACACAATTTCTAGTAATTTCGTTAAAAACGACTCGAGGAAGAAATGCACGATAAGGATTATTCGTTTTTTTTTGTTTAGTCATACGAACCGTTCAAGTGTTTTTCAGCAAGCCTAGCGATAACATCCCTCCGCTGCTTATAAAACCGTCTTATCCCCATGAAATGATTCATTATCCCGTCGTATCCCCATAATTTCATCAGCCTATACAGTATCACCTAAAAAACAGTGGTTAATCGTGAAGAAACCGTCCTCTGTTCGCGTTCGCGCCGCCGATAAGCGCAGATTTATGTTTACATTTGCGATAAGAACCGACACGCGCCACCGTTGGTACAGCAATGGGCGTGCGTCCAATCATTTTAGTCAATGGTCCAATGATAATTGCGCGAAGCGTGCGAGGCTCCCCATATTTTTCGCGCTGCTTTATCATTCCGGAGAAATAATATTTATGTCTGCACAATGATGCATAACCACCGACTGTATCTTTACGAAGCGTGCAGTGACATGAGTTTTATTGACCGTCGGAATGGTATCGATACATAATTTATATATACACACACGTATACATCTATCTACGTATTCATTGTCTTCGAACAATTGCGATGATTAATTCAATATTACGGATCTCGGGGATTGTTTCGTGTCAATATCATCAACCTTCAGCAAAAGTTCGAGAAGCGAATTATTTTCGTCGATTCGCGAAAGAACGAATGGCTCTGGGAAAGATTCGTCGGAGAAACGCTTTATGCTTCGTTAGAATCAGAATCAATAAGTCGGCAAATAAAGTAAATTTGTCGAGCGATAACCCGGACGAAGGGTTGCGATTAATCTATCTATAGGCAAGTGATCGCTGAAAATTACGCTTGAATGATACCAAACGATCAGGATAACAATTGGAAATTTTTGTGCCTTTTATGTTTCGTCCATATCGCAGTCATCTTATCTACTTTCGATAAAATCACGATCGAGGGTGAAACTTGAATTTCGAAAGAAAATATTCTCTGCTGTTCTCGCTCGGTGACTGTACCATCGGCGGGGAACATTGGAAAGCTATTTATGGGGTGGGAAAAAAGCAACCCTACCAACCTGGGATAACGTAGGGGCATGAAGGTGGCTGCTCTGCAAGTGGAGCTCTATGCTCGCTATCAGTGGAGCCGGTGCCGTGACGAATCCCAATCTGAGACCGCTGCTGATCACTTTCGAAAACGAGTCCAGCCTAATAACTCTGCCCTCCGTGTCCAACGATAAGAACGATTTCGGTTCCACCTGTGCGTTTCACATGTTATCAAAAACTGTCCACGGCCGACAGTGGCAATTATTCGGACTATTATTTCAGGCAGTCGAACGTGGAATAACATTTAGTATGATTAATTTAGAAACTAAATGATATTTTGGGTAATTGGTCGGAACGATGATTGATATTCATTCGACGATTTTATGGTTTAAACTATTTTGTCACATGTTTCCAGAGAGAGATTGAAACGCTCTATGAATTTACACCGGTCAAAGGAATTAGAATATTTCATGAACATTGTGAAATAATGTCTCGTTCATTTTTCTCTCTCGAGAAATTACATACGATTTGTTCTTTTTTTTTTTCAATCTTAGAAACGCGTCCGAGTTCCCGAATGTTTACGCATGCAAGTCGCCGCAAATTTTTCTCCGTTAGTGTCATTGATAGCAGTTGACATAATTTTTCATGTTTACTAGTCTCGTCAATTATCAATTGATTTTTATCAATGTGCCGTAATTTTTCTCGTTAGATAATCTCCAGAGCTGTTTCCCGAGCACACTTTTATCGTCCGTTTAAACAATCCGTTTATTATTTTTTAACATCTTCGCGTCGTAAAAAAGGGAAGAATATTCTTCAAAAATCGAAAAATGAAAGAAGAAGATAAAAGACATAAAAACTGATGGGATAAAATAGGAAAAGAAGAAAAGCACCACTTACGTCGTCAAAGTACATGAAGTGATAAGGATCGTCGTCCAGAATCAAGAAGTTGTACTCGCACGCTAACCTGTATATCTCTTTCCGCCTTTCCAGCGGGATAATGATGCCTGTGGGATTCATCCCGGTCGGATTTATGTACATTATTTTGGGCATTTTCTTGCCAGACAGCTTCCTGTTCCTCAACGTTTCCCTTAGAATCTCTGTATCTACACCGTATTCGTCTTGAGGAATAGGGATTACTTCCGACAAACCCTGTAATCGGAAAAGCATTTTCCCTGATTCTATTTTACCAACCACTGCCACAGTGAAAATATTCTATATTCGTGTGCGTCGTGAGTGAGTGCATTTTGAAATCGTATCTATTATTTTTTATCAATACCTGGCATTGAATTGGAAGTGACGAACACTTGATGCGCAAAGGGATGTGTATTCAAAGAAAATTAAAAACATTAGACTTGTCGAAAAGCGTATTTGTTGAGTATCTTTTTGAATAATTTTATCTCTTCAAAAAAAAAAAAAAAAATATTTTTCCTACATGGCGTAACAATCGATAAAGTCTTTTAATCAACTGCACTTAATAATCGTATCTTTACGATTATTAAGAAATAAATATTTCTTAATAATTGTAAAGATACACTGTAAATAATATTTCCTCGATTAATTTTCCCATGTTTATGATTCGATATTTCAATGCATTAAAAGCATCGTACTTTTCTTCATAGTTAACGCTTCGCGAGTTCAAATTTTCCCGTTTCACTCTTCGAATTTTCCCATTTCCCATTAATGGGGGACGGAGTGTGAAATAACAAAAGAAAGAGCCGACAATTCTTTCTGTTTAACAAGAACTTCGCTTCGACCTCCACGATAATTCAATCGCGGTGAATCGAGACAATCGCGACAGAGTTGAAAAACAGCCTGGGAATTACTGACCACAACCTGCACGCCTGGATAAAAAGGATCGTGCACAAGGAGCGGATCACCGGGACCGAGTATGGCCTCGAAAGTTTTGCTTAATCCGTCCTGAGATCCGGAGACGATCATGATGTCACGGCTCTCCCATAGGGGAGGTGCGTGCGCCCTTCTCTGGAACTCCCTCAGGCTCTGAAACCAATTTAATATCCAATGTCGTTAAACATATTGAAGGCAATTGCGTTATCTCAAAGCGCGGGGGGGGGGAGCAGGAAGAAAAGGAAAGGTGAGAAAGAAGCGATTTTATCGCTTTTACTACTCGCACGTTTCTAATGAACGTAATCGTTGTAATCGCGCGCAAGTAAACCCGCTCAAGATGTTTACCGCGTACGTTTTATCATATGTGAAATTTCACGGATCTTCGATATCGTGACATAGTTTTCGGACTTTGCGATTCAAGAGAAATGGATTCCAAAAAATCTTAGTAAACGAACACGCTTACGTTATTAAATGAAATACTTTAGATTAGATTATATAATATACTGGTGTAACAAATACGATGTAATAACAGTGAAGATAGAAGCTTTTTTGAAGATGGTGCAACCGTCGTTGCAACGAGAAATCAATAGATTAGAGAGTAACGTACAATTAAAGGACCGAGATTCCAGAAACTCCCCGGTATTTTCATTGATCATTCGATTAAGTTCGCGAAGCAACTCGGCAACAACCTCGACGTCCGGATATTTTATCGAGCCACGAGTCTTGTGTTTGCATATTATCGTTCAGAAACGAGAGACGGCTAGACTGTCGCGGTTCGTTGGTGTAACGTGAGAATTCGCGTTGGCGAGCTGGCAATTGGAACCCATAAAACAAATTGCCCCGAGTGAAATCCAATTTTCAGTTACCTGAAGAAGCGGCGGGTATCCCTGAGTGGGTATATACTGCAAAGCTGCGCCCAATTCTTGCCCGTCAAGGGTGAAAGACGATCCGTCGTTAAGTTTGATGGAGATCTCCTTGAAAGGGAAGGTTTCTTCGTTCGGCATGCCCTCCGCCAGCGAGACCACGCTGCTCGACGCGGAATACGCTATTTTCGCTGAAAGGCGAAAGCGTGAAAAAAACGTTCGTTAGAAAACGACTTCCCTATATTTTTTCCTCCGTCTAACGATAATAAGTGTAGGATCTTACTCAATTCCCTGGTGGCGAGCGGCCTCCTTCGTTTGGAGACTTCCGTCCTGAACGACAAGTAGTCCACCTCGAATTGTTCTTTCATTTTATGCATTTTTCGTTAGCGTTCTCCCGCCGTGTGTGTGTGTGTGTGTGTGTGTGTATCTTCAAGTCCGAACGAATCGAACGGATCGAGAGATCGAAACGGACAGCAAACGGCAACGGGAAACTATGGGGGGAAAAATATGATTTTTTTTCGCGAAAAATCCCGATACTGCTGGCAAACACACCGCTGGCAGGTTGGAGAGGAAACGAGCGAGTGAGAAAAAAGAGCAGGGAATCAAAAATGGATTAACAACACATTCTTTTTCGTCGAACACCAACGATATTACTAACAACACTGACAGCGCGGCTCGTATTTACCCGGCTTTTATATTTAGCGATAACTTTGGTTGCGTCAGAATGCATTAACATATTCAAAAAGGAACACACCGTTCTTGTATTTAGATACTAGTAAGCTGCCTCCACTATTTACCACTACTATCAAACTCCGTGGACAGACGTTGGGGTGGATCTATCTTTTAGGATGATGAAAATGCTTTCGGGTTCGAGACGTTTTTTTCGTGGAATTCGATCGACAATGTTGCAAACAATGGACATCGATCGTTGCAAAAGACATCACGACACGCTGTAAACAATTGGTGTTGAGTCCCGATACGATGGTGAGAGTGCATCTTGCACCTGTGCGCGATTTTTCGGATAAACATTTTCAGCAACTAAATTTCATTGTTTCTAATAAAGAAAGATGGAGAAATGTCGGCCAAGTGAAGTTATGAAAATTTCAAAGAAAAACTTTGAGATTGACATTGAATTTGATTTCGATATTTAAAAATCAGCGTTGATTCGAATGGATGTTTTTGGCGGGTATTTTTGAATTTTTACGAGAGATCCGAGGAAGAAGGGAAACCGAGACACGTCATCGAGACTTATCATAGACGTCTGACGAAATATGAAATATTTAACGTTCATCTTGATGCAACGAAAGATCAGCATTTTATGTGCATAGAACGGGTAACGCTAGAACTTAGAAATAAAAATGAAATCCGGTTTCCTTGAACAGTGGCACCGTTAATGCTTCGCGGAGCAATTACCAGTACCGATACCAAAAACTGCAATTATCCTTCTCGTAACATCATGATTGCAATCGAACTGTTGCAAAACAAAGAAGAAAAAAAGAAAAAAGAAAGAGAGAGAGAGAGAGAGAGAGAAGAAAAAAATATCGAACTGAAACTATATTACTGTGGAACAAAAAAGAGACTAATCAAATCGAACTAGCCATTTGTTACTAAAACTCCAATATCGGGATAAAATCCAATATCGCCGTAAGTAAAATCGAGCAAAACACCGAACTTTCATATAAACCTTTTTCTATGTCTAACGATTACGTCGTCCAAGCACGACGCGACGAGATTAATTGCCTCGTTACGAAATTACTCTTCGCCCATGCCTTTAACTGTCTTCTGTCTGACATGCCAAGAACGCGTTCCCTACCGATCGTATTTTCGAAGTTCGTGAACATACGCGTGCCACCGGGCGTATTTGCCACCGAGAACGTTCGATTCTATTTTCTTCTCGTCCTTTTTGTTCGATCACGAGCGAGGGGAATTCGAGAAGCATCGATACACTTGTGGGAATACAGTTGTTGAGAAATAGATAAAACGACGATTGACATTGGACGACATAAATGAATGTCGATCCCTTGTTCGACGAGTAGAAAAAGGACAGTAATTTCTGAGTTGCATTATCAACGAATCCTACCATTCACTTTTATCAACGCGCGCGAGAAACGAAAGTCGTGGTCAACCGACCCTGACTTATTTTTCTCTCTCCTTTTTTTTTCATTTTATTTTGACCCGTTTAATCGGTCACTCTGTTCTGACGTATGTGTGTATGCAGCACGTGTAGTTTTGTTACAAAGATAACATCTTTTGTGGAAGGAGCATCTCCCACCCAGAAGATCGCGGCAGCACGCCAGCTTCATTATTTTTCTTTCGACGCTAATCTCATACAAGGAGTTTCGTCAGCGTCGAATTCATGCTGATGCAAGAAACGCCGAACGTTTACTAGACTGCGTTTCATTCTCGCGCAACAAACTCGTCACGTAGACGATCACTTGCGGGGAAAAACTTACGGAGAAGTTTGTTCGAAGGGTAACTACTTTTTCGAATGGACACACTGAATAAAAGTTCGAGGAGAAAATTATTCGATGATGCCTGAGTACTGGATACTTTTTAAAGAAAGTCGATGAACTTTTGTTATGTTAAATATTCTTGGTACCAGCAGGAACGAAGCAAATTTTTCACAGTTCAGAAATTCTTTTTTCGACCTATGAAAACATTGCAATAAGACACGTTTATTATAGTTGTCATGTTTGAAAACGATTTGAATTTATATTTACACAGAAATTTTAAACATGTAATTGTTATTATATAAGCATGTATAAGCACATAGGATTGATTACAGTTTCGCTGAATATTTTTGTTTTAAAATTTATTGACATCATATGCATGACGATATTATTGAACTACATCGAACTGTTTGATTATGCAAAATCCCAGATAGCATCGCTTTATTTTCGTAGTCACGGATTCTACTTTCAGTCGATTACACAATCCACGGAGAGATTTGTCTGGCTTTGTAAGAAATCGATCGATGTCGCAACGACGAGCGAGATTAGACAAATTCTGGAAAACTTTGAGCAAAATAGTCGCATTAATGTCGATGAAAGCAGTCCCTACGTTTTGAATTTCACTTCGTTCAGCTGAAAGTCGAAATTTTCAGAATTCAGTGACGCTAAGTGACTCGTACTTCGAGAAAGCTCGAACAAAACCGATACTCGTGAAGCCGATTAAATTACTGCGATCCCGATTTGCAATTTTCTTTACTTAATAAAAGCAACAGCCAGACTGGCATTAATGGAGCAACAATCACTTCTATTACCAATATAAACTCGTGTTACCACATTCGTGTTATCGTACTGTGCATTCATCAACTTTATTAAGAAGATTGAAGTCGATCTTAGGCATGATTCAATTCATCGGTTAAATGAACATTGTTAACATCCTCCAATATTTTTATTGCTGTTAAAGCTGTGTGAGGAACTTCTTTTACGCAGTTGCCTTTACTAAGGGTGGTAACAATTAAAGGACGATTTAAGAAAATTATTTCTTATTTCAAAAATGAATATACTTTCAACTTTGTCTAGCAATAAATAGACAACAACCATGCAACTGATGCGACGCGACGTAAGTTTCAGTTGAAAGAAGAAAGAGGATATTGACAGTTTCGTTCAAGTATGATGACATTTAAGACATGAAATTCATAGTAACTTCGAGAGATTAAAAATCTGTTTACTCAATCTCGAGGGAATTCCGTTCAAAAACTTGTTGATTCTCTTGTTTTAGCTGATACGATAGTTCAATAAGATCGAAGATTGCGTTTGAAAATTTAACGAGAGATTAATCGATAAAACTCGATTTATTTTTGGCACGATAATGGCTCAGAATGTGATCAGTAATTAATTGTTTAGCGTGTTCATCGTTGATTTTTTTTTTTGCAATAGGTAACAATATCGTCAGTATGGAATGAGATGATTGGAAGTGTAGATAGCGATAGATAGTCTTCGAGGCAAAGTAACCGAAGTGTAATGAAAAATGTCATAATCGATTCTAATCACGAACGATTGGTAATCATTGTATTTTTCCTTGTCCAAAGTAACGTATTCTTCCATTTTTATATCCACATGATGCAACAATCGTTATTAAACGCTGCCATGATAAACAAGCACCGAGCGCGCTCGTAATTATACGTTTGTGAGAGTCTTGGGATTCTTTACTGGATAATCTAGTCATTTTTCGTGAAATTTGTTAACATTGTATTTTAATATGTCCCGTTGACACAAGTCAAGAAAACGGAAACAAACGACCTTTGTCTCTAATTTTTAAACTACAAGAACTAGCGAGACTTTAATGGTAGCGACATCTTACGTTCATTTGGCAGACTACAGCGTGAAATCGCTACTTCCATAGATTTGAGGTGTCTGTCAATTTCAGGAGTTCTCCTTACAATTGTTTGAAATATTACACAGCCGGTGAGAGAAACAGGCGCGTCAGTGAAAAGAGAAAAAGAAAAAAATACGAGGAATACTTAATATTAATCCAGCTTTGAAAAGTGTGATAACTGACAAAAGTGTGAGTTCTTGCAACGTACATTCAATGTAAAATTTCCGAGACTGGACCAAATTTCCTTTCGCGCGTCCTCGAACTCAAAGAATTCCTGCCTCTGAAAATTCGCGTGGTATCGATGAAAAGCATCGTTTCATCGCTTCGATGACCGATCACGAGGTATAAATAAAGAAGATCCGATCGGCACCTCCAGGGAGAAGAAACTGGTCCGCGGATTGGCAGGCGACGGAGATGGAGAAACGTACTTAACGAACGGAGAAGTTCATTAAAAGCGAAACGACGTTAGCCGACCTAAAATCAACTCTCCGACGATTCCGCTTACGCCTGCTTCCCACCTGAACGGCTCCCCCTCCCTCCCCCCACCTTTCCAGCCCCACGTAGCAGCTCCACAGGTGAGATAGAAAGAGCTGCCGCTGGTATGGAGACGTCGAGCGGATGGTCGAGCGAGCGAGGTTCGACCGAGACCGAGGAGGAACAACGGAGCTACGAGGCGGCGAAAGGAAGAGGACGAGTGTCGGCGGAGGCTAGAAAAGGAGGCGGAGCAGGAACCAGCAGGAGAAATCGTGTCGCCAGTTCTCGAAAGCAAAAGAGGTGAAAAAGAAAGAGACGATAGGTCCGCCGATAGGAAATAGATCCTCACGATTGGCGGTAGAACGAGACGAGGTTGGAGATCGGGAGAGATGGTTGAGGCTGAGGCGCGCGAGAAGCGGGGGATGAGAAAAAAAGGCCCATCTCCTCACGGGAGATTGTCTTCCTTCGAGTGCTCCGTAGCCCCTTCGGTGCCGGCTGTCGTTAGCCTTAATAGAAACCACTCAGCGACTATGAATTGCCTACCGATTATGCTGCAAATTTCATTATTTTCCCGCTGGAAACGGTGTCGCCTCGCCCCCGTATTGGTCGGTCGTCGTGAATTCATCGAGAGGAGGTACTCGTTCCTGCAGGCCGGCTACCAACTGCCGGGAAATTTCCTTCGACGGGCGCGAGATTATTGGAAAGAATCGTGTCACCCGGTGAACTTTGTCTGATCCGCTGCGCTACGTGCTTAAGATAAAGTGTTTTTTTTTTCAGTCGATTCGCCGACAGATAAACTGTTCCGTGTTTTGTAATCGCCGCGAATTTTCTCTGCGTGACGCACGCAGCCGCCCGTAAGTAGTATGAGGACACCTGCTGTGCCTGGTCAGACGCGTCGTTTCTTACAGGCTGATCGAGAATGCTCCTCGCTGCTTTTGTTCTTTCTTATTTTGTCGTTTCTGTTGCGTTACTTCTCTTAAATGCGGCTTATACATCCGACGAACACTTTCCTCGGAATTTTATATCGCGAGTTTCCCAATATATATCTAACGAGTGACTGTTCTCCGATACCACAAATACGTATAGCCAACAGTGTACACTTTCAAGGATACACTTTCAACAGTATCAAATTTTACTATAATCTTCGGGATATTTCCGCATAAAAAAAAGAAGAAAAAACATCGAACGCTTCTAAGAAATCCTTCTTCAGACTACCAAGACCCAAGCAACCAGACACATTGTTTAACTTTTTACAATGTCGCCGCCGAGGGTGTGTGTCTTCATTCTACCGCTAAGAAAAATCCTAAACGATTCGATGAATAGGGCAGAACGTTTCGGCGCATTCAGTCGGTTGAACACTCACGAGAGATACACGAGAGAGTGTTGTATCTTATTCCGGGGCGCAAACTAGGCTCTTCACGCCCCAACGTTACCTAATTGGGTGCACCCCGCCGGTCGAGCCATTATAACGGGTGTCAAAATACCTCTCTCTACCTTTCGTAATCCTGCGTGCACCTATACACACCTCGACCCGACCTCTTGCCCCTACGGCCTGACCTTCTGTGGTTCGCTGGGACAAAGGAGTATGCGTGCTTGTATCTCAAAGCGACCGACCGAATGGAATGCACAATAGAATTGTCGCCACACATCGTTTCGAGAAGTAAGAGACGTTTTCTTCACCTTGTCTGCCGCGATATAAGCGTCTCAGAGAGAGAGAGAGAGAGAGAGAGAGAGAGAGAGAGAGAGAGAGAGAGAGACCCTCTAACAGAAGTGCTTTCCCAAGTGTAACAACATGTGTTTACGTATGTTTTCACTCCCCCTTGCGCTTTCCCCTCGCACCCTGCACCACCCTTTAGTTTTCTGTCTACGTCGCACCAGCACCCTTTGTCGCACGTTCTACAACGTTTTCACATTTTCCTTCGCCTAACCTTCGCGATTCTCCTTCTTTCTTCTTCGATTTCTTTCTGCTCGTGCTTTCGAGCGTATACGTAGCAATCGTCGCGCGAGTCGAACTCTACGGACAGAGAGTTGGAGAGGGCAGAAGAAAGGGCAATTTTATTGTGCCGGAGGAGAGATGACGGAATCAACGGATCTGGGTTTCCTTTACAAGACGTATCGGTTACAATTCGGGCATGAACGAGGCTCGTTGCCACACAGGGGGGAGGGGGGAGGGGGTAGAGAATATTTCCTATCCCCCTTTATAGACTTCCCGTTATCGATGGTTCGATGATTCGTTCTTTTCCTCACTCGTTTCCTCTTCGTCGTTTCTTTCCGCTTCATTCTGTCGGATGTTTCGTACCGATCGTCGTCGAGATTTTCCTTCGGAATTTCGCTAAATTCCGCGAGACGCGGAACGCGAATCTATCTTCGACCGGTCGCATTCGTCGCGCATTGCATGTCGGCGCGACTCGCGAAGGAAAATTCTGATTTAATCGAGAGGATTCGCCGAGACGGTCTCGGGAAGGCTGAAATCCGATTTGACCTTTTGACAGAGAGAGCGAGCTTTTAGTTGGCGCCTTTTCCAACTTCAACGGTGGTTAACGGAATTACACCGAAGGACCGATAATTGCTGATAATTCGGTGGAACTTCGTTAAGACGCTCATCTGGGTCGGGACGAAATGCTTTCATTTGATTATTACTCGATTTCGATAATGCGATTATCACGTTGACGTCGAGCGAACCGATTACGTTTTCGTCTCTCTCTCTCTCTCTCTCTCTCTCTCTCTCTCTCTCTCTCTCGTTTCGTGCCACCGTAGATCGAGCCGCATCGGTCAAAACCGGTGCGCGTTAAATGATCATGCTAATGAGACGCGGATGCGACGCACACGCGGGACACGAGAGAACGGTGTTTTCCCAATCGGTTACGAGAAACGGGGGTTTCGAGCCGGTGCGCGTCGTAGATTTCGATTAATTAGAAACGATATTGCATTTGTAACTGAATTGTTTCGTTTTAGAAGCAAAACGAGCGTGCCCTTTAATTCCACGCGACATTCGATTCTTCTGTCAATTTGCCGCGGATATTTCTTTCCGCGGAACAGCGAAGGTTGAAATTATGCAACGGTAGAAATTGCTTTCGTATCGAACCAGCATTAAATCGATTACGTTCGAATAATGAACCAATCGAATTAAGATTAAATACGCTTTTGAAAATGCGTCTGAACGCACCACTAGTTTCAAATCTTATTTCAACTATTAACGAACTCGCCCCGCGTTCTCTGTGCGCGTCCTCTTTAATTTGTAATTAGCTCGCGTAACGTTGTGTTTCGACTTCTTTGGTTCCACTTCGGATCAAATTGAAATTAAAAGAAAATTAACGATAAAAGAGATCGTTAAAATAAGCTAAAAAAGAAAGAGGAAGGAGGAACGGAACGAAAGCGTTTCTCATTTTAAAAACGGTGACTTACGAAATTACTGAAAAACTTTTATGGACCCGCTGCAAATATATCTAAAGCTTTTCTGAAAGTCAGAGAAATGTTTGACACAATATTTTAATTCTTCCTCTGCTTAATACGAAAGAGAATGTATTACCATATAATATCAAGCAACGACGTTTTGATCATTTATCGTCCTTTAATAGTAATCGTTCTAATCATTTCTACACGTTGGATTTTCTGCGGTTAATGGAAATTAATAAAACTGGAGAATTTTTTTGTACAACGCGTTACATCGTCGGTCAAAAAATTCGAAGCGTATTAAATATTTTATACAGATTGGAACTGTAATGAATTACATTTGAAAACGAACGCTGCAATTATAATATTGTTCTGTTCTTCTGTTTGTTTCGTCCGAAAAGTTGAAGTGCAAAACTTACAATTACGATATTTCTCGTTTCTCTGTTTGTTTCGTTCACAAAAAAATCAAAGAAAATTCGCGCGAACGTATTTAAAACTACGTGAGAAGCTCGCCTTGCAGTCCTCAACAGTGTGAGTGGAACCGAGAGCCAACCCTCGTGAAACGTCTCCGATTGCACTCTTCATCCTAATTAGGTTTACGAGGCTTTGAGCTTCGACCAGCCACCAATTATTGGTAATTGCGTAAAGATGTCACTTGGTAAGCGGATTGTTGGCGGTTTTACAGCATTGTACTCTTCTAAGCCACACCACAGGACTGACAAGAAAGGAAGGGGACCATTGGTTCCCGCTTCCCCCCTCGAGCGACCCCGACAATGAGGCAACACGCTTCCAAGTTTCTCTCTTGTCGTCCCGTTTCCTCGTTCAATCTCATTTTTCCATTGACCGAAAGGGCAAGAAACTGTTTTCCTTTCATCCACAAAAAGGACACGATCGAACAGATCACCGTGTAATAGTATCGATTCCTCGATTCCGCTCTTTGATTCGAGAACCTCTGATTCTTGCAACTTGATTTTCTTCCATTGTCGTTTCGTCGTTGCGACGATTCAAATTTCAACGATTTCAAAAGGTTGCTTCGAAGTGGACACATTGCAATTGCGATTATTATGTTAATTTACAATATTGATAAACCAATTATTACCAATTATTATGTTAATTTCCAATATTGATTGAAGTTTAAGAAATAATTATAACATTGTAGAATAATGAAAGATAGAAATTTCGTTTTTTTTTTTTTTATTTAATTTAGCAAAGTTTTATCGTCCCAGTCGATCTAACTATCGTTACAATCTCGGATAGGTTTTGATTTATATCAAAATGTAGATAATTTCTTTCTTTGATAAACTTCAATTTGAAATTCGAGAACAAGGAAACCGTGTCGCTCTCTCATTTGAACTCGAGCATAAATTACCGAATGGCTCTGGATTCACCTCGCGCAGCGCGCAGTCACGTTAATTAAAGATCACCCTGCCCATAATGATCCGACGAAAAAAGTTTGATAGAGTTCTAACTCGTATACACGGACACGGTGGAAAGATGTTTGTAAGCAGGTTGCAGCTACAGTGTCACTTTAATTAAACTCCGGGCTATTACGACTGCTGAATATTTAATAGCTCGTTAGAAAAATAAAGCGAGAAACAGGCTGTAACGAATTCAGCAACTCCTCGGCAGCCTCGCTCTGGATCGCGTCAGGCAGAGGCAGGTAATTAGAGATGACACCTTACACGAGTAAACGGATCTACGCCTCTCTCTCTCTACGGTGAAAAATACTCGGTCTCTCTATCTCTGGATAAAAAATTCTCGGGCACATCGAGGCGCATCGATACGCGTCAGTTATAGAGATAATTGAACGTAGGGTGCGTTTCCATCGCGATACGCCGCGTCATGATTCTTAAGCGCGAGTGTCAACGGATAACCGGTTCTTTGCGCCGCATCGGGCCCGCGCAGAAATTAAATTAGCTTCTCACGGTGAAATTGAAAAATCCCTTAAACCGAGGCAACGTGAGCAAAAGTGGCTGGATGGGGAAATAGAAGAAGGGATAAGCAGCAAAGCCGAAAGAAAGAGCAAGAACGAGAAAGAGAGAGAGAGAGAGAGAGAAAGAGCGAAGAGAGGGGGAAGCGGCCGGGGGTAAAAACTCAGCGCACCGCGAAAACTCGTTTAAAGATGAAAGGCCGGCTAACGACTTATTTTCGATAAGGAAAAGTTAAGGCACTTGCCCCTCGCCACCATCACATCCAACTCTCGGCTCGAGCCCTCTGCGGCTCCTCGCTTGAAAACGGAGGGGTGAAAACTTGAAGCGTCGCTCGCGAGGGGTAGTTCTCCAGCGGCGACGAAGGACGGACGACGTGCTTCTTCCTTCGTTCGTCTCGCCCGCCTCTTCGCCTCTTCGTTTCTTCCCCCTTCCTCGACACTCCGCTGCTCTCCCTCTCCCTCCCTCTCTCTCTCTCTCTCTCTCTCTGTCGCATTCCACTCGCTCCTGAACATCGTGGCAAAAACACAACAGTTGCGCGGAACTCAATTCAATTGCTATGTCAAAACGATGTGAAATGGGATTGATGTAATTTGGTTAGGCGCGCGCGACCCCCTCCGCCACGTTGTCCCTCTGTCTTTGTTGCACCCTCGCCGCGGCTCGGCAACCCCCGCGGTGCCACGCCGTTTGTACCGTTGTCGACACCACTGTCCTCGCTCTCTCGTCGTTCTCTCGCGTCCTCTCGCGCATACCGGGTGTTTCCGCGGCAAACGACTCGATTCAAGGCTGATTCTAATGACTTATGAAGTCAAGCCAAATGACCGGGGGCTCACCCTCTTACGCGAAATCGCCGCTCTCCGCCTCTCCCTTTTCCCCTCCCCGGCCCTCCGTCGCCACCCCTCGCGGGACTTTCGATAACTTTCGAGCTTCACGGCGGGCAAATCGAATAATTTCGTCCCCGGCAATGGGACAACGAGTTCCCGTTTAGCCGGTCTGCCTGTCGTGTATAACTTGTATTATTGTTCGTTTCGTCGTGACAAAGAGGGGCGCCGGAAGAGCCAACAGAAACGGAGGCAGAGAAAGAGAGAGAGAGAGAGAGAGAGACGTTGCCGAGCGAAGAAATCGAGAGACAGCACGATTTGATTGTTACTCGTTACGGAAGCCGGTTCCATTATCTTCCTTTATTGTATTTGCAGCGACTAGCCCGCTACCCTTGCGCGCGTACGCGCAGAAACATTTTCTCGTCGGAGTGTCTCTCTGGCTCTATGTTGTGACAACGTCGTTAGAAGTGCGACCAAGTGCTGCTTTAAAGAGCGCTCGGTGATTATCAGCCTTATTTAGGATTAAGCTTATAATATATAACTTTTTAGCTTTGCCTTTTCAGTTGTCTCGATTACATTCGAGAAGAAGTTTCTTTTCGCTGCAGAAGCAAAAGAAAAAGGAAAAGAAAATCTCTCTCTCTCTCTCTCTCGGCGGAAAGAGACCGACGCGGCATCAATTTGAACATTTTAAATCGACGTGCAGCCTCGTTTACGAGGATATTCGCGAAATCGCCCGGTTCACCGCGGTAAACCTCATTAAACTTCTATTCCGGCTAGCCGGTTCTTGCCTGAATGGCCGATAATAGGTTGCCCCATGGAAAAATGGCGACGGCTAATTAGCTGCGCGTTGAAACGCCACACCGTCGGAGAAACGAAAACCAACGAAGAATGACAAAGAGAGAAAAGAAAAAAAATCGGAGAAGAAAAAAGATCAAAAAGGAAGAAAAAAGAGAAAAAGAAAGAAATGAAACAAAGGAGAGAAGTAAAGAACGTAACGAGAGGAAAAAGTAGCGCCACTTAAAGTTGGTTGTACCGCGAACAATCGTCTTGCTAATCGTGCGGCGCGAATGAAATTAATTCCGGCAGTGTCAAACGCGCGGCGACTAATTAGATTCTCCCCGTTAAGTATCGAGGCTGAAGTAAACCCGTTGAATAGGGAAACTAATAAGAACCGATTCCAAAGTGTTTCGCAAGTCACGAGCTCGAGGATAGTTTGATCAGTGCAGTTCGAAAGCCGCTTCAAGTGGCGCGTTTAACCGAGTTACGTTATTTCGCGCAAGCAATCTCGCCGTTTCTGCCGCGGGATTCGCTGAAAGTCGCCTAATTAGCCTCGTCGAGCGATACGCGCGCTCGAGTGTCGGTTGTACGATGCGTTTCAATGACGGTGAATTCGTGAAAAAGAGCATGTTATCGTTATCGTTACAACGTAATCACGCGAAAGACTTGCGATTATTAGTTGAACGATTTGCGCCGAATTATAAAATTCGTTATTGTTGTCTCTGGGATGAAGTATTTTCCTTGCGAGCGGATAACGAGACTGTTAGGGAACGATGTAACAGCGTTTCCCGGCCGTCTTCCATTACGTTCAGAAACCGAACGTAATGGAAAGATGGAAAACGATCGGCCAGCGAATCGGTCGCTGTCGGATTCGTCGCCGCGGAAGATCGAGAGACGCAGTAGCGACGTCGACGACGACGGCGACGACGGTGACGACGGCACTTTGATCGGTAACCTCGTTTATGGTGACGCTGGACACAGAATGTAGGAAACACCGATAACACCGGTGACGGAAATATCGACTTTTGAGAGCTGCCACGAGCATCCCCTCCCCTTGCTAGGGAGGCACATCAGCCCCTGGCGAATCACCCCATCACAGAGCGGACCTCTCGTTCCCTCGTCCATGACGAGGACAACCGGATGAGAAGCTACGACACGGAGTAAGAGAGGTAGATAGATAGGAATGGAGAGAGCGAGAGTACGCGGAGAGAATTGGAAGGAGAGAAACAGGGGCAAAGAGAGAGAGGGGGGGAGAGAGAGAGTGAGGAAGAAGGAAAGAGAAAAGAGGATGAGGAGGGACGTACATACAGAGAGAGGATCGACGAGTTCGGGTGAGCGTGGAACGCCGTCGGTTCTGAACGACGAGGCCTGGGGGGGGAGGGGAGAGGGAAGGACCGACCGCCCTGGTGGCGGTTGAAAGAACCAATTTTGTCCTAATAGAAAAATCCCCAGCGCCGAACCCAATTTATAAACCCGCAAACATGGCTGGCGGAGGGCGCTCCTCTCGCCTCGTCTTGCCTCTCTTCGCCTCGCCACGCTTCACCTCGCCACCGCCGAATCCCGACACACAACGCCGACGAACATCGGATTTATAAAGCCGAGTCAGCCGTGCACCATGTGCCGTAGACGCGCAAAATTCCTTTCGCATAAACGACCAAGACCGCCAGCGTCGAGCGCACACACGCCACAACTTGGCGAAGGAGGATGAGCACGGTAGAACGAGGACGGCGACGACGACGACGACGAAGCGAGGAGAAACGAGGAAAGCGATGGAAAATTGTCTAGTGCCCCGGCGTTGTACGCATCCGTGGATCTCTTGATTCTAGCGAGAGCAAGCTGGAAGCTCTCGTGCGCCCGATAAACGAGCCGGATGAACTCCGTTAGCGTGATCTCGTTACTCGATCTTCGCTCGACTTTCGCGAATTCTGGCTGTCGCTTCGCTTCCGGTTTCGTTCGCCGGAATCTTCTATCCGACGCTCGACTACCATAACGTAATTTTACGTATTCCTGCTGGCTAATTCTCGGCTAACTTCGCTCCAGCGACACGGAGACCGTCACGTCCAATGACGATATCCAGTTTTCCAAGACTTGCCAAGATGCTTAAGAAACTTTAAACAATTACGAACATAGACTAAACACAGGGTAGAAGTTTGACTCGCATCTTTTGAATCATCTGTAGTTTTTTGCAGAACAAACTTAGAATTAGATTCGACGTTTTCGCTTTAAAAAGATCCCTTTCCATTTGTCTCGAGGATCGAATATATGTCTCACCACCTCCTCGAACGTCCATCCCAAAGAAATAATATTAAAAACTTACAGAACGTCCTTAAAACGGAACAAAACCTCAACAAACGGCACAAACGAGAATTCCATGGATTTTTGTGCCTTTAGATTTCACATAAACGCACGGATGTCGACAATCTACGTAACAATGAAATGCTCTGTCACTCTGTCAACGGTGCAACACACTTGTGCTCTGCGGGTAGAAAGTTAAAATACACAACAGTTATCCTGCCCAACGATCCGGTAATGATACACGTTGACAAAAATCCCGTCACAATTATTACAAGCACGGGATCACGGTGCTGGTAACGAGTAATAATGGTCAAAGGGAGATGGCGAGCGATCGAAATGAGCGACAGAGCGTCGGAGAAAGTGAGATGGCGAGGAGAGACTCGGTAAGCGGAACACATGGCCCGAAAGGGTAACTCTCGCAGCGGTTACAAAGGTATCCAACAGGGATAAATACGTCGCAACTTGCGACGGCGCACGCCTCGCGCGTTTCTGCCGTGTATCTTGGCACATATGCACGCAGCAGGAATCGAGCCTGGTCCATCTGTAGCGAGCCGATTTTCCGACAAAGCCCGCGTAATCGATTTCAAATTTGATAACGCATAAACAGTCGACGGAGTATGTGCGAGAACGCGTTACGAACCCTTATCTCGCACGGTTTATCGTTCTTCCTCCGATTCGTTTCTTGATGAAATTATAACCCTCGTACAACGCTGCTGTTGCTGCGATCGTTCGAGCACGATGGATTTGGCGAGCAACAGCGAAACGTAAACGGCGCGGCATGGCGATGTAATTGCGGAGATAAGACGGTTCACTGGTTTGTCGCGATTCTAACGTGTTTCTATGGACTTGTATCCTTTGTGTCTTTTAATATCTCGATCTCGTTGCGAAATAACATTTATATAGCCGACATTACGATCTCCCTCTTATCAAATCGTACAATTCGCGGAGCGAGGTTGTTGGTAATTTACAATAGGCACGACTAAGATTGAACTAAAAAAATGACGAGGAGAATCTTCACGTTTGAACGTGGGAATGGGATTAAATTCTGTGAAACGAGTCCACGGTAGAGATTTAATTATTTGATTTACGAATCAGTTTTCAACTTTCAATCGAGCTTAACGTCAATCTAGAGAGGATCTAGGTCTGTTAAAAATCTCTAAAGACCTTGTCTCGAATACTTGACGTCTAGAAAACGAACATCGACTTGCTACTAGTTGGTAGCTTGGCAAGAGGAGAGGACCAAGCGACGCATGAAGCGTCGTCGCTCCTCCAAGTGGTCCCCGGTCACGGTTACGCTTTTAATCGCGCGTACGACTGTCTGACCCCGGTTCTCGTCCCCGTAGTTTATTTAACAGCGCCCTGGGCATCGGTAAACACGGGTTAGCGAATTGGCCCCAGGGCGAGACCGAATGATAGTTAACGTACCGCTAAACGCCATTGGAGAGAGCCTCGCGTCCCTTCCCGGCCGGAATATACCAAGGCTCGTATATTGCGTGCGCGAGGGGACCGAAATTTAATTTTGTGCTTTTTGTACACGCCAAATCGTTGTCTCTCCCACTTCGCATGGCCTCCGCTTCCCTTTCGCGCGCGCTCACCGTCGCTCTGTCTCACGCTCCCTCCCTGGCCCTTTCTCTTTCTCTCCGCTCGTATATTTCGCCTTCGTCCCGACGAAACGGGGGCGATAACGCAGGCGTCGACGAGATCTCGCCGCGATTTTCCACGCTCGTCGCGACACCGTTCTGAAGAATCGACCGTGGGTATCAACCGCGATTGCTGTCTGAATCTCGCTCGGTATTTTTTTTCTTCTTTCTTCTTTCTTTCACGAAAAAGAAACGGACCCAGTCTCTTTTCAGGGCAAGCGTTGCACAAAATGGCGATTCACTTCGAAACACCCAAGTATACCAGAGAGAAAGTATACATTCGATGGGAAGTTAATTTCGAATCAAGGAAAGAACGAATTGGTGCAGACTCAGTCTGTGTCATTGTCGCAGCAGTCGTAAGATTCAATGGAATTACATTTTCGATAACTTACTATTAGAAGTTTAAAATCGTATGGGATTAAATTTTACGGAGAAGTCGTATATCACAAAGATCAAACGCGAAGCAAGTAGAGTATACTTCTTCGCCTACTTCGCGAAAAGTACATATTACGGAACTCGTTTATACCTATGGAACTGAGATTTTACTGCATTTTCAACAAAAGATCGGATTGAAAGACGACCAGTCTTCTTCTGATCGCAGCAGTAGAACAACAGGCTTGGCTGGCCTGAATTTTAAACTCCAGAAAACAACAGCTTCGCACGTTGTTCTGTAAGATTCTCGTATTCAACGAGACTCGACGAAATCCTCGCCGCGAGACGCAACGGTGTCGTCGCCGACCAGATGATTAATTAATTCGCGATCGAGTCTCGACGAGAACGCTGAATCGACGAATAACCAGCTAGAACAAGAACGAACGAGCCAACGAGCGAGAGAGGAAGCAGCGGCCGGTGCGAGTGGGACGCAGTTCAGAGATGGTTGACTTGATGAAATCATGCCGCGAGAATTAAACCGAGGGATACCCGTGGCGTGTGTCGTCGTCGTCGCCGGCGTGTGGAGCAGGAGGACTCGGCTCGAGCTCCAATTGGCGGGAGCAAGACAACGGTAGGAGTTGACTGCAGTGTATACACAGTTAATTAAGCCGGAGTACCACGGAGAACGGTGGAGCGCGGATGCTGAGAGGCGGGAGAGATCGCTGGAACGTCAGACAGAGAAGTGTGCCGGTGGAAAATGGGAGAGAAAAAGAAAGGATGAGAAAGAGAGAGAGGGACAGAGAGAGATGGGAGTGAGAGGGAGAATGAGTGAACGAGGTGAAACGAGGCAAACGTGCTCCCGCCAATGCGAGCGAGACAGGGACGAGCGATTTTGTCCTGTGGGCTGCAAAGGTAATTTGCTCTCTGGATATGCAGTCTCAGTGGTTCTCAAGCGGCGTGGCGGGCTCGCGCGGGATTCCAGACCGCGCCACGTTGATCATTTCTCACTTGGTGATTTCGAAATTTCGTTTACTCAAACTCGAAGGACACAGTTTCTACCGGCTCTTTGCTCCATGATCGACCTGGTTTTTCACCTGGCAATGCTCCTCCGCGTCCCATTGCCAGTTTCGTTTCCACTATTACCAGCGTAAACAAAACGCCACCGGTCTCGACTGGTGAAAAATCGACGGCGTTTGTTGTTTCTCCTTTTTTCCTTTTTTTCTTTTTTCTTTTTTTTGTTTCCCGGCAGCCGGCGATTATTGCGCGATTGTGGCGCATTGTCAAAAGAAATTGCCAACGCGAAATTGCGTTTCCTACCGCGGTGAAATCCTTGCAGACGACAGACCGCCGGCTATCGGCGCGGAACGCGAATTAAAAACCAATATACGAACGCTTTCGGGATTGTTGGAAACACGCATTGTATATGTGGTGCAAGCGGCGGTGCGCTCGTACCACGTCCACATAATCTTTTCTAACTCGATTCCTATCGAAATCCTCGGAGCTCCGCCCCTCGCGACCGCAGGAAAAAAATGCCGCGTTTTTAATCCCACAAACGATTCCATTCATACCGATTACGATATTTCCATGGTTTTCGTTCCATGGTTTGCGTTAGTCGACGGCTACGCCACTGGGACCTGGGTCGAACGAGCGAATTGAAACCGCGGAAAAAGCAAAAAATGAAACCTAAATTCGCGGCGTTCGCCGCAACGCGACGATTTTCCTTGCATCGACGGTCAATCCGGGAAATAACCGAACAGTGTCCATCGAGTTTTTGCCTGGCAAACTCCATCTTCCGTAAATAAGAGAGACAGAGAGAGAGAGAGAGAGAGAAAAGGAAACAAACGGATCATCGTTCTAGTTACAATTCTTTCGTCCAACTTTTGCCAATCGTTCGTACAAATTATTGGAAAAATCGTCGTTCGAGCGTTCCTCGTGACGCGATTCCCTCGTTGGACGCTTCTTCTCCTCCTGGGCGCTCGACGAATTTCTCCAGATTACACAGAAAAATGCTCGCAGTGGCGCACGACGGATTAGGCCGAGGTTCGAAACCCAGAGATCCTTTCTACGTCGCGCTGAGATCGCCCGCTGAGAGTTTTCTCAAAACCTGTCGCGAAATCCGTCTAATGTTCACAAAACCCCTCGAGCAACGCCACCCGTGGCTACGGTAAACCAAACAAGCTTTTCTTCCGCGATTCCGTGCGCGGAAAACATGGTCGTTCGGCAACGATCGTCAGCGATCGCTCGTGAATTCCTTTCATCTCGCTTCTTTTGCCTCTTTATTTCGCACCTCCGTGATCGTAACAACAACCGCACCCCTGTAACGAGCGAGCTACCGACAGACCCGAAGAATCGGCCCGTGGAAAATTGGAGCGGATTCCCGGCGGCGTGCAAAACGGTCTCAATGGCCGACACAACGAAATTAGACTTATCTCGGTCATCGGGGGCCACCACGCAGCTGCCTGCCTCGCAGGATTCACGTCTTCGTGAATAGAGGCCGGTCCACGGTTCTCCTTTATTATAGCTGTGTCTCGGAAGGCTCGCGTTCCGATTTGCAAACAGCTCTTCTTGGTCCATCGACCGATTGAGAGCGCGGTTGCTCCTTTCGACGGCGGTGGACACGCGCCATTGTTGACCACCTATCGATCCTGATCAACGACGCTCTAAGACGCTCCACAATGAACAGTTTCGTTCACGGGCGTTTCCCATGCACGGGGATTTTTAGCCAATTTCGTGGAGATTCGATTTTGTTCCTTTTATTGGAGGCTGAATGAGCGTTCTCTTCGAGAGTTTTTCGAGAGTGTATGAAATTCTTTCGCTCGGAAGGAGACTCGGAATGGCGAGGCACGTCGTAGAAAATTGTGGCAAAGAGAACGTGTAATGCGGATCTTCTTAGTCGTGATTTTTAAAGGATCGACAATGGAAGAATTTTTTGGAGTAACAAAATGATGACGTTCCTCAATTTCATTTAACACGTGGATATACGAAGCTATATTTTCCTCTTTCTTTTTAGAATGAATAGAAACTTACGTTTATCTAGACTTGAATTTGCATCGTTCGAATCAGAAATTAGTAAGAGCAATTGAACAATTCCAATTTTATATAAACTGCATTTCATTCATTCAGGAATTATAAAAAGAGGAATATAAAAGAATTAAAATTGCTACTCAACATTTGAATTAGAGAGTAAAGGAAATCCGTCGATTCCCGTTTGTATGAATTGTTTCGTTTCAAGACGGGACTCTTTCTGTACAAAGAATTAAAATTATCTACGCAAGCAGTCGCGTACCTATGTACATCTATTGCTTCTCGTCCGCTGCAGAGTTTAAAAATTAGTGGAACTAGGGCGAGATAGTCGCTTATCTCGAGGAAAGTCGGGATCGGTATCAGCTGCTCCGAAAATGTCAAAAACAGGTTAAAACCGTTGCGGAGGAACTACCTGAGTTTTTCCAAGCAACGAGAGTTATCTGCCGGAGGAACGGTGTTCCGGGATCCCTCGAGCCTTTCTCTGATCGAGGATCAGCATTCAGGAAATTAGCTAAAACTGGAGATAAGTGCTGCAGTGCTGGCTCGAACCGGGCCGAGCAACGAAATAAACGCGTCGATCTGGTAACGTGGCCCGGCTCCCTCCGGCAGATATTTATCGCGGTAAGTGGGATCCGGTTAAATGCAACTTGTGATCTGATTCCAGAGAACCTAAAAGCACTTTCCTCTTCCTCGTGCTCGGGGGTTAGCTAGATTCGTGGCCGAGATTGCCGCTTGTTAACGCGCGTAAACGCGCCACGCACGACGGCCGACACGGCTGGCACGTGGGAACCGCGTTACACTACGTATAAAAGATCTCTCGAGAGGATCGATGTAGATTTATACGTCCATTGTCAGTCGCTCGTGTACGTTGTAACACTCGATTCTGTGTGTCAAATTTGTTACAGGTATACCCACGTAGGAAGCCGATGAATAGATTTTTAGTCTGTGAAATTTCGTTGCCGAACGTGTCTGTATAGTTGTTACAACAATAAAGCTCTACAATCGCGTTAATTGAAAATTAACGGGGAAAATCAATTTCAGTTAGGTTAACTTTAATATTCATGTGGCATCGATGCGAATATCAACGACAATGCGAGATCGATAAGGAAATTATTACATCGTAATAATGTATGGAACGCTAAAAATCCATCTATTATACGCATCACGCTGAACGAAATTGAATTATCACGCGTGAAAAATGATCTAAAAGAAAAAGAAAAGGAGAGATATGATGCAGCAACGACAACTTTCTGTAGTGCGAATTTCATTTTGTTTATAGATTTTACTTGCAAATTTCCTGCGCGAACGTACGCTATCAATCTCGAGTGTGCCAATCATCGTGCTTGCGCTTACATCTTTCGTCAGAAATCGTAGAAAACCGCACCGTGAATTTCACGTTTCACCCCCTGAAATTACCGCGATAGAACGTAAACGACACCGGCCGCGTATCGATTCGTTTCGAAGTCCAATTACTTGTAACATAGAACGTTTATGCGTCCACGGTGTGTGAAACGCTGACGCATTATTTCGCCGGGACAATTATAATCGGGACGCGTGGACCCGTGGGTTCTCTGCGCGGGGTGGGATTTTCTACAACGGGAGGGCGGTGAATCGGCCCGCAACGTATAATTTGCCTCGATTTTCGACGGATCGATTTTGAGCAGCTACTGTTTCGCTACAGGCGGATATCTTTTGTGGCGCGGTTTTGTGGGCGTACACTTCCCCCTGGGCTAAAACGCCAAATGGTAACAACGATACGCGGAATCGAATGCGGAATGGGAAACGGGGATTTGTTTTGTGCGCGCCGGTTTCCCGTGCGCGAATGATCGAGAGAAAGGAAGAAAAAAAGAAAAAAGAAAAAAAAGGAAAGGAGGAAACAATCCGCGCGTCGTCGTTCCAGACAACTGGAAACCATCGTCCGCGAAACCTTGTCTCTTTGTCACGGGGCTAATTCCGAAAGTTTCGTGGGAAGGAAATCGAGATAAAAATCGGTCGACGGTGGCTCTACGGTTTCGATAGCGCGCACCACTGAACCATTAGATGTTCGAACCATTTTCGGGAAATATTTCGTAAATACTCGTCTCGCGGGCTCTTCCCATTTACGAAAAAATTTCTTTGAAATTTTTATGGAGTTAATTGTTAGCTTACTATTGAGAAACTAATGAGACTTGATTTATGTATTTTAACAATCAAAAAACACGGTGCAGAACATTTAGGTACACTGGCTGCACAATTTTTCTCTCACAGTCGTGAAATAGAAATGGTAGAAAAATTTCATTATCATTCTCGGAAAAGTTAATCGAACTATATGGTGGAAAGCGAAAAAAAATGCTCCGAAAATATTACTCGAAAAAAATGTCTCGCACACTTCGTTCGTCGACTAATCCATATCAAAAGACAAGGAATGAGAAAACTGTTCACGATCAGTTATCGTATACTGTGAAACAAGAGTGAAATGAATCGTACACCATGCGAGTAAAAAGATTTCTCCAACTCTATAGCAAAAGTAACGATCTTAACGATCTTAACGATATTCAACAACGAGGACAGAGAGTAGGATCGAAAATATTACTCCAAAAATCTCGCACGCTTCGTTCGTCGTACTAATCCATACCAAAAGACAAGAAATGAGAAAATTGTTCACGATCAATTATCGTATACTATGCAAAAGTGAAAAGATCTCTCCAACTCTATGACGAAAGCACAACGATATTATCCAACAACGGGGGCAGAGAGTAGGATCGAGACGAAGCAATTACGCCGTTGAAACGTCGTCGTGCCGCGTAGCGGCGGCGGTTGCTCGGTCGGTGGGGGCGAAGGCGAGTTAAATAGCTTAACCGAGCGTCTTCGGAAAAATCGCGGGCGTCTGGTGCACGCGTAATGCGCGCGTAACGCGGTCAGGTAGCGCGCGCGCCAAGTCCCGGCCCGAACGCTTCCAGCATCCAGAAGCGTAGGAGGCTTGGCGTAAGCGGTAAGCTTTACCTCATTTCTGGCAATTACAGGGGATGCCAGAATCCGCCGCAAGAATCAAGCCTCGCCGGTCTCGCCTGTGTGTAAAGGACATGTACGTGTACGTGTGCGTGGCGGCGTCGGTTTACGCGAGCCACCCCTCTGTGTCGCGCGTGTGCGCGCACAGCCACCCCTCGAGTGTGTATCCATCCCTCGAGCCGGCTCGCACACTCCGACAAGCCGCTTACACGTACGAGACGGTGGAATCGGTGGACGTACGGTGTCACAGAAGCCCGACTCGAGTCCACCTCTTCTACCCCTGCGAATTAACCCCACCTAAACGCCACGGGGGAGAGGGTGAAACGGTTACCAGTGGCGTTTGAGCACCACTGTTCTCGCCATGTTCCCGGATCCAAGGCCCGATTGGCTCGAAATCCCTCGAACAGCGAAGCTCATTCGCCGAACCAAGCCACGCCTCGACCGACGAGTTCTGGACCACCTCTTTCCAACGAGCGTCTTCGACGCGGGTAGTTGTGTGCAGCTACAACAAAGGTCACCCCGCTGCTCGACCAACCGACTAGTCCTCGTTGGCACGACGCACGCTCAACAACTTCGACCTTAGCCGAGGCGACAATTTTATTTCACCTTTGGCCCGCAGCCGCTACCTCGCCGCACGACACGCTGCTTCCTGCCCGACTCGACCTGCCTGCTCCACTTTCTCGTTGTTCGAGCCTCGAACCGTTGCACGCTTGCACGTGATCCAGGAATTTTGCTAGGACGACGAGAACTTGACACCGTTAGATTGACAATTTCGTTGGACAGGAGCATCTGGGGAAAGAAGACTCTCTATCGATGTCTAGAAGCATCCTCAGACTGGTTCCTCGCACAAATGACGCCTTTGGGGATCGAGTCGGCTGACACAGTAAGAAGAGGAAATTGAACGTCGTGTAGAGTGTCGAGGAGAAGCTGGCAAGTAAAGAACGTACGAGACTCGAATTAGTGTTGTGATGCGGCAAGGATCAATCCATGAGATGTGTTTCAAACCAACGGTACCGTTGTCAAAATTACGTGCACCTTCGCGTAAATATTACGATCCGCTGAACAAATAGACGAATAGCCATTATTCGACGAGCTTTAGGTTAGGTACAAGAACGATCAAGGTGTTGTTTCGATATACTACTCGATAAGCTATTGCAAGTGTATCCGACAAGGACATCCTGCAATAACGAAGAAGAGAAAGAAATCGCGTGGTGGAGCAACCACTCTGTATTCAAAATGTATTCTAAATTCACGTGTCCAGGACAATCATTTCGTGTCTCGATTCAGCAATAGTGCGTTCAGAGAAGGATCGCCGACGAAGTTGCCTTCGCCAGGAACGAAGGGCAAGCAGGCCAAAGACGGTAGCTCGATCCAAGATCGTACATTGGATTTTCAACGATGGACTCGCAGCAGCTAGTCGACACCGCCTCTCAGAACAGCCAGGACATCGTCCTGCCGAAGCCAGCGAGCAGCACGCCTAGGCACAGCATCGACGCGATCCTCGGACTGGCGAACAAGAGGAGTCATCAGGAAATGGAGGATAACGCTCGTGACACGCAGGAAAACACAGGTAACGTTCGCTGCTACGTTCCGTCTGGATGACCGACTCATTTCACTTGGAAGGGACGACGTTGTGATTTGATTGCGCCTTGTTGCTCTTGCAACGAACTTTTAGAGAATTTCACGTCACTCGAAATCCAAGTTCGAATATCTATGCGGTATATTTTATAATTTAATTAGATTCAAGTGCAATTTAAATTACTTTAAATTTTCCATATCGCTTTCGAACTAAACGGGCCATTCGTCTTTGATTAGGAAAATAGCCTGCTCGAAATAGGAACAAGAATCAAAATACATGCGTGTAATTTCAATCAATTGGAGTCAACAGCGTTCTATTAACGTTACTTTAAATTAAGCCGACTGACAAGATCTAATTAATAGAAACGCGGCACGTTCCGTCCGTCGGATTGATAGACCCACGAAGCAACCAGTCACGAGCGTTTCTCTGTCGCAGTGTATCTCTCGGATCTGGCACGCTGGATCCCAAATCCCAAAACGGCTCAAGTTACCCTCGGAGACTTATTAATAAAGCAGCTTCGATCAATCATTTCATCCAATTACTGGGTTTCACAGTTATCCTGCACTCGAATCTGGAATTTGTCTTAAACGTACGGCAACGAGCGACCATCCATGCGGAGTATGCTCGTTTTTAATAAAAATCTCGCGATATTTTCTGTTACTGTTCAACTGATCCAACAACACTTCGATCGAATGGAAAATTATCGAACGAATATTGAAATGTACGAAATGTCGTCTCGTTGCTATTATCCTTTCAATGTCTCTCGACGACGAATTTCGATTATTAGAAAATTATTGAGCGAAAATGAAAGATACGGAGAATCGTTTTATTTTACATTTTCGTTATCTTTTTAATTCCTTCGGCAGCAATATTTGGAGCAATTAAGGCTAACGATACGCCAGTTGCTCCGACACGTCCGCCACGATTAGCGTAACAAATAAATTGGCGTTCCGCGTGCGTGGCAACATTCTTCCGATCAGCTAATGATACGTTGGTTAGGCAAATTGTGATGACGCTGGCGATAATTTTATCTTGGAAAACCGCAATACGTCTTTCCTTGCTTAGCTAACGCTAATTATTGTAATGCGTTAACACGTTCAGCTAGGTCCACGGACGCTGGGAAATATAATTGCCTTTGTACCATGATTGTTCGTCGCGTCTAATTACGTTCAATTACTTATACGTTCGATCGAGATTTCTTTGGAATTTGAAATCCTTCGATGACCCGAACGATGTCTGCACGATGCAATATCTGAATATCCGATAATGCAATTCAAATACTTATTAAACAGAACACCTGCTTCTACCGCACTTCGCTGGCTTCAGTCAAAATATATTCGACAAATTTAATTCGCCGTTTGATCGAAATCCTGTGACGTTGATCTTGCCTTGAATTCTTTATGCTTTCAACAGATCTCTTGTCTGCTCTTTAAATATTCTTTCGCACAGTCGTTCATTCGTTTAAGCGAAATAATTAATGTGGTACAGCACACGTGGTGAAACGTACGAGAAACTATTATATAAATAGGTATATAAAGTGAACTTTATAGAGTGAAATTTTATACTTTTAGAATTCTGAAGATGATATGAAGAATGAAATATGATATGAAGATGATATAGAAGATGATATGAAATGATAATTAAGATGATATAATTAAAACAAATTACGGAACATCGTTTCATTTTCTCTTTTTTTTTCTTTTTTACGAGTTACACCTCTTGTGTGTACTCGTCTTTATTTTAGATAACCTAGTTACTTTAGATACCTCTTGTTTACTTTAGATAATATTAAAACAAATGACGGTAGTATAGAATTTTTCAAAGTAAGCTTCTGCTCGATTAACACAAACCTGGTCAAAGAGTACCAGAAACATAAATGCAACGAAGCTACGATTTTTTGTATTCATGTACAACGTATCAAGAACTCGTCTCACTTGTAATTACTTCGTTTCACCAAATGTATCTATTTGAATCTCTTAATCTTCTACAATTACAAATCCATCCCTCGATCCGCAGCAACCTCTCGAATTATGATCACGTCGATCATTTTTTTATATTCTTTCACGAAAGTGACCGAATATGTCCGCAGCAGATGCAGCGAGCAATGTTAACGTGTAACTAAAAAAATCTTTTATATTACCAACATTCGGATGACATGCTATGTCGATGTACGCGACTAATTAATCGTTACTGAAGCATTTTCTCCGCATCGCCGTATTGGTCAAAACGATATATCCGATAATTTCAATTTTCGAGAACGAACGGCGCGCGCGTCTTTCTCGGATCGTCGTCGATTTTCGTCGCGAAAACGTTCTAGCCACCGACTGTCCTTTATTATGTCATTCTGTATCGGCTGCACGCGTTCCCGGAGCTATCGACGCAACACTCTCGCCCGGTAGGATCAAAATCGACAAAACAATTTCGTACGGGCGCTGTATTCGTTCTTTTTTTACCCTTCGACTGCGTCATCGAAAGCCACCGTTAACGAAAAAATTACGGGCTCAAAGAGAAAGAGAGAAAGAGAAGAAAAGAGAGAGAGAGAGAGATACAGTATCAATCAATACACGAGTGGTACACCACGTGAATCGGCAACCGTTGCCGGCTCGACTTCCGGTCCCGAGGCTCGATATTCCGTTTATCGTATCTCCAAGCTTTGTGTAATCTCGTTGGTCGCGACTGGATTACCGTAAATGATCACCGAAACGCTTTTGCATAATGTACTTGTCGTATGTCACCAGAGAGAGCGGTGGATCGGTTCGTTGTAACCGGCTCTCTGTGTAGACGATCGGACAGATCGATCCCCCAGAGGTAGCGCTGAGAGAAAGAAAGTCATCGTCGAATGACTCTTTGATTTATTTATTTCGCGTTTTTCACCCGTTCCTTCCTCCCTCTCCCCTCCCCCCCCTCCCCTGAGGGGTCGCTTTTTGCAACGATTAATGCGTTCCGATAGCGTGATCGTTTCGCTTCGTCCATCACGTCGCTGGCGCTTGGTAGCAACCAAGTAGCTCGTCGATTTATCTTTATTTGATCGTACGTTCGATCCGATCAAGGCGCGAGGAGAGAACGTTCAAAGAACAGGACGTCGTCAAATACGAAATCGGAGGAGTATCGTAATTCGTGATTGGAGGACGTCTTAATGGGAGATAACCGATCGAACGTTCCAATGGAGGATGCACGTACTTAATAACGAAGAAAGTTTAACGAATGAAAATGGGATCAATTTTCTAATGGGAAAATTCCTAAGACCAGCCAACGTAACGTCGTCCGTTTCCAGTGAAAATCTACTCGGCACGTAGGAGAATCTTCTGAGAAACAGCTCACGTGTGAAAAATCGTTTTTTTTTTTTCTTTTAATGCAAATAATAGAAACGACAATAATCGAGTCGTTCGCAGTTTAGGAGAACGATCTGCGCTCTGTGACGATGGAATCGAGAGGAAAAGGTACATCAGGGAGGCCGATAGGAGGACAGAAGACAGAATTGAAGGGGGGGAAGAGGGGGAAGGGAGGAAAGAAGAAAAGCCGAGAGAAAGAACGGAGGCTGCTTAGGCAAAGTCCAGGTCTTGTTCCGCTAATCGAATTATCATTAATTATGATACCGCATGCGAGAAGGAAGAAAAAAAAGGTTAAAGGCGAGGCCCGGCCCTCCGCTAATAAGTACGACGAAGGGATGGTAGAAGAACGGAGAGAGATACTGGCCGAAAAAAGGAGATGGATGGAAGCGGCTTTAAGTCAGTCGCTTCTTAAGAACTGAATTGACGTGTCTACTAATGGATCGCGCCTGCCCCATCTACTTTCTTCTTCAGCTTCTTTTTTGTCGTTTTGTCCTGCTTCTCCTTCTCCTTCTACTCTTTCTTCATCTTCTTCTTCTTCTTCTTCTTCTTCTTCTTCTTCTTCTTCTTCTTCGTGTACCACCACTGTTACTGGCGCGGCTACTTCCACAGCTTAAAACAAATCTGTTATATCCTCGTCGAGAAGGTTCCACGTACGCCCCGATCATCGAGCAGATTCGAGATTTTTGAAAATGGGAAATTCTTCGTTTTCACGCGGCCTAGTGGACGCCTCGATCAGAAGCTTTTTAAGCAGTTAATGTTGTTTGTTAGAATGTTATTTATCCAAGACCCATTAGAAGACAAACAGTTCATGCGAAACGAGTTTATAAATTCTCTCCACTATTAGAAATTTCCAAAGGAAATTTTCAAAAACTGTGTCGTGAAGAAGAAAATTTTGTATTTCGTTAAACATGGCCCAATTATTAATAATTTTCTACTCCAAATTTTCTGTTTCTGAATTTTTTTTTCTTTTTCTTGTGAAATATTTATTTTTGCTACTTTTACTAACTTTCTCGATTTCCCTAATATCTGCAGTTCCTCGTTCAAACAATCAGAGTTCCACGTCCGGATAAGTAGATTCGGCCGGGAGGAGTTCGTTTAATCGGATACCATCTAAAATCGTAACAAGACGCTATCAGACGAGTATATTCGAGTAACATTGTCGACGATCTAAACTGTATTCTTCCACAATGTCGCGGACACGCGTTTATAATTCGTGCGTTCTCGGTTGGGTATCGCGATTATCCTTCGCGCAAACACGCTACATAATACGATCATTCGCGATAAAAAAAAAAAAGAAGAAAGAAAGAAACGAACACAGCAAAAGGGCATTAAGCGGTCTCCGTTTTTGCTCGCATTTTCATATAACGCGACATTTTGCGTTGCCTGTCGCCCGTTTTAATTTCCCCCCGGTCGTGCGTTTAATGAAACGAATGGCGCGGCGCGCGACGCGTACGAAACGATCGTTAATATTTTCAGTTAGAGACGAGAGATTAATCATTCCGTGTCCCCTCGTTTCTACCTTCGTTCCTCTTCTTTCTCTCTCTCTCTCTCTCTCTCTCTCTCTCTCTCTTTTCCGAGATCATCGAATATGTACTTTTCCTCCTGGTGGTGATAATGAATTCGAGAACACACAACTCCCTGTTAATATACGATATTGCAGTCTAGTTAGGCTTGTTCGATAAGTTTTCCACCGTGAGGATATAATTCGAAGTGACACGTTGTCGAGATAAATCGGTTCGATAGGTGAATTAAGGCGCAGGCAAGAGGAATGAAAGTGGACGAGAGAGGGAGGGAGAGAGAGAAGAAAAGAAAAAAGAAAACGGACGCGGGAGGAGCGTTAAGTGTGCCGCAATCAATCTTACCTTGTACGCGCGCCCAGAAGATTAATGCACTTTCAAATTTCATTAATTCTTCGCTGCATAATGAGCCGCGGGGCGAACGAATAACTTTCCTTAACGCCGCGGTAATGCCGCCGAGAACCTCCGCACTGTAATTGCATCAATTCGTTGGTAATTCGCACAATTATCCTTTCTGATTTTCCGGCCGGCACCGGAGAGCTAACTGCTCGAGAGCACGCTTCCAATTAATCACGCGCGGCCTCCACGAATCTCTCGCGCGTAATTAAAGTATGTCGTACGCCGCGAATCGGCACGATTAATCGGGTGTCTTTGCGGGAGACCCCGGCAAGCGAGACATCGCCCGAGACGATAGCCTCCGCACTGTTCGAGATATTTACCTCGAGATTCGTGCCACGCGACTCGGACACCTTTGAGTTTTCTCGCAACATTGAATTCGTTTCGAGCGTAATTTCGCTGACCTCCGGATCGTTGACGCGTGTGGAAAATTACGGGAAAATTAGGGAAAGCGTGAGTAGGGGAAAAAAGTAGCGGAAAGTGTACAGGTTTGAATAGTTTTACGATAAGACTTTTATTTACGAAGTAGGTAGTAGGATCACCTTTGGTGACATAAACTTAAAATAGCTGTAAACTGATATAGTGATTGGTTTCAAGAATAATGAGATTGATTACTTTATAATAGTAGTTTTGGCGAAGAGAAATGAGGTTACTATAGGATAATCATCAGATTCTCTTTCCTATTAAATTAATCACAGCAATATCTAAATCTCTATAATCCATTTTTAACCAAAAAATTGAAAATGCAGAAGATTATCGTTTCCACACGGCTTGAAAGTTCTCCAAGGCTCTTGAAGACTCTATATATCAAAATAGTTGCCAAGACAGTCTCTTTGATTGTTAAAAATATAATTTAGAACTTCTCATTACTGTCGAAATAAATCACACATATTCCATTCCTACTATTAATAATCACTATTATCTAAAGTACAAAGGAGAAATGAGACGAGTATATTTCACTTTCACGATAGCCAGTTATTCAGCTACTGATTGATACACAGATATGCATTGAACGTCTTTGAAAGATCGTTCTTCTTAAGTATTGGATACTTCATTTAAAACGTCTTTGAAAGATCGTTCTTCTTAAGTATTGGATACTTCATTTAATTACGCGCTCCGATCCGTTCAATTAAAGATCGATCATGATGTTTCGCGCATTACAATTACCGCACTTACTCCAGACAGTGACAGTCGGCATTCTTCAAAGGTGCAGCAAAATCGCGAACTCTCACTGCGAGGAGATCTTTCGATAAACAGATTCAAAACAGATTCGCTGCACGGGTTCAATTCAAAATCTTCGGCGCTTCAAAATGATCCAGTGCCACTGAAATTAAAGAACGCTCAAAGATTTTAAGGGGGATTGCGATCTGCAAACACGTCGCTAAAGAATGAAAACGAAACGTGTGACTGTTCATATTGGTAAGCAAAACGATCCTCGTGAAAAAGAAGAGAATGAAAGACCTTTAAAAGATCGGTAAATTCATTATTAAATAGATATTTCTTCTGAACAAGGAGATTAGCACCATGATGATTGATTAGTGTTCTCTTAGCGTAATTCAAGAATCTCCTTGAGAGATTTCAAACGGGATGAAACTAGATTTCAAGTCAACGAAACTTGTTTCATCCCCTAAATGCTACAACTTACTATTTCACTCCCCATAAACGCATGAAAATTCACGCAAGTCCAGCGTTACATTATTTCTGCTATTTTCCCGTAAATGCACAAACATCGACAGCCTGCGATAATTAATAGTTGCATGACGTTAGTGTAGCGTTATTAGTCGTCAAAGGGTTAACCTTTGGACGACAGTGTTTTTTTTCTTTTTCTTTCTTTTCTTTTCTTTTCTTTTTTTTTTCTCTCGACTGGCGCTACGAAAGAATAAAAAGTACGTACACACAATAACAAGTGGAGGACGAAGGATTAATAGAGAGAAAATGTTCCCATTGAAAGGAACGATGGTATTAAAACGGTCTCTGGATAGAGGTAACAGCGTCGCGGCGTCCTGGAACGCCGCAGGTAAAAGTGCTTTGTTAGGGGGAGTAATTTCGATCGCGTGACAACGGCAATATAGCGCCAGTGGAAGGAGGCACGGGCAATTACGTGTAATTTCATACCCATTTATTGCCGGGAGAGAGAGCTCGTTTTTCGACTGCTTCTCGAGTCTCACCAGCGGCGATCGGCTCGGGATCGGACCGAGAGAACTCGAAACGAGCCCGGGCTACGCCGGATTAATCGATTTTACCTTGTCGAATAAAACGGTGTCGCGTGTTCGCGATATTAACCCGCTCGTTAAACAGCGCGGAACAAAATACCGCCAAGTCCCGGTGACTAATGATCGCGGTAATATTGATTTTTAACGCGATAGAGATCGCGGGAGGACCTAAAAAGTTCGAGGGTACCACTTGCTGTTAAGTGTAGTTTGTTTCATGGCCACGAGCGTTCCTATTAAGTCTTTCGTGAAATAAAATCTCAAGCCTGAGTTTTTATTTTTGCCATCATGAGTCCGATTCGATATTTCTGTTGTTCCTTTAGACTCTACCGCCGGGAATTCTTTACCACTTTTGCCACGATTGGAAGCAAACGTAGATATTTGGAGTGTATCTGTATCTTCTCAGTACCGTGTTCATCTATAATAATACTATTATATAATTACTTACACCAATACATAGTGTTATATATTACATAGTACTAATAATACTAATAATATTACCAGGCGTGTCTTCGCATGACCAATTTTTCACTCATCCTCACTTATTATTCCAACGAACATCAACTATTATTTCCACCATCAACTAATTTCTAACATATTTCTAACGTGCCATCCATCCCTTCAAAACCTGCCTGCCGGTCCTTGGAAAACTTAGCAACGGACTTAATCTGCTCCAATCGATTTCACTTCCAACCTTTCCGTAGGTGTTTCACAGTAAACTTCCTCCTGTTCTCAAACGAGACACTATCCGATTTTACGATTTCGTTGATTCCCTTCCCCGACATCGCGATATAGCGTCACGAAGTCCGATTTCCGTGAAGTAGTCTTCTTTTTTCTTTTTTTTTCTTTTTTACGAGCGATCGTCGATTTCGTTCAGAGTGGTGAAAGACAGGGACCGAGCGATCTCGCGGGAACGAGCGAGCGAACGAGAAACGCGCCGATTTAACCGAATTACCGTTGGATCAAAGCTTGCGAGTGGTAATTGGTGCACAGGTGTCGCCGATCAATCGTACACCGACCGTCGGGGAAGCTATTTCGCTCGGATACCGAAACGCTTCGTGATCGATAGGACGAGCAGACGCCAGTGCCTAGACGAATTCAATGAGACACGTCATCGAAGCGACGATACAGAGAGACAGAACGAGTTGATAGAGGGGCCGAGCGAGCCGACTGGCTGGCGGAAACAAAGGAAGCGGAGACACTCGTCGCAGGATATACCTGTGATTTGCGCGCTGATTAGCGATTAGAAGTGATTACCCTTGAACATATCCGTGTGTATAGGTGTGTGTGTGTGTGTGTGTGTGTGTCTGTGTGTAGAGTGAGACACGAACGATTAGGGCGACGTTGCTGCGACGTTTATCGCCGGTTTATAATTGAAAATCGTGGTCGTAATGGAAACAATCGTAGACTCGCTTTCGCACGCGGTGATCTTTATTTAGAATAGCTTGAGTCTAATTCGTGTCGACTAGATCTGTGGTGAAGATTTACAATATGGTAATTTTTTTTATACGATGGTATCGCGGTTTGTGTTTTTTCCAAGTGGAATTTCTTTGAAATTTCGCCTTTCGTAGAATGATTCTAATTTTCCAAAATTCTAAGTTCCAGAATGTTTGCATCATGACCGTACTCGAGCTTTCGAACTGATGCAAATATCTCATGCTTGGCGCACAGTCGTCTGGCGTGGTAAAGCAGCGCAGACGATTCTGGTCAGGTCGATTCGTTTGGATAGCGCGCATACGTATGCGAGAATTCGTATTCGTGCCTGCGCGACGTCGATGGAGAGATTGTAATAAGGCTCGCATGCTGGGGAACAATTAAATTATTAGTAGATACATTGTGCACGACGGGATGTTTTATTGCACGGTGCATTCTGGTTCCGTCCTGCTTTCGAACCTTGCTTGCGACCATCGTGGGACGTTTAGCTTTATCCGCGCAGTGACACGTACGCGTGTGGACGATTTAAAAGCTTATTCTTCGCGCGGATTTGCCGGAAAATTTCGATCAACGTTTTCAATGATACGTAAAGTTCCTGTCTGAAGCTTCTTTTTTCCGAGTCTCAGATCGTTTAATACTACGATTTTTAATAAAAAGAAAAGCTTCGGTACGAAGTAAATCGCGTTTAACTAAAGGAAAAAAGGAAAGTATAAATTTCATGTCCAAGAAAATGCAAGCTTATCGTTACAGTTACGGCGATTGATATCACGTTAAAAGAAAAAAAGAAAAGATGATTTAATTGCTCGCTTCAATTTTTAGTAGCTGTTGGCCTGGTTGAAATTATTCAAAAGCGAGCACTTCGATTTATAAATCGTAGCGAAGAATTGACTCGAAACTCTTGATTTAATTGCAACATTTTCGCAGTCGCTTTCGGATCGTGTTTATTAAACACGATGTAAAGGCTCACGAACGAACGCACACCACCGGCGTCGCACGATGTGGCCAGAGATATCCCAATAATAGCTGCACGCCAGCGAACAATTAAATTATTAAGTAGTAACGATAACGAGGGCCAGTCGCGTTGATTACTATTATAATGAAGGCACCAACGAATCGCAGTCCGTTCGTGGAGAAAACGCGAGCAAATATCCCGAGACTTGTCGCGCCGTATTTTTTTTCCTCTCTCTCTCTTTTGCAATGCGCTTACAAAATCTCGCGTTAGATATAGAAACGAATTATGGTAACGAGAACACGGAAAGCGGTCAGCCTCGAATGATGTTAATTGTTTTCTCGCGGATTGAACTGTTGAACAGCATTCTTTTTTTTTTTTGCTTTTTCACACAAAAATTGTGAATGATTGAACGTGATCAACAAATTTGTTAAATTATCCAACACTCGTCGATTTTGTTCTTGCAAAATTAATTGCTCTTGCTAAATCAGTTTGAGTCACATCGAGGAAATCGATCAATGTATCGCAGAATTACCGATCAAAAATTTCGACAGAACTTCCTTTCGACCTGTTAAGAAAAGTATCGTGTTCAAACATTTGTAGATAATTTTTATGAATACATTATACGTATTACACGAAACATTTTGAAATTTCATTAGCACCGTAATGAAACCTGACCGTCGTGATTATATTGCTGAAATCCTATATACATTTCCAGATTGGTTTCAAATTTGGCCGATATGATAATCTATAATAATCTCATGTCCCATTATATCGCGTTATTAATAAAATTGCAAGACATTTCGTATTTTTCTTCTGTATAACTGTCTCGAATTGTCAGTCAGTACCTATGTAATTCGTTCCTATGTAATTGACTAGGGAGTCGTCGATTTTCGTTCACTCGTGATTTCAACGTAATTTCAACGAGATTTCGCGGCAAGATGGCGTCCAATTAGGCTCACACGAGGCCTTCCCCCCACCGTCCCTAGTCAATTAAACAATTTCTAACTCCGGTATCGTTTCAATTAACGCACCTCGAGATGATTACCAGTTCGTTGACCCGTTTAGATGGAAATTTTATCCCCGTTGCAAGAACTTGATGACAGCTTAAGAGCCTTTCGCCGGCCGTTCTTAAGACACGCTTCGTGCACGTTCTCGCTCTCCTCGCCACCCTTCTCTTCCTCGTCGTTCGCGTTCTCTCGCCACCGCTTTGACAATTTAATAATTCGATACCGGTACGCGAATAATCGACGAACTCGATACTCTCTTCTTCTCTCCTCTTCTCTCGCTCGATCGAGAAAGGATCGAGAGATCACGTGATCTCCTCTCCGTGTTTCTCCTCTCTTCCTCCATCTTCCGGCGTCTCGAACCTTCTCGGCATGTTCCTCATCCCCTTCAGCGCGATAAAATTCACCCCCTCCGCGGCTGCTGAAAGCAGTCGGCCAGTGCCCCAGAAAAATGATCATATCCGATCAGGCTGACTTTTGCTCGAGTAACCAGCTTTCGTACAACCGCCGCGTGAATTAACGATTCCGGTTCGACAGCAGCTGCGTCTCGAGCTCGTTCGTTGAGAAATCGTACCGTTTCACGTTCAGCTTTGATGATTGTATCTAATCCGCTGATTAGGTACAACAGTTACTACTTCGATCGCGTAAAACGACAACTACTTTGACCAGTTGCAACGAGTCGCGATTGTTTTATTGGCGAGTTAACAAGCTGCGCGATACTTGAAATGTTTGTATCCTTCCATTTAAATAATTTCATCAATGTATAATGAATCGTTGAGCAACATCTGCTAACATTATCAAAGGGAAATTTATAGATTTATTAGTAACACCTATTTCGAAAGATACATTTGTGTTATACGAAATCACTCGAATTTCATTGCGCCAAGTGAAAATATTTGTAATTCTAAGAATTTACGGAAGACACGCAGTTATTCATAAAGCGAAGGCAAATTTTGTTAATTTCTGTACTTCTCGACGAAATTTTCTGGTAATCGGAGTGTTCTCTGTTCAACTCTTCACAATCCGCAATTCCACGTGTCACACGTACGTAAATACGCCAGAGCAGTCGAGATTAATCTTCGTCCGCAATATTCTTTTTTTCGCCAAATCTCATGCTCATCTTGCCACTCGCGCGACAATCGAATGACGTCTGCCCTCCTGGTAACCCTGTTTCGCGGGAACGCCAAAGGTAGTCGGCGCGCCGCGTGGAAAAACAGGATAACTTTACGGGACGTAGACGATTTTCATGGATCGATACGTGCGTCAGATTAAAGTACGCGACAGGTGACAGTGGCTTTTACGAAGAAATTTCCGTCGAAACTTTGTGCCGCGCAAAGTGGCCATTGCGTTTCGTTCCGGAGATAAAAACCGTGGCGAGGAGAACCAGAAGAAGTCCACGGAGACAGGAGAAAATAAAGATCAGAGAAAACGAGCGAAAGAGAACGAGAGAAAGTGTGCGAGGAAGACAGAGAGAGAGAGAGAGAGAGAGAGGAGAAAAGGAGAGGGATGGGACCGGTGACGGTCCACGAGAAGACAAATTCTGTAATCCTCTTTGGTCGGCGAGCTAAGCCCTCTGTGTGACGGCATACCGTCTTCTTTCTCTTATTTCCTCGTCTCGTTTTGCTTTTCCTTGTCTCACCCCTGTCCTCCCACGCCGATCAAGGAAATTAGATTTCGAATCGACAGCCGTGCTTAAGTATAAACGACGAGGAGGCATCGAACAACGGCGAACGAAGGAGGAAACAGGAATTCACGGCGGCGGACAGACCGACGGTGAGGCGGATGGAAGTTTTGCTCGATAGCGATGAGATCGGTAACCATACCGATCGTTCTTCGATTTTAATCTATTTGGTTGGCTGGAAAATTAGCAGCCGGGTAACCAGCGAGTAAAGTAATATTTAATTAGCCGGCGAGAAGCGAGAATTGAAATCGTAAGGGGAGAGAGAGAAAGATAGGAAGATAGACAGAGAAGGAAAGAGAAAAAAAGAGAGAGAGAGAGAGAGAAAGGTTCGATATTTGAATTTCACGAAACGAGAGAGCCGTCTCGTCCCAATTCTTGCGCGCGAATCGAAATCTCTTCTTGTCAAGCTATCACGACGAATTCATTAATCCGCCGTCAATCGCGCATAAAACGCGCCACCACGATTCCAAGGGAATGAAATTCGTTTCGCGGATAAGTTGAAAGGCTACACGAGATAACGACTCGCGTAATGTGCTCGATGAAAGCCGAAACACTTCCGCGGATGACTTGATATTCAACGAAAAACAATCGGTTTACCTCTCGCATCGATCGTAACTCGCTGGATTGTGCGTCGTCGCTTTGTGATTTTTAACGCGGCGACCAAATGAAATCCTGCTCCTCGCAATTGCGAACGCAGCGTTCAATCTAAACAATTGCGAACGCACTCCGGAAAACGGGGAAAACAGAGGGAAAAAGGGGGAAAGGCATTCCCGTTGGTATTCCAAGTTCGTGGGAGAAACAAGATCGTATCGCGTCGGTGTAAAGCGGTTCTAGTCCATTCCAGCTACTTAAAAGATTGACACGAGAAGATAGTATAATGGACGAAGCGGCCTCCTCCTGAATCGAGCACCGGCTCTAATGGGCCAACGCTGATCGTTGATAAATTTCAAAACGCCACGGGCCACCATTTCGATTCTTCCGTCGGGGCTTGAATCCACAGAGTCGATTAAGCGAGATAATAAAATCACGTCAATGTATTTGTCCACGCTGTGTTCTGTCCGCGCGGACGCCGACGTGAACGTCTTTTTTCTCGCGATACGTCATTTTTTAACCCGTTTCATATTGTCGTACAGTGTCCTCTCAATCCAACTGATAACGCGGTGCCGTTGACGTTAAAGTTAACATTAAAGTAATCGAAATATAGTAATTGGTTTCAAACAATTGGAAAAATAAATAGTAGAATATTGGAAGAATATTTGAAGATTTCTATTTTTCATTGGACAGAGAAAATGGCACACTCTATACTTTCTTTCTATTATGTAAAATTGGGAGAATGCGTAGATTATGACATCGGCATCCTTGGGCATGGATTATCCTACCACGTCGAATGTTGCCGAGACACGCAAGTTTTCAGAATACAAAAACGAGAATGTAAATATTCTCCGCAGTCGCAAGGCGAACAGAATTAAACAAATGGAATATTTCAGTCGTACGGAAGCTATCGAATGCGTAACATTCGTATGAAATACGGTCAGTGAAGTGCGCATTGAGAGTCGTAAACTGATAATGATTTTACCAGAATATCCCGATAATTATGGAAAAAGGAAAGGTTGTGGACGTGTAGCAGTGTCTAACAGCTCGGGGTAAACGTTGCTGTAAAGCTAGACTGCGAGACAAATTGCAAAAGAAACTAGAGTTACGATTGAATTAGAAGTTAGGAATGTTCGAGAGTCTTTTAAAGAATGTAACATCTAAACTAACGAAAATTGCAATTCGGTTAAAACAAGAGCATGAGCTGTGCCGTTTGCAATTTGCAGAGAAACATGTTTATATGAATGAGAAAACACATATTTACCGATGAAAAGAGGATTAATTTAGACGGACCTGATGACCTGCATTACTATTATCGTAATTTACGGAAGGAGCAACAACTTCCGAATCGTCGACCCATAGAAATGTGTTGGTAAGTTGAAAATAAAATTTATTACGGGAAAGTCCATTGAAATAATTGACGAACAAATTAACGCGTATGCGACACGAATTGTCAGAAATAAGTATATTTCTCGACATGATAACGCGGCCGTGCATACCACGAAATTAGTAAAAACTTTGCAGAAAACTTCGTGCTTTAGAATGGCCAGCCAAGTCTCTACACTATCAAATATATAAAAAATTTTTGGGAGAATTTGGCGAGAGTCGGGTACCAGAATAAAAGGCAATTCGTAAATATTAATAAATTTTAAAAAATGTATTATGGAAGAGGAGGGAAGAACTGAGTCAAAAAATTATTAAAAAATTATATAAATCTTTACATCAAAGAATGGCTGCCGTCAGGCAAATGCAAAGGAAGTTATATTAACTATTAAACAATTGTCAAACTCGTTTCTTTCGTTTCTATCCATTGTTTTTCACGAAATGTACCATCATTTTAACCCGCTAGATATAACTTTATTTCTATCATTTTTTTTAATAACGCAAAAAGTTTAATTTTTATGTTACTTATGCATATTGATAAAAGCATATAAGAGAAATTTTGTATCATTTGTTTAATAAAGAAATGTTTCGACTGTGCTATCTTTTAGATAAAGATAGATATCGAGATAAAGATGTCTTTTACATAAACATAGACAAAATCAAAAATAGATAGGAAGATCAATGTTGAACGTTAAAGTTCGATATAATAATAAGTTCGATGTAATAACTTTCTTTTCAAGAAAAAATAAACAGCAGGATACCGAATGAATTTTTGAAGATTCCGTCTTCGCTGGACTGGCCACCATAGAAGTCGAAGATAAACGACACGGGAAATATAGGAATCGATGGTAAACGACATCGATTTAAAATCGAAAATAGAAGGATCAATGTTCAAGAGTGAAACTTGCCGGGAATAACGGTATCCATTTTGATTCTGAAATTAGAGAGGGAAAACTTCCGGTCCTTAATCGGGGAAAATTCGAGCCACTTGGTGGGTTATATACCGGGTGCTCTCGATATAACGGCGTAACATGCGATAACAGCGACGGCGCGGCGACGCTCTGCACCTGCACCTCGCAGAATTTAATCACGATGGTTACTCTGTCCGACCGAAACCAATTATTGCGCAGACGTACTCACACAAGCGCTTACACCACCCAGTTATGCGGACGTTCTCTACGCACCTATATAAATCTCCGTATCCCCTCCCCCCTCCCCTACCCCGTATGGATATAATGTACCGCATTAATTTCCCTCTGAACGCATGCGATTCCGTATTTGTCGCCCACCAAAATGTCCGACCACCGGCTATGTTACTCTATTACTAGCCAGACATCATGAGTAATTCGTTTAACGTTTAGGGATTTTGCGATGTTCGATGAAAATTGTAGATAATTTTAGATGCAACATTTGCTGGCATTATGTTCCGGTAGAACGACAGTAGAATTATAATAGAACTCCATTCTTCTGGGCTCTTTGACGAATAAATAGTACTTTCGTACGATTGGAATTTGTATCGTTGATCGGTCAGAAGAATAATATATCTAAAAGAAGATCATCGATTTTGTGACATTCGTAAAATTATATTGATTATACGTTCTCGCTGCTTAAAAACTGTTTTGATCCTCTCTTTTAGTAAATCGCTGTATTCTATGTGAAACCAATTTCCTAAAAAATTCATTTCTCCCAGCTGCGTCGTGCTGCTCTGGCGAAGCTTATTAATTTCCCAGAGATATTACGAACCGAGATCCGTAATCACTCTATTAAACAACAAATTCAAAAATAAATCCATCGCCTGAACTTGGGATACTATTGTTCCAAATTTTATTTCTCGATCCAATCGCTCTCTCAAGCCAAAGCGAGGTCCCGACGCTTGAATCTCATTTCGTTACCGATCCGGGCACTAAAATCCAGAAGTCACCACCCTCTTACCGTGGTACGACGTCGTCGTTTAACCTCTATCTCCAGAGTATCCAGAGTTCCCTTTCATCGCTCTGTTCTCTGGCGGCGGTCGCATCCTAAAACAGAAGTTGCTCGACGTAGCTTAGATGGTTGACGGGTGGAGAGCCTGGAGGAAGAAGGGTGCGCGGCTCCGTCTGGTAGCATGGACTGATGGAAGAAGAGGGAGGTGGGCGAAGGTGGGCCCGGGGCGAAGGAGAACGATGGTGTTGGCACTCTCGGAGGCCATTATTGATTGTTGTTGATAATTAGCCAGTACAGGCGCGTCAATCACGAGGCAAGGCGAGGTTATTAGGCTGTTGGTTAGCACCGTTCCGATGGCACACGTACACACACACACACACATACACACGCGTACACGAGCCGTCACGCCGGATACGTTGTGCAGAACGTGCACAGGTGTCCGTTCTCCGTACCGTGTGTAGAAACGCGTGCACGAGCACGCTCTGTTTGTACGTGTCTGACTACGTTGTACACACCTGTGTGTGTGTGTGTGTATGCGCGCCGCCATTGAGCCACCCGATTACCCCCCACAATTCGATCTAATGCGCTACGCTGCGATGCGAGAGAAGGTTAATTATGCAGTTAATGAGAGGCTGAATATATATACCCCATGGGGTGTCGGGGGATGGTCCCGGTGAAAAGAGTATCATTTGGATCCCGTGGCAGTATTCGATTGTTGAATTTGATTATGGTCGAAGAACGCCGGAAAACGGTGCTCCATTCCCTTCCCGTTTTAAATTAATCGCGTTAGAATGTTCGTCGGGGAGGGGGTGTGTGGAGAGGGGAGAGCGGGAGGCCAGTGTTTAAACGCGTAGCAACAGTCGGTGAAAACTCGGTGCTTTTTGATTGCCTGGAAAATTGATATGAAACCCGGCTGAGCGTTTTGTCCCCGCGTACAAAAGCGATACGTATAAATATGCATACGAAACGAAACGACGAGCAGAGGGAGGCGAGCCCGGCAACCGGCGGTGAATTTTCGGTGCACAACTGGTAGCAACGTAGAACGTAGGGGTAGGTGTGGTGCAGTTTGGTTGACGAAAATGTCTATTCGGCAGCGAGCGGTGGCCACGGGTACACTCGTTCGAACGAGGCGCGCTGCTTCCGCAGAATCAATTTCTTCCCCGATAACGGCGCGCTCGTGTCCTCCCCCGGGTAACCGTAATAAGGAGGGATAATGCGAGAGATGGCGGTAATTTACAGCGAAAAGGAGCGTGTAATAGTTTGCCGGAAGTGCAGGTTATGCGGTTACGTGTTGTATAACTTGTTTAACGACGGCGAAACGTCGTCTGACGAGATGCCGAGCTACTTTCAGCGAACGATGGAGATTCCGTCGACCGAAAGACTTTAACTTTTCATTCGAGATTAACCTTCTCGGATTATGAGAAGACGTGTCAATTGATCGTTCAAATTGTTCAAATCTTTCAGGCACAATAATTTTATAAACAACCCGAAATTGAGTCGTCTTCTGTTAACATTTAATTCTTGATTACACAGCTTCATTAACAAGTGAAATATTATATCGACGCAGAATGTACTCGATCTGTTGAAAGTTCAAAATTTCTTTCTCTCTCTCTCTCTCTCTCTCTCTCTCTCTAAATGAAACACGTTTGACAGTGTCGAGAAACTTACCCGTTATTCGCAGGAACCAACGAAAATCCAGTTTTTCCTTTTCGCAGATGGTCCCCTCAATTTCCGTCGCGCTGCATTGAACAACGTGCCGAGCAAATTGCGTCGAATCGTTGATTCCTACGAGATAAATTGCCGGATTGTGCGTCACGGAATTATCGACACGTGTATCCGTGTGTCTCGCTTTCGATCGTCCAATACGTCCCGTTAACGAGTCCCATTATCGACAATTAATTACACATGTCTCCGTGTAAAACTTGTCCGTCTCCCCTGGAAACATGCAACTCGTGCGCGTCAACCGCACGGACAAGACGGTTCGCTTTCTTTCTCAGCACTTTATCTATTAAAAATAACGTTCGTAACGAATAGAATTGTCGCGATAAGCGCGATATATCGCGGCTCGTAAATTTCCCTTTCTCCGGCTGCTCCTTTCACGATAGCGCCGTTACAGCGGCAGGAATATACTATGCTTGTCGTGAAATAACTATGCTCGCTGCTAAACTCGCGACAGATAAGCCTACGTTTTCGTTTAACACAGCAGTCTCGCAGATGCAATCTGGCCTGCAATCTTTCACCTGCCACCCGGTATATACAAACGCGGCCGTCGATCCAACCGCTGGCGTGTAACGTTGTGCCAATGCGACAAGCTTTTACGAACCTTACGGTGTTGATTCTCTGGTACGGTGGAAGTCTCTTGTCTCGTCCGTTGAACTTTTGACCGTCAGTCCTCTCTCTTTCTCTCTCTCTCTCTCTCTCTCTCTCTCGCGCGCGCGCGCGCGTGCGACAGGAACGGTTTATTATTACAGTTGTTTTAATACAGGCGGATTAACGGTTAATGCGCGGATAAAACCGTTCGATTAGCGGCAACTTTTGATATCGGACAGATTCGAAATTACTCGCGAGTTTGGTAAACTCATTACCGATCGCGCAAATATTGAAACGGATAATTAATTGTTTCGCGTAAGATTCGGCGAAACTCGGCTCTAATTTGTCGCGCGTTCCCGTCGAATCGATTACGGATATTGTAATCGTCCAGGTAATAATTACGAATTCGCGTAAATCAATAACAGCCCCATAGGGGCCGATGAGGCGAAACGGTGCTGGTGAAATTAAACAACACCCCCACCCCTCCTCCCCCCTCCCCTCGATGGGTAGGAAAATTGGCGAGCCTTCCCAACGATTTGTCTCACGCGACTTCTGAATGGCGATTTCGCAGCTCTCGCCTGTGTGTTGCTATAAAAACATGGCATTGCCGTTAAATCGATATAATTCCTACGAATGTTCTGAGAACGTTGCGAGAAATACAGTAGGTGATTGAATCAAGGGACTGCATCATCTTCCAAAAGAAAGAATCATCTTCCAAATTCGGTTGAAAAAATTTTGAAATTATTAAAATCCGGTGCGGTGTTCCGATAAATTTGACGAGAAGTCGACCTCTTGACAATTTCATCTATGATTCAAACAACTTGTTGTTGGGTTCGCAGGTGGAAGTTTCTTAAAAACGGGTGACAAATCTACGAAATACCGTAGACAACCAGATAAAGGAACATTCACACATGCAAAATATGATGAATAAATAAAAGCACATGCAAAGATACGTACTTAATATGATAATTAACAGTGAAACTATTTGTAGCCGAAGGAATTAAAGTGCAAGGTACAAGAGAATGTTAATAAAAACTATAAAAAGACATGAGCTTCTATTAATATATTTTATTAAAAATCGTTCGAGTATCTGAAAATGTGTATCTACTGTTATATAAAATTATAGAGAGTTAAGTAAATTTGGTAAAGGTTCCAGTGTTAAATAAAATGACACGAAACTGACTTTGTAAATTTCGAGAGTGAAATATATTTTTGTGACATAAAAGTTCCGGAAATTCTGACATCCTTAAATTTCTGTCGTTACTTGCGACCGAAATCGAGACCAGTTAGAAATTTGAAACAGTCACGGCGATTGCAAAGAAACGTGGAAAACATGGAAGTCGAACGATGCACGCGAACGCAAACGCGAGAAATCGAGCCCGATTCAGCGCCGAGTGATGAGCGTTGCAACACTTGTAATAGCTAGTATTATACGCGCATAATAGAGGTAATAGCCGGGACTGGGATAAATCGATCACCATTACCGTACCTATTAACCGTAACGACCGTTTCCGAGGAGACCTGACCACTCCCGTGGGTTCCAGGTGAGAACAGCTGCAACTCCACCGGCGGCGGCAGCGACGAGGAACTCGGAGCAGGCTGTGGGGACGATTTAAACGGGAACGGCGGCAAGAAGAAGCATCGTCGAAACAGGACGACCTTCACCACTTACCAGCTGCACGAGCTCGAGAGAGCCTTCGAGAAATCTCATTATCCGGACGTGTACTCCAGGGAGGAGCTCGCTATGAAAGTCAATCTTCCGGAAGTCCGCGTCCAGGTGAGTTACAACGCCACTAGCAGCGACTCGTCTACGCGAAAATATCCATTATATTTTAGTCAATACAATCGAGTACTAGAAGTATCAGAGATATTAAGACGAAAGGGTAGGCGACAGGAAAGTAATAAAAGTATTTATTCATCGAAGTAAAGTAAAGATTGCTGTAGAACACGTGCGAAGAATTTCTCTGGAACTGTAAATTAGTTGCTTTCATGGTTAGTTATCGTTTTAATATCACTTTGGTTCGCGTTGGCGTGAAGCTAAAGTGTAGGGTATTTTTATCCTATCGCGGATCTAGAATTTATTCTGTAATTTGGAATTTAGCTTCGAACGATTTTGTCGCAATTTCTTTCTGGTCTGTTGAAAAAAAAAGAGAAAAAAAAATCGCAGTTGTTAAATAATGTATAAGGGCTGTTGCAACGCGGAGAAAGTACGTTGTCACAATATACGAAGTTTACGAGACTTACCGACGTAAACGCGAAGGTGGCAATCGGAGATCTGTCCAAGTGGATCAGCGATTAGGAAGAATAATTGTCTGAAATCGCGTTGTTAATCGGCGTACAGCCAGAGATCGTTTTCTCGCGGGGCAAAAACGAATATTCATACATTTTTAAATAATCACCCGACCGCGAAGTCACGCGACTAACGAGGTATTAACTCGTTAACCCTCACGACACCGGCGCGCGATCCTGTTACCTTAATGATTTCACGAAAAAAAGAAAAAAGAAGGGTGGGAATGAACGAACGGTCAGAAAGGCACGGTACCGCGCCATAACTTCCAACGATGTTTATTAAACAACCGCCATCTCTGTCACCTCGCTCTTTTATCAAAAACCAAAGCCCGAAAAAAAAGGAGGGGAAGAAATGGAAAAAAAACAACCATCTCTGATCCAATGTTTCCCCTTTACACTCTCGGAAAAACGTCACTGGAAAAAGAGAAAAGGTAAAAAAAAAAGAAGAGTGAGAGAATCGAGCCCCGACAGAGATTGTTCCATCAAAATGAAGCAAACATTTTTCCAGTTCGGTCGGTCCGCCTTTTGCGCGATAATTCACTGACTAATAACACCGGCGAGTTGACAAATTACCTATAGGTTATAGCGAGCTTTTTATACGTTTATGAGTTTTAAAAAAATTCATAGGAAATAATACAGTATCGGTTATGATACTTAACAAACGATTTATCTGCGATCCACTCGTTTCCAAATTACCTTTCTGCACGGGAATATAAATCTGCATAAATGTTTTTCATTTACAAACTTCTATTCCACGATTTTACAGCAAACGCAATAATATCGTCCTCAGATTTGCAAAATTTTACTTCTGATTCTTTTTTCAACTTGTAGCCTGTGATTTGTGCTCCGAACCAGTGATGTTAATTTAATGGCGCGAGGAGAGCGTAAAATTAGCATCCTCTGTCGTTGACGCGTTAGATTCGCAGACGCGAGAAATCGATCGCGAATCGACCGATTTATAATTTTCCACCGGTTAGGCTTTCTCTGTTCCGCTAGAATCAAGCGGATACGAGTGTCGTGCGCGCGGCCAGCGAGCGGGCCGAGTTTAATGGCAGCGTTTCCGTGCAAACAATCAGAACAGCAATCGCCGGCTGACGCTGGCCCCGACGTATTAAACTAAATTAAATTAATTATGTGCGTGACAGCGATAAAAGCACGCAGTCGCATGCGACGACGCATCGATTAGACTCCCGGGGGCACGCTTCCCGACCATGCCACCTACAAAAGTGTACACCGGCCGTGTACTTTGTCCGACAATAACCAAGCCAACTTTCCAAGCGCACCTGCGTTTTCTTTTTTTTTTTTTTTTTACATCTATCGAACCGACGAATTTGTCTGTTTCATTTCTGATTTTTTTCTCGACCGTTCGATGATTCTATTAAGAACATTTACGAGACGATTTTATTATTTCGTTACGTGCAATAGACTGTTGTCGTAAGTCATTACCAACGACCGTTGTGATTTAGTCATCTTAACAGAAATTAGAAACGAAGGAAATGCAATAGATCGCGCTGAATCGATCGTGATAATTTTTATTGGACATGTCAGGTGATTTAGGAACAAACATTCTGGTCTTGTGGACGATTTTTACTTAACCATCTCGAGGCTAGGTATTTCGTGTTGAATTAATTTCTCATTCGATACTTGCTACGTCAATTTCACCGAGAATGTTTTCAATGACGAAAGGAGTTAACCCGATTCTCGTGGGATCGTTTCATCAGCGAGACTGATTTCACCGTGTCCGACGAAACGAATCGTCGCGACACTGTCGACGTGAGCTGCCTTGAAAACGAGCGAAAGCAGAAGAAAATGCAAAAATTTTTCATAGCGCCGCGGCTTTGAAAGGAGAAGTAACATCTCCATTTCAATCGCCTAGCAGCCAAACAGCTCTAGTCGTCAGGAGGCAAAGCAATTAATAACAACCACCGAAAGAAAAGGGGGTGTGCCCCATAGGCGAAACGTGGAGAGAAGGACGAGGGATAACGCGGCGACGGCGGCGCTGCTGCTCTCTAGAAGAGAGTCGCAATTAAAAATTTAAATTGCGTTTAAAACCTGCCGGTGCTGCTGCTGTGCACCACCACCACCACCACCATCGCTACCACCGTCCCCATCGTCGCTCTACTTTTTTCAATTTTCTCCAGAAGGGTTTGCTGACCTCTCCCTCTCCCTTTCTCTCCGTCGTTTAACATCGCTGCGCTTTTCGCTACTTCTGCCAACTTCCAGAGAGAGAGAGAGAGAGAGAGAGAGAGAAATGGAAAGCGAGGAGCTGAAAGGTGGATGAAGGGAATGCCAGCGCGCCCCTAAGGTACGCACCTAATCGCTTAAGCTTATTACGCGAGCAGACAAGGCGAAGGAATCAGCCGCGAAGCTACGAGTAAAGAGAGCAAGAGAAGGCATGGGGTGGATCGAGAATGATCGAGAAGGGTGAAAAAGGAAGAAGGGAAAGACTCGGTAGGCGCAACGAAGAGGCGGACGCACGTTCGGTTTCATCATTTTTAATTGATAGCGCACGCCAATCCTATCTGTCGGATTTATTAGGCCGCTCGACGAGATGGTTTTGCGGAGGGGTGGAAGGGGGCGATAGCGAAGGGAAACGGAGCTTTTATTGGACAAAACCGGGTTGTTTCGGTGGTAGGGGGGCCCCGGTTGGTGGTCACCATAGCCCCGATTGTGTGACCCGGGAAAACGCGTTTTCCAGATTTTCCATGCATCCTCTCTGCCTCTCGAGCATACACGTACGTACACGGTTGTACGTGTACGTACGGTTATGCGCGTGTATGTACGTGCAGGCAGATTGATTGCTGGGATTAACACTGTTTTCTCGCGATAATTATCGTCCACGGAGTGCGGAGATTTTATTGGATACACAGCTACGCTCCGCCTCGGCCGATATCGAAACGTCGAATTGCTTGTTAAGCTTGTTATTGTAATTCAGGTTTACGCATCGTTTTCAATGCAGCGGGCGTAATCGGCTCGCGGAAAGGAAAAGAATCGCCGACAACGCCGCAGTTTAAATTGTTTCTTGAATGAAAAACGTCGAGGAAAGTTCGTCGTAATTGACAATATTCTTTGAATTTACGGTTCCGGTTCGGTCGATCATGGTTTCGTGTTCTTGACAGATTTCGTTAATTTACGTTTGAGCGACGTGGCGACGTTTAGAAATTGAATTAATCGCGAACAAGTGGGATGAGAAAACGAAAACAAGAAGGTGGTGATTTTTGATTAAAAAATGAACGTCACTTGGCAACGCGATCGTCTTTGATTAAGTTCCAATAAATTTGTTTCTGTATTTTGATGATTGGAGTATTTAAATAAATTTCAAAGAAATTGAAATTATCCTTAATTCTACTCTGTGAGTAGTCCAAATTTTTGTAAAAAGACTATAGAACAAATATAGTATAACAAACGTATAACGAAAATTATTATTGGATAAATATATTTTTATTTTATCGAAAATGGCTACATGTTCTAATCGAGGTCGAAACTAAAAAATCTAACCCGTCATTTTGATAACTCAAACTCAATAATTTTAATGTTAAGGACACGTACAGTTTTCCTATGACTGAGAGACACTTTATTCTCGCCATTGGGTAATTCTTTCTCATTCATCCATCTCTTTTCCGTGCGCTTAACCAGAGAATAACGAAATTTCACCGCCGTACATTACACGATTAAGCGCATCGTCGACGCGCGTTTTGCCTCGTCGTCACGCGATCGTAAGTTCGGTTGTAAAAAACGAGGCATAGGCCAACGATTTGCCACAACATGGAATCGATATGAGGGCGAGCTTCGCTGGAAACACTCGTAGAAATCAGAAGCTCCGTCGTGAAACACTTGCCGACTGAGAACGATCGCGGCAATTGCCGTTCGATAAATTACAATATAAAGCGATAAATCATATTCCACGAATTCATTGTCATTCAAACTAATCTCTTGATTTATAGAATTGACCATCGTGACTTTTGAACGACTCTGAACAGCAAGAGAAAGGTTAGGAAGGTTAGGAAGGCTAGGATGAAGTTTAGATTCGTGCGATTCATTATCTAAGAAAACTTGTCGCAGAGAAATCGCGACTGTGACAGATGGCCACGAGGAACGCGAATCGATGTCCCGGCGTATTTTCACGAAGCGAACGGAAAAAAGAGAGAGAGAGAATGGAATCGACAATCGGTCGTGGAAAAGGCACGAACAGGCGGGCGGAAAAAAGCGGGCAGATTGATTTTTCGCGGTAGGCCAACTAATTTGAAGAGAGAGAGAAAGAGAAGAAGGGAGAGAGAGAGAGAGAGAGAGAAAGAGAGAAGCGGCCACGGCGTGGCCGGATGGTTCGATCGTTCAACGCGCTCGGCCGCTCGACGATTGCCAATTGGAAAAATACTCCAATTCGATTACAATTTTTTTCATTCGCTCGCGCACCGAGTCGCGGAAGAATTTCGAACCGCTCTCGCCTACGACGAGACATACATTCGTCGAGCGTGATAGATGGGCGTGGGGGTAGCGAACGCGGGATGGATGGAGCCACGGCCGGGGTTTGGGACGTGAAACTAATATCGAAGCTGCAATCGTTTCTGAAAGCTTTTGAGAGCGCAATTTAAAAGCGATCTTCCCTGTTTTCGTTCCATTTACAAAGAAAATCGGTACACGCCGCACGCGCGCGTCTACGCCGTCGAAAAATATTTTTCGACGAACGTGTGCGGAAGTAATTCGCGCGGATGCGTGCGATAGTAGTACACAGCCATGTATCTGCGGGAATTCCGTGCGTGACATCGGTGACGTCAGAAGCTTAACTGAACAAGAAACGCGCGCTGGAAGGGTGAAAACCAGTTAGTTTCTAGGAAGAAAATCATCTTTGCCAGGAAGCAAGAACGTGTGTGAACGAAATAAAAGGGGCTTCTACGGCGCTTGACGTTATTTACCGTCACGTCGGCATGGAAACCCCGTTCAAAGGCAAGAGACACGCGTCGTTCTACAACTATTTTCTTGCATATGAACTGCATTAATGATATTCTACCTCGACTACCTCCCCCCTCTAAACAATTAACCCTTGTTTCAGACGATAATTCCACGTCTACCTGGCTCGGGAAATACATCGTTTGATCTTTAACACGGTAGACACTGTTCGCTAGACGAGGTAAACTTACGATTTCTTGCGCTCTGACATGCATCGTAGAAATTTTTACTATAAAGGAACGAAACACCAGGAAGATATAGAATAATTTTGATTTAAAGTAAAATTACGTAACTTGGATATTCAACGAGTCGGGAATTAGCTCTGCCGCGCGTTTTACACGCAGTTTTTCTGTTTCATAATTTCTTTCGCTCAACTTTGAAGAAGTTGCATAAACATGAAGTTCAATCACGTTTACTTACAAGTGCATTGAGATAACCATATATACTCTCGAACATCTCTCTATCCCTCGGTCGAATTCATTATCAATCATTGACAGTAAAAAATCTTATAATAATAAATGAAGTTCATAATAAAATAAATTAAATTACTTACACGAATACCTGAATACTAATTGCATGTTTCACGGAAAAATCACAGAGTATCACGTGATAGTAACAGTCTCATTAAAATCAATATGAAACGTAGATACAATAGAAAATGCACGTGTAACAGTTTACGTAAAAAGACGAAAATTTACGATCATTTGGACCGAACAGCTCGAACTGGCGAGCGAGTCGACGGCGGCGCTTGCCGGGCCGTTTAATTCGGTTTTATTAGGGGGCCAAATCGTGATCGTTAGCGCCGACACGAGGCCGGCACGAATCGCAGGTGACTGTCTGGGCTAGGCGCACCTATATCTACGGGGTGTCAAATTAGTCACGCACGCGGCCTCCGCCTAACGGGCCGGCGATCAACGCCCGTAACCATGGCTACTGCCGCGAATTTCTCCGCACGACGACTCCGCGCCGCTTCCCGACGCAATTGCGCACGCAATGCGGAAAAAGCGTGCAGAAAATTAACGAACGTGCCAGCCCTGGCTCATGCGCCGTCCATCCATTTTTTTCGGATGGAAATTAGTACCATTCTGTATTCTTTTTCTCCACCATCTCCCTCCCCCCTCAAGTTTTTTTTAATCGCAACGTTCTTTATAAACGACCATTTCCGAGCATTGAAAATTGCAAGTGCTGAAATTGCAAATGACAGAAACAGAAAAAGCTATTTTTTTTTTTTTTTTTAGTGAAGAAAGGGACGAATTTCGTGTAGAATATGGCGAAAAAAATTGCAAAGGTTAGAATCGTTCGTTTTAATTTTATTATGACGGAACTATAGTTTCGAGCATCAGGTTTGGAATAAATAGATTTTAACGACTCAATGATACAGTTAATTTCACACGTGACAAACGTTAAAATAGTGTTTCAATTCCCAAATTGCGCGTTCGGTGATTACTAACTTTTCTCTTTTCTGTAGAAATTGAGAATCTTGGAACGAATTTCGTGATTTCGTTTACTGATGGTCATACATTGTTTTATTGGATTTGGTAGATCACGTATCCGTAGTTCGGTAGTATGGAACGGATATAGTTGTTCCCCTGGCTGCGACCGACTTGCTCGTACCCCTCGTGGTCAGTAGACCGAAAACCATAAGCTTCTCGTCGTGATATTAATACCCATGCGTGGCACCATAAAGCTGTTTAGCGAAGAGCAGTGAGAATTCTTACACCGGACTAATGGTATTCGCGTTGGCTGATCGTTCGTGGATATAAATCAAAATAATGTCTCGATGAAATGGCACTTTGCTTCCTACTGTTTGTGCCATAACTCGCAAAGTATATCCCTTGAGAAGAAAAACATATGATTATATCTTCATCTCCGTTACAAGTGCAATATTAAGAGGGGGGGAAAAGTATCTCCTTAAATAGATTGCTCCTGTTCAAAAATAGACAAAGCTTCGAGCTTTCCATTTGAGAGGGAAAAATTACTATGCAATAATTGTATTCTTTAAAAGAACATCGTTACATCGATTACACTTTTATGAACGAATATGAGTGGCTTTGAATCCCAATGGGATTATTAGTGACCTTGGAATCGAGTGACAATGTCATTTAAATGATCATTCGTGACCCTTCCAATCATTCCGCTTGCCAGTGACATAACTTCAATGATCCCTCTGCGACCGTCAAACGTCCAAATAATTGTCAATCGAGCAATTTCAGTGATCCATCATATCTTTCAACTATGTAATCTTCAACTTTTCTGATACTCTTGTCTGAAAAACGCCCTTTTCCATCTTCTTCTTTTTATCCTGTCAACCTGAAATCATCCGAAAATCATCATTCAACAACGTTGATAACGACTGAAGCTGTCCGTTGAATCATGATAGGCCGATGGTCTCGGTATTTCTTGAGCGTGTTAAGAAACCGTGTCTCAGGGAAAGAAAGAAAGACGCTCGCGGATACAAATGTTATTACACGCAAGCACCTCTGATCTTCCGCGTGAGCGACCAATGGGCTTTCTCTGCCGGCCTTCTTCCCCCTATCAGATCGTTTTTCTTGTGGGTGCGGCGTTTCCAGGCGGAAAATAAGATAATGGCCTGGTGCTAGGCGCGAGAGCGGCCCCGACACCTCGGAGAAGAGAGAAAATGGGGTGGCGGGAAATAGCGTGAGATCGTGAGAGCGGGACACCTGCTGCGCGACGGAGGCCGTCACGAAGGAGCGAAGAAGAAAAAAAAAATATGTAATGCGACGGAACGCGTCGGAGAAGCAAGGAACCTCTTGGTCCATCGAGGAAGTAGAAAAACATGTGCCGTCGCCGGACCGTCCACTCGCGTTAGCTCGATTGAGCGTCGTCCAAGTGGTATCGCGCGTAATAAGTCAGACAAATTCGCGCGCGACCGAGTCCGAGCGCCGGTCGTCTAATTGGCCGTTCTGAGAAAGTTTCTTGGAGATGATAAATGTTTTCTAAGACACAGAGAGTATATTTGGATTGTTTGCAAAAGCTGTAGCCTGCGCAGATTATGGATAATAAGTGTGAAGACTGTGGAAAACGGTTGATGGTTTGAATCGAAGAATTAACAGCTAAAGTCTCTCGAGATGTTTCAAGAAACGTATTTTCGATACTTTAAAGAGTATGATACGTCGTGTTTTATTTATTTAAGGTCCCATTGAAATTGTAATAATACAAAGATTATCAACGTTGCGAATACCGCTTTTCTTTCTCGTCTAGTTTACCGCGCCGAGGTTACGAGGAAAAAATAATAGGTAAACAAGTTGGTGCTATCGATAATCTACCACCTCCGTTCGCAAAAAGCGTTCAACTTTCTTATCGCGTTTCGTTATGCCTTTCGCAACACCTCCCGGTGTAACTTCCTTCGATTCACTCCCCTGCGACGAGTTCTTCGCTTGAGAAAGCAAGGCAAAGTCCGTCGTCGGTTGCGTGAAGACCAGCCCTTCGTAGATTTCTCAGAAAGATCAACCCTCTCTCGTTTTTAATCGAAGTTACACGAAACTCGCGGGTTACCGACGCGCTTCGTTAAGGGACTTTCCCTCAAAGGTGTAATAAACCCTGACGTTTCTCAAACTCGCGAAACAATTACGGGCCAAAAGGATGTCGCGTCCCGTTCCTAAGAAAACAATTCCACCCCGTGGCGACGTAATACAGGTTCAACCCTTTAAGCGATTAACACCTTCGTGAATCGATCGACAGGGCATCTTTTTCGTTTTCCCAATTTAAACGGACGGGTGGGAAACGTTCAGCGGTTCGTTTTCGTTCGACTGTCAAGACCCAAGTCGGCGCAGAAACACATCCTTCGATCCTGCGGCTCGCAAGAGCATGCGAAGTGGGTAAACTCTTGCAGCGCCGTCTAACGAGTATTATAATTACTGTCGCGTAACTCAATATTGCCCCCTCGATATGCTAAACTCCCGCGGAATATAGTGTTAATAGGCGTGGAATGGCGTGGGACAACACCCCGCTTCTATTAATTGCACTTCACCCTAAATGCAAATTGTTCGAAATTGAGCGAGGGCTCCCCGAATATTTGGAAACTCCATTACGGGGCCAGTGTTCGTCCTTTCGTTCGTGCGCGCGCGCGCGCGCGCGCACACACACACACACACAGAAACATATATATGCATACGTGCGCGCGCGCAACGTTCCCTACGTTAACCCTGAGGACCGAGCGAAATCTAAGAAAACTTTATGGTTTGCTGAAACTATGAGAAAAGTGTACTTAATCCCCCGATCGACCTCGCATAATTCAGAATCAGCGGGCTGCAGATTTTTACGCGTTTGTCAAATTTTTCATTCAAATTCAACGATGCAGATATACAGATAAAGAAGAAAATATTCGTTGAAATATTTAGTGTATTTTATAATGTTTCATTTGGATTCCATTTTTTTAAATTACATTTACGAAAATATAAAGCTGCATAAATATTCGCAGTCCAGTTGAGATAATTTTAGACAACTCTTTTTGATTATTTGACTTTGATCCCTATTCCTTGTCTATGACTCCAAAATTGAGAAATTTTATCCAAACTCTTTGTCTTCCTTTCTTTTTTTTTTTTTTTTCTTACATCGAGTATAGCAAGTCGTACAAATAAAAATGATTAGTTTTAAAGCGAGCAAGAGCGGAAAAAACTCGGTTACATTTGGAATACGAAGGGAAGAAGGAGAAGAAGAAGAAGAAGAAACGAAAGGCACGCGAGCGACAAGAAAGAGGAAAGGTCCATAGTTTTCCGTAAATACGTTCGGAAGATTAGCTGTCCGAGGTTCTGAGGTCTGTGGCTCAATTAAGCACTCCGTTTAGCGCTTGACTAAAAAGGGTTGGCGGACCCTTGCTCTGGCCCCTCGAGCATCAATCATGTCAGAGCAACCCTTTTCCCGAGGGCGGTTTTGCTCCTCTATTGAGACGAAGTGTTGTGCTCAAACACAAAAACACTTCATTTGGCAGATTAGCCGTTAAACACCAAGGGTACGAACGCGCGAGCGGCTTTAACCGGGATGAGCTCCGAGGAGAGCGTGCAAGGGAGAAAGAGAGGGCAGGTTGGAAAAAGGCTGCACCCGTCAGCGAGCGTCGTTCGACGTAAATTACAGATGTAATTACAAGGATAATTAATTGTGGCAAAGTCGGTCCTCGAGAGTTGGTTAACGAGTTCAGAAAAGAGGACTACGCGTTTGGGCTTCGATGGAAAGGAGACGATAAGAACGTTGCATGCACACGAGCCCGGGACCTCTAACGATATATCGCATGACACGCGAGCCTGATTAAATCTCGCTAATTGCGGACAAGAAGAAACTTATCGTATCGTTGCGTTCTTTTGTTTCCTCAAAGACTATCGGCGCCCTTATCCGCCCCTCTCTGACGACATAATATCGTCCACGAACCACGACAAAATCGCGAGACGTCTCCGCAAGTCCGGTGGAGTTCCTAAATTCCTAAATTTCACAAAATCGAAACATCAACGATGGAAAACTACGGAGAAAACGAACTTGGCGTCTCGGTGGATACGCTGTTCAACGAAAAAACATCATGCGAAATTTTCCAAAAATCAGGCCCGACAAATTCATGAGATTTGTCTAAATTTGTCTTCGTGAGCGAAGGAAGAAAGGAAGGAAAGAAGGCTTTTCCCACGAAGCAACTGGATCGTGGACCCAGTGGCGGTGGTTTTGCCTAACCACGTTTACGAGGCCAGCAAAGGGCCTTCATGTAGGACACACGCATAGAAAATCCACGCATGTGCCTGCTCGTTTTAATATTCCATATAATGTTATGAAACCTTTGTCGGCATATGGTCCTGAGGCCAGCAATTAACAATTAGCTGGCGGTCCTTGTAATCGAATTACGAAGCCCATTGTCGGGCTCAGGTACAAACGTATTCAATTCCACTGGTTGCTGCTGCCCTTTCCTCCCTCCCTCCCTCCCTCCCGCCCCTCTCACCCCCTTTCTCCTCCTCGCTCTCTCTCTCTCTCTCTTTTACCCACTCCCCCTTGTCTCTTCATCCCCCTTCTTTCCGTCGCCTTCATTGGCTCGTCTCCTTTTTTTTCTCTTTCTTTCTTTTCTTCTTTTTTTTTTTTTTCTTTTACCCCGGAGTGGTTTAAGATCGAATTTCTTGCCGCTGCATGCGCGGCTCTCCACGGCCACCAGGACCCCCGGCGCATAGATGCAAAATGCAACCGTGAGGGGATCCCTTACAAAGGCAGAACCGAGCCACTCTCTCCGTCGGGGATGAATGTCACTTCGTGAAAATATATCCGTTTCAAGAGTTCGAGATTTTTGGGCCGGGAACGGCCTCGGTGGATCCTGGCAGGTAAAAGCAGCCGAGGCTCGAGCCGAATCAGATGAATGCGCGCAACCTGGAAATCGCGCCCCCTTCGAGGGATTAGTAACACTAAACTGTCCCGTGATCCTGCCTCGTGTCTGTCGATTTCCTTCGATCGTTTCGACGGATCGACCGGGAGATAAGCGATCCGAGTAGTCTTCGTTTTCTCTCGAAAAACGGTGGAAACATTGTTTTCCGAGAGGGAAAATTGTACTAAAACGTTGCTCAAAGCAATGAGAAGAATATCTTGAAATTAGATAGTTTGGATTTGAGATTCTGTCTTTCTCGAATGTTACTAGTAGATTGTCGATCTTTGCGCGAATTTTTCCTACTTAATCGAGTATAATGGACTCTACCAATGAAAATTTGTTTTATTTTCTTTGAACGTTACGGTGATCGAATAGTCTTACAATTATTAATCAAAGATACTCGTCAAATAATTAATCGCAGATAATTAATCAGAACGAAATTTTTCGCCAGTAATCAATGTATGATCACTGTCTGTGTATGAACATGTATACTCATATGAACACATATAGATATAGTTATACCATTCGTTTACCGAAAACGATCGAGCAGAAACAAGTTGGCCGACGCAAAGGGCGCCGTAAATTATCAATTCTGCGATCCCGTTCAATTAACCCCATTCGAGGGCCGCAAGAGGTTCGTTTGATCGAGATATCGCGCGGCCCTTTAACGAGTAACCGATGTCAAACGCAGCCAGAGACAAGGAGGAAGGAAAGGGAAGCCGGTTGGGTCACTCGCCCGGGAATACACCGAATTCGAGATATATCCAGCAGAACTAACTATTAATTTGGTTCCCAGGCGGTAGTAGGAGGGCCGAGACTGGCTCTCTCCGAAGGGTGAAACTGAGAAAGAGAGAAAGACACGGACGAAGGGGGAACGAAAGAGAGGCAGGAGCCTCGTGGAGCGGGAGAGGGGTGGAAAGTGAGACCAGAAAGCCTACAGGGCAACAGATTACTGTGCACGGCCTACGGATCCTCTCCCCTTCACCTTTCCACCCTTCCTCCCTCCCTCCCTCCCCCCATCTCTCGCTGTTGCCCATCTCCTGGTCGACGTGGCTGGCCCGTGAAGTTAATAATCATCAAAAGTCACAGTGTTTGTCGAGGGCGGCCGCCCTTTGTGCGCCCACGCGTGCTCCTGACGCTAATATGACTCCAGCCAGGCTTTATTACGAGTTATTAGAGTTATTACATCGGCGACGGATTTTCACGTGCAGCCAAGCTGCAACCGGCTGCACAAGCGCGTTCCTTTATCCAACCGGGTCTCGCGGTTTTCCTCTACCTTTTTTCCTCTCCCAATTACGCAATTATCGTAATCAGGGAGAGGATGGTGTGTTCGCCTGCCAGTGATCGTTAATTTCCTTTGTAATCGCGTGTGTCGGCGAACGGTCGGCAAGTTTCGTTTCAAAAAATTCTCAACTACTCTACCTGGAGTAAAAACATTAAAATTTCCTGCCCTTTCAGTTTCAGTCTATACGTTTCGTTAAATCCACTAGATATTAATCGAGTGTTTTAAATAATGAAAACGTTGTTCAAGAAAAACGTTTGAGGCTACTGCAGAACGGAGTGCAAGTGCAAGCGATACGAAATTTCAATTCTATATTTCAATCTCTCGAAAATGATTTGTAAGTGTAATTCGTCTATTCGCCTCGTATTCCCATTTTATCCCCTTCTCTGTACGCAATTCTCCATCCAAGAATAAAGCCGAAGAATAAATAATCCACGTTAAGAGAATGGACACGGCATCGTTCTCCATAATGGCGGCGCGGCGGAACCGCGCAACCTGCGCGCGCGCTGAAACTCCAAGTCTCGCTGTGTATCCAGTAAATGGGGTTGAAGTCGGCCTGGTATCGGGGTTTGCGAGCATATTGCCCGGTAAATAGGCCCGCGGACAAAGGGTGCATTCAGTCGAATCCGATTCCGCGGCCTGCAAAGCGAGAAAGGGAGTTCCGGGTTGGGACAATGGACGCGCGGTGTCAAAATACGAAGGCCATAAGGCTAATTTGCCGAATTTCTGCCGGGCTCATTCACGCGATACGCCCTCGTGATTAGGCATCGTGAGTCGGGAGCGGCCCGTTGTCTCCGTCGCCTCGCATTGTGGCCGACTTTTTAAAGCGAGACCAACGGAGGCTGATGACAACCGGAGCTCCGGATCCGTCGGATAAAGGATCCTTGGCTTTGATTTCGCCGCGATACGGCCGCGTTTCAAATCGGTCAGGATTTAACTCGCCGAATGGTTAATTAACGGGGACGTTGGCTACGCTCCGGACCGGATGCTGCCTGGTTTTTGTTAATTCCAACGGGGGGAGGAAGTGTTGATTGTGCGAAACTTGCAATCAGTATGGGAACGGAAAGACCGAATTAGACTGACTGAGAGATCTGGATTAGGGAGAGAGAGAGAGAGAGAGACTTTTGTGACGTTAATTCGAGCAATGATATTTACATATATTATTTAAACGAATTTAGAATTCAGATCTAGACTTTGGAGATTTCACAGAAATTTGTACTTAATTCGCCTTAGATTTTGTAATAAGATTTAAATCAAGAAGTATCGGTTATTGATTACGGTTGAATTTATTAAACTCTTGCAATTAGTTCTGATAAACTCTCAAGTTGGTAGAAAATTCTCGTCGTTATCTTCCTAGACGAAGGTTAATTATCCACTGGATCTAATATTTGTGAACGACAATATATTTTCGTTTGTGAACGTATTGACAGAATGAATAGTATTTTACTTCATGCATAATGTGGTTATTAAAAGTTATTAAATGCCATTTTATTCTAGTACATAAAATGCAGCGACTAAAAAGGTTACCTGCATTAATTTAAATAATGCGCACGTAGGTACTTAATACACTGTTATCGGAATCGGTTGGTATTTCCTTAACCAGAAAAAGCTGCAGGATTTTCATAAGTTGACTGAATTATTTTTGCCTTGTAACGGCCAGCCCCTGCATCCTGCGTTCGATTTAAACCCCTCTTTCCTTCGACGTCGACAGGGTCTTAATAAGAAGGATCAAATTTCAGGGCACGATTCATGTTCTTGACACTTCCGTGTTTCTCCGATCATTGAGAAAGTCGATCGTTCATAATCCTTCTAGGGGAAAAAAAAGGAGAAAGAAACAGGAAGAGAGGGAGGGAAAAAAGAAGGACGAAGAAAAAAAAATACGTACGAAGGAGGAAAGGAAAAAGAAAATGTCGAACAAGTCCCTTGCGCAAGTAATTGCCGGTATATTATTCTCATTGGCTCGCGCAGTTATATCAGCGTTTGCCTTCACTTTCCGCCCGTCTATCTTTAGATTAACTGCAATCTAATAATCCTTTGTTATCTGAAAAGACCGCGTCCTCTCCGGGCATATTAATAACATTTATCCACGGTACTTGACTCGCCATTAAAAGGATAGAAGAACTAACTGCACAAATGGCGCGGAAAACGGCTCGCAAAATCAAATAGTAGAAGCAAAGTAGGACAATGTTAAACGCATCGATTAAACGACTGTTTAGCCACGATTAATATCGTTCTGATACTTTACATAATTCTCCCTCTCTCTCTTTCTCTTTCTCTTTGTGTCTCTCTTTATGGTTAATCAAGTAACCGGAATATTCGTATATATTTATTTTAAAACTTGGTTCGATAAATAACAGCGGGCAATGCAAACAATCGCGACTCTCTGCGATCGTAAAAATCTCGTTTGAAATTTCTAATAAATTTATCATAGAATTTTTTGCTGTTGGCTGTCATTTAATTGAATACCATTTCTGGTTGAAACTAACTTGCAAGAATTATGAAACTGCGATAAATTAATATTTAAACGAGTTGAACTCTACAGTTGAACTCTTTTAATTTAACTCTTGCTAAAAAGTTTCAGGTGAATTAGTTGTAGGAAATTCTGAGAAATGCCTAAATAATCGAATATCACTGTATTTCTTCCTACGTTATACATTTATGGAAATTCACGCGTATTCAAGAGTGTGGGACCTTTTTACGCGCTTGATTGCACCACAGTACAAGCGTCGAATGTCGAATTTTTATGTTATTATTAATTCTTATCATCTCAAGGCGAGAAATACGTTCACGTAGTTACCGATGTTTGATCATCGACTGACTTCCTGACAAAAATGATCCTCGACGATCTCTGCGTTGAAAGGAAACGCACAACAAGGCTCATTGTTCGGCAACGGGTGTGCAGAAGGATCCTCTCGACAACGAGCGAACGATACGATGCCTTCGTATCCGTCGTTGTCGTACACGGAGCCGTTTATAGCCTCATTGTAAAAGTGAAATCGCCTCGTGTTTGGGATGTTATTTGTAGCACATTAGTATTGTATCGCAGTACGCCAGGGTTAGACCGGGGCGTTGGAGTGTTTAAGGGTGATTACACGCAACGACAGGGGTGGCTTTATTGGAGGAGTTTCCCAGTGACGCTCATCCTGTGTTCTAACCTAGCATTTACCTTCGAATTCCGAATCGGCTATCCAACTGAACAATTCTACACTCAAAACAAAAATCTCCGTCCTATCTGTATTTAAATAAATTCTTTTTCGAGATCTTACTCTCGCGAGTCTCGCACTTTGGTAAATTGCAAGAAGATGTAAAGTAAATTAGAAAAGAAAAACACTACCTATTCAACTTAATTTTTATAATTGAAAGACCCAGGTAGAAAATTATTTTACCTCACAAGGATAATTATGCTTTGGATATTTCTGCATCTCTCCGAATTTTTCCGAAACGCGGAAAGAATTCGCAGTCACCGCTTTCCGAAAGACTCGAACGTAAAATGTCCCCTGTACTCGGTTCGAAAAAAAAAAGAAAGAAAAAAAGAACAGAGTGAAATCTGCGAGTTGGAAATCGATCGGAGTGAAAAATTATTCGAGTTGGCCAACGGAGAGAAGAGGCGACAGACACGATCGGGGATACGATCGTCGTGGACGGCGTGGTGGAAATATAGGGAAAATCGCGTGGAAAATCAAAACGTTTAGGAAAGTCGGGGCCGATCGGCGAACCAGCTCGTCCCGTTTAACTAGAAACCGACCACCCCCTCCCCCCCCCCGCCGCCGCTGGAATTGATTTAACTCGCACGCTGCACGAGTCACGCCGCATCGTCAATTATCCTCGAACGTATCCGCAGTGCGGGTGCACAGGCGAGGTGCTGGTGTTGGCCCTTTCTGCCCGGCACGCTTCTGCCCTGGCCTTCGACTCGGCGAATCGAAATGAGAACGACTGTGTAGAATTGAATTTGCACGACAGTTTGACAGGGCCCTGAAGAAGAAGGGGGGAGAAATAGTATGGGGCCAGAGGGTAGAAAAGGAGAGCGGCCACTAGAGGGGAGAGAGGGTATAAAAAGCACGCTGAATAATAGACTCCAACCCTCTCCAAACATCTCCCTTCTCTATGCATACCACGGTCACGGTGCCCTGGACCGGAATCTAGCCTTACACATTCGAAACGTGTCCGCCTCCCGTCTATCTCCCTCCCCTCTCCTACGTCGTGCTGCGTTCACGATACAGAGCTTTGATGAACTTGTGACGCGCTCGAAGAAGAAATAAATGATGTCATTCGTTTCGATACTTTTGGTTATTTCTGTTGGGAGGATATGAATAAACTCTTCGTCGATGAGCTAGATAAATTTATCAACTCACACAGAATCTGTAAATTTATTTACATGCACGATATAGATTATTAACAGAGCAATCGTTTCAAAATTCGTTCCTCACGTCTAAAAGTGAAACTTGACTTCTTGGAAACTACTTCCGGTTATTATATGGACGTTGGTAAAGTTGAGTATAGAATTATATTCTTCGTAGCGGTAGTTCCCTAACTATTGTGAAAGAGACAATTCATTTAACAAATACAGTGAACGTATTGCGTTACATGATACTGTCACGTAAAATTTATTGAAAGTAGAATGAGACGCGAGTCAGGCCAACTTTCTAGATTCAAAAGTAAACAAAACTGATGATACATCTCGGTTGATGCATCGAAATCATCTGCCCTCAGAAAACTCGTCGCACATCTTGAATCATTAAAATAAAAAATGAGAGAGACATGATTAATTTGATTACTGCGAATCTCCTAGAAGAGAGGTAAGAAGATGGCGAGAGAAGCTGAGCGCGAAACCGCAGACGCGTGAAACCTATCAGCGACACCTACTAGCGTCCGTAACTTTTTCGCGAAAACGTATGGCCACCATAGTGGTCGAACAATAGACGAAATCTGTTAATGCCGGGACGAACGACAATGAGTTCGACGTGGCGTGAGCGGCTCTCGAATACCTTTTTACCGGCGCTAATCCGAATTCGTTGGCCGTCGGCGAGGATAAAGCGATCATCGTCCCGGAACGATGCGCTCTCGAGCTTCGGCTTCGATGATTGGGACTAGCGGGGTCAAAAGGGGAGTCGAGGGGGAGGGGGAAGGAGGGATGAAAGAAATGGCAACAACCGGATAGAAAAAGTGATTTTTGCCGCGATACGCGGGCCTCGTCGTCGGGGCTCGTTCGTCACAAGCACTGCGATAGTGATCGACGAAAGCTGTTACGCGGCCGCCTGAACGACGTTAACGTCGATATTTCCCTGTAAACGACCACTCTGTTAGCCCCTGTTCCCTTGAAACCTCGGCGGGGGCCGAGATTTTCCGGGTCCAACTGCAAAGCGCGCCAACCCGGCAAAGTGGTTTTCTGTCGAAAGTAACGGGGCTTGGCGTGAACGCGATTTCGGCCGCGTTTCGAAGCGTAACCAGCGCGCGAAATGGAAGGGAAAATCGTTAACGAAAATCGTGCATCCGTCGCCTCTCTGCGCCCATCGTCGCGTATTAGATATTTCAGCCACGTGCGTGTGCGCGTAGTAGGTTTCATCGTTCCTTTAATAGTTGCGACGTTCGTTGACAGCGTGGAACAGCGTAGCTTTTTATAATTATAAAAACATATATACGTACGTTCGATACTTCAACTGATACTTCCAATTGATTAAATTTGGGATATCTATATAGATCTGTATTTTAATTCGAAAAGTGTTTCATTACACTTTGGACAGTTTGTGTAACTCAGATTTGCCATAAATTTGCGTAAAAGTTCAACCAATCTATTTCATAGATCGACTATCGCGACTATCGTTATTTGAAAAACACAATCGTTCCGTCGAATCTTCTGAAAATTCGAAACTCGAAATTCGAAAGTCGTCTGTATTGAGAGAAAATTACAAAATTCGAGGTAGACAGCTTTCTCGATGTACAAGCCCGACTGGCCGACGATGCTGAAGAAAGCGTTGGCCCCGCGGCCAAACGCGTCGTTCACGCAGGCAAACACAACGTGCAATTTTAATCCCGAAATTACTTCCATTTTATTCCAATTTTCTCGCATTTAAACCGTCTAAGCGAGTTTACCTTGCCGAGGAGCGTCGTGCTGCATCGTTCTCGAGAAAACCTGGTGGATGGGGAGATGGATGGGTGAATGGCTGAATGGATAGATGGATAGCTCGGCTGGCTAGCCGAGGAAGAAGAAAACTGAAGGATGAGGAGCGAAACGTGAGAAGATGGGCGGAGAAAGATGGGTCGGAGATGGAGAAGGTGGAAGTACCTACTCTAATAAATTTACGACCTAAAATGGTTAAGCCGCGTTAGCCCTGTTCTTTATATTTCCGCGAGAGAGGAACTAAAGAGTAAGCGCGCGCGCGCGTGAGACAGGGGAAGAGAGAGAGAGAGAGAGAGAGATAAGAGAAAGGAAAGACGAAGGATTCCAGCCACCAACGAGCAAACTCACCTTCCTTCTGCAGAAAAGTAAAGAAAGACAGAGGATACGGATCTTGTATACGCGACAAGCGTCGTTGGTCGAGGGGGGGGGGGGAGATTCAGGGAGGAAAGACGGAAAAAGACAGAGAAACAGAGAGAGAGAGAGAGAGAGAGAGAACAAGACGGTGGAAGGATGAAAGATGGGAAGAAGTGGATATATAAGAGATACGAAGGGAAATTCGCTTATTTTCCCATCATTTCGACGTGGCATCTTGTCCATGGCCTTTCCTCATCCACGGAGCCAGGAAAGAAAATTGCTTCTCGTCCTCGAGAGCAGAATATTGCCCTGATGAGCCCGGGAATGCCTCGATATCCGTTCCCTCTCTGCCCCCCCTTTAACGTTGCTGTCTTACCAGAGTTATCCCCGCTAACGCGGATGCTCTTGTTCCTTCCGTATTTTTGGCCGTTTCTCTTTCAACGACCATCGTCTGTTACGACAACGATGACGACGACGACGATGACGGGATATTCAATTTGCTCGTTATTTATTATTCGAAACGCGACACTTCTTCTCGTTGCAACGAGACGCGCTATGTCGCAGGAGCGAAGTAGGATGAGAAAGAGAGAAGAACGATGGCGGAGGGGGAGGATGGCGAGGGAATTCAGGGAGTTAAACAGGAAATTATGGAGTGGATTACATAATAAAACGAGGCAGAGAGAAACGGTACGGTGGCGTCTAGCTCCGGCGTTGAACCACCACGACGCAGACGAAAGATGGGATATAGTTTGTTTGGAGACGCACGCGCGTTTCGTCGCGGGCCACCGGAGACGAGCAACGGATATTCGTTGCGACGGAAGTCTTGCTGGGAAATCCGATTTCAGCAGCTGCAGATTCCTCGCGCGAATCGGATTGGTTTATTCGTTGTATCCTGGCGCGTCGATGGAAGCCGACGATTGTGTAAAGGATCGGAATTTCGCGAAACTGAAACTCGATAAGTGTCGTTTAGAGAGCAACGCCGTTTCGGATACTCGAGTTTGCGTTCTTCTCTCGAATTCCGAGCAGGAATTGATCCACATTATCTCGTTTTCGTCGAGCCGAAATTCGTCGAAATTTCGGGATAGATCGCCTCTCTCTGGTACAGGTGCTCTGTTCTTTTAATTTCGTACCTCGACGCTTAAGAAGCGATTACTTATTCGTACCTGACGAGCGCGAAGCGTGACTGGCAAAACCTACGCGAACGTGACGATGCGATTTCAAGGGCTGAGGCCAAAAAAAGATGTCCATAACTGACCGATCGTTCGCATCGACGTCTTCCTCTTTTCCCTCCCTCTTCGGTCTCCAACTCTTTCTCCCGCCCTCGCGTGAAATTTCCCTTCTCGCTCTCGGTAGCTCGGTACACTCGTCACGGACGAAAACGGGATAGGGCCTAGTGCGGCGTGTCTCTCTGCGCCACTGAATAATTCATGAGGCGAGAAGCCAGCAGCCGATACTTATCGCGATAGACTTTAGCGGGCTGCCAACAGCAGCCATGTTACAATAAAGAAATCAACATGGCCGACCGTCCTTTTCGTTCCCTCCTCGGGTGTCACCGGCTGCCGCACGTTTCTTCTCTCCTGCTCTTTTCTTTCGGGTCCACCTCACGGCGAGCTCCTTTCGGCGAGAGCGCCGTCACGTCGCGCTCACTTTCGATTTCGCCCCGCACGGTTACCCTCGTTACCCTCTTGATGCCGAAGAAGGGTGGTCCCCGACGCGGACTCTCCTCACCCTACGAGCTCCCTTCTTACCTCCTTTTCTTGGCCCGTGCTGCCTCCAGGGGTGGACCGCCCCGCCCAGACACATTTCTCCGCAACCCTCCTTTCTCGATCCTTGCCGAGCAAGACAGCCAACTCGAGGAAACGAACGCCAACGACAGGGAGGACGAATGAGACGGAGAACCGTGCCGACTGTCGGAGCGAGAAAAGTAGTTTTGTAAGGAGGACGAACAGGGGAACCGAGGGGAAAGGGGGAAGAAGAAGAAAGAGGATAAGAGAGCTTTGGCAGCCACTTTTCTCGCCTGCACGGTATCGCGAGTCGCCAAAGGAACTCCATTTTCTGGCTACCCTTGCTCGCCGTTTGTCTCTCTCTCTTTCTCTCTCTCTCAGCTCTTCTTGCAAAGCTCCCAACGCTTCGATATTCTTGTAAGAAGAATTTTTCGTACCGCTGCGCTCACGGCGTGATGAACCCGCACGCTTTCCGCCCGTAGTCGAGTCTCTGTTTTCCCCGATATATTCCAAATTTCCTATGCGATTTGAATGCATGACTTTTCCGTTGGAAAGTTACATGAATAGGGGGCGAATACAATCTCGCTCCGCTGCATTGTCACGAAACCCGAACGTTCCCGTGATCGACGTTTTCCAACTTGGCGCGGATATTGCCAACTCGCGAAGTTGGATTTAGCACGTGATAAACGGTTGTGTGTGTTTTTTCGTTTCAGGTGTGGTTTCAGAACAGGCGGGCAAAATGGCGCAGGCAGGAGAAGATGGAAGCCGCGAGACTCGGCCTCAGCGAGTACCATCATCCCGCCAATATGAGGTAACGTATTTCCTAATTATCTGTTAATGAAATTTTTATCACGATGTGAATCCTTCTTCTTCTCACAGATAGTTCTTCAAATATTGATACATATCGTTTTCGTTTCAGAAACGTGGCCGGTCCAGCTTTGGGTTTACCAGGTGATCCTTGGCTCACTCCTCCAGGTCTGTTGAGCGCTCTTCCTGGCTTCCTAGCTGCACCTCACACGGGGTATCCTAGTTATCTAACGTCCCCGAGACGATTACCGTCGCCACCGAACGTCGGCGCCGTTGGAAGCGCAGTCCCAGGTGAAACTTTTATTCCAACAACTACAAAGACATTTGCTTCAAAGTTCATCAAACGTTGTTGCATCGATGTTTTATAAATTACGTATTAATGAGATCGGTTTATTATCTCAATTTTATCAACTCTTGATCAAACTCTTGTACAAGTCGCTCGTGTTTGTTTCGCTATTACCACTCCGCGACGCAAGAATTCATCGTCAACTCGTAAAATTCGTATATTATAGTTTAAATTTGCTCTCAGAAAGATTCATCGTCGTATGAAGGCACAAAGTAAAGTGAAGTGTGAATCAATGTTTACTACCTTACTTGCAATCCATTGAGTCAAATATCACAGAGAGATGATCCTTTTTTGGTTGTCAGGTGCTCTGAGCGGAGGAATGACGAGCATAGGAAGCGGGAGCCACGTTCCAGCGGCGCCCCCGAGTCCTCCGGGCCACGATCCGCGCACAACGAGCATCCAGGCTCTGAGAATGCGGGCCAAGGAGCACGTCGAGAGCATCACCAAAGGATTGCAAATGGTCTGAAGTTTAACGTACGACCCAGGAAGGCAGTATCAACTCGAGTACAGGCTGCTGGCCGTGGCCACGCTCTTAACAACACGGGCGTGACGAGAAGCGAAGCGACCGTGCTCTCTCTCTCTCTCTCTCTCTCTCTCTCTCCCCACGACTGAACCCTTCGAGACTGGAGAAACTGTCCAGGCAACGGGTAGACGGATCGACAAACACGTTTCTCCCGTTCCTCTTTCTACGCTCGGTTTGGTAGAAACGACTTCACGAACCGGTCGTTTCTACTCCGGCGAACGGTTGGAACCGTTTTATCGGTTATCGAACAAACGCCGAAGAGTACAAGAGCGAATAACGCTGGCAACGAGAGAAGGGAAACGATCAACGCGTACAGAGTACTAATTTCCAGTGGTAATCGAGAACGAGAAGAGACACGAGAGGGCCGAGTTTTTCTCTCGTTCGGCCGTGTTATTATACCGGTAGCTGATTGATAAATCAAATTTGTTATGTCGTTCTTTGATACGGAACGGAGGAGCCGAATCGTCGTTCCCGTACGAGTTCTCTCTGACGAAAAGCGGACGAAAAAAAAAGGAGAAAGAAGAGAAGAGTTTGATTGCCACAAAAGCATCCGAGTCTACCGTTCCATTTGGATGGTCGGTTTTTTTTTTTTCTTTTGCTTGGTACCGCGTTACGAACTAGTTCAGGATATTAGTGCAATAAACGAGAGGAGTAAGAGAGTCAGAGACGTTTCGCAATGCGTCGCGGATGGAGAGTAGCTGTAAGATCCAAAGACGATTGTTTCCGATTGTAGCTCGAGATCTACGAAGGATCCTTCTCCTTTAACTTCCTGAATGATACGAGCTCAGTAAGTAATATATCACGTACAGTTTTAAACGAGGTTGAAAATCGCGTTTCTTTTTTTTTTTTCTTATTTCGTGCGCGTTCGAAGAGAGCGACCGACAACACACCGGAAGACGTACAAGTGACAAAATACGTAGACAGTCTTACTTTCGACTCGGTATTTGAACTTGGAACACGGAAATTTACTACGCTCGCGTTTTTAATCGTTCGGAATTCCAAGTCGAAGGAACGTATTAGCTTGCAAGCCGCTGTACGATACGTAACACAGTTCCATCGAAGTAACAAAATAATAATAAGCTGCGAATCAAAAGTTCAACTTCAATCCAGTGGATACCAGTCGATCTACGATATTTTCAATACCTGAGACAGTTTCGACCGAATCTTAACGCGATGATCGTACTGTTACGAAAAATCGAGAAACGTTTCTTCGAATCACGCGTTCCGAGCAACCGGTAGCCATGGGATATTGAATTGACGCGACTGGAGCGAGACATTCGCTCGAATTAATCAGTGGACTTTTGAATGCAGCAGACTAACTGTTATCACGACGAAATGAATTGGTACAAAACCGCGAAAGGTCAGTGGCCCGTGCCGGCCGAGGCGATTCCCACCCCTCCTCTCCCCCCTCCCCGCCACCCCCGTGTAAACTGGACTTGTATTCGAAATACGATTAGCATAATTGTTTGATAATCACGTACCTCGGATAGACAATGCTAAAAAGGAAAAAAAAGAAGAAGAAAAGAGAAGAAAAAAAAGAACACGTCTACTGTACGTTTTACGGATGACACTTGTCACTCGTTCGAAACGTAAACGTAGATCAGGTGATATCAAACGAGTAACAAACGCGAACGACCGTGTGAACGATTATTCGATTAATTATCGAACGAACGTCGAGCGTCAAGTGTCCCGTTTCCAACCAGGTGGAATTCTTCCAGAATTTGTTAGCGAGTCGCTCGATCGGCACTGATCGAGCTTGTTGGCGACGCGAATCTTCAGAGACCTTAGGATCAATATTTCTTGTAGCATAGAGATCTTCGAAGAGATCCGGCGAGAGGAGACGCATTTCGACATAAACAATATTCTGCAGTATTAATACGTTAAGGTGAAGAATTGTGCATAAAGTTACGTAATAAACGATTGCGGACACGATCGCTTGGAAGCGGACTGGTTAGATCGCTTGTCGTTGGAATCGATGAGTTCAGCTCGATCGATCTTACGTTGACGCATTACGATCGCGCTGAGAAATTTTCGTTTTCATCGAAGAACGTGGAGAACGTGGAAAACGTAATTTTATCCTACCGGTTCAACGACGTCGATATCTGTATAAAGCGTAATTTCATCCTACCAGCTACTAACGTGTTGCTCATACGTATATATAAAAAGATTGATGTAGATATAAAAATGACAAGATCTTTCAGATATTACAATTTTCAAGAAAACCCTTTCCCTCACTTCCTTCGTTTCAATTAAACGCACGCGTTCCGTTTTATCCGTCAAGCTACTCGATTCCAACGAGTGAAGTATTCACGTGACGACAAATTCATCTGCCAGTCAGCTTTCACGAAGCGACGTTAAGGAAAACCAAGTAGAGGGTGAAGAAAGAACGTAGACAGTTACCCACCCCCGAATGTCTATTTGTATATATACCTGCTCGTGATGAAATAAAATTTGATGTACATATTTAATCATACCACACGATTCGTTTGAACAGACGTTTCCCCGCCATTGGCTTGGCGACTGGTTCGCTCGAGAAAAACCACGAAGCAAGCGAGGAAACTCGCTTTGGATCGCAACGAAATTGCACGTTTTTGCGAGGAACCCTTGATGAACTGTCCCCTTTCCCTTCCATTCGTATCGGTTCCACTTTTCTTTTTTTTTCCCCAGAGCGGATCGATCGATCGGTCCTCGCTCGGTTCTCCTTTTTTCTGCGACTGCTCCGAAGGACTCTGTCCGCTCCGATCGATCGTTTCGTTCGATGGACACGCGTTAATAACGCGCGAAGGAGAAAAGGCGGGACGAGTTTCAACAGAGGAACGGATAAAAGGGGAGAAAGGAGAGGTACCACGGATTTTTAATTGTTCGGGCGCGCGGCCGCGCGTATTTGTTAAAGAATTAGCATTTCAAAGAACGATTTCAATTAAGGCTTAATTAATTTCGCGGAGAACGCCGAGCCAAGTTGGCGCCGCGCCGCTCATTGTTCGCCTTACTTTCGACTTAATTGAAATCGAAGAACCGCCCCGGTGAACTCCAGCGGAAGCCAGCGAATTTCGCGAAGAACGCAAAAAATCGCAAAAGTCGAAAGGCTCGCCAAAGATTAATGTTTCGATTCGTTAAATGCTTCCACGCTTCTTTTTTCGTCGATCGAAAAACTAGCTTTGCTAGTCATTTTTAATTGTGGTATCATTTGAAAATCATTGTACACAGGTATGAAGTCTGTCCATCAGAAATGAGGGATTTATAGTAAACTTGAAATCGAAGAAAAAGATTTAAGTTCCGAACGCCGTCGAGTCGCTGTCCGACATCTCCGATTAATAAACTACCAAAACCGAGTCCGCGTGATGCCGACAGTATCCTCAAACCACCGGGCGAGGTAGAGTCATAATAGAGAAACGCGCCGCCGTAATTTATCCATCATGCACACGCTACAAAGGATCAACCCTCCTTTGAAATAAAAAAAAAAAAAGAAAGAAGAGGCAAAGAGAGAGAGAGAAAATGATGGAAAAAAAATAAGGAACAAAAAAGTGAAAGCAGAAAATCTGCAAAACTGCATAAATCAACGATGAGGCGCGCCCTGGCTGGTTATCTTTTTCGAGAGAGGGTGACTGAGGGAGGGGGGGAGGAAGCGGGGACGGGCGCGGTGACGGGGCGTGAAAGGATTCGACGTTAACAGCACCAACAACGCCGGCTCGCTGAAACAATGGTGCTGAATGGTCCCTGAACGATTAGGTATTCCAATCGTCGCGTTAGGGGTCGCTGTGAAGTGTGGCAGCAAAAGTGAGATAGAGAGACAGAGAGAGAGAGAGAAAGTGAGAGAATATGTGTGCGTGCGTGCGTGTGTGTGTGTGTGTGTGTGAGAGAGAGAGAGAGTAAGAGTGAGTGGAGAGAGAGGGGGTTGCGAAGGGGCCGGCGGTAAGAGGATGGCAGAACTCGCCCAATAAAATGGTAATTCCTGTTTGCAGAAGTTAACCATGCGAGCGAGCCTGGAGATTCGAGTCCATGCGTACTCCCTAACTCCAAAGACTAATAATACTCTCGGGGCCGAGAAGTGAGCTGCCGACAGTGATATAGTTGTACGGAAGGAACCCCGTGAAATCGTGTACGTTCGCGCGATCTTCGATCTCACTTCGGGATCCTTTCGATAGGAAAGTGTGCGCGTGTCACGTGGACCATGCTATTAGGGAACGTGATACGGCGGAAAAATTAAGGGGTGAATCGTGGATCGAGAGGATGAAGAGAAAGAAGCTTTAGATTGGAATTTTGAGAGTTTCGCGTCAAGATTAAGAGGTTGTACTGTTCTCGATAATTCTTTTCTTTTTTTTTTTTTTTGTTGAGATAATATAAATCTCTGATGAGATGATTTTATAGTACGTGGTACGTTGCGTATTGTTGAATAATATTCATTATTGACTGAAATTGCGCTAAAATCGCCTAGGACAAATTAAAATTAGCGTGGGTTTATTTTATAGAATTCGAATATTGTTATACAATATTGTAATTTCAAACTAGTGACAAATTACAAATCAACGAATAACAGCTTCTAGTAATTAAAATTCGCAAAATGCCTTTCGGAACTTCGTTCGGTTATTACGAAACTTGTCATTCTTACGCGAAAATAATTGACTGACACTAACAAGCCATAATTCGATTCGCAAATTTCCCTGATAATATTAATCTAGTTGAAAATGTCGTTTTTAACAAGCACGATGAATCATCAAGCAAGAATTTCTCCAAGTAGAAAGAGTCGAACGTGTCAGACACGTCGAGATCGTAATAACAAGACCAAGAGTGTGAAAGTTCCACTTAGAATACAGATTCTGGCGAAGTTTGCTCCGCGATTACAACGTAACGATGAAACCTACGTGGTAATTGATTTACCGTGGAGTTCATCGGTCAGCAATACGCGTATACCGCGCGTTTAGGCGACATCGTCGAGATTGGAGGCGGCAGTCTCCACGGCAATCTCTTAACGGCTGAAATTGGCACGGAAATCGTGGCTTTATTAAATTTGTTTAGGGACAGGTAAGGGGATGAGACGGAGGTGGAGTAGGAGGCGGTTGAAAGAGCTGGCGAGGAGGACCTAGATTCTGGGCGAAACCGTCCTCGTCTGTCTAATATTGCTCGATGCCTGGCCTGCCTAACCTTATTGCCTCGACAAAGTAAAGAACCGACAAGGGACCCGAATAAGACCAGTTTAGGGCCAAGCAGATCAATGAGACACCAAACCAACGGGGCGGAATGCTCAAACAATCCCGAAGACAATTCGGTGGCTACGATGGAAATGGATACCGAGCCGTCGGGAATGTCGGGATACCATATTCGCCTCGTTGTGAACATAGCGTTGCAGGTTGCAGGTTGCAGATCTGATTTGCAGATTTCGTCTCTACGACGACGAGATCGCGATTTCCCCTGACGATTCTTTTGAGAGAAACTCAGTCGTTTTTTATTTCTTTGGTTGCGGTTCATTGTCAAAAACGGATTGTAAGAAGAGATTATAATTGAAACATCGTTTCAATGACGAGAATAGCGTGGCGAACATTGTCTAACGTGTCGATCCGCGTCTAACGTGAGACATAAATATTACCAGCCAAATATCTTAGTAACTTTGGCAAACGGCCAATGTCTTGCTACAACTGCCCTGTTACTGCTAATATCGGACAAGTAGAAAGAAGCAAGGCGGTAAGCTAAGAAACACCGTTGGTGAAACGAGGTGAGGAAGATTTCAGCTGGTCGTTTCGGCGCCGACCCCGGCTATTTAGCGTTATTAATTAGAGCCAAAGTCATTCTAAGTTGGCAAGTACATAAGCCGAAATAATATTTGCACGGGCGTTCATTAGACGTGGCAGAGGGCACGAGATGGCGCCGCAAACGGCTTGGATTCTCATTAAAATAACCTTGCCTTTCCTTTTCGTCCGCTCCTCCACCCTTGCGCGCCGCGGCAGCCTACCTCGCTCGTGGCACCGACCAAAAAGAGGAGCGACAGAGACGCCGCGCAAGGAGAAACAAAAAGAACAGAGGCGAAAAAAGAATAAAACGACAAGAGGAGGGGATGGACAAAGTGAACGAGCCAGCCACCCCGCCAACCCCTTCTTCTTCGCTACCTCTCTCTCTCCCTTTCTTTCGCGTGTCTCCACTTTTCCTCCGATTTTCCCTCTTCGTGGTTATTCAGCGAAACGAAGACAGCGCAGCGAAAGTGGAAGAACAGAGGCAGGAAGGGGTGAACGAGCGGTTGAAGTGGGGGAGAACGAGTTACGGGGGTAGTTTGGCTACCACTAGGTAACTTAAATGAAAGTCGCGGTTACCCCCTTAACGCGAAAATACGCTCAGGGAAAATTTCGTTTTTTCACCCTGATTAATGTAATACCCGACGTTGTTGCTGCCGCTGCTGGCCACGCTAATTGGTCATTCTCTCGCTCGCCTTTGATTCTCCTGCTGCATCTAGCTGCCTCGCCACCTGCGACTCCACGATCTGCACGTTCTCCACGTCGTCGTGCGTTTGTGCATTCGTATGTTCGTTCCGTTCTCGCAGTGTCCTCTTCTTCTCGTTCCGTTGTCGTGGAAGTGAAACTGAAAATAAATTTTCCCCGCATGGCGGATTAAAAAGGTACCGGCGCGTGAATCTGCGTCTGAAGGGACCGTATTGCGGGCCGAGAGTACTCGCGGAAATTTTCCATCAGCAACTCACCGCGAAAAAGTTAAAACGAGTTTCGTGTCAACAGCGCGACTGAGACGAGGCACCTTTATCAGGTTTCAATTTAAACGAGGATGATTTCCAGCTACCACGTCGCACATTTACGTTACACGTGCCGGTTTTCCGCGCCCCCTCCTTTTATCCAGCTTTCTTTTCATCCAGCTGATTTCGCCTGAATTTATAAACTCTTCCGGCAAATCAAAACCAACGTGCAACGCAAATCGAGCATGAAGTTAAATTGATTGAATCCATTTTCTGGAAGCTGCTCGGAGCCTTGTCAAAACTAATTCTCTTTGAACCAGATTCGAGACTGATTAAACTGATTAATTTCGTTTTCTGAAATCTTCTCGGTGTACGCGGTTTGAAATTCAACGAAGATTCATTTCGCTTCGTCAAACCGATTCGTCTCACATTCCGAAAGTTTTCCCAGTTTTAATTTTTCAGAAATCCAAACGGTTATAACTGTCCGAGCAGATCAGCTCCTCGCGTCGCGACGTGTTAAACTGACAGATCAATATTTGATTCGAAAAAGAACCGAAAATAAATCGGATGAGACGGTTTGGCGAAACGAGGACACCTTGTCTTTTCTTTTTTCTTTCTTCCTTTTTTCTTTTCAAGCAGAGTTCGAAAATTTCCGTCGGCCAGCGAACAAGCGAAACCGGTCATCGGGCGGTAATAAAATAAATAAATATCGACGCGAACATTCTAATTTGCGCGGAGAGTCGCAGACGGATGTAATCCCGTGGATAAACGCTGACCGAGCGTATCGCGAGCCACCGCGAGTAAAAAGCCGCTTCATACTCATTTCAGTTGCGCTGCGTTTCCCACGGCAAAAATTTTCCACGCTCCGGTTTTTCCCTCCGCAGCGATCATTCCGTTGCATCGGCCAGTACCATTTCCAAACGAAACGGGAAATATATTTTTCGTTCGCGCGCTTCCATTATAAGTATAATCCACTTGTTCGCCATTCGACGGCAATCAAAAATCTACATTTCCAGCGAATTTATCATTATAATACTACCGAATGATAATCCGTTAAAAGGTTGTCGTTTCGCGCGGCTTTGACCTCTCATCGGACGTAATTTTTTCCGCCGCGCGCCACGCATACGTGCCCCGTCGACGCGATATAGCGGCGGGAGCCGGTCGACCTGGCCGCCAGGCCACACCACCGCCAGCGCTCTGGGGCTCTTCAATTTCGCTGCTCGTCGAACGTCATCAATTGCGACGTAGCATAATAAAAGGATAATAAAGTCCGCGGAGGCAGCGTCGCATCGGCGCTTTAATTAAACAATTTCGCCAGGTGGATGGCCGTCGGTAATTGGAAAAAAGTCGGCGGAACCGGGTATCGGTATCGAAGGGCGACTTCCGGCCACGGATCACGGCCATTGGGCAGGGGTTTGGTCATCAGCACACGAGGAGAGAAAGAGAGAGACGAAGTGACCGGAGGATGTGCACCAACGCGAAAAGGGGCAGGGGCAGGAGAATTGGTGGTGGTGGACAGAGAGGGTGGACAGAGGTGGGTGGGCTGGTGGTAGTGTGCGGTGGGAGGGGGTGGGTCGGTGGAGAAGTTCCGAAATGAGTACCCGTGCAAATACGCCAGGATTGTTTCTGCCGCTAATTGCTCGGTTTTTTGCAGGGGCTCGGCCAACAATCGATTTGCATTTCAAAGGTAGTCCGGCATAAAAATAAAATGCGCTCCGTTAAAAGTTGACTGGCGGCGGCGTGCGACGTTGTGTGCGTTCCCCGATACGTGTATCTTCCCGATTCTACGTATATTCACGCACACTGGTTGGCCGGTGCCGCTTGCGAACGACAAATTGTATAAAACTCGTGCCGGATTAAAGCCGTCGATGGAACAACGTCGATTCGCGCTTTTTCCGCCCGCCTGGCGCCGATTCGGTCCGGCCGCCGCAACGCCGCGCCGCGATTATATTCGCCGCGGAATATAATGTTTCGTTCCGAGATTCCATGCCTCGTCAACTCGAGATTCGTTCGCCTATAACGCGAATAATGAGCGCTCGATTGCTCCGAGACCCGAGGTGGTTCGTCGGACAGAGATCGGGAGGGGGATGATCATCCTTTGGGAAATTAGGAAGTTTAATCTGGAATTGGAAAATATCGGAAAGTGGGAAATGATTGCACGAAACGGTCGATCAAGTTTTATGAACACGGCGAACGAGTATTTAAACACGTTGCACAATCTGCCGATTATAAAAGAATATTCGTTAATCGGCACGTGTGTGTGTGTGTGTGTGTGTGTGTGTGTGTGTGTGTGTGTGTGTTAGATACTTTAAAGCGGCAAATTGTGAAAAGAGTATCGCGTTAAGTGGAATCAACTTATCAACGTGAACATTCGAAGGGGATAGGCGAGAACGACGGCTAGGGTGAGAAACTTGAAATGGCAATCCCCGTAGAACGAATATTTCGTTTCCTACATCGCAGGGTGGCCGTTCAGTATTTGATTTTACGCAGTACGCGTCGGATGGTTTCCACGAACGTTAATTATCACTGACCACCTACAGTCCCATTACATTCCAATCGACCCCTTAATCAACGCATGATTGGTGTACTAATTGATTGCTACTCCGTAATTATAACGGTGCACTGGCAGACACCAGTATCGAAACCTCCGAGTACGGAGAAGCGGTTGCTTGGAATTGCGCACAATGAAGCTGGTTATTGGTACTTTCTGCGAAACCACTGTTACTCGTTGCGTTAAATTTTACAATAAAAAAAAAAAGGAAAGACCGCGCATTTTTCACGAGAAACGAGTACTATGGTTCGAGGCGTATGTCAAAGATACATTTCATTCTTCGAGCAAACCAACCGCTTCCTTTTAATACAAAATATATAGGCACAGAGTGCAAAGAAAAGTGTAGAAGGGAAGAAGGGAAAAAATGATAAACATCAAGGGAGTAATTCGAGTTGCACCCTCTCTTGGATTTTTAAAGACGGGCAGACCAAGTGGTGACGCGTAGCAGCAGGAACTCGAACGAACTGTCTCGTCTCTTCCGAGGGGATCGATAGAAGGTCGGCAAAATTTTACCACCGTCGGTAGCTTTGTATTGACGCTAGATAATACAGAGTATGTTTTTTCGTCGATGAGAGCTTCGTTGATAAAAGTATCGTCGATAAAAATCGAAAACCACCACTTTGAAATTTTCGGGACAGAACACGCGCAAAATAACGTCTTTCGTCTTTGTAAATTTTTAGGTCACATCGCCGAATCTGCTAGCCAACTAGCGAGCCGAACGCAAACAAGAACTACGATTAAACTGATTGAATTACGAATAAGATAAACGAACCTGGCCACGGACACGCGTTGTAAGGACATTAAAACGCATTAGTCGCGAAAATTCCACGTTGCCGCATATTCATTATTACATCAAACGTCCATGCCTCCAATTATTTGAAATTATCCGTATAGAAATTAATCCTATTGACACGCGGGTAGTTCCGATCCCACTCGTTAAAACGGTTCTAATGAAACGCCTCCCGTTCACCCTCTCTATATCCACCATAATCGCGCTGTTTACAATTAGTAACATTAATTCGCCATGATTTCCAGTCCCGTGTACGTGAGAGAGGCTCGCGAATTTGTATAGAATTTCATTAAGCCAACGGTTAGCCACTCATCGAACCGTAGAACGTAACCGGTGGTCGGATTTGTACCAATTATTAGAAAATGTATATACAAGCGGCTTTGCGCGATCCATGTTCCGTTTGGCAAATATTTGACGGCTCTCCATTGGACACCTCCAACAGTCCGAATACCTTGCATATTCACTGATATTTCTATCTCGAATAAATTGAATCAGACTCCACCTTCCGCGTGCAGTTTAAAAAAAAAGGAAAAAAGCTACCCGTCATCCTCCGTTTTTCTCTATCGCTTTTTAATTGTTTTTTCTATCGGGAGGGATTGCAGGATTTTCACGTGGAAGAGCGAGGACGTGAAACAACGTTGCAGTTTTGTGTAACAAATAGAAAATATTCCGCCGGCAAAAACAGAATCACAAAAAAAAGAAAAAATAATCGAGGAGGAATCTTTTTTCGGTTCCGACAATAGTAGCGTGACAAATAGGCCGCTAGATTCTCCGTCCGGACGGAACCGTCTTCCGTCCCTTGCCGGACGTGAAGTAAGAAGGTTCGCCACAAATGACCATGGCGCGTGACACGGCGACGAAGCGGACAGAAACCTGCAATTCGAAGTTTTTAATAGAGATTTGCACCGGCCGGCCGGGCCAAAGAGGTCGGTATAATCCAATAGGGCCCCATTGTCTGCCCGTTCTCCGGACATAACCAACCCTGTTCCCTCCCCTCGCAGCCTCTCGCCACTTCTCTCTCTATCTTGCTCCGGTCCTGGTCGGTATCTCCGCTCTACACCACCATATTCATAGAACACGAGCACAAAGACGTGTTCCCCATGTATATGGATGCGACACTGCACTGGGAAGCAATGCATATTCAAAATCCAGCCGCGGGCGGCTTGCCAGGGCAACGGAGTCTCTTGTTTTGCTACAGGCATGGAGCACGAGTCCGCAAATTCGGTTACTTCATTTTGAGCCCTGACCACCCGACCGCCACCCCTTTTGGCCCACCTGGCCACCCCACCTCCTTTTACCAGCACCTCCTCCACCGCTGTTCGCGTAGAACGCTACGCGTTTTAACCCCTCGGCGTATGTCCGGGGTTATGAATTTTAATAGCTTTACGCCGCGCCACGTGGGGGTGGTAGGAGAGGCCACGGGGGTGGCTCGGAGGGTGCAGGCTCGTGGACGCGAGCGAGTAGTAGGGTAGAGGGTGGCAAAAGAGGAGAAGGAAGCAGAGAGGCGGTGGGCGCTGCAAAAATGGCGGCGAGTTTTTCGCCCGTCAAATTGTCGATAGATTAGATTAGAGAAAAAAATGCGCGCGTGGTACGCGCGCCTCTGTGTGTCCTCTCTCTGGTGCGCCCGCCCGATGACAGAGACGGAAAGACCGCGGACCGACGCTAGGGGAAGAAGGAGGACGCGATTAACGCGCTGACGTCGCCGTTCATAGGCGGTTCTGACCTGTACGCGACACGTTTTTCCGACCGGTTCCGTGCTTTTTCTCTATATTCTCTGCACTCTGATTTTTTTTGAGGGGCGACGGCGGGACGGGGGAGAGAGAGGCGCGACGCACACCGCTGGAAACGCCCGACGATTTTTGTTTCCGCCGTCTCGTCGGTCGCCCGGCGCATGGAAAACTCATGGAATCGCGCGCGCTCGATGTGTAATCGTTTTACCTCGGATCGCCTCGTTATCTTCGTCGCTCTTCGTCTTACGTTTTTTTATTTAACGTCGCCGTTACTGTTATCTGGAACACTTAACACACGCGCGAGGAGTCATCCTCGAACTTGAATCACTCGCCACTCGTCTTATGTCATTGCTATCTATATGATTCAGAGAAACGAAAGAGGAATCTTCCGGTTCATTTAGAAATCAGCACGTTACCTTCTTCGAACACGGTCGCCCGTCTTGCATTTTACGCATCGTTGCCATTGCAATCGTCACCGTCCGTTTTATACTTCGTTTGCTGTTACGTTCGTTTATTTAAAAATAAACGAAAAGTCACTGTGAGAGTCGTGGTCACACTATCGTGATAAATTTTTACACAAATACACGGGAAACTCGAACCGTTGTTATCGCGTAACGTAATTCCGTAATTCACCTGGCGCAGAGATATCTGGAAGATCGGCTTACGCTCGATCCACGTCGTGTATTATAACGGTCGCGTGCTAGCTGGTTGCGGGCGGTGGTTTAAATCGTCACGGAACGATTCGAAAATTCCGAGTGCCACCCTGGGGAACGGTTTGACAATAGTAGCAGCGGCCTCATCAAGTAAAATCATCGTCACCAAAACTCGCAGATGGCTAAACGTAACGCGTTCGCAACCCTCCTTCCCTCGTTTGGCCAGGGGGACACTGCCGCCGCCGCCGCCTCCATCCCCGCACCATTTTCAGCCCGCGTCACATCCTTCCCTCCTCCAATTCAGCCGCGTAATCTACTTTTCGTTTTGACCGTGAATGTCGTTAGCACGTTATGAAACTCATTAATCTCGCAAATACTAGCCCAACAATTTCGTGCCGCGTAAACGCACCATTGAATTGCTTCCCGGCCGCTCTCTAATGGCGAAAATACCGCGGCTCCTCTCTTTCTTTCCCGTCGATTTCTCGTCGCTCTCCTCGATACACACCGCGCGACAAACCCGCATTCGCCATTTAACCACGCGTGAAATTTTCGTAGGACGAACGAAGTCGACGCGTGGAGTCGAGATTCTTTTCTATTTCCGTTTCGATGATTGACAATTAACTTTGCTGCAACTTCGTTGCGGAGTTGATCAGTCCAATTCCTCGCCGAAGAACTTACAAATTTATTGCACAAATTGGAATCGAGCCTGGTAATTTGGAATTTTATAGAATGATTACGTGAGATGCGCGGATTCTATTACAAATTCATGTAATAAACAATCTTGTTGTTCGAGATTCAATCGAAATTACCATTTGTCGCCACGGATAATCGATGAGAACGTAACGCTCCCAAACAACGTAACGTTCAGTAATTATCAGATTGGCAGACCGTATCAACGATATACTCCCAGTGTAAAATAAAATTTCTCGAGCCATTGGGACATTCTTCTTAAATGATAGATAAACTGCCTCCTATTGCCCGGTACCTAACTAAATCAGTTCTTCGTTCCATCCCGCCAATGTCCGCCGAACGATCCAGACGTTGTTTCCACCGCGGCGGTTCTCGAAACGGTTTTCTGTTGCCGGAATCGAAGTCAACGCGGAACGATAATGGCCGGGAGATCGTTGAAGCCCGGGATCCGCGTTTAAGGAGGAATTACCGTGAGAAAGGGTCGGCGGAGGCGTCCGATTCACAGGCATCTCTGCAAGGATATCCCCTCGACGGCGGAGAGACACCCGCGCGCGCAGGCCAGGTACCGGTAATGAACTCTTCAGGATCTCGAGGGATTTTTCGTAAGTACCTGCGGCCCGCAACCTCTTTTTTACTCTCTCTCTCTCTCTCTCTCTCTCTCTCTCTCTCTCTTCCCCGTGACACCTTGAATGGTGTTAGTTCTAACGCCTGTAGATCAGCCCGGACAGGCCACTAAGACTGTTGTGGAGAGCCATCCGCCGCTGCCTGGATCCCCGAGTTTCGCAAATTCGGTTCATTTGCCGCATTGTACGCGGCTTAAAAGAGAAATGAGACCCTCTCGAAATAGAGAGAGCGAGCGAGCGAATCAGGATGGGAGGTTCGGGGTGTACGAGAGAGCGGATCGAGAGAAAGACAGACAGAAAGAGAGAGAGAAAGAGAATGGAACCGGTGGAGAGATAGACGCGGAGAAATCGCCGGCAAAGAACGTTGAAGTTTACCGACGAGTGCCTCGGAGCCAGCCAGGGGTGGACCAGCCACCACTTGACACGCACCTTCTTCGTCGTGATGCACTTGTGTGTCTGCTCCGTGCCGCGGCAACTCGCTCGTTTGCCGATTTCGAGATCCCGACTGCCTTCGCCAGAAGTGGAATGCACCGGGAAATCGTAAATAATCGGGGGAAAGAAGAGGTACTCGATGAATTTTAGTATATCGTTCATTTTCTTCTTTTTTTTTTTTTTTTTAGAAGTTCGGTTTGTACTGCTTACTCTCATTGAGCTGTTGTTAGGATTCTATAATTGAGGGTGAAGTTAAATTTCAAAAAGAATCAGCAATCTCATCCATTTCTTCGCGATGAAATTTATTGTTTGAATATACGGTAGATGGAGAAACGTTAGTTGTAATATTCAGATGAAACTAATTCGTAGCTCTTCGCGGAAGCTTTATCGATTTACTTTCTCCCTCGTTTGATAAATTTCGTTATATACTTTCCATTTTCATTCCATCGACGACACGTGAAAATTGAAAAAGAAGCTGCATAGGTAACTGCAAGATGAAACGAAAATAACTCTCGCGACGACTAATTCTTCGAGCATTAACCAAGGAGAAATAGAGAGATTCGTTGATGTTAGAGACCATTAACATTTAGAAAAAGAAATCGAGTATTGTCCAATATTGTTTAAAACGATGAACTCATTTCTTTTCGTGCGATGATTACAGAGGAAGAAAAGCGAAAACTCGAATTATTATCGATCGAACGATATGAATTTAGAAATGAGTTATTCGCAGGTGCACGTTATGCCGCGATACCGATGTTCGGTAAATTACGGCTAATGCGATTAAACTGACTGCCAGATTAGAACTTTGTATATTGGCCTCTTCGTATGACATACGACAAAGTAATTAGTTTACCGTTACTTAGCCGTTTCTGGCCGTTTCAATGCGATTACTTTGTCATTATAACGATTTCGCTGAATCGTTCTGCACGTCGTATTTTCCCATCGTGCTTGTTCTCGCGCGAATACAAAAATATCTTCCAATACTCACGTAGATTTTTTCGTCCATCAGCGAAAGATAAACCGCCGCCTCTAACGTTGTTTCAGTAGATTTCGTACGTAGTTTCCTCTAATTTACATTGCGATAAATTACTAGCTAAAATATCACGAGTGAGCTTACCGTGAGCAGAAGACGATAATAACGATGATCAAACAATTTCGTATGCGTCAACGAAGAATGAGAGAGAGAGAGAGAGAGAGAGAGAAAAGAAAAAAAAGGAAAAAATATAGGTATATTTTTTAGAGGAAGCATTGTGTCCGCGTAATTACGATCCTTATCGAGTAGACGCGCGCGCGCGAGCACAGGGGGTAGCGAAACGGAAAAACATCGCGTGTGATTTATAATGTATCGAATCGTAAAACGCATGATGAGCGACTTCTTCGTTTGTGTACGGGTGCATGAACGAACGATATATTAATCATCCACGCGTTTCAACGAAAAGTTGATGGAATCATGGAATATTAATTGTGATGCAAATTCGATGACGCACGTGCAATCGAAAACGCGATACCTGCCCCGTCGATTGTAATCTCGCATCGGACCCAAAAATATTTGAATAAATCGATCATCCGCCTGTATGGCAGTAATTAAGCCTCCCTCCATTAACACCTTAGAATTCTTTTTCTTTTTTTCTTTTTTGGTGACCATTGCCGATGACCGAACGTTCGATTTGGTATTGAAGACATTACGCTTCTGTTCTCGAGCTTTCTCTGTTTAAAGAAAAACTTGAGAATTTCGAATAAAATACTACCGTGATTTATACATGCAGATAGATGTCTAAAGCGACTATCGCGGTTAGACAGAGAATATTTTTATTTACTTAAAACGAATATAAATGCACAAAAATGTAGGAAATAGCAGAAGCAGACTGCGGATGTACAATTTTATACTCTTACGGAATCTAAATTTTGTCTCATATGCTTTAGATACTCTGTACTTTACACTCTGTACTTTAAAAATTCTATATCACAACGTAGAATTTTAGAATCTAAAATATCCCCAAAACGTATAAATATTCACCGTCTAATCCTTAATCGTTAGAAAACTGAGATTTGCAGAAACGAACGAAAGAAATAAAAGGGAGAAACCTCGGTTGGAAATATCAAATCGAGACGGACGAAAATGAACGATCGTGATAATTAGCTGGAGGAATAAACGAATACTTGGAATTTCCATCGATTCTAGAGATCGATCGCAACGAAGCGGGCGAAGAAACCAGGCACCGCCCGATCTAGGATCAAAAATTACTACCTAAAAAATCCTCTAACGCCGGAGAAAAAAAAAAGGAGAGAGGACCTTGCCGAGCAGTTATTAGTTTTGCCAGCCGGGGAGCTTAAGTTTTAAGCCGGAAATCAATGCACCCGGTCGGACGGCTTTGTAAGCTTCCTCGTATGACGGTTTTAACGAGTGCGAGTTACGTAAAAGTGACGCCGCGCCCTGATCGACCAAAAAATCCTCAAACATCTTCCACCCCTGCTACCGGCAACCCCTTCTCCACCGAACGTTCTCGATTTTCTCTCTTGCCTTGGTTGGTCGACTCGGTTCGACTCGGTTTTCGCTTGATTTTCACTTTTCAATTAAACGACGCCTCGATGAGACGGACGTTCTCTTTGTGGCAAAGTTACGTACTACTTTGGTTTCTCGACGAGAGCAAACTTAAATTCCCGTCATTTACCTTTTCGCTGCTACCGATTAACGAGTATGAACGTATTGGAAATAACTTCGTGGGTGAGTGAATTTGCAAGATTTCGCCTGGAATTCTTTGAAAGGGACATCTCACAAAACGTTGAGATCAATCTGAGATTTAGCGGATGAATCTATTTGATGCAAGGTGCTAGGGCAAATTTTGAAAACACTTTCCCCACAGCCTTACTTGTGATATTTTTTTCTTCAGCAGAAAGAAATATTTTCTTTAACAACTCTTTGGCGGTTCCATAAATTTTCATTAAAAGAATCTCTATTCAAAAGCAAAGGGATTGCAAGCTGACTGTCAATTCAAGTTCCATCGAACAGCGAAAACGTTTAAAATTTTTCCTAAGAGAATTCCAAACGTTAAATGATATGCTAGAATATATTAATCTCTGCAAAAAAGTTACGAATCGAACAAAAGATTTTAAAAGAGGTTCTTTCTGTTCACAGGTAATGAAGAAATCCATCCTTCGTCCGGAACGGGCGAACAAGAGCCGTATATCGACGCGCGTCCGAGTTAATCAGTGCTAACCAAGAAAGTACTTAAATACTTCTCTAGCCGACTTCATCTTACCCCGTGGAAAGGTCTCGCTCGCTTTTCAATTAAGCGGCGCGCCGTGTTTAATTTTCACGGAAAGATCCACCTAGCCATGGTTGAATGGGATCGAGGTATCGATCAAGCGGAATCTACCCCCAGCCCCCACCCCACCCGTTGCCTTTCCTCTTGCAGTTGCTGCTCGTAATACGTAAGTATACGTAACTATAGGTATAATTTGATCAAGAGAGCCAGGCCTGAGACCGAGGCCAAATCGCCTGGCGCACAGCCTCCGGAAACGGTGACAGATATATTAGCTGTAGACTCGACACAGAGAAAGCCGCGTTACACATTATTCGACCGGCAGATCTCTACGACAAACACAACGTCAATTTTTCCCATGCGGCCCTCCTTCCACGCCACAGGGGTTCTCAGAGACGTGCGAGGGGGATAGTTCTCACTGGCCGCCCCTTTCCCGATCAGGCTGTCTCTCGATGTCAACTCTCTGTTTGCGTGAATCTTCCCTCTGGACAAACGTGACGCACAGGAGAAATCATTGATTCCGTCCGGGAATGTTTATCGAATTTTCACCGTGACTGCTCTGCTCTAGCGAAATATCGGCTCTGGCTCTTGGTAATTAAGAATATTGAGATCATGACAAGTGCTTTTTCGAACATATCGTATTAAACGACTATATAGGCGACTATATATAATATAAAAATTGTTAGGTGTAGGAAGGAGTTTAGAGTGAAACATAAGCTCATATATTTTACGAACAATTCGTACATTCTATGGAACAATTACGAATTAAAGCCTCGTGAATCATTTTCATCACTCTGATAATTCCAGTATTAATATCGAGCCGAGATAAATCATTTTGGACAGCTTATATATATATCATAATTCAAAACGAAATGATTTTATCGAATTCTTCATTTCGTTGCAACTATAATACTTGATCGCGAGTTTAACAGTTAAACACGTCTATGCCACAATTACACTTACGATTGAACAATGCCCAGTTTTCTCAATTACACCACAGCTTCTTTTTATTTTTAACGAACTTTAAAAATAAATTTTACGTACACAGTAATTAATCAAATACCGAGATAGTAGCAGGTCAATTTACTTTTCTCAAGAAACCGGCAATTACCTTCCCCCGCCTGCTAAATAATTTACGAGTGAGAAATTTTTTGGAAAGAAAAAAGGTGAAAAACTGCAGCTAATAGATCTCTTTTCGAATCAGAAGAATACGATTTTTAGAAGTGACCTAGCTGTTTTCGAATTGCGAAAGTTCTCCTAGAAAACGTTCGCAAACGTGCGGTGTGCGCTAATCGCGCAGATGGAAACGCGCGCGGTGACAGCAGTTATCCGATACAAATTTCACGTTGCTTCTAATTACTCGTACTTACACTGTTATCGTTGAAGCTCATTAGCGGACATTAAGCGCCAAGTCTTTTCGGGCGTAGCAGAACGAGGCAGCACGATACGGGGGTATGTATCGTCGGGCTCGGTCATCCGGCCGAGGATTCATGGAAGAAGAAACCCGGATTTGTACGTGGATCCGCACGTACGTGCTCCGTGTGCTCGTGTGTGCGCGTATAGACGCGCGGCGTATGTGGTGGTACGTACGTAAGTGAAAACAGGACGAAAATGGGAAGCGCTGAACTGGTATAAACAAGGGTCGCATGCAATATTAGGGGCATTAAGTCGCCATAAAGAGCGCATTAGGGGTGCGCCCGTGCCCTCGAGGGGTAGTTTAGCGTTTAATTGTCCCACCCCGTGTATCAAAGGTTTCGATTTCTGCTTGACTACGCGCGTTATAAATCCACGTACGTTCGTCGTTTCGCACGTTTATACGCGATCCGCGCTTAGTTATTGTTACACGCAAGACCATTGCCTCTTGGGTCCTCGCCGTTGACGATAAAAACTCTGATAGATCGATCGAAATTACATCGGACTCGGTTACCTCGGTTGCCCTTCCCCTTTATTATATCATCTTACGTTCTCCGTCAAAATTTCATCGAATCTCCTTCATGAACATTGACGAACTCTCCGTCTTGCCACCTTGTGGAATCTCGGGGAACTTTTAGATATTTCTCTTTCTTTGTGTGCCTTCGATTAATCAAATTAGAAAAGAAGACTGTTTCCCGTCGATGCTGAATCGAAGCGATCTCGCGGCAAAGAACAGAATGCGTTTACTCGCGACGATTGACGAAACGACGACGTATCCGATACACGTATACACACGCGTACAGTCGCGTAGACATTATGTGTGAGGGGGTATACCCGAAACGTATAAGAGGAACGGCGAATACCCAAGTTGCTATTGAACCGATTTTGAGCAAATATCACTTGAAGCAGGTCGGGGAGATTCGCGATGCCGTAGTGACGGGAAGAGGGGGGTAGTTGGTGGTTGCTGGAAGAGCAAGGGAGGAAGGTGGAGGAGGAGGAGGAAGAGGCTGAAAAGGGACTTGGAGGGGGATGGTAAAGGGACCAAGAGGTAAGGGTGCGATGGCACCGGGGGGAAAGGGGACGAGAGGAGGGCTGGGAGGGGGGAGTGGGCGGGCGGGACGGAGGCAGAGACAGGAGCAGAGAGCTCACAAGCCCTTCGGCAAATTTCATAACCGAACTTGTCGTATTTGCCCAGATTATTTCAATATATTCGACTCAAGCCGGGAATCTGTTTGCGAGCGAGTGTATGCGTGAATGGAACTTGCCGCGGTCGCCGCGTCCGCCTATGTGCGGTTCTCGTCTATCTTCGCGCTACCCTGTGTTCTTCCTCGATGAGAGAAACTATCTGCCGCGCGGGTGGCGCACGCCCCTTCGTTCTCTCGGCGACGCGTCACGCGCGTCGTTGATACAGCTTTTTAAGAAAATTCCACGGACGCCTCGGTAAACGTTGCCCCTGCCTCACTGGGGTGGATTCCGAATCCTCGCTATTTCGGTGGCGAGGCAGAGATTTCGTTGAGCAAAAAGCGGATTCGGGGTTCTCCCACTGAGTGATTCACGGCATCGCGTCGAGGCGGGCGTGGGTGGGTATGCCTACCCGCTGCTGCAAGAGGAAGAAGACCGACCGCGAGGAATTGCCGCCGCGAGGATCACGGAACCGAGTTATTACATTTGGCGATCGCTGCCTCGTAGCTTTCTATCGGCCGTACGGAAAGTTTAATAACACGGTTCTTTGGGAGGTTTGCCGGTATTTCGAGAGGAGATTTTCGAAGCGGAGGATTGGTTTCTGATGATGTTTTGGTAGATCGAGGCTGGCTGCGGTTCGCGAGATTGACTTGAAGTATAAACTCTCTGATTTGAATGTTATTGCAAGCCGAGGGAAATTCCTCGTTCCGTTGTTTGTTAAACGCGCGGTGATTCGTTCTTAATTTTTGTTTCTCTTCCGGCCTATTGATCTCGCGCGCAATTATAATTCATCCAATTTATAGGTGGAATTTCACTCAAGTGGCGCACATTGATTACGCGCAATATATCGCGTAGCCGATGGATGTTAATGTTAATAAATGTAAATGGAACCTCGGTTAGATGCGATCAAACTCGCAACGATCGGATTTGTACGCTCGCACGGGAAGAACATCGAGTGATCGCGAGCGCGATTTTCTACCGAAAAAAAAGAAGAAAAAAAGAAAAAACATCGTAGAAGCGCAAAAGAGTATTTAAACGCGATTCGCACGGTGCATGCGATCAATTTTGTTATTATTAGCCCGGGATCGGTTGGCAGATCGGTTCGCCGTTGATCCGTCAAATTGGCAGGAAATGGAGCGGTGGCTAACGTGAACGCGCGACGCGTTCATGAAGTTGCGCTAATTAAATAAAAGGAGAGGAGAATCGCGTAGGATGAGAATGTTGCCGTTCGTGCATAACGCGTGCACGTGCCGGCACGTGTGTGCACGCCTTTCAACCCCCTCCCCCTCCCCGAAGGCCTGTCCTACGTCCTCCTATAATGTATTATTAGTCCGTGGAATGCGATATATATTAGTTCGGCAGCCGTGGACAGATTCGGCAATCAATTAAATAACAATAGCCGCTCGTTAATCCCGCGTCGAGACCGCAGACGCGACCGTCTGTCCGGAACGATCCCGCGATCATTAATTACTCCTACTTTCCTCGGTGGTTCGCGCTTCTGGCGTTCTCCGTTTCATCGCGGTCGCCGCTCGTTACAGTTTAGTATTTTGTCCGCGTCCAATGGAATATCGTTGATGAAATTTAATAACACCCGAAATAGACGAAAACACTGCGCGAAAGATCGATCGTGTAACATGGATTTACGTTCCTAACGGAGAGACGTCGAGAGACAATTTTTATTACATCCTCGGTTGTACATCCGGTACGCGTCTAAATTTCACCTTTGCGCTACTTTCCTTCTATTGCAAGAAATAGAAAACGTCGTGATTGTCAGATAATTACTTTTCTGATAGGATGATCTATTATTTGATCAAGCTTACACCCAGGCAGGGTTTCGATGCATAATTTTTTCTGAAATATTCAACTTGGAGAACACCGTCTTAAAAATCAGATTGATCTTTTCCGGTATTACTGTCAAAGATCAATTTTTCAATCCGTCCCATCTGTTTCACAGATAGAAACGCCGCCAATGAAATTGTAAATATTCAAGGAGTAACCAACGCGGAAGGAGTTAATGTTCGGTGATCGATGATTCTTTAATCGCGTTATCAGCGCCAATTGTAGCTCATCGATCGGCAGAGCGTAACCGCGTAACTAGACGCGAGCGAGAATAACGAGAGAGCGAAAGCGTAATACAGGAAGAATGTCAGGGGATTAGACTTCCTAGGTAGATAGAGCACTGTAGTAAGTAGCTCGTCGTTATCCCGAAAAAGAAGGAGGCAATAATTGACGACAGACAGCTGATTCGAGCTAAAATTAAATTCCCTCTCTCGACGACACGTTAGGCGGATAATCAGGCTTCGAGGATCGCAGTAGACGGCAGCCTCCATTGTTTCATTCGATTTACACCCGTGCTCCATACCCGTAATACAGAACCTGCAATTTACAGGAGAATGAAAAGTTAAGCCTGTGCAGAAGGCTCAGGGGTGGCGTGCAGACAATGGGCCCCGGCTTTAAAATCTCTCCGGCAAACAAATGGGAAAGCCCGGCTCAAAACGTAATTGAGATATTGAGATCTGATTAAGATGAAATCAATAACACCGGTTGCCGCATTTTACCTCGTCCTACATTCTGTCTGTTCACGAATCTCGAACCGATCACCGATCGCGAGCACCGGCAGCCGGGCTTTGGCTCGAGTTGGGGAGGATCACGACCGGAGGAAAGGCAGCACCGAGGAATACTTTCGATTTCTCTCGACGAATTCGACGAGTTCAACGCGTCTATTACGACGATATTCTGGTGCAAAAGAGTTTAGAGATTTTAGTCCATACGAAATGCATTAGATAAAGGTTTTCAACGTTGTCGATTCTTGCGTAAAAAGATAGAGTAAACTGACAACTTATTTTGTTAGAAATGGCCAAGAAAGAAATTCCATGGAAATTAACGAACACGAACGATATCCGCGTTGCGGGAACGTTATCGAACATCGTAAAATACTCAGATGTCGGATAAAATTTATAGTCGAGTTACATAAAACGGTGGTCGCGTTATATTGTAACCGGAAGGTCTATCTGTCGTTTGTTTATCCGTACATCCGCAAACGTGTAACGGCACGTTGATATCGCGAATCATTCCGCTAGATACCGTGCGCTGAAACATTGAAACGGGGCACGCGAAGCAAAAGGGAATGACACGAAAACGAGAAACTGTCTGCGCGAAGAAGTTGTCTTCGTGGCGTGTTGGTCGTCGTACATCAGCCATCGCGGCTGGTTCCTTTTTCGCTCTTTCTCTCTCTCTCTCTCTTTGAGAATATTCAGCACGGGCGCTAGAAACCAGTAGAGACGCTTGTAAGCTTACACCTCTTGAGGGGTCGCCCTTTTTCGGGACGGACTGGAATTACAATAAAAGATACTTCTGTGGCCAAACACTGCCGCGGACAGATTATTATGCCTCGTGTATACACTCAAGCGTACACACCGGAGACGGTGTGTATATCCACATATATACCGGGTGTCCACATCTGCCGTGGCGCCGCAGGAGGTCGGTCATAGGACCCCATTGAGGAGAAAGGCCCTCGAAAAATCTCCTTCCATGCTTCCGTGCGGACGAGCCTGTTGTACTTTCCAGTCCAGACGATCGGCAGCGTCTTTGTGCCGCCAATAGGAACGGCGAACTTGCGCCGCGTCTACCAATCGTGGCCGAGCCCTCGCCACCGTGCTCCCCTGTCTCCCGTGTAATCGCGTAACCGACCCCCTTTGTCACGGCTTTTCACACCGGAGAGGCGCGTACATGCCCGGGCGACGCTTCTTTTTTTATCCAGCACCGCTAATTATCCAGCGAAATCCCCTTAAACGGCCATTAAACCCGCCCCTTAAACGGTCGTAAAAGCACTTTAGGGCTAAACGGATACAGTGTAACGGGTTCTTGCTCGATGTCTTCTTCTTCTCATCTTTCTCTTTGCGGCGCGTCTATCTTGCCGCTTACCTCCAGGACTACGTGGAGTTTGATAATGACGCTCGACTTTCTTACCAGTGGATCCTTCAGCGAAACGAAACGACGATCTCTCGCCGACGATCTCGAGATCGATGGCCCATCGATGTTTCCTCGACGACGTAAACGACGTCGCGTTAAGACGACTTCGATTTTTTAATAGCCAGCTAAGTTTCGTCGAGAATAAGACGACGGTCAATAACTTGGCTAGGAAAGAAAGGAATCCGGTTCGACGGAGAGAGGACGACGTTCCGCTTTTCTTCCCCCGTTTCTTGAAACACTCGCCGAGCAAACAGCACAACCTTTACCTTCGTATCGTCACGTGAGACTAATTGCAAGATCTACAGAGTAGAGGGTAGACTCTTGTGCAATTGAATTGTTGTAAATTGTTTTTTATGTACAGCGACAAGCTTGACTAACCGATTCTATAAATTCCAGACCTTTCGATCGATTCGTGTTTCACACGAATATTATGAAAGAGACTCAGTTATGAAGTCTTCCTGTTTCTCCTATTCTCAATCGACCGACGTGAAATAATATTGCGGTGCAAACAAACCGTGCGACTAGGGTGACTTCTCGCCGTAACCCGATTTCTCCACGTTGGGTAGCTCGCTCTCTGGCATTTGAAACAAGAAAAAAAGAAAAGAAAAAAAGAACGAGTGGATTGCGGAGCGATCTGAGGTTGGACGCTGATAAAAAAAAGTATGTACAACCACGGGTACACAGATAATCAGCTTAATGTAATATAATATTACGGGCGGGCTGGGAGACGGGGAACGCGGATGGTTTATCAAAGTGTAGCCGCAGCCTTTCGTGTCTCACGCTTTATTAGATTGCACGCCGCCCGTTGGAAATTAATAGTACGATTAATTTATGACTGTAAAATACGCCAAAGCCGCGCTCTCTCCGCTACATTTCTCCCCTGTCGAGAAACAACGATAAAGAACGTATCGTGAAACATTGCCTGTTAGACTCAATATCTCCCCGATCTAATATCAGCTCGATGCTTTTCCTCGTTATGACTCTCCTTTGATCGAGAGAGTATCGATGGCAATCGGGTTAGCAAACGGGCTAAAACAGGTTAACGAACGTTCCAAGATTTAGTCGAAAGATGCGTACGCGAGATGAAATTCGTTCGCCGGATCTGTGAAATTTCGTCGCGTTTAGACAGCTCACGGGGATCTCGTATGGGAGGAGACGTCGGAGGACCCCCGATGCGCGTCGCGTACGTGCATGGCTTGATGCACCTTTTATCCCGTGAAAACCACCTCATTCGAGAAAATTGATCGAGTGTGAAAGACCTCGTTCCACGATCCATTAGAATGCCGTGAGCTTTGATCTTTTCAACGAGCTGGAGCATCCGATCGGTCCAACTCCCTCTTCCTCCGCTCTCTTTTTCTTTCCTCCTTTTCCTTTTTTTCTTCTTCTTTTTCTTCTTCTTTTTTCTTCCTTTTTTTTCTGTCATGGAAAGTGTCTTCGATGGAATCAACCTCGATCCTTTTTAAACTGGATTAGGGCACAACCTTTTAGCACGTCTTGATTTACTGCAATAACTTCTTGCGCTCTTAATCGTCCTGGATTGATGGACCAGGATTCTGTGCCGGTTGCGCGACTAATTGCGTGAAGAAATGTTTCAAATTTCACGTTAGTCGAATAGAACAGTCAGTAGGGATCAACCTGCTCAATTCTTCAAGTTCGAGATTCCCGTTTTCGAGGATTAAAATTGACGTGAATGAAATTTGATTTGTCTTTGTCAATTTTTGTTTCTGCGATTATCGAAGTGTCTGATTAAGATGATCCAGTTAACGCGTTCGCTACTACCGAATTATAGAATTCCTAGATTATTTTCATCAAGGTGTTCTTGTATTAAATAATAATGATTCTTATTATGATTATTACCAATCATAAAAAAATAGTTCTATTTTGTCTAATTATTTTGTCCTAAATTAGTCTGTCGACGAAACGTAAATAAAATAAAAATTCAGCAATTGTATTAGCCGAATTGTTAGATTACTTGGTTCGAAACTATGTGCTCGTAAGTAATTAACAAATTAACTTCATGACTCGCGTTTTTTCATAACTCCGTATGAAATGTCGATCGATTCGCTACGAAGATCAGAATGCCCGCTTAAAAATAACGACGAAGAGCAAAGAGTTGGAGCGACTGGAAGGAAGAGAAAATATCGGTGAAACGTGCAGGTATCAGAATTTCTAGGGTTGCAGGCGTACACAGGGTGCTCACGATATATCTGGCGTAAGCCTATCGGCGTAAAAGCCATTATTGTCGGGGGTCACCCTTGGAGGGGTTGAAAAGGCGAAAGAGATCGGCGTCGGGGGTTGCAGGTCGTCGCCTTGCTGTGCCCAGATGCCTTCTAATGGCCTTAATGAAGTGTATACGCACCGTGTGTATGGAGTTAGAACGCGCAACGACACTAATTTTTAAGCATAATCGTACACTCAGCTTCACAACGTGTGAACGGGAGCGGTTCTTAAACCGTCTCGCGTCGCCGGATCCCGTTTCTGCGTCTTCGCGCGGAATTTTTTACGCCACGGGTGTCCACGAACGTTCCATTGAAGTTTTGGGAATACTTTGACCAGAAACTTCCCTGTAATTGGCTGCTTTTTTTTCTTCTTCTTCTTCCTCTTTTTCTTCTTCTTCTTCTTCTTCTTCTTCCTCCTCTTCCTCTTCTTTTCCTCCACCTTTTTTTCTCCATTATTTGTCGCCTGCCCGGTACAGGCTTTGTTAGTTTGTACGATTGTGTTCCATCTGTCGCTACGAATTTCCATCACGCGGAAATTTTGAACATTTAAACCTCGACGAATAATAGTAATGCCACTAGCAAATGGTGCATTGTAGCGGCGAAATGTTTTAATGATCGATCGAAGTAGACGTTCGCGAATTCTACTCGAGGAATTTCATCAACACAAAATGGCGCGCGCGCGCGCGCGCGCCACGGGTGATACGGGTGTGTGTAATCAGCAACGGAGCCGGTAATATCTTTGAAAATGGAATGATTTTCCACAAGATAGAGCGGTACACAATAGCTATGTGCAATCGTATCACGGTGGTTTCGCGTTTTCATACGGCATCGCGCAGTGTTCTATTATAGCCCTAGTTTCGAGTGCTCTTTAACGATCTGCCACGACGTGGATACAATTCGCGAGAGAAAAAATCGTTGCACCCTTTCAGGGAAAACAAACTACAACGCACGTTTTTTTTTTTTACGATACAATTAAGTTATTGAAGGAAATACTCCTTGTCCTTCGATTAATCGGAGATTCGAGAATAGATCATGCTTCCTTCCGAAATCTTTGAGTAAAATCTTTAAAAAAGATGGGGAACAGGAAGACGGATATTTCCAAAGTACCAGAGAAACTCGAGGGCCGGTCGTTTAGATTCCCTCGAATGCGGAACGAGGCGATCGAGCGTAAGTAGTCCTCGATTCGTGAAGAGTGTCGTCGGACGATAACGAAACATACCGGCGACGATCGCGAAAACAAGACGATTTAAGGTTCCATGGGACGAAGTTTACCCGCGGTTAAACGTTATGCGCCGCGATTTCGCGGAGGGCTGTGGACAGTGCAATCAGTGGAAATCAGTTACTTAGCGTCTAATGAGTCGTTGCCGTTAGGAGAAAGAGAGAGAGAGAGAGAGAAAGAAAAAGAGAGAGAAGGCGTCGAGAATAGGTAGTAATCTCGACGATGGAGGTTTATCACCAGGCAGATGGACTAATTGATGTCATTCACGGTATCATTAATGCCGGTGGTTCTCGGACGGTGGTATCAGCGTAGCTAGTGATTTTCACAAGCGGAGAAATCTTTTCAGACCGTGCCATTTCTCCCGACTTTCCGCTCCTCAAGAACAGAGGCGAGAGAGCAGGATGGAAAATGGGAAAAAGGAAGAGAGGAGGGGAAATAGAGAGACAGAGAGAGAGAGAGAGAGAGGCAGATAGAATAGAGGGCAGAGAGAGGGTGACAGACGCGAGAACGTGTGTGTGTGTTTGTGTATCTGTGTGTATGCAGCGGCGGGAAAGAGAGCGAGAGAGGAACGCAGACGTGTTCGTGGGTGTCGAAGGCGGGAAAGAGGGTGTAGGAGGGGATGGAAGTATGAAGTGAGCATATTACTATTGAGAATAAGTACCTGGCTTCGAGATGGTGGCTGTGCTCAGGGGGAGAAGGTGGAACGAGGCTGAAGTAACGGCACACGGGGGTGGTACGTCGGGGGTACAAATGGGGTGGTACAATGGGCACTAATGGATCTCAAGCCGCCGCGAGAGGCGCTGCTTTTAATCTAATTGTCCTTCGTAGCCGTCGCGATCGCGATCAGTGGTATTCAACTCTGATCCCTCGTCCACCGCCCCTTAAAACATACGATTATACGCGGCGAAGAGGAAAAAAAAATAAAAGAAGCCGGAGTGGAGAAGATGAACCAGATGAGGCTTGTGCGTGGGAGGGCCACCCTCCCTCTGCACTTTCGACTCTGTACAAAATTCTTTCTGCAACGACGAAGTTTTAGAAAAAAGAAAAAAATACAAAAAAAGAAAAAAGAAGAAAAAAGGAAACGCGGCGCCAACTTGTAATGTGGCAATTAAATTCCAACGAATAATGGACGTTTATTAAATTCCTGTAATAGACCGTTTTATTAAAAGTTCATTACACTCGGAATATTCCAAGTCCAGATTGAAGAGTCCTAGCAACTCGTGATTTTTCACGCCGGCAATGTTTCATGCGAAGCACCGCGACGCCGCGCCTCACCATCGTGCATTGCACACGGCACAAATGAAGTTTCTCGCGCGCCCTTTGTTCCCGCGTTTCATTCGTTTTTACCTTTGTGATTCGAACGCGACCGAAGAAAATATTGAGGTAAAAATTTTCCACTGATTCGACGAATATTTTGACAGTGGGGCGAGCGCAATTTCCCAAAAGAGGGGGGAAACATTCGTTCGGGTGCCGCTTGGGTGTTGTTCAACCGCTGGCCGACTATCGATACCTAGTGCATATCGTACGGTGACAAGCATAGGTGTGAATGCTTACGAATCGACACGGTGAATGAAAGCAGGGCGAAAGTGGACCCGGAGCGTTCCTTTCTCCTTCTAGAGGTTCCATTTAGCGGAACTTTACGGCATTATGCGGCGTACTCGTTGAGCTAAAACGCAAGGGGGAGAGGAATTTCGAAAGAGCACGCCTCGCGTGCTCTTTCTAATGTTGCGAATATAAAATGTCTGCAAAATATATCTCGAGCGTCGCACGTGCTCCTTCCTCTCCTTGTTACCACTTTGGCCATTCTTTTTCTAAAACACACATCACTCTGTCTTTAAGATCTTCAGACAAAGAAAAGATAAGAGTAAAGATCTTTAAGAACTTTTTCGTTGAAAAATATCGTTCTTCTTCCCCGCGAAAGGAAACTTTGTCGAACTTCGAAGATACAGCATCTAAAATTCATATCACAGGAATCCAATCACTCAGTCGTGATACACAGAGATATTTATACCGTTCGAGATTATTAAAAAAGATTCTGCATTAGGAACAAAGAGAGGCCAGACACGAAAAGGGAAAAGCGAACGAAGAAACGAGACTGAAACATCGTAACAGAAAAGCTCGGTCAGGAAACAAACCACAACGTTTCCCGCAAACCCACGGCATTATCTGGTCGATCTTATCATCGACACGACGACGACGATCGTCCCGGTGGCGCAGGTGGCGCAATAATTACTTCCTCTCGGTGCTTTTGCTTCCCTTTACATCGGCCACCGGCTCGTTCAATAACGATAACGATAATTGTCGCGCGGCGGTGTCGTCGCTACGCGCCTCGTCCTTACCGAAGATAAATTCCTGATAAGGCGGATAAATTGGTTGGATTGTAATTGCCGTTGTGCGTGTTATAGCGACGGGATGAGCGACGTATGACGGAGAGACGGTGGCACGTGGGAAGGCTAACCGGCGAACAGAGACGAACGGGTGGCGCGATTAAACGCCACCGTCGATGTTTACATCGAAAGAGTCCGTGGGAATCGAGCCCGCCCCGTTTGCGTAGACGAGGGCGGAGGCCGGAGCGTTGGCCAGCTGCCTGATCCAGAATTCAGGAAATCGTCGTAACGACGCCGAACAGTGAATCTTTTCACGATTAATGACACGGAAGCGATTTTGTCGCGTGTTAACCACGTTAACTCTGTGTTCTCGCACAGAGGGAAAACTGCACAAGGGGGCTGATTTTCGGACGAAAATTACGTTCATTATCGTTGTTATTTCTGGGAGTTGTGCTCGTGATGTTAGTTTCGATCGAATGAATCAGAGGAGGGAGCAAGCCTGATAGAGATATCGGAATTGAATTATTTATCGGTTTAACAGATAACGGAACGTATAATAGATATTGATTTTTGTTCGAGGAAAAGCATGATGGGGGGAGCGGAGAGTCTGGAGAAATGACAAGTTGATAAATCTTAGTAGTGTCATATATTTCTCTCGAGATAATTAATTAGCTACATATTTACATGAAAGAAACTATACGTTATCTATATATTTATAATATATGCACGTTTGCGTATAGTACATGTATGTTACAAAAATTCTTCGCCCGCCAGTCGATCGTCTCGTGGTTTCTACGAAACCGGATTGTACTACGAGAAAGTTTCTGTCCAACTGAGATTCCTTGCGCTCACCCTCTGAACTTGTTCTGTACTTCGAGAAAATGTCGCAAACGATCCGGATGATTTTGACAAAAATTACTGCTTCAAAATGTATAGTCGTTCGCTTTATCGTTAGTTTTACTCGGCAAAAGGTACCAAAATCTAGCAACTTCCAAAACTACGCAGTCGTCAATGATTAGCGACTCATAAACCAATACCTTCGATATTGCATTTCTACCATATATCGTAATCGTTAGGCTAGAAACAATTTTTAAGAAATAAAAATGACGTTGTTCGGGAATAACAAAAAATACCCTGAATCGTCGACAAACCGCCAGCGGTTCCAACGTTGACACTTTCCCCGTCCTCGACTCGAATTAAACGTCTCTATCGAATAACTCGACGGACGACTAGCGTTATTCGTCTCGTTCGAAGCGTGTGACCGTAACGAAATTCCCCGAGTTCCACTCCCTCTCCCACTTCGAACCTCGGTTCTTCACTGATTTCACTTCCCCCATTGTCTATCGCCGGGAAGTCAAGGCATCGGTAAAACATACGGCGAAACCACTGGTATTTCTTCTTTGTTCTTCAGCCTCCTTCCCTCTCGATCCTCTTCATCTGTATTTATGTACATCGTGAATCACCGCCGCCCATAGATCTCAGCCCACCTTCCGCAGTTAATTATCCACCTTGCGTAGAACTTCCTCCGCCTTCACTCTGAGCACCTCCGCGCTCTGCCTCCTAATCTCATCGTCCGACGAGGCGGAGTCCTCCTCCTTGTCGTGCTTCGAACTGAGATTCTGCGGCAGACTCTGCACGCCGAGGTTCAGCGGATGTCCAGGTATGTGACTCCCGAGCGTGTGCCCGTTGACGTTGTTGTGATTGAGGGTGGAGGCCGGGTTCAAACCGACCGGCAGAACCGTGCTAAGGGACGCCAGATTCTGCGGAAGGGGTAGGCCGATGTACTGCGACAGGATGGCGTGCAACGGGGGCAGCTTGGGCGCGCTTGCCGGCCACGGCGGTGGGAACACCGGCGGCATGAACCAGGGAAAGGCACTGGTTGGTCCTCCCGATGGATCCGCACCTGGCACACCGCCGGCGGTTTGAAGCAGGCGGGCGTGAAGCGACAGCTCGTTGACACCTGCAATCACACCGTTTTCTTTTTTTTTCTTTTTTTTTTTTCACGGATTTCAGTTCGGTTGCGAAAGTTGTTTTCGACCGCCGCGGGGGTTGCACCGCATTGGCCGCTGGGAAGAATTAGCATCTCGCGATCCAACTGCGTCTTTGTTGTTCGATCGTTTGTCCAGAATCAATTGGCCGTTCGTTAGGTGCATTCTGATCGTGGCGTTTGTTCTATCTGCTCTGGTCTCTTTTCTCGTTTTGGCTGCGTTTCGTTTTCACGCGGTGTTCGGTTGTAATGACTCGTTGAGAAAAGAGTGACTGGAAGAAGTTGCGTTGGGTTGGTTAGTTCCTGTGTAATGTTTGAGATGTGATGTTTTACCGTGGCACCGTATTTTGGTAGAATAATGTGTTCAGTAGGCATGTGTGTGCTGAATAGAAATTTGTCATTGAAAGAACTTGATAGAAACAGAAGCAAATGAATACAACACTATGCTATTTTTAGCAAATGGAATTAACCATATTGTAGGTAATCTTCAATCTTATCTGTTTTACGTATTCTGTTTGAATATTAGAATATATATTCGCTAAACTTTATAAATTTTCCAAACACCATAATGAAATTACGGGGATTGAATACCTACCTTGAATAGCCAGTTGATTTCGGACAAAACAGATGGAGTTACTTGTTTCGTTTATTTGCAATTTAAAAAGAAATGTTGGCAAACGTAGACAAGGATGCTTTATTCTTTAGAGAGACAAAAATTTGTTTGTTTCGTTCAAATCGCTGGCCGCATAATTACAACCGATCGGACCATTTGTGAAAAATTAAACGACCAAGCAATAGCACTTCATTCACGTGCGATAACCACGATGATCGACACTGGAATTAGGGGTAATTAGCATCGATTGAATCTACCTTTCCTAACCTTCGCGACTCTTCTTCTCGCGTATTAAATCGGCGGACCATCCATAACGAAATAAAAAGTCGAACAAGAAACGATTCTTAGAACAGACTTACGTACTTACCACTTTGTTCATGCATGAAACTGGTATCTCTGCCGAGCACCTTCTCCTTCTTGCGCCACTTTGCGCGACGATTTTGGAACCAGACCTGCAATCATTTAATTCGTCGTTTGAAATTTCGTTTCTTAGAACATTCTCTTTGACAATTTATTTAATCTTCTCAGTAAATGCTACCTGAAGAATAATTATCACGTAGAAATAAATAACTTTTGAAATTTAAACTGGAAAAGGTGAATGAAACGTTCTTTCTGAAACGTTCTTATCAACGATTTAAATCTTGAATCAAGCAAACGTCGTTACGAATACGATTCGGGTATCTGCTGAATCAAAGTCATAATCTGCTTGTCAAGTGTGACATAGACTGAAGAGATCGAAAAAACGAACGGAGACTGTAAAAATTTATCTTACTTGAATTTTTATTCGAAAATAGTTATCACTGAGTTTTCACGTGATTGACCATTATTCCGTACCGGAGACAAAGGGACAGTCTAGTTGGCGTAAAACCATCGAATTATTTCTTGGAAGAAAATACGCGCGAGCGACGCATGAGAACCCCAAGCGGCCGTATCAGAACCAGCCAACAAAAGCTTGCTCTCGAGGTTGATTAAGCTAATTGTTAACAATTATCCTGATTTCCTCCGTACCCCTGAGTGGCAGCAACCCCTGCCCTCGTACCTCGCCGCCCCTTCGAAAACCCCCGGCGCACCGTTACCGCCTGGCCCCGTTGCCATATAAATGCTTTCGCTTTCCGCCTGGGCTGCTCTGATTTTTCGTGGCCACCGGCACACCCCGCGAGAAACAGACGAAGAGAACGAGGGAGAGATTACATTTTACATCCTGTCTCCATTGTGCGGAAAATCCCCGTGCTTTTCAGTCGTCCACGTTCGTCGCTGTCGATCCGACGATACAGCTAGATCGTCCGATGACACTTCTAACACTTGCTGCCGATCGTTTCTACTCGAAATCTGCTCGAATTTTTTTTTTTTTTTTCGTTCGAAGATCTTCCGTGATCTCGTTCGAGAACGATTGGACAGTGGCTTCCATTCCAGAAAATTGGATGATATTAGTTATGAAGATTGAAAGAAAACAGTAATTAACGATATATATATATATATAGAGAGAGAGAGAGAGAGAAATTTAACGTAGAAATATTTCAAAAGAGAAATTGGGAATATCGTTGATGGTAGCTAGAAATTGAGGGAAGTTTTGAAAGTGACTTGGAACGTTCAGCTGAACGAAGGAGGGAGGGAAAGAGACCGGGGAAGGAAATTCAATTGCCTAATTGCTGTTAATTATTTAATCGCTCCTGAATACCCCGCTAACGCCTAAGTGCTCGCAAACCTTGCAGCGCGTCGTTTAACCGACCCAACGCGAACCCGAAAGTTTGAATCCCACCCCTCGGTCTACACGGGTCCGTACAATCTCGGTGTAACGTTTCCACCGCCGTCTCCACCGCAAATTTCCTGTCGACGCTCTCTCTTACTTGTTGAAAGCGCCGGGGAGCCAACATTTTTCCTACGTCCTCCGAAATTTCATCTATCACCGGCGACGCGACGTTCTAATCTCCTGCCGCGGAACAATAGGTATAAAAAAAAAAGGAGTCGTTCAACTTGTTAGACGTTCTTCAGCGAGAAACGAAAATTAGATATTAACGAGGACGGATCGACTTTGGTTAATTTGCTTTTAATCGAATATATATATATGATGTAATTCATTTTCAACGAAAAGAGATTAGAGATCTCTGAATACCTAATGAAACTTTTATGACCAATTAGCAATCCTAATGAGAAATTAAACGGCCTTCCCTTTGTGTGATACAGTGAACAGATTTGATACGGACAAATTATTCGGTTGTCGAACCGAATGAATCCTTCCGCGTAAACTTTGCGCGTCTTTCTCGAAACGGGGAACGTTTTCTTTTGTTCCAACTGCGATTAAAAGATCTCTTGGAATTGATGGGCAAACGCGGTTCGACGAAAAAGCAAAAGCTAGAAGGTTGAACGCGTCTGGCCGCGTCTGTTGCGCGGGGAACCGGGGAAGTGGGTGGCAGAGAAACGATTCGCGATTCCATTACCATCCTGGCCGATCGACGATCGAACACGATACATCGGCCGGCCATTAATACCGAAAAATGGGTAATTTCGCATCTGGAATTGAGGGCGGCGTGGGAGGAGGAGTAGCGGAGGATTTCCTAGATTGAAATAAAGTGGCCGTGGCACCACTGCGCCGCGGCGGATCATTTAGCGGTTTTGTCGAGCGACGGCCAATTGCCGGCATTGTCGCTTGGCTGTACCACAATGGGCCAATCGGAATGCTCTCTGTCTCTTTTCAACTGCACGCCACCCTTCGACGACGGCACCATCCACGACCCTTCTCTATACTCTACATACACACATCTACACATATCTATCTATACATACATACATATACATATACATATACATACATACATACATATATATATACATATATATATATATATATATATATACATATATAGATGTATATACATACATACATACACACGGCTCTTTCTTACCCTCTTCCTCCCTCTTTCGTGATCAACCCCTTCTTCCGTCTCGCTTCGATTCACTGTCTCACTCTATCAGGAAGATTCCGCTCTGTCTCCTCGTCGCACGGACGGGCGAGGGTGCCAGGATGGTTACGCTAATCGAGTAACCGATTTCCATCCATGGAAAAGTCATAATTTATGGGAGCGCCGTCAATACCCCGGCGTCACCCCCTCTTTCAACGTCGCCATCGTCGACGACATCGTCGTGTACCGATTCCACGTCACGTAATTCGGACTCGTTTCGTGGATGATTAAGTGGTAATGTCAGCCCGAACCTCAGGGCTGATATTTATCAGGGAACCGTGATCGAATTAACGCGATCAAAAGATTTCTTTCGAAGGGAACGGGTGTCGTAAAAACCATCGGCAGGCATCGAGATATCGAGAATCAAGCAGTTTTCCGCTAGTTTTTTTTTTCAATCGAAATTTAATCGACTCGACGCAAACTCGTCGAGGTCACGAGGAAACGACGCGCATTAAAATGTCACATCGACACGAATCGGCGTTTCATTGAGCTTTCGGACTGATTAAACTGGTTTATCGTTTGAAAATCGCAATTGTGCGTGTAAATATCTTTCCCTCTTTCTTTTTCTTTTTTTTTTTTAATTCACTCTTTTCGTCTTTCACTCTCCTTCGTTCTACTCTTTTTCTTTCTCTCTTTTTCTTTCTTCCTCCGTTCGCTCTTTCTTTTTTTTTTTTTTTTTTTTTTTTGTTCCTTCATTTTCCATCGACGTCAAAATATGTGCAGCTGGTACTCTCTCACCGTTAAAAGGCGCGGCTGGAAAATAATTTCAAAGCAGATTACGACCCCGTACGCTCTTTACCGTTCGACTGGCTCGTATGAAATTAATCCGTGTAGCACCGGAGTATGGTCTGGCGCGTCTTTCGCCAAATTACAGACGTCGAAGAGGAGCGGCAGATTTTCGGTACAATAGTGTGTAATTAGTTGAGAGACCTATGTCGAGGTTGAAGCTCATTCACGGAGCTTTCCGCGTTCGAATATCAACTTTGAAAAGCGGCGGCGCGCATACGGTTTTGAAGACAACTCGGTTTCGAGCATCTTCGGCAAGAGCGCAATTTTACTGAACCTTGGCTAACGCCGTTGCTTTCAACTTCAATGCATATTCAGGAAATTTTTTCCTTTTAGATTGCGAGATAAGTTCGACCGAGAATACGAGACAACACAGCGGACTTGGAATAATTAATTTAAAAATTTTGCGCGTAGAAATTAAATCTCTTGAGAAACTTACTGAAGTGTGCGACGTTTCTGCGTTAAATTACATATATACATAATAATATATATTACGTATCTTGTCGAGGGAAAAATCTACGGGATAAAACAACAAGTTGAATTTTTAATACCAGCTACATTTGTATTGATAATTCTAATAACTGTCCAACTAGAAAAGAAAATGTTTATTCGTCGTAGATAAGTCCCTTTCAGATCAAAGGTCAAGCTATCGAGCAACGAACGAAGGCAACAATCGGTTTCAATCAAGTAATTGAATTCACCTGCACCCTAGCCTCGGACAGGTCTAACCTCATCGCGAGTTCTTCTCTGGTGAATACATCTGGATACTGTGTGTTCCCAAAGGCCTTCTCGAGCTCGTGCAGCTGGTACGTGGTGAACGTAGTGCGGGACCTCCGAACTTTGCGTGGCCGATCCGATTCTCCTAGGTTTAACCGGTCCGACTCCCCTAAATTTAAAGGATCGTGCAGGGCATCGTTTATCTGGTGATCGCTTAAGTGCCCGAGTTCCCCGTCTCCGGCATCACCGATGGCATCGGACGACGTCGCATGATCTGCAAACAACAACGAAAAGACTAATTATGCTTACAATTCGCCGACGGGACGTTCCTTTCGTAGTTCGTGGAAATGGTAATCGTACCATTAGTCCAAACGACTGAAACGACCAGAATCGACTTATGCTCGGTACTTTTACGTAACTTCTTGTATCTTATCTCGCTGAAATTTCGAAGCACGCGACGTTTAATTAATAAACGGTTCTATCGTTAGCAACATTCTTGGATACATCGCGACAGATGCACGCTATGAAGCGAAAGATTCACTAATTGCTAGCGCCAAAGGGCCACGGACCGGTATTAAAGTTCGAATAGATACGCGTATCAAGTATTGCGCGGTTCTTCGATACTTGAACGGAAGAGAGGATCGGAGCGATTAAGCTAAATCGTCCGCGCTGCCAAAACGAAATTGACGTTCCGTTGATACACACAGAGCCGGCGAGGAACAGCGAAGAGCGTAGCGTGAACAGTGGCGCGGAGTGAGGCAGACTGCGGGGACGTGTGTGCGCGGGGGGAGGGGGTGAGAGAGAGAGAGAAGCAGAGAAGGGTTGGAAATGCTGCGGGGTCGGTGTGGGTGCAATTTCATTTTTAAGCCGCGCAACGACTGGGCGCCGATATACGCCCGATACGCCGATCATGTCCGATCGACGGATTTGCCAATTTTAAGCCTCACCCGGCGCTTCATTTTTTGTACATCCGCCTATATATGAAATATAACGCATCGATGCGAGCCTGTACATTATACGTACACGCTCGATAGTACTTAAAAACCGTTGCCGTCAGTGATTAGCAAATATCACGAGTGCATGTCGTACACCGGTGCCCCCTCCTCCCCCCACCCCCCCGCGTACCGAACCACCTCACGATGCAACCCCTTGCACGTAGCGAACGCGCACCACACGCGATCGTTTCTCTAACCCTTTCTTCTCCCTCTATCTAACTTTTATTGCCCCTATCGTCTTTTTTTCTCTCTTTCTGTTTCTGTCTCTTTCTCTGAATATCTTCTTCTGGCTGATATCTTCGTCGTTTACTGACGAAGGAAAGATTGTTGGAAGGAATCATATCGACTCATTCTTGGCGAAGACTCATCTTCCCTTGTGCGAGATATATCCCTTCTAGGATATAAATTCTTCCTTTATAATCTCACGATTTTGTAGCAAAGCCAACTCGATCGAGTAACTTGCAATTTGCGAAAGTTTCCTCTGCAACCTTATTCGCGTTTATTTCGCTGAATTTTATTAACAGTGGCATTCGAATCGCATGCAAGAATCGTGCATGGCTGAATCGCGATGTGCTTTAATCCTCAGAAAGTTTCTAAATTCATTAGCGGTACGTTACCTGATTTAATTCGCAACATTACATTCCCATTTCGATTGGACAAGGCGATGCTTTTGATCTCGCCTACACGGGCCAACATCGGTCATGAAATTAGATGATGATCACAACGTGATGATCACCGGGAGCTGACTTGCCAAGTTTCAATATCAGTCTCTCATCCCTTGTGCGCTACTTCCATCATCCCCTTACACACATTTGCTTGAACTAATTAGACGCGCATTTACTACTCGTGCGTAATAACGTTAATCCTACTTTTCGGTGCCGCTATAACCGGCAGTTGTGATAGATTGCGAACGAAGCGAATCGGTCGAACTGGCACGCATGTCGATTCTCTTTCTCTCTCTCTCTCTCTCTCTCTCTCTCTCTCTTTTTCTATGCAGACAGAAAGATAAAAACACGAGAAGGAGAGAAAGAAGTGATACGTGCGTGTGCATGTAATCGCACTAACATTTACGCAAACAACGTACGGATAATCCACAGTGAATAGAGAGATTTTTATGTTTTCATGCTAGGGCACAATGGGGCACCCACTTGATGCCTAACTCTCTGCTGCTTTATATTAAATCTACGACCGGCCGATAGGGGTTGCACCGGAGAGGGTGGCCCCGAAAAGGCAGTCCGCGGCGCGAAATTAAAGATTTATTTACCGTGCTACGATGACCACATGCCTCGGTCCGTCTTTTTCGCCGATGGCAGCTCTGGAAAATTTTGTCCTTTGGTTTTTCGATTTTTTGGCAGAAAAACGGCGCGCCGTTGGCTAAATATTCGGCGTAATACGGAAGTTTGAGCTGTGGAATTTGGGATCTTTCAGGATTTCAGGAGTGAGAGAAAAATATTACATCTACGAGTAAAAACACGAGAGAAAAAAAAATAAAGCGCCGAAGAAAATTAAATTGTGCGGAAGATTTGAAGCTTTGAAATTTCGGGAAGCTTTTCGGATTTCGTGCCAGGAGAAAATATCGTCTGTCTATGAATGAAAAACGTGGAAAACAGGGTACAGAAAGAGATTAATTATGAAAGATCGGGCCCTGGACTTCAGGAAGCTTCCTGAACTTTGATTAATATTCTTCTAACCAGCGAAACGAAGAGATATCGTATCTATGCGTTAAACGTACAGAGGGGATCGCAGAAAAAAAATTCTTTTAAATTACCGGGTTAAAACAAAACAAAATTCTCCGATTACTTTCCACCACTCGACACCAATCTAGATCCAAACGATCCAGAATCAGAGCCGAGAACGTGTCGATCCGTAGGTGATACGCAGCGAACCGTATGAATAGACACTCGATACATGGATACTGTCAGACGCATTAATTATGTTAGACGACTGTACGATCGAAATCCGCAAACACATCCTGATTTCTGCACGCCACAATCGGGACCGGCCAATAATCGGTCCAGCCAGTATACAGTGATCATATCGACTGTATTCCTAGTTGTGTGCTCGTACGTATCACGAGATATACGTAAACGCGCGTAAACCAAGTATATGAAAACTCTATGAAGCAGAAAATAGTGATAATTAACGACGATCCACGGAGAAAAATGGAGAAAGATTCGCCTTCCTCCTCCTCCCCCCGTAAGTGGAGACAGCAGTCCCCCTTTGTATCTGGTAATTCTCTAAACGTTGCAGGTAACCAGTTCAGGGCAGGATAACTCCGTACCACCGTCTCTTCCTGAACAAGATATATTTCGCTAGAACGGATTACACAAGGTCCGGCTTTACGCTGGAAAATCTAATAAAATCCTTAAGAGGGTTTACCGGTAATACGTTCACCGCTAAACTGGTCCGGATAATCCTTTACGGAGCAAAAAATCACCGCACCGCGGAGTATCTTCGCGGAAATTTAATAAGTGTAGCTTTACGCTCACGAGGTTCATTAATCTTCTACGGCGTATCACTTTGGCCGGCTGTGATCGGTTTAAAAATTGCCGTTCTACGATTTTTCCGCGAAGACTGTACCGACCGACGCGGCTGGGCTACCGGTGCTTCGCCTTTGCCTCGCTAATCGCTTTTGTACTTTCATAATTGAAGAAGTGAAAACTCGTTCCTTGTAACGTGTTAATCGTTATGTCGCGTTTTAAAACGCGTCTTTTGATGTCGTGCTGTGGCGCCGCGGTTGCACAGGCGGCGTGCCCGCACAGAAACGCCATAATTCATCGCGAAACGGCCAAAGGCAACACGTGGCGCGAAGCAGGAATTACCGATATTGCACGTAATCGTTGTTTTCTTCTTGAGAAATCCATTGTTGCGCACAGTTTAATGAAATAATTGCGTGTTCGTGCGTTCGCAGCGGCAGCTCTCACGTAAAATAGGCTGGCAAACAAGCGTGCAACACGCTTGCAGTGGCGTTGGGACGCGTCGCGTGCTGTAAGTCACGTCGTAAATTTACATCGCCGCTGATCGCCGCTACAGATTCGAACCTCGACCTAATTAGCCTTTTTACGCTCACGGCAATTAACGTAACGTACGCGTAACGAAGCGGCGAAGCTAAGTAACGGAAATTTTTCCATTTTCCAATGCGGTGATCAACTATAACGCGGTGTATTTAAACGTAAACAGCGAAGTACACAGGTAAGTAAACGATAGTGAACTGTACAGACGATCGATCGGATCGATCGATGCAAACGATTTTAAAAATCGGTAAAACGTCATTTGCTAAATTGCCATACAATTACGTACGGCCTATCTGATGCTCGCTGGCTCGATGGGTTAAGATAGATAACCCACTTTGTTTTAGTTAGAAGGAAAATTTTTTTATTTTTTATCGCAATCGCGGCCAGATCGATGCGACAGTAATAAAATGTTGGTAAATGAGACCTTAGTTTACTTAACGATATTAGATACTAGATAATAATGCAATATTGCCCGGCCAGTTTATCGAAGGCGCGCGGGTGTTTTACGGTGGGTAAATAGAAACTAACAGGTCACGATCGTTTCGTTTTTAACCTTACAGTTGTCCGTCTGAATCGAGTTAAGATCGAGTAAACGAGACATTAATTAGACATTAATTTGATTCGTTAAGCGTACGGTATAGAGTAATTTGAGCTGGCGCAACTTCGATCTAACGATCTTGGTGGCTACGATCGACGATGTTAATTCCAATTTTATTCGTCGAAGACAAATTTGCGTACGAAGACAAATGAAGAACTTACCATCCTCTTTGCCGTGTCCTAATATCTGGTCGATGCTGTACACGTTCCTCTTTTGGTTGTAAGTTTGCGCCATGCTTATTGTAGGACGGCAGCGTCGCTTTCCGCCTTTCCCAGCACTGTCGCAAGATAACTAAAAGCGACGTTTCGTTCACGACAGTTCACTGATGACCGGGCTATTCGTGGTCCGATGGAGAAAATCGTATTTCCCGCTGCTGGCTCGCGGATAGATGGAGCTTCGTCGGAGAAGGTTCTTTTTGGCGCGAGCCAGAGAAAATGTGAACACACGTCGAATGAAGGAGTGCGCACGTAAAATGTAACCGAACGAAGAGACGAGAAGTCGAATAGAGAATAGAGAAATAGAACGAAGAGGGAAGGAAAGAGAAAGAACGACGGAGCGTCGACTCGTTCGCACACGACTCTCTGACTTCGGAAAGAAAATGCGTCAACCGACGGCGCACCACGAACTGGCTCGTCGGACATGAAAGCAGCCCTTAATATCGCATACAGGCGCCCCACCTCGCAACCCCTAACACCGCCATATTAGCCTCCCCGCCAATGGGGACGCACGCTTCTCACCCAAAGCCACCCCGTACTCGGAGGTTGAATGAGACCTGGGCGGGGAATATTTTGCCCTTTCCGCGTAAATCCCCGGATTTTTTTCCACCTCCTCTCCTACCCCCTCCCTATTCGAATCTTCCTCCTTCTATCCGATTCTCTCTCACCCTGTGCCCATCTTCTTCCATCCTGCCCCCGTCCTATACCTCTGTCTCTTTGCCTGTCTTTCTTATCCATCTTTCTCCCTCTCTCATGTTTCGGTTTCGATCCATTTCGCCACGATATTTTCTTCCTCTGTCTTAAGAATGCCGGATTATTTACCACATCCTTCGGATGTACGTAAATTTCTCCGGGATCGCTGTTAATCTTCCTCCACCCGCGTGATTATCTGACCGAAAGCGTAGCGTGCCAGTGATTTATTTTCGAATTTCTTCTTCCTTTTTTTCTTCTTCGTTTCTTCTATTCCGTCGTTTCGTCTTTAAAAGGAAAACTCGACGAAGCTCAATTTCGTTTGATTTTATCTAACTCTAATAAGTTCGATCGTCAACTACACGATCACACTTGACAGTCAGGCAATAATCAATCAGATAATGTAATGTAACGAATCCTTTTTTTAGTTAGACAAAGAGACTTAATAGAAGTGTCGGGTAACCTGGGAAAACCCTGGTATCCCACTGGGTTTCATTACAATGATCAGAAACAAGGACGGTCATGTTGACCAGGCCCACTCTCAAAAATAAATAAACTATTCAAAAATTTGTCTACGGTTATCCTCACTTATTCTAAGACAACACCTTTGCAGACGTACCCTGAGTGAAATCAGTAATCTAATCTCGAAGGCATTGTTCAAGTTCGAACAACGACCGGGTGAACACGCTCCTGAAATCTTGAAAGTCTCTGTCACTTCGAGACAAGATTTCCATAATCTGTTGTACGAAGAATCTCTTCTAAAGAATTTCGACCATTTTTTAAAGATCGTTGCTAGCAGTAACGATATGTCATTTCGATTTTTACAGCGAACTGACCTGTCGTTCAAATAACTATAAATTATGCGTTTTACTTCAATGTAGATGCAACTGTTGTTAATAAACAATCGATAGATCTTTCCGTACATCTTTTTCCTCTGAATTTTTATATCATTTTGGGAGAACTTGCACCGTTTTGAGCGTCTCCGATTGCGACAAATCATGACAGTGCGATCATTGGATTAATTTTTGTAACTGAACTGCGAACGTTTGTGGAAATTCTTATTTGTACAAACACAACTGGAAAAATGGAATCCGGGCAGAGATCTGTTTCATGCATTAAACATCATTATACGACACTTTGTGCATTTCATATATTTTTACATGTTGCATGCATTTTATGCATTTATGTGCCTTTAAATTTTCCGTAAATGCATCAACAGCCGCGCTGAATTTACGAGAGAGTGATTTAACAACTAAACGTCCGCTAATAAGAAAGAAAAAAAAGAAAAAAGAAAAATACGAAAGATTAAAATCGTAATCAAATTTCATTTCGTTTCAGCGACATTTAACGTGATTTTTAGGATACGATAACATTACAGAAACGCAATAAAGATGATGATCGTAAACGGTTTATCGGACGGTAAATGAGAAACGAGGCGAGTGTTCGAATATCTTTTACGCCCGGGGGGTGAAATAGTTCGTTTCTCTTAATTTAATGTTTGTCTCCGGCGCGTTTGCGTGTAATTTTACAAAATACAATCGCATGCGGCCGACGACGCGGCCCGGTTAAACGAATTTAACGGACTCGTGCGTTTAACAAAGTCGCGCAATTAAACGGTTAAATTCCATACAATCCGAGGGAAAAATTTGATCGTTACAGGAGAGCGTGCCGATTCGCCGATCGAATATTAAATTTCCGGGATTTATTTAACCAAACGGAGTATCTTCCGTCAATCACGTAAAGGTGTGGGTGTACAGTGTGTCGCCCCGTTCCTCCCCTTTTGTATAGTGGACTTTATAATGCAAATAAACCGTTGGCAGAGGGGCAAGCGAGCTGGCCCTGGGTCACTGCTCCGCGTTTCGTCACGCTACAAACCAGATTTTTAGGAATATCGCGGCACCGTATCGCCGAAAAAAAAAAATATCTCTTACACGGATGATTTTGGAAACAGAACGCTTTGTCGACGAGAAACGACGTCATGGTTTTACATACATACGAAAGCAGATTATTCGGTGCAGGGGAGGAGATCGACAATGCACGTGAACGTTATATTAAAAAACAAAAAAAAGAAAAAAAGAAAAAAAAAGGAAAAAAAGAGAATGGAAAATTCATCTTGCGCGTGTAAAATGTATAACCACGGTTAGAGTTAAAATTCGATCGGGCGACGATGATTTTCAATGCAATATATATAAATATGAAATAATTATCGCGTCGTAATGGGAGGTTTAAATATGCATATGCTTTTAATGAGATATCCGTCCGAAGCTGAATGTCACGTTTAAAAAAAAGAAGAAAAAAAAAAGCGACACGATCGTAACCGGTCAATGTGTCGCCGTTCGCAACGAAGAAACGATCTGAAAGGAAACAGGATCATCCCCAAAGCAGATACTAGAAAACTGTTAATTCCATACAGATGTTAAGTCTTTGCCGTGAGTCTTAAACATTCCAGATGTATGTATAGGATGTATTTACAAAGATAATTGAGAGTTCTGATTTTCCTGCATTTTACAGCTAGTAAATAAGATTATCCAAATGAATCGTCTGAACGATTGTAGGTGTAGAATGTAGAAAATATATGTGCAAAATGTTTGCATACATATAATGCACAATATATTCGTTAGTGTTGTTTAACAAGTGAAACTAATCTCCGACCAGAGTCCTATTTTCCAAATTGCATTCGGGAAGTATTGAAATTTGCATAAATATTCGTAGTCTATTAGTCGTTTTATTTATACGACGTAATCGAATCGGGAACACCGGGGGTACGAGCATAGCGTAGAAACGATTTTTCTCTGAATTGATGCGAGTGAGCCGGTTTTTGTTATTTGTTTGCGCTGCTCGTACATATATAAAACATATAAAAAATTAAATGGAGAGGGCCGCGATGTCGAATGAGATATCGAAAAATGATGAGTGAACAATTTTTCAATAAATACAAGCAGATCCGCGACGGATCAGTGACACAATAAACGTTCGCAATGAAATAACGCACGATGTGTAGTCCTGGAGACCTGGTGTCGAACTGTTCCCGATTCCGCAGGGAACCGACAGAACCAGGTAAATTTCGAGCAAACTAATTAACATTTATCCGGATATTCCTAGCCTTGAACCGTTCCTCGAGCCTTCTCGAAGAACATTTCAAAATGCTTTAAATCCTCTTTCTACCCTCGTCGTTTTTAAACGTAGAAACAAATAATCTCTCTCGTTAATCGACATTAATCATCGAGCAAATTCTCGATCTAACGTCGTCCGTAATAACAAATACATTTTTTCACAATTTATACGGTCCGTATAAACTCGTTCGCTATTAATGTATATTCACCTGTGTACATCGCGATTTCGATGTGAGATGAAAATGAAAAAATTCGAAAGAGAGTTTCGTAATACTGCGTGTAAAACAAATTTGCAATGAAATAGAATTTTTACATGGAAACTATTCGCGGCAAGTAGACTGCGTGATCAATGAAATGGAGTCTACGCGAAGATTCGCTAAATATCGTAACTATACTTTGAATGCTTTTACACGTTTTCATAGATTTTGTAGATTTTCACTCAATAATCTAATCCAATCGTAACTAGCGGAAATTTGATCAAGGATCTTTCTCCTAATAATTTATCAACTGATAATATTAATGAGTCGACAAATGCCAACCTTAGTTACTGACTTCTATTAGAATTTGCTTCATCGTTACACTCATTACTTGCACAAATAAAAGGTTATTAAACCTCGATGCTTACAAAACGTCAATTACTAAGGAAGAATCCTATTTTTCACGATCTGTAAAATTTTTTATCGACGAGTGTGTCTAATAGATGAAATCGAAACCTGCGAAACGGGCTACGTTACCTAAGTAGACGAGGGAGTTTTCGTTTCTCTTGAAACGGCCAGATAAAAAAAAGCGAAAGGTGTACCTTTGATATACGAAGAACTGAGAGGAGCTTGGAGAGAGAGAGAGAGAGAGCTGATAACTCGTGGGTGTAATTGTTATATCATGAATCCAAGCAGAGATGGGTAAGGGACGAATAAAGAAGGAGAGCGGCAGCAAAGAGAGGGAGGGAAGGGACAGGAAAGAGAGGAGGAAGGCATGCGAGGCGACGCTCTACAATAGGCAACATTAAATCTGCAAAAGAGAGGAGATTCTCTGCCGCGCGCGCGACGGTACGCGTCATGGGGTTGAGGCAGTGGAAGAGGGGGATGGAATCGGGCGTAAAGGAAGCAGATACAATTCACAATAGACCCGACGAACCGGCTCGAAGATCAAACGCCAGCCCCTTGGCAAGAACTACCGACGCCTATAACCGGCGCGCGTCTTCGAGTGTCGAAAGTTCGGTCGTATCCCACTCTCCTCTCTCTCTCTCCCCCTCCTCGTGTATTTGCTGGACGACGAAATAAGGCTAATTCGATCGCGAGCAAACCAACGAATGAAAAATAAAAAAAGCTTCCGAATGAAAAAAAAAAAAAAAGAAAAAGAATTCGCGAGATCCTCTCTGTCTACCAGCTTCACGCTGCGGTAGCATTATATTTCATTAGCGTGACGAATAATGGCGGCAGCGAGTGGAAAATCGTTCCGGTAGTTTAATTCGGCCGAATATAAAAGAGATTCCCGTTCTCGTTCATTTCCTAGTTTTTCTTTCGTTATCTTTTTCCCCCTCCCCGCCGCTTTATTTTTTCTTCTATTTTCCCCCCCGTTTTTATTTTCGCTTTCCTTGGCTTTCGCTTTATCGAATCGGCCAATTGACATTAGTGGAAAACCGTTGGAACGTTCGAAAGTGTATTGCGACTCATTAACCGAAAAAAAAAAAAGATTAACCGAATTGTTACGGATGATCGTACAATGGGATTTCGCTGCTCGAGGAAACTGCGAAGTGCCCGCTTTGAAAAATATCGAGTAACACGGTCGCATTATCGCGGGTGGATAATCTAGCGATGTGATTCATTAAGCACTCGAGTCGTACAACGACGGCGACAAGGGTTGATGAGCGCGACAACGCACGGTGGTTGTTAAATGCGTTAATATCACGTAATAGGGAAATGATATCGATGCTAATGACAAAGAAGGCAACAAAAACGGGACTGCAGAGGGCCAGGGGAATATTAAATCAATGTTAAAAAGGCATCGGAAATTGCAACGATGAATGGACGGACAAATTTACTCCTTTCATCGAGCGATAACAGAAGCTGAGGGGGTAAAAATCGTTTATCTATGCGCTCGTGTCGCAGTCCGGAGCTTATTGGAGCGTGTAAAAACAACGAGATAATACGAAAGGACGCCGGCCTTAAATTGGCCGACGTCCTTTCTTTTTTAAGGAAAAAGGGGGAACGAGTTTAACGTGGATTCTGTAAGGGAAGTCACGGTATCAAGGACGTAGTTATTATCCCCCGGGGGCACACGCGTATTGTTGCCATCGAATGAACCGGAGAACCATTGAATTTTACGAGACAAACGAGGCGAAGACTGCATGTTTAAGCAATCGACGTGGCTCGAATCGAATTGAAGCCGGACGAGAACGCAGGAAATAATCGTGGTGGTTTCGAACGTTTAATCTTACAATTATCGTGCCGCTCTTCCACTCGTTGCCATCCGCTTCGTCCGTTCGTTCGTTGATAAACTCCCCTCGATGCTTATAAATTACAAATCTTTATCCCTCGCTAAAGCAAACTACTCTGGACTTCACTTTTCCAAGCAAACATTTCATTTCACTTGCGACACGACACGAAATTTGTTTTCAAATGAACCATATCGATTAATGTAATATTCAATACGAATTATTCGTGTCCATTTCATTTAAACGTCAAACGAGAATAAGAAAACGACGACGTCACGGAACAAGATTGTTCTTTTTCAAAACTATTCCCTGTCCTTCTCTTTCTTTTTTCCTCTCCTGTTTCTTTCTTCTTTTTTCTTTTTCTTCTCTTTTTCCTTTTCACTTTCTTTTTCTTTCCCTTTTTTTTTTTTCCTTTTTTGTTAACGCCCGGATCCTTTTCAAGCGATAACAACGCGGTCGAGCAGCCACGAAGAGGTCGGTGGTCGGGGATGGACGCTCTTTCGTGGTTGTATATCAGGGGCGTCGCGTTATTGGCCCCTGAGGCGCTACCAGGCTTTGTCGGGTGGCACGCCGCGCACCGGATAAACCGAGACCGAAGAACCGCTGACTTTTATGGGATAAACGGGGTAAAGACTACCCTTTTACGTCTCTGTGGACGTGCACGACCACCAACGATCCTCTATGTACGTACATAACGCGAAGTAGATTTGTACACGTTGTCTACAAATGAAAGAGTGCCAGAGGAAGAAGTAAGGGAGGATTACCAAGCTACTGATCCTATATCAGAGATTTTTCTGTAGACGAAAGTGTACACTTTGTGGCATTTAGATCTTTTATAAACTAACCTTATTAATCCCTTGACGCATTTCAATGAATAAAGACTATTAACTTAGTCTATAAATAAAACAAAACAACACATGTATGTAAATAATATAGCCTTTATAAAATACGTTCCAGCTTAAGTCTACGTGCGAAAATCAATAATGAACTAAAATCTATGCTCGTGTGTAACACGCGTGTGTTCGATTATTAACATGCAAGAAGTATTTAAAAAATTGTGTTATCGTCGGAAGAAATGAAATGAAAAGGCTTTTAATTAAAGATCGATGAAAGATTACTACTGGATGAATGTAATAGCGAATGCAGAGGCCCGCGTGATCGCTGAGAAATCAAGAGTGTCGACGAGACAGAGGGACAAGATTAAAATGTACTTACTAACCGCATAGATGGATAGATCGACAAAAAGGAAGGATAGAAGCGAGGAGATGCTGACTACGCCTCTGCTAAATAAACTAACCCCCGAGGGGGCGGAGGGAAGGATCAGTGGAGACAGAGGGGGTGGTTACTGCGCACCCCGACGCGGCTGTCGGGATTTTATTAACTTCTGCACAACGACGACGCGCACCACGTTCCGTTCGAGTCAGAGAGAGATAGGAAAGACCGAGACCTCGTCTCCGACAAACAGCCAAATAAAGAGACAGTAATTATTGTGTTTGTGCCTGGTTTATTTCTTCGTTGGCCCGTGCCCTCGTCACTCCCAGAATCTCTTCTTAGCGCGCCATAAGCTTAAACCATCCCCTGCTCTCTCTCTCTCTCTCTCTCTTTCTCTCTTTCTCTGTCTCGTTGTATTCTCTTCTTAAAAAAATCATCACTATCCACTTGTTGGAAAAGTATTCGTCCCAATTAACTCGGTGGAAATTGCATTCTCTTTATTCGGAAATTATATTTTCGCGAAAGGTCCCTTTCACCAATAGTTTCACCAATTTTATTCTCGGTCGACGTGTGAACGTGCCTTATTTCAGAAAAAGTGCTCGAAATATCTGTTTTCAAACTTGTGCATTTACATGTGTATTCTGTCTAAGGTCAGTTACAGTTTCACGTCGCGGTGGATCTCATCAGTCGGGCAAATTCGAGGAAATGTCGCGCGAAACGGCGGCGTGGCAAGGACGCCAATTACCGCAATAGCCAGGTCGCTTATCGAAAGCCTATAACGAGGGTATAATATTAAAAGACGTGGATTGCCAGCCAGTAGGGACGGCGTAAACGAGGCGAGTAACGAGGCGTAAATCGCGCGCGTAAAAACAGTCCGCGCACATCGACGTACAACGTGTGATAAGTGGATGAAGCAGTGGATTGGTCGGATGGACGATGAACACCGACGAGGAACATTCGGAAGTCCGATCAGGACCATTGGCTTTGATCCGTTACGTAGCGTAACCGTGACTGCACGTGGCTGAATACACTAGCCGTGAGTTCTAGCAGCGATCTCCAGAAGACACCCCACCACCACGAGCGACAGCAAGTCGACCAGTTCCACCCTGTATTCACGGGGAATTCCAAATGATCGCGAAATAACCGCTCACTTATATCAATTCACTGACTGCTCTTTATAAAGGCGCATTCACGCGTGCCATCCACGAACGATCCAACCCCCTACGCACGTTAAGGACTCTATATTTCGCCCCATCTCGCTCACCGCTCCCGTCCCAACAGCTTCCTTTTTCGCCGCGTCCTTCTTCATTGGCCTCCTTCCTCGTTCTTCCGTGTCCCTTTTACGCCCGATCTCTTTCAGCACCCTACTGGTAACCCACCAAACGATCGGAGCCCTCGACACAACGACGACCAACGAAGGGACCTATCGTCATACGTAGAATCACCGCAGGCAGGGTGACCGTCTCCCCCTATATCTTCCTCTTTCTTTTTTCTTTTTTCTTTTTTCTTTTTTTCTTTCTTTTTCTTTTTCAAGGCAGCTTTTAACGTTGGCCTCGAGAGGCGATCGGGAATTATCTTAGTCAATTAACTTGGACGCGCACCGCGCGTTCTCTCGATTATCGCGCGTTAATCGCTCGTTGAAAGGAGCTGAAAGAGAAGCAGCACTTTGTTTGCGACGTGTGCGCACCGGCTACGTATTGGACGTCGTTGAACGACGGCTCGGGGGAGTGGACCGATTGTTGTCAGCTGGAGAACGATTGGTTCGTATGGAATCTCTCTCTCGTTCGCTTTTTCTTTCTCTCTCTTCCTCTTTTTTTTTTTTTTGCTTTTTTCAACCTTCGTTTCTCTTTTCCTTTTTATTTTCTTCTTTTTTTTTTATTTCCTCTGTGTGTTTCGTTGAAACGATCCAGGAAAACGATCAGGTCTGAAACGGGGATAATTTTAATAAAGTGTCGCCGAGCGAGGAAAAAGGAATTCGCGCGGACTTTGATGTACGTCGTTATATCCGCGTGGCGCCTTTTTTCTGCTTTAAGCACTTTAAGTCGAGAACGTTTTGCAAAAAAGGGGAAAATGTAAATCGTATTTTACATCGTTATCGTAGAAATTACAAGCTTAACGAGTCTCCGTTTAACGAATTAAGATAGCACTGGAACTACAATCTTTTGTAGAAATTTTATGGATCTATGCACGTTTAAGAATACATTGTTCTTCTTGCATTATGAATCTCTTTACATGTACATCTTTCACTCTGATTTCCTTGACGTAAATACATTTCGATCGTGGTTAGATCTAATGCCTCTAACAGATCCGTGCAAACTTCCACTTTAAACGATGGAATTTGGATACACATAAATAAGTAGTCAGAATAATATAATATAACATAATAAGTAGCCAGCCTATTACTTTTCACCGCCACCGTCTCGATCTTACGTCTCGTTCGATCGGGTATACACGACACGGCTCGTTGTCGAACACTCGATACCCTTGTGCACCAGCAGAACGAGGAAGAATGATCGAATTAACGGAGAGCATCGGTAGAGAAGCGGAGAAGAACGAGACGCCGATTAGCCATTGAAGAAGCGGCCGGATAGATAACCGGGCTCGGCGACGCAGCCTGAAAATCGACAACGAACGAAGAACGAGGAAATGATCGTCGCCGAAAGAATTTCTCTGGCGACGGTGGATTGGTCGGTGGCAGGATTCAGGAGACAATGGCCAGAAGGAACGAGGAGGAAATATAATTGAGCGATTTGAGACGTCGTCGAGGGAGAAGAAGAGGAGCGAAGGATCTGGACGGGGACGCGGAGAAGAAAAGAAGAGGAGACAGGACCGCCGCGATAAAGTATAATTATTTTCCGATAGAGTGGAAATTATTCGGGAACGAGCGACGAGTTATTGGCGATATTCATACTTTTATTAAACGGTTCTCTCTTTCTTCTTCTGGCTGTCTCCACCCCTAGCGTTCAATCCATCCCTATTTCATCGCCCCTCTTCGACTGGCACCCCTTTACTTTTTTTTCTCCTTTTTTCCTCTTTTTTCTTTTTTTTTCCTTTTTCCTCCTTCTTTTTCTCTTTTTTTTTTTTTAACTTCAGCGTCGATCGGAGATGTATAGCCGGCACTCACGGCAAATTAAGCCCTCTGCTACTATTTTATTCCATTGTCCTTCCGGTCGAGGAGGAGATACCGCGATTCTGTGGCCAATCGCCGAGAATGTAATTACCCGACTCATCGTTTGTCGTGATGCGAATAATCAACGATATGTCTACAGTGTAATCGCTTAAATAATTAGTTCCGACGATTAATCAAGGCCTTTCTTCCTTTTTTTTTTTTTTTCTTTTAGTTATCGTCACGCCGATACAGGATCCCACGGGATATCAGAACAGGAAATTTCATTATATCCAGCCTGTGCGGCTCTTGCGGCTCCGCTCTCCGGGTCTGAACAATCTCGACAATCGGAATTCGGGACTCGAAACTCCGATTCAACGGCTAACGAAGAAGAACAACGGTACTTTCGTTGTCACATCGATGACGACGAGTCCGAGTGGTGCTCGAACGAAAAATTCTGTACGTTATTATCCCTTGCTCGTTTCCCCGAGCTCGTTAACTATTTAATCGTATCCAACAGGTATCTGGTCTATTCTCACGGAATACGTTCTGCGAAAGAGTCGACGTGACATTTCTGGTAATAGATCTGCCAACTCGAATCATGTCGAACGCGATCGACGAGGAAATCGACGAAACACCTGCGAGAATATGTTAGCTCGTGCCGGGCTACCCACAGCTTCCTTCCCACGCCCGTGCCATCTTACTTTATAAAAGCAGACGATCCTCGTCCTGCTGATGACACGTTGATAATGATACTCCGCAGCTATTCAAGAACGAGTAACATTGTTAACTTTGCAATAAAGCCGGGGTGATATCGTCAGCAGAGGGAACAGAGGGAGAGAGAGTGATAGGGGGACCGGAGGGAAGCAAGGATAGCTATGAAGTGACGACAGAGAGAAAGAGAGGGGCAGAAAGACGAGCGGAGGGGTGGGGTGGCGGAGGGGATGGATAAAGCAACACACAGAAAGCGAGATCTCCCATTGTAAGGTAAGGGATGATAATAGGTTGACATCTGCACTCAGCAGCCCCCGGTTCCAGCAGCTCGTTGGAAACGCAATTAATATTCGTAATTATGCCACATCCCCACCTACGCTCCACTTCTAGACTCTCCTCCCAGCCTGTTCGTTGCTTTCTATCCGATGCCTCGCCTACGTACTCCAACGGTTACTTTCCCAGTCCTGTCGAAGAAACAGAAATTTAACGAGATAAGTTGCAATCACGAGATATCGGCGAGGTATTCGTTTTCTTTTTTTCCTTTTTTTTCCCCACTCCCATTTCACCTTTACCCTCGTAACGGATAAAGAGAGAGAGAGAGAGAGAGAAAGAGAGAGAAGGGGGGAGGAGATTAAGCGCAGGTGTACGCAAATTTCTCGATCCGATTAACTAGAATACGAATTACTGCGAAAGGGTTTTAAACGAACTTTCTTGAGGAACGAATTTCAATCGACTTTCTATGGTTTTATCCATAGAAAGACAGACTCTGTAATTTGTTCTTCTATTTAGGAAGCTCGTTAAAACTAAATTAGTCATGTCGTACAAAATATTGTTTTCAAAGGTTCATCATACGTCGATACGAGGTGATTGAACCATTTCTTGGAAGTATTTCTTAGCTTTTAATCCATACGTGTTTAAACAGTCAATTATTTGTAAGACACGTTAATTAGTATAGGTTAGAGGGGCACGCTAGAACGACATTAGGCGAACGTTAGAAATCACATCGAATACGTGGTCTGACCAGCCTCGTTACTAAACAATGACGGAGTCGGGATTTATTTGCGGCATTGAGGTAACCCTCCGTTCTTCAACCCCACTAAAAACTGTCACGTTCAGCTTACCACCTGCTGTCCCTCCTAATTGCCAGCAAGGAACGTCAAGGATTGATACGTCGAAGATCTCGACGATTCCAACCGGACTGTTATTTTTTTCATCATTCGGCTCGCCAGAAATTACCAAACCGTAAGATATTGTTATTGAAAAAGATACAGTCAGTATCAATTGATAAATGATTTCGATCATAATACGAAGGATTCCAACTTGGCGTCATATTCAATTCTTGGATTTGCCTCGACAATTCTTTGTAACCCTTTTATATATAGTCTTTATTTATCTATCCATTTTCTTCCGATAACAGATAATACAGCACAGGTCAAGGTATAAGAAGATTTTGAATAAAATCATTTAAATGAAGCATTCTGAATGATTCTCTCTCAATACTAGCGTACTTAAGCTCATTTAAAACATGATTTATTCTGTAATATTCCGTATAAAGGTTTCTTCGTACAATTCTGATGGAGGTCTCAGTTTGCATACATTTTATTAATTTTATCTTACCTTAATACTCTCGAAATCGTCTTTTATCGTCGCTTGTAATTGTGAGTGTTGTCGCGTGATCTCGTTATATCATAACACGTACCGTAAGTCCCAGAGTGAAACCTATACGTTTCTTCAGTACGAAGTGACAACCATCGTAAACTAGACAAGTTATTCTTCTATTTCTTTGTTTCCTTTTTTTTTTTTTTCTAATCGATGCAGCGTATGAAACGTCGGCAAAGATTCGTTCTCGCGTTGGCAATCGCCGGTACGTCGTCCGTAGGCGAAACACATAATTCCATACCTAAGAGAGACGCTCAATGGGGCGGAAATTACGCAACGGAATTTGCGACTTCTCGTCCACCGAAAGCCCGCTGTCCAAATAGAAAATGGATTAAGAGCATCGAGGTACAGTTTCGAAGCTGAGTCGCAGATATTATCGGTAATAGCGCAATTATGATAATGGTGGGTAATTCTGGCACAAAATTCAGATAGAGGGAGAGAACGCGAGAAGAAGTGATAGAGATAGGACCGGGGTAGGGAGGGGTAGCGAAGGGGAGAAGGAGACAACTAAGCGAACTGAGACTGCTAATGAAGGAAACAGTTAGATTCAAACGGCCTCCAATAATTATCCTGCCAGCCATCCATATTATAGTCTCGACAATGCACGAAATTGTTCACACTTCCCTTAACAGTACATCTAACGCTCCGTAGTTCCTGAATGCTGGATGCAAAGGGATGCTTCCACACACCGACACGTTCGTTGTACATGACCTCGTCCAATCAGATCGTCGTAGATATACGTCTGTTAAGGCAAAGCAAAGAATTGGCAGATCAAAGACTTCTATTGAGACTTTATTGGGAAAAGTTTGTCTAATTGTTCGCGTACTATCGGATTTCGTATTTGAACATTCGCACAATGGTACCGTAAGAACAACTTCTTATACAAACAAAGGCTCGGCAATTACGGTAACATCGGATTACAAGATGAAATATCTGCAAACCAAAATAAATAGATTAGAAAACCGCATTTTTCTAATACAAACCTTTCAGAAGCATTGTTTCTACATTGATGATCAGAGAATTAAACAATGAGCAATAAATCAATGGATTTGAAGATTTGCAATTGTGCGAATCTCTAAGAGATCGAGGGATTATGAAATCAAAGAACAAAAGGGATTGTCATCAGTTGGACGTCAGTTCATAAATTCATTATGACCTTACTATATGTACAAAGGAACAAAGAATGTTAAAACGTCAAAATGTTAAACGTGATGAAACATTCATGCTACTAATCCAATCATGAATTATTGTAAATAAATTATTCTTAAGCGTGACTTAATTCGTCATCATGCGATCGTTCTAAATTTATTTCACTCGTGAATCCCCAGATCGTACACACCTTACGCCGATGTTACTGGTATTAAGCTCGTTCCTTCGAAATCCAACGTGCATGCAGCAGACTCGTGATTGCGAACCTCTTAGGAAATATAATCAGACCGATGAATGCGAACGTCGAACCGATCGTTGGACACGTAAATTCATGTCACTCGTCGCCGTCGTCGGGGTTTAAACCTCCGTAGCCAGACACACGGTGTTCCGTGTTGATGTGTTGATATTAGTAGAGCTAATTTGATAGTTTAATCAATTTCCGTAAGCCGACGGGAGTTTAATGGTGATGTCATCATTTTCAACGGGGTACAATGGGGTTAATCTCGCTCGACGAGCTAATATTCGGAGAGTTAACAGAGTTTCAAATGCAGGCAGGGCCGTCATTTGCTCCCGCATCCGCTCGCGATCGTGCATGCCAGGGTTAGAAAAAGAAAAAAATGTCCGAGCGTCAACCGTTGCACGTCTCGTTTCCACGAAATATCCGTGAATTCGATATTTCATCAGTAGTGGAAAGGATCGACGAAAGTCTAAGGTCTATTCGAAAAAAAGGAGAAAAGTATTTCAACTGAAAAAAGAAAAAAGAAAAGGGGAAAAAATATGTAGATACACAGTTTGAAGTATCATTCCGCAGAATTTTTCTCTCTTTCCCTCTTTTTTTTTTTTTTTATTGACGATCGAACGATACACTCCTAGCATGGTGATACGCTATGATGACACTCGATCGCGAGGATAAAGGATCAAGTTATTTCGCGCGTGTTCGAAAAACAACGAGGGGAAAAAGACGGGAATAAAAATGATACGGGGAAAAAAAATAATACTTTTTCATAACTGATAACTAAATGAACCTCTCGTGGCGCGCGCACTTCAACCGGATATTCCATCAAAAATTTATACGATGACGAGGAGAGGAGAAAAAATATGGAAGATAGATAAAAAGCGAATGAAAAAAAAAATCGGGTACTTTGAAACAAAACAATGTCGTCATTAAAATCAAAATGTATAGGGGGAGAGGAAAAAATACAAGAGAGTAGATTAGAGAGAAGAAAAATCGCGCATGCTCGCGAATGCACGCATGAACTTAAAAAAAAAAAAAAAAATCAGGGGAAAAAAAGAAAGGTAAAAAATAAAAAAAGGATGAAATCAATGCGTAATGCAGGTATCGACGATCGTATAAATGAAAAGTCAGCACGATGCCGGGGGTTTGTTTGCAAACGGACGATAAAGAATTCCCATACGATACACAGTTCGCCTCTCGCGAACCCAGGGAAAAATCAAGCCCGAATAGGCCGACTGACTGCGAGATGGAAGGGGTTGGGAATACAGTCAGAGAAGAGAGGGATGCTGGATTACCACCGGCGGAATTAAAGATTCACAGGCGTGTTTCGCAGTTTTCGTTCGAGCGGCCCTGCATGCGAATCCCCGAGCGGGCATATTAGGTGGAGGCACGCAGTTAGGCAATAACCGCTGTCAATAGAACCCGGCCTCTCCTCCTCTCCTGGAGTGGCCCCCACTCGAAAATGCTACTCGCTAAATTAGGTAGGTTATATGGGCTTCGTTTCATTTGCGAGCAAACTTTAATAAACGCTAAAATTGCGTAAAAGAGCAAGGTTTTCAGACGAGCGAATCACGGTCGGGGGTGATCCCTCCTCGTCGCCTACCTCCGCATATACGGATAGAGTTGTGCCATGGCTGCTCCGAAGCTACCGAATCGGTATTTTTTCTTCCTTTTTTTAATTCTAGTCATTTTTGTTCTTTCCGCGCCGTATCTGCGCGGTTTCTCGTTTGCAGAGGAATGTAGACATACATAAATGTCTTCGTTGGTTGCACATGTATCAGGGAATTAATTGTAGAAACGACGTTGCAGGGGAAGAAGTTGCAGAAGTTGCCCTTTCAGACGCACGTAATATACAACGATAATTGGTTTTTGAATTGGATAAATCCTAACAGGTTGTGCTGCTTGAATATTTTTAAATAAATAATTCAAATTTCGAAGATTAATGTAGCAATGATTTGAATTTCAATGTCCATGTAATCTTTGTTGCTATATCTTTTGTATGAAGTAAGAAATTCGAATAAAAGATCTTGCAATTTTACGTTTAAATATTTCTATAACTGCGGGATAAAAAATTATTCAAATGATAATATTACTGCCATCTCTTATACAATTACAAAAACATTTTCTCCATTAGCTTAATAAGTACAAATTAAAAATTTATTATATCCTAATAAAACAAAATATGTTTATTATTCGTATATGAACTATTTCAAGACATAAAAGTCAATTTGAAAATTACAATTTTATATACTACGCTAGGTCGATAACGTTGGAATCAATGCTAAAATCATTGTTAAAAATAATAGAATAGACCAGACATGAAATAGCACTTCGTGATTCAGACTCTGAAATACCGACCAGGAAAAAATCCTTGGTACTTAGCACAATCTACAGTTGAAAACAGATAAGGTAAATTCATATAATCATATACGTCTGTGGTTTAGTTGATGATCCTAGTAAATCAATGGTTCTTGTACAAACATTGTCAGTAGATGGTAAGTCATCTTCTTTCGCATTTCTAGTTCTCGATTCATAAGAAAACTTCTAATTAGATAATCGCTAATGAAATATCTTAGCAGAAAGATTTAAGTTTGACCATTGATACAGACAAGATATACGAATAGATCATGCAATGTATTTTTTCCGTGGTAATACGGTCTTCAGGACTCATTTTCGTGTCACATCCTGTTGTACCGATTTTGCGACCGCAGCACTACTAGTGGGGAAAATTAAAATTAAAAAAATATGAACAGTGTGGCCAGGCCTGTTTTGAGAATTATTAATTGCACTGAGTGGTAATTCATCAATGAAAGAATATAAACAGCGAATTTAAAACAGCGACTAATGGGAACTGGGATGAAAAATTTAATACATATTTGACAATTAACACTCATTTAAAAGTATTAAAAAAGATTGATTGAAATATAATATTTTTATGAACAACATAATTAACTATGACGTGTTTTTACTTACGAATATGTAAATATGTAAAGAATATGTAAATATGTAAAATCACAACCTGAATGAATTATCTTTATCCCGTAAACTCGATTTTATGAAAATTTTAATTATAAGTCAGAAACTACCGTGGAAACGTTTCATTTTGTAAAAAATATAGAAATTACAGTATTTATTGTTGCCTTAAATTAATGGGAGCTACGAAACAATAAAACTGCAAAATTGTAAAATTCTAACCAAATAAAACCTAAAAACTGTAGAATTATTGATTGCTGAAAGAGTATATAGATTGCTAAAAGAGTAATAGAAAGAGTTTTTTTGGAGGTATTGACAAAGACTATCCACATGAAGGTTAAGCAGCGAAGAAAGTTATTATAAGTTGAACCATCGTCGTGTGCACATTGATTAAACTATCGAAGTGAATTTTTAAACATTATTTCTGAATATTCTAATTGTGTAAACATTATCCAATAATTCTAATAATTTAAATGAAATGTTCAAACTGCAAAATTAATATCGCGAAAATGTGACTCAGTTTTACACCAAAAAAAATTTAATAAAATATTACGTTTAACGTTGTAACATATTCATGAACACTGCGACAGAAATGTAAAAACTATTAATTTACTGATTGGTGTAATAGAAAAATTGTGTCTAAAAATACAAAAAAAATTATCAGTCGTTCAGGATCACCGACGACCGAACATTAGATAAACCATGAGCGGTAGAGAGGCTCATTATCAATTCAATTTTCGATCTGTACACAAAGATTAAATATCAGAGGTTTGAAAAAAATGTTATCAACTATTTCGGATCACTGACGACGGCAATATAAATCAATCTTGACACGGAGACTCATTACCAATTGAAGATTCCGTCGCGAGCGCATCGACCAGACGTTGGAAGTCTGAAGAAAAATCATTTCTCCCCTTCCGGATCACTGACGACCATACATATATTACCCTTTGGCGATTTTATGTTTTGTATGATTGTATGTATGGATGGGATGTATTGTATGATGTATTGTTAGTACGGGGGCGGGTCTCGTGCGTAGTCACCTCCTAGTGGTGAGATCTGGTAATTGATATCGTTTTAGAAACGTTAAAGTTTGTAAAACGATATGAAGCTGAGAACTACGCAACCTACAGTTCAGTTTAGATCGTGAAAATTTCTTTGTATCGCGATCTAAACTGAACTGTAGGAACAATTAGTTGATAAACTATTAGACCCCCCAGCGGGGCACCGTTGGACGACGATGGATCTCGCTGGGCCGTCATGGGATGCGTGCGTCTTAGCTTTAAGTTGCGTGCGTTTAGTTTTAGTTAGTTTGTGTAATTTCATTGCGAACTATTTCGTAGCCCCCATTAATTTAAGGCAATAATAAATAGTGTTTTTTTCTATATATTTTACAAAATAAAACTTTTCCACTGTAGTTTTTAACTTATTCTTAACTTATTATTAACAATTCTGTTGATATGTACTGAACGACAATTTATATGTCTGTGACATGTAATACTAATTTATCTAAAAAATAATTATAAGTCAAAAATTAAATTGGTCGTTTTTTAAGAATAGCTATGCAAATAGGAAAGCGTTCACGTGTTGCGAACATTTTGAACAGTTCCTTCTTCTAACGGTTACGTTGGACATTGTTCGTTCGTGATGTCGATTTCTAAATGATATTTAAGAATCGTTGAAATTAATGAAAAAATGGTTCATTGGCAATCAGAATGGAGGAAAATACGAACGAGCAATGAATTTAAACTCTTAATGCTAACATATAAAATATTAACATAAATTCTTAGTACTAACATATGTATCATTAAGTCACTCATACTTCATAATATTAATTTATAAACGATAAATTATTTCGGTCGTCGAAAATGCAACTCATTGTGTTCATCTTAATAAATAACATCGTACTGTAAGAAAGAAAATATGTATATATACCGTCTAAAAAAATAAATTAGACTTCGAAATTTCGAAACGGATGAATTTACAACACAATGTGTTTACTGCAAATAATATTTGCAGAAATATTTTATTGATGTGTTAAAATTTTCATAAAATCTAGTTTACGGGATAAAGATAATTCATTCAGGTTGTGACTTTACACATTCGTAAGTAAAAAGACGCCACAGTTAATTATGTTGTTCATAAAAATATTATAATTTCAATCAATCTTTTCTAATACTTTTAAATAGATGTTAATAGTCAAATATGTATTAAATTTTTCATTCCAATTTCCATTAGTCGCTGTTTTAAGTTCGCTGTTTATATTCTTTCATTGATAAAGTACTACTCAATGCAATAAATAATTCTCGAAACAGATCTGGCAATACTGTTCATGTTTTTTTTTAATTTTAATTTTCCCTACTAGTAGTGCTGCGGTCGCAAAATCGGTACAACAGGATGTGACACGAAAATGGTAAAGGTATGTCGATCTTATTGCCGGCCGCGCAAAATACATGATCATGCAATATCTATTCATATACCTCGTGTGCTCGCTTGGGAATTTAGTTTACCTTGCACTGGTAACTAAACCGTTTATATTGAATCGATAATATCGCAGGTGACGTGAAATAAATCAGATTTATGTTAAATTCAATTGTTGACGTTATATTTCTAAGAACATAATAAGTTTACCTCATTTGAAATGTAAATAAAAAACACAATAGATACATGCTTCTTATCTGAAAATTATTGAACTATATCGAAAACAATCAAGTTTATGCGAGATAGAATGAAATATCTCATTTCATCTACACCTGTTTTCTTTGTTCTTTGATTTCAATCAATCCATTAACGACTTTCTTAGAAATATATCAAATAGTAATTAACTAAAAAAAAAAAAAAGATGAAACATTGCTCAATTCATCAATAAACGAAATGTTAAGAAAGAAGAAGTTTTTCGATGGCACGTGAAACCAGGCGATTGAAATTATAGATACGGCAGTGAGATGACGGACGCGCCTGCGCACTGTCGCGCCCGCTCGCCACTACAATGTCGGACGTCGAGCGTACGGTGGTAAGACGGTCTCTTGCGTTTTCTGCGATTTTCTAAGTGAAATTTCGTTCCCGTGTTATTTCTACTCGTGCCTAGTGTTATAATATGATCGTGTGACCGATCGTCTGCGAAAAACCGCCATTAAAAGCATCGTAGCTCGTGCCAGTAGGAAAGATGGGTGAGTAAAAGGCGGAAACCAAGTGGTGAATGCCGGCTAGCTTTTCTCTCTCTCCGCGGCTTCGCTACTCGCGGTGAGCGTGTGTGCGTAGCTCGTGTGCCAAAGAGTTGAAAATCGTCTGCATACAGGGAGTACGCCCCTATATCGTGCAGTCTCTGTCCGATTTTCACGATCTTTTCCTCGTGATCAGCACGTCGAATGTTTTCTGAAAGGATCGTACCGCTAAACTCACTCGGGTGTCTATAAATAAGTGGATCCATTGGTTTGACGTTTCCTAGGGTGAATCCCCTTTCCCTCCTGGCGTATATACCTTCACCAACTGTTTTTCCTGTTCATTTTGTTTTCGCGCTATTTGAGAGTGACCCGCATTCTCGAGCGAGTGCTGATGATTCGCGTTCGATCTTCGCGTAGGGTTGCCACCTCTACATTGCTTTTCTCCCTTTGTCACACTTTTTTCCGCGAGCTTCATTGATTCAACAGAGCTAGAGAAACAAAGTAATACACCGTGTGCTATTCAGCCTTCCCAACGTGTCATAATGCTGTTGCGTAATCCCGCGCGTTTAGAATACAGACGTTAATTCTTTGAATTCCCGTACGTCTCTACGTTTAATAAAAGTTTTCTCATAAAATCATATTTTCAACTTGCAAACGTAGCGTCTATAGACGCGTTCAAATTGATTCTTTCCGAACGCTGTACGAGCATAAAAGCATATTCCTTTCGTCGATCGTCTGAAATATCGGCTCGAGTCGAATTCCCATTCGTGGCCCCGGTGTTCGTGTAGCAGCGATTCCACGACGATATCTGAAGACGCCATGCTCGTAAATTTGCTCACACAATTATGTGTTCTACCCACGCAACCGTAGCCGTAGCTCGCACGATGTCTCGTGTGTGCGCTTCAATACTTGTGCAGCGTGGAGAGGAATAGCCCGACGTACTGCAACGCGAGTTTCACAAGCCTACTACGGTAGATACACTGCGTCCTGCGGCGGAAGGCTACGCCACTGTCCCATTATTTTTTCTCATCTTTTAAACTTCCATTCTGTTTCGATATCCTATTCAGTTCAGTTTCATTTTTCCGATACGTACGAATATCAATTTATTCTATATGTGTCGAACGGAGGCCTTTTATCGTTCGTCAAACATTAAATTGAATATCAATTTCGTGTGTGTGCGTGTGTGTGTGTGTGTGTGTTGTGTAAGCAGGAGCGCTTGCACACAGCGACAACGCTTAATGAATCTAAAGCGTTTTTTTCTAAACTATATACAGCGTGGCGCCGTGCGCGTCCATTGCCTTTAAATATTGACTTCCCTCGAGTATAATCGCCGAGTATTATCTGTGCCGCAGGCGAATTACGCTCAGCATTAACGTGCTTAAATTTCGTCGCATAGTTGACATATTTCAACGTCCTTACACATCTATCTTTATCGCAAGCTTTATATGCCCCGTCGTATAATACATCAGGCACAGAATATATACGCGCGACGTAACTTGAAAATCATTGCATAGAATCGACCCAGGTCGATTACCCGGTATTAGTTCTTTTCGCAGTCTTTTTCGCAGAAATCCAGCTACGTTTTATATATATATGTACACACCCATTCTCGTACGACGACACTCGTGCTTTTACGTGTACTCCAGCCCGAGTTCTAAATAATAGTACGCCGTCGATCGACGACTGGTATTGATTTTTCTTTTCTTCTGCGTCCCTTGTATATTGACATACATTTGGTACAAGGGTCCTACCCTCGGAAGAGTGGCCGTTAACTCCGTTGCCGGCTTTCAGTGAAACTGCAAGCGCTGCAGATCGATACCCGCCGCCCCCTCGTGTTCGATTCACGCTGCGCTAGTAACCGGAAGTGACAATCCCGGTCGAGTGAAACGCATGGAAATTGGAGTGGCCGCGCGCGCTTTTGCGATCCGTGCGTCACGGATCTCTGCACGGACCGTGTATATGAATGGTGGTTGGAAAATCCGAATGCGCTAGAATCCCGTGAACACGTGGTAATCGGGAACTCCTCAAATCTTATCGCTAGGCCGTAATGAATAATGAACAATCGACAAGGAAGCGGTTAACACTAGAACTACCACACCAGTCAAAATGACTGGTTTATACAATTTTATTTTAAAATTTCTAGTTCATGTTACAATTTTTTCCCCGCAACGATTTCCATGCAATGACTTTTACAGTGATAACTAAAGAAATAATATAATGAATTTTATTTTATTTTTATTTATTAAACATCAAAATAATTTTCGTAAAAATAACTTCGTCTTAACTGTCGGTAGTTCTAGTGTTAAACGCAAATTCATGTTGACTTAATGTCAAGTTAATGGCAACCGCGGAATAAAATCGTTTTCGTAGCTAGATTACGATTGAGAACCTTGCTTCGAACTTTGATTGCAACAATGTTTCTATCCTGCGAGAAGGAGAGAGAGAGAGAGAGAGAAAACTCTGTGGTTACGAGAGTTACGTGTTGGATGCGTTCGAAAGAATGCAACTTATACAGAGAATATCTTGATTTTATCTTTCCAAGCTTCGTTTCATTTTTTTTTCTCTTTTTTTCTTTTTAATTTAGACTTGGCTGAAAGGGAATAGCACGTAATTGCGTAATCCACCAACTTGTAACTTGAAAGGCCGGAGATTTGGGAGGATTTTCTCTAGCTTGGACAAACGGCATTTGCCTAAATCCTCGGGACCTTTCTCTCGAATGCCCGTGAATCGATATTTTACCCACCTACTCGCATTCGGGTTACTGGTAGGTGGAGGTCCTTCGAGGAAGTCACCGGAGTGGATGTAATGCAACTCCCCCGGTTACATAACCTGCGAAACGCGACGAAATATTGTTTGTTATCCTTTAAGCAGATATAGTTACTTCTGAATATTAATTCAGCGGTGTTCGACTGCGATTCTCTCCTTCCCTGTACACCGAGAGAAAAATCTTTCTCCATAAGAATCTCGAGATGGCATAATGAAATTTTGTATTAAATCCTCAAGGTTTTAAGTCCTTATCCTCTCTTTACCGAGACCTCGCTAATAACCGCTACGAGCCACTAGAAAATCGATGATAAATGTCAGGCCACTCAGTTAGCGTTTGGCTCGAAACAATCGTTCAAAGAACAGGAGAAAGCGTAGTGTGTACATCGAAATGAGAAAAAAGCGAAAGTTGCCTTCTGAAGCGCGGTTCTCTGCTCTCGCTGACTCAGAAACAGCAATTAAAATACATAAATTTAAGATATATATATATATATCGATAAAAACCTATTGTCATTCTTTCATCTGATCTCGTTCTCTTTATCGTACTGTAACTTCATCAATTTTTCGATTTACAAAATTACGAAAGCAACGAATTAAAAAGATTCTATTGTATCGTGTATATTGTAAATGGCTGTCCTCGATTCACGAAGGACGAACGCGCGTCAAATTCGCGAAATAAAATAAAGAAAGAAAGGCGAGCCTCGAGTCTCTCTGGCTTACTACTTAATTATCTTATCATGGAAGCAAGTTGAGTGTGACAAAATGGGAACGGAGAAAGGATTGCGGTCACCGGACACCTCCGGTGACTTAAACGGATTGACGTCTTGTACCATACGTTCTTGCACAATTTTCTAGCGCGTTCAGCCTGTTGAAGGCATTATAAAGTCGATGAGATTAACGGAACCTTCGTTCTTGAGTAGAGATTTTCGCCGTCGCGCTCGACTTTTCGTGCGAGCAAGTGCACGCGTGACGACTTATCGAACGACGGAGTCAGAGTCACGAGTGGCTAAAAAATAATGGCAGAGAGAAAAAAGAAAAAGGACCAGGGACCGGTCGTCGTCGGAACCGCGAGCCTTTCGATAACGACTGCAGAGAAGAAGGCAAGAAAGCAGGCTTAAAAAGCCGCTACGTGACTCAGTCACGCAGGTATTGACACTCGACGCGCATCACGCGCTCACCTTCTTATTTTTCCCTCTCGTTTCGCGTTTCTCTGATTCGTTGCACGATACCAGCCGTCACGCATTCCTGATCCTCGCGCTTCGATCGATCACACCTCGCTGAATCTTTTCATGCGCTTCGTTCGCTGTTTTCTTTTTCTTTTTTTCTTCTTCTCTTTTTGTCACATTGTCGGAATTGTTTGCCTAAAGTTTGTCTCTCGTTTGGAGAAACTAAATGGATTTTCGATAAATCGTGGAACCGATACCAGAGCGATTCATCTAACGTGTGAGAATTTTGGCTACGCTGCGCAAGGTTAACCCTCTGCGCTTTAGGAAATTTTATTCCGGCATCTCGGAAATTATTTTATACATCGCACTGTAGAAAGACGTATAAGAAATTTTAATAAATTGCTTTTTCAATTGAAAAAGTCATCCTAAATTTCTCGTGATAAATTGCAATTTATCACGATCGAGTTGGTGGAAGAAAATATGAAAAAGAATTAAAGCACAAATTACAATCAATTTCAATGCTGCATCGAGGTCTTGCATTCATGTACAAATGCATGTACACGCGTGACACGTGCAGAAACCTATACAGGTGTTCAGTGGCTAGTATAATCAACCATCGCGAACTGTTTCACTTTATAACCGAAGTACATTTCTTCGTCGAACTATTGAATTTTTTTTCATCTCGCGGGTAATCTGGCGAATCTAGCAATTTGCGCGATCGATAAACACTTTGACGACAATCATGACGTCAAATGTTGCGGTTTCAAAAAAATGATTTGAAAAACGTCGCGCGTAGATGGTGTTACCTCGATTCCATTCGCGGATATATAATATGTGTATGTCCACACAGCGTCTATTTTCAAATGTGCCGTTACGTAAATTATGTCTTTGATTCCAAGGTATTTATTAATAATATCCATATGTTCCTGTAACGCATACCAGCACTATCTGAAAGCAGATAAGCCCTGGTCGGTGTAGAATTCCCTCTCGATGCACATATGTACGTAGATCTGGTAACATAATAACACGATCGTCGTGTAATTGATTTCGAGATAAAACGTGCTCGTATTTTACACGATCTCGTATTCATCCTTGAATACCCATTTTTATTTTTATTCGAAATTCTTTCGCCAAAGTGGCTCGCTGTTGAAGTAGAATTATCGTGGAATCCCGGCGAGGGAATCGTCAGGTTCTCGCCATTTTAGTATTTATTTCTGCGTGCAATTCAGTTGGTTGAGAAACTGCACGTACAAGCTTCCGCTTGTTCCTCGGCGAGGAAAGGTAAATAGAAATTTATGCAAGCTCTTTTGCATGTTCGTTTGTTGGTCCTCGACCTAACGACACTGCTCCCCGCATCGTCTGTAGAATTCTGTTGTTACCGGTACGTGACTCGATGCCGCAAACAGTACCTAGAATCGTGAATAAGAACTGCAAAATCAAATTACCATATTCTCCAGTCCCATACGTTAATTAATTGATAACGACGCAACGTCGGTTATTATCGTACTGCTCCGTGCTACTACGTCGATTTAGTTGTTAATTTAGGTTACGTTTCGTATACCGATGGCCTTCGCATGGTAAACTCGTCGCTCCATCGCGGTCGAAAAACGCGACTAGCCGTGTCCTTTTTTAAACGTTTGACCACAGTGTCGTCTGACTCGCTCCTTAGACGCGATGAACGCGCCCCATAATCTACACTCTGTAGAGCAAAAGGAGTATCGCGAGCTATTTTAAAGACCAAAAAAAAAAAAAAGAAAGAAAAAAGGGAGTGAAGGCACGCGGCGCAACGTATTCAGGTTTTGAAATAACGCAGGGGATATCGCGCGACTAAATATATCTGCATACTGATTGGAAACAGGCTCTCGTTCCATTAATCAGTCTTCCATTATGAACAATTTTCGCTTTGAGGCTCGCGCGCTTTATTTCACGTCCGTTTTCTGTTTTAATTTAATATCAAACGTCACTTTAATGTAATATTTTCGAGCATTCGACGCGTCAAGAGTCTATCCAAGACTTGTGTGTATTTTACTTTTAAATCATCTTCCGAAGAACACGTCCACGAAGAGAAAAGAAACTCCGAGACACGTTATCCAATGACATGATAATCGTCGAGTTTACTCGACTTCCGAGCAAAGGTCTCCATTTACAGCGGCAACGAGATTAACCGACGAGATCGATGCGACGATATCACAGATATTTTCCGCATCGATCGGCGGAGACTTGCACGCGTGTCGCGTGCATCACGGTGGACGGCACACGGCCGTGGAAAGTAAGCGTCACAAATCGTGCGACGACCGGTTGACAATCGGAGCTCGACGCACGAATTTCAGCGCCTCCGGTCTCGATCGCTCGCCGCGTCTCGTCAGTCGGCGATCGACGCTGGTGCTGTTGGTGTCGTGTGCCATTCCGATTTCAGTATCATTGATCGTGACTCATCATCATCGTGCACGCGATCGTGTGAATTTTTCGAAGTGTTGGGAAAGTTGATCTACAGCTGTCTGGGAATTGAAAAAAAAAATCGTTCGACTTCGAAAGTTCGTTCGGTCTCGTATTCGTTCTTCTTCTTCTTCTTCTTCTTCTTCTTCTGGTGGATCGTATCGAGGAGTTGGACAAGTTGCTCGCAATCGTGCTGCAGATCGATTATCTTATCGCGGACCAAAGAGAGAGAACAGAAGAGGAAGGCGTAGTCTTTACTGCGAGTGTGTTACGCAATCGTCGCGGCCAGGTATAATGAAGTCGAAGACGAGCGAGAATTTTATTGCGAGTGAAAGTAACGGGGTCAAGAGGGACCAGCAACTCAGGCAAAAACAACTCAAAAGGGGTAAGGAGTGCTTTTTACGTCGGGTAAAACTGTAGCTCGAGACGATCACGGATGAGAATGGTTCTGGATGGTATTTGACGACCGCGTGAATGAAATGCGCGAGATAAAATTATGGGCGGCGGGTGTTTCGCACTCGAGTCGTTTTACTTTCGCGGTATCCCATTTAAATTGATGTTGGAAACCAAAGAAGCATGATCAAATTTGAAAAGACCTGAGACTCCTTATCGCGAAATTACTCTGTAAATGTTTACTTCGATTACAACCAAATATTGTACTTTCGAGAAAACTTCCACGAACTAGCGGTGAACTTTATTGCGGCCTTACGATCAGTTTCAAAACTCCAGCAGAGAGACCTTGAATTTCGCGTTCAAACGATGTACAGAATTCGTATCGAGTCGCGAGTACGCGCTCAACAGCCGCGTGACATCATTCGCGATTCACAGATAGCTCAGAGAGAAGGTTTCAGTTTTGATGAAAAATACTTAAATTGAAGTACTAGACGCGATAGCGACGACCACGTGATTAGATAAGACGACGAATGGCAAATAGAACAGCCTATCTTCGAAAAGAAAGAAAAACGATAATAGTCTAATCGCCGTTTTTTTTTTTTTTTTCGAATTTGCTTGCTGACACGTGAAAAGTTCATCGGTACGATCCCTTTCTTTTCGCCGTTTCTCCGAACAGCTCGTCACGATTTTCTCCCTCCTCGATGTTCGTGACGTGACCAGCAAAAAAAAACGTGACCGTTCGGACACGATCGATGCATCTTTAAGCAGAAAACGTTCGCCGATGAAAAGCTTCGAGAGAGGAGGAACAACTTTCTCGTTACAAAAGATAAACACGTCGTGGAGACGATTTTCCCGACGTGAGATTTTCACTTTTCAGTTTGTCATTACGTTTGCGTTACCTCGTACTTATCCCTCGTTAAAAAGATTTTAACTTAAAATAGATCTCCACGTTGCGCAGTTTCCAATCGACTCGCTATTAAGTTGTTTCTCGTTTGATTAGAAATTAATGGAAATCAAAGAAACACGAGAAAACCACATCACGCGATTCCTGTGCATCATTATGCTCGTAATTATCGTAATATCGTTTCGCTAATCATTCGGCAACGCCTCGATGAAAGTTAAGTGATCATTGTATTGCAGGCTACTTGTAATTCAATTCTTCGTTTTCTCGTGGGCTACCGCTGTTCGATGATGTCCGATACATTATTAAATAGTTGTAACACACAGTCTCGGTGCGGTTAATTGCACACAAAAGATTCATTGCATCCTGTTGCATAAGTGACGAGCGATTACGGTGTTTCGTTTACGATGCATCATCGTTTTAATTGCATGAGGTTACAGTTAGGTTTCAGTTAGGTTTTCGACGATGCCGCTGCGATGTCTCTCCTTTGTTTTTCCGGAACGAGTGTTTGAATTTCCTACTTTCCTGCTTATTATCAACTTCAACATTGAATGATAATGACAACGTCGGCCTCCAGGCTCGTATTAATAGACGTTTTATAGGTAGTATTTTTTTGTATGTCAACGTTGTTGATACAGTTAGATATGCCGTGCAAAAATTGCCGATAACCGTAGAATGAGCTATAAAAAGTCTTGATAACGTCGAACCTTCGGAATCTTCGTCTACTTACATAGTTGTAGCGACATAGGTAACGATATGTACTATATGGAACAAGAAATTCGTAGATCAAATATTCCTAACAACCATTCAACACTTAGGTGTTAAATAATAACGCTAATTATGCGATTGCGGGATATTTCTGTCGAAGTCGCGACGTTTGACAGCTTTACGTAGTATTCGACGAAAAATTTTCATTTTCAGAAATAAAAAAAAAAATAACAATGATACGTGGTTATTAATTAATCGGTGATTCGTAAACATCCATTAGATCGTTGATCGATCGTGTGTCGAGCAGGAGAGTGCATCGAGAGAAAGAGCCGACCACTTAGGGGTCGCGTCGTGTTTGACCCCACTTTGCGACATCCTATTTAGACCACTTATGAATCATATTAACATACCGAAGCGGAGAGGAACGGGTATGTGGAACGAGTTACTCTCGATGATGGATTACCATTACGAGCTGAATCGCGCGACATTGTGGAACGAGCGAAACCGGTTCCCTTCCTCCAGAGGGGGCGGGTGGAGGGATTCGCGTTGTGAAACGGTGAAGCAGGCAGCTATACGTAATATCGAGCGAATTTTTGTCCCGTCGATCCAGACTAACGTGAAATAAATCGAACGTAGAGCAAATGAAATGTTGTAGAGCAGACTTGTCTAATTTAAAATTTCTTCCTTCCTTTCTTTCTTCCTCCATGCGTCTGTAGCATCTTTCGAGATTGGAAAACCTCACCCTGCTATCTACTGGCGGGACGAAAAACGGTAGAGTTTGTGGTTTACTGCTGGCTTTTCTTGTTCAAAGAAATACTTCGTTACAAAAATGGATACAAGAGAATTAATCGGGTCACGTTTGTACGAACCCTTTATGTCGTTGTTCATCCCTTGCATGCTCACACACTTTCGCCTCTTAACGAGATTAAATAGATTCTAAACCAGTCCACGTATTTATATCTCAACAACTTAGGTTCGTTGAGAAGGAACCGATTAATACCACCCGTTGAACGGGTGATGCAACGAGAATATGGTACACGACCGGGTCGTTGATCCGCGGAATTAATAAACGAGGAATTTCGAGTGTCGAGTTTTCGGTAACCTGGAAACACGATTTCGCGCGACATCCCATTTAAACGGGCTTTATGAATCATATTAACGCATTAAGGTTCCGTTGCATGTGGGACGATCCGCGTGTGGGTGAACCACAATTGCGTAACTACTTTTTTTTCCCAGACGTGTGTTTGGAGCACGTGTAATTATTTACGTTAATAAATAATTATTATCCCGTTTAAAATGCCATTGGACGTGAATTTACTCGTCTGAAAGTGTTCAGAGGCGAAGAACGAAATAATAAAGGACACAAGTGGTTCTGTAGGTGTCGTAGATTGCAGGATCGTTGACGATGGCAGTTTCGCTCGATCATCGCTCATTAGAAATTCTGGCTTCCGCCTACGAAATTCGACCGGTTTGCGTACGATTAACTCGCTGAATTTCCGTGCCAGAAATTTCTGTCGCGATTGTTAGGCATATTTTCGTGCCACGCGTGTACAAATAGCATGCCGCGTTCGCCGTTGCTAAACGCTACAAGCGCAAAGGATCGGCGACAGGCCGAGGAAATGAATGAACGGTGTTCCGTTTCCCGCGAAACGATCATTCCTTTCGACTGTTTCTTTTCCATGCTTATCTTTGCTTATCGTTATTCCGGTTTGGAATGAGGTCATCCGAGATTCTCCGTGCACGAGATTTCTTGCTTCGCGAGCCGATATGCGTAGTTTGCGGTAATTGGTCTGTCCAATTATTCTAATAAGGTGTATTACAGCGTTTTGAAATAGTTGTACAAGGTACAAGTGTGTCGAGTGCGTTACTCGCTGCGTGAATGGCGAATAAAATCGTAGATCTTCGATGATCTTTACGATGGTGAAGAGCTGAACTGAACACATCATATATAATGAAAAAATTATCACTTTAAATAGAAGTTTCACGTTTTAAAATGAGAGCAAATAGATTGTTACATGATTTTCTTTACGAAGTTATATTTAAAGTATCATTTAAAGTTTCTCATTTAAATTAATTGTAGTGCAAAATTGACTCTGCAAAAAGGTTCCTCTTTTTTTTTTTTTTTTTTTTTGAGAAAGTTGAAACATTCTACAAAATACTGCATATTTTACTTTTTTCGTATTCTGCATGCAATTACTTGATAAAATATTATTTATGTGAAAATTCCACGTATATGTTCATTTGTACAACGACACGAATAAATAGTTTGTGCTTACCATCTTTCCCATTATATCAGTTTTACGACCATTACCTTAATAAGGAGCCATTGATACTTTCACGGTAACAACCGAACGAAACTCCAGAGAGATTCATAGAATTCATTATTCTCGTTTCAATAGCGCAGCAGTAACAGAGAAATAGACAAGTTTGGAGTAAGCTTGATACGTTCCAACAAGTAATAGCTAGCGTGTACTGCGTTGAATCAGTGGATGCCACAGAGCTGTTATTCACGCGATCTCGTGCCAGGCTTCCTTCGGCGAGTATACGTAGCTTTTAATCTTACGTGAATAGTGAATCGAAAGCTAACGTAAATTAAGGCACCCGCGTGACGCATGGTCGAGGGTGTGCCATTTCAACAGAGCTAACTATTCCGTATAAACACGCCTCGTATCGAGGTTTCTCGCCAACAATAAGTTTCACGGCGAACTCGCGACTTTGTAACGTAAATGATAAACTTCGTTACGAAGTGGAAGTAAATGGAACCGTCGTCTTCCGAAAGCCAAAATCGCGTTAATAATTTCTGGTAAAATTGTTTGTTGATTCGGTGTGCATCGTCCTTGCGTTTCGACTATGAACAAGTGATAGATGAATCGAAGTCGATAGTTGAAAATTGCTCGCCATCGATTTCCTATGAACAGTGAAAATTGTTCGCCAAGACATTGAGCCGTATGAGAGTCGCCTTCAACTCACGTGACCGCGCGATGACGTGAAATATATGTATATCCCGACGTGTGATGTCATGTCGTATTTTTAAAATCGGCGTGATCACGTTAAACAATTTTTTGATAATCGCACGTTCGAATGTATTTTGAGCTGCTTAATCGCGAGATTAGGAATAAAGAATTTCGAAAAGATGCGTTTGTTCGATGGATGCCATTTCAATATGTTAGCGATAAAAGTTTCTCTTATCAGATCTCTATTTGCTTTTTTTTTTTTTTGTTTTTTTTCGACAAATACACCGTTCACTCTCTAACTCGCGAGTGGACGAAGTATAATTCCAGTTCGAATTCATCCGGCGCTTCAGCTTGATGGCACGGATTAAACGAGGCTAAATGAGACCAGCGAGAAAGCTTGATTTATACTTCCGGAAAATGAGACTCACCGTCTCATCATTGCGAGAAATGACACGTATCTCTTGACAAATTGATACACGTCTTCGGTACATTTGCCTCGTGCATGTATTACAAGCAGATTCGGGAGATATTTAAATTTAACTTAGGAGTATTATTTCGCACACTCTCAAATTTTCAAAACGTTAAAGAAATGATAACGATAAAGTACTATTGTGTTTATATACTCCACGTATGCTCGAAAACGATTGTTTCCCCGAGTCGTTATATCATATTAAAATTCACCTAATTGACGCGTGCCATTCTATTCATCTCCGATGGCCCCTAAAATCCAGCGATCACATCTTTGAATCATCCGGTATTTTCGTATATGATGACATCGTCCCGATTGTTGGAAAAAAGCGTAGGCAAACTTACTCCAACACCTTACTCCAAAATTCACGCGGGAATCGCAGCCTCGAATTTTTTTCCACTGGCGGAAAAGGAATTCACTATCAAACAGCCATGAAAGATGAATTACGGGATAATCGCAAATTCCTACTGCAGCAACTGCGAGCCATTTCGCGATACCCGATGGAAATAAAGCCGTTTGCATAATGACCGATCGACTTCGAACAGATGAAACAAACCAGTCTTTCCTCTTTTTTCGCCGATGAACTCTTTCGTTCGCGACGTTCTTTCTTTCTGCGCGTAACAATATTCCAAGTGGCAGATAGACGGTAATTTATGGACGTTGGGAAGAGGGAACGAGGGATTTCTTCGCGTTCAAAACAGCCGATAACTTAATGAAGAAACGACTTTCTGACGGGGGACTGAATCGTTGAATTAGAACGACTCGACGGGACTTGTTTTTACTCATACGCATGGGAAAGTCCTTCCAGAGTGTAATTTTAACTCTGGGCATCGTCGAGGCTGTCACGCAAAGATGTAAGCGATATTCTAATCGAATTTAATCCTCTATTCGTAGCCTTCGATTGCTTAGATGATCTACGATAATTTAGATTAAGTTATTTATCTGTCTGTTCTACTTGGTAAATAGTCATCCTAGTCTGACCCTTATCTCGTCGCTGTATCACATCGTTGCTTATTTCATACCTTTAATTTTTTTCATCAGTAAAATATTGTAAATTGTTGTTTTAACGATAACATGAAATACGTAAGAGGATTTTTTGATCCGAAAAAGTTGAATTTTTGTGTAACAAATACTCGATGTTTAATATTTTTCTTACGATGGCATATCCACTCGATCTGTCTACATTAATTCTACCGAGCACGATACAACATGCAAATTAGAATTGGAAAAAAACTGAACTTCAACTGTTACGATTTATAACGATAGTAATTGAGGATTGAACCAAAATTAGGGGAAGCATTTACGGAGTAAGCCTTGAGTGTGACTCGGATTTACCCGGTGCACGTTCGTTGAATGGTCGTTGGGGTTTTCCCGAGGCGAGAGAGGAACATTTCATTTCACCGCGAGCAAGTCGTGAACAACAGAGAAAAAGTTCACTAGCGTGAGTCAGCCGGCCGCTCGGACTAGTCGTGTGACGATCGTTCTGTTATTTCCTTTAACGTCTTTGCCGGTCGTTCTACTAGCCGAGGAAAGAGGTAGCCGTTTTCTTCAGTCATCGTTCACCGCTGGAAACCGGATATTAAGCAGAGCAAAAAAAAAAAAAAAGAATTAATTGTTGCGTAACCAAGGGTACCTTAGATTGTACGTTATTTCAATCTTTGTCTCTCGAGATGGTGGCGCAGAAGATACATGGTGTCATTACGTCAAGGGTGGCTAGTTTTAGCTTGTCCAAACATCGAGTCCGCGGAGATTCTCGTCTTTCAGTTGGGAGCAAACGTGGCATTCCGTTGAAATGAACCCGAGGAATTGGCGTCACGTGCGGAGTAGCGTTAGAAAGAAATGTATTCTTAGCTTACCAGGAAGCGTAATATTACTCTAAGGATATTTGCATTTTAGAACCAGCAGGAGAGATACTTCACCGATTCGTACTAACTTCTGATGAACACGTTCCCGCTACGTGTGCACTCTCTCGATGATGATTCTCAATCGCATCTAAATTTTTACTTCATATCCAGCGTTTTGCATTTAAGTTTCGAAATAGTGATACACGCAGTAATACACTCGACAAACATTAAGATTTACTCCATTAGCCACTCCTATCTCTATCCAAAGCCAAAACCACAAGAAAGCGTAATAACACCCGAGAAACTGTAAGACGGTGTATGGAGAAATAGTGTATCCAAGGATGTCCTAGATACGGTCCGCAGGAAAGCATCGTAAGCGTCTCGACACTTTACGTCCTCCAACAAATTACTCACGTCAATGGCGTCTAACTTCTGCCGATTAAACCGTCAAACGAGATCATGCGTGCGAGTCCTTGCGTAATCGAATCGTGAATACTCTCGAGGATACTCTCCAGGTCGTGCTCGGACTGATATAAAAATCTGATCGAGCGTAAGCGATCAGATCGTTACGCGATCGATCTCCGTTCTGTTTTCTCATTCCGCCGAAGGAAACTTTCTTCTTAATCGAGAAGTTTTATCGGGAGGTTTCATCGGCGGAGCGTCGATCCTGGGTGCACCGTCGTCGTTTCAAAGCTTATTTGCGATCGACACGGGTTACACGATGATGATTCGCGCGATCGTCGTTAACCAGCGTATCGAGCGACTGTGTCCAATTAACGTAAAAACCGGCAAGCGGCGGCTGTTTTTTGCATTGCCCAAGGGCGTGGATAATTGAAGAGCAGACGCCAAGCACACCGAAAGGTCCATTAACCCAATGGAAAGCGGTTGACGTCGAAGATTACTGTAAAAAAAGAAAAGAAAAAGAATCGTCGCATCGCGCGGCAACGATCGATTTGATCACGCCTGAATCGTACCAATCGTTTTCGACATCGTGCAACGAAATCGTTCTTCTTTGAATCGATATCGCCTGATAAATCCTTCCTCGCGAGGATCGGCGTCTCGAAAATTCACGACCAGACTACACACTTGATTCGATCGCTTCCAGCGTTGGTAAAATAGCCAGACCATCGACCGGATTCGATACGCGGTTCGCGCAAACGCGAAACACTCTTCTTCGTGTCCTCCTTCATTTTTTTTTCTTTTCGTTGTTCTTTCGCATTTTTTTTTTCTTTTCTCTTTCGCTTTTTCTCGCTCGTCGAGACGCACATTGACGCGTTTCGGATCACGATTTAGAGGTTGAACACGACGAACACGATTACGCGTGTAACGCACCATATTCGAGCGGTACGTGCGTCACGTACCGATTAGACCGAACTTCCATTGATTAAGCCGACGAGCCAGGAACATCTCACGAGCCTCGTGAGTCGATTACGCTCTCGACCGCGTGCAGGTGAGACAACAGGTAGCCCGATTATCTCGGCTGAGAATTTGTGGAAAACGGGAGAAGCGTTTTTTTACGAAGGACGATAACAATTTAGAGATTAATTGGAGGAGAAGTGGCAAGTGGCGTTAGGCCACTGGTTAGAAAGGTAAAAGAGAAATCGTGCTGGATCGCGGGATATAAAAGTGGAATTTCGAGAGAGACCGTTTAAAATCTCTCTCGTTTATTTGTTCGATCGTTACGGGATTGGAAATATTTGAACGAATGTTAGATCGCGTTGCAAAAGCGTGGTATCTAGGGCGTTCGTATCGACACAAGAATATCGTTGCCAGAATCCAATTAGAGAGCTGCAACGATCGCAAAACGATAAGAATCGACAGCGAGTTTTCAAAGAAATTGTCGATGCAACTCGCGATGCTCTGCCGCTTCCTAGAAACAAGTTGCACGGAGGATACAAAACCCGCGAGCCCGGAGTTCCACTCTGTTCGCTATTAATTAACGATTTGAAGTTAAGGAGGTAGTCCGTTCGAGTTTGAACAAAATCGTTAAATTCCATTGCGAAAGAACGTAAATAGATACCTTTTCTATCGTGACTATCTGTTGGGAAAAGGAAGAGATAAAACGACGAAGTGCTCGTTTGCGCGCGTTTTATCCACGACGTCGAGTGAAAGACTCGACGATCGTCGAGATAAAAGATCCGGGCTGGCAAGAGATTTCCTTTCTCCTTGCAAAAAAAAAAGAACGCGTCCTACAAATTAACGGGCGGCGATAACGAGACCAGACGGGAACTCGGGATTCGGAGCACGAAAGCCTTTGGTAAACGGGCCGTTTTGTTCGAGATTGGTTGAAAAAGAACGATCGTTGCACGTGGCCACCGGCCTTGTTACGCTACCCCTCGAACTAAGATTGATAAATTAAGTTGACGGCGCGGCGTTAACCTTAATAAATGCCGGTCACAGAACAACACCCGCCCGTCACCCTTCGTGGCATTTCGCGATCGCGATAAAAACACCAAGCAATCGGCCTGCCATGGAACAACTCGTCAATCATTTCGTGCGATTGAATGTCGGACGTTGAACGCATGCCACCAAAGAAAGCGTATGTACCGTAGAAAATAGTTCTGCCAGTTCGGTGTGTTTCATTTCACTGTGGCTTTACATTAAAATATAGGCGCAATAAAAACTTTCCTATCTCTCTTTCATTACGAATCTGTGTGCCGTGAGACAAATATGTGGTTCATCTAACAAGAGTTTATTCATTCTCTCTTTCGTTCGATTCACGTTTAAATAAATGAGGTTTTCACATAAATGTTTTACTGTATCGCGAACGTGTATTGAATCTTTATACGAGATTCTAAAAATGCATGCGAAGACTTGAGTGCCTGGCAGTGTGTACAAAGATCGTATCTCGTACGTGAGAGTTCTTCAACACTGCCAACCTACGATGGAGAGGAGCCAGAATTGTCAGAAGAATGCTGTCAAAGAGTTGTTGAATGAGCGTTCGTACGAACGAGAAACGTTTCGCAGAGTAGCTTGAAGAAATATTTCAAGTTACTTGAAAATATTCTGCCCATTGCTTTTTGCATCACGAACGATTGGTCGCGCATCGGACTAACTCGATCGCTTCTTTTTTTCATTCCAGGTAAAACATTCTGTCAGTCTTGCAAGAAGAAGTGCAGCGGGGAGGTACTGCGAGTGCAGGACAAGTATTTCCACATAGGGTGTTTCAAGTGCGCTCAGTGCAACACGAGCCTAGCGCAGGGTGGCTTTTTCGCTCGCGAGGGCTCTTACTACTGCACCAAGGTACTAGAAACTGGTATAAATAAGAAACCAAGGCGACGATAAAAGCGACATAGAGAGAGAGAGAGAGAGGACCGCGATTATATAGAGCGCGTAACTCGAATCCCGATAAATATGTAAACTCATTCGCGATTGAGTTCTTTCATACATTTTCTCCGAGATATAACGATAAACGCATCGTCGCGAACGTTACAGAAATTCTCAATAAAATCTCGCGTCAGATTCGCTAAAAATTCGACTCGAACCGTCCGAGCGTTGATCTTCGCGCTCGTGCGAATAAACCGTCGTGTTCGTCGCCCGATGACAAACGAAATTGCAATACGTCGTTGAAACACGAGCGTATTTTACGGGATGATGTCTCCGGGATACGATGTCTGGCGAGTCGTTGGTAACGATCGTGTGGGCTTGTTAATTTTTCAGGATTACAGGGAACGCTGGGGCACAAAATGTGCAGGATGTGGTGAATACGTGGAGGGCGACGTGGTCACCGCAGGGGACAAGCACGCTTTCCATCCTAATTGTTTCCACTGCCAACGATGCAGACAGCCGTTGCTCGGCCAGGGGACCAAAGTGTCCCTCGTTCAAGGTGAGCTCTCCTCGAGGATCATCGACATGACGCGCGACACGACGAAAAACTTCAAAGCTCGTGGATTAAATTCGTTGCTATTCGACCGACAGAATTGGAGTGCCCGCTGAACCTGTTAAAGTAAATTACCATCGTATCGTCAACGAACGAGGCCACGCTCGCACGGCCTTGTAACGATTACGCGGCGAACGCTTAAAAATATGCGTGCGTCGAAACGAGCGTACGTCACGAGTAAAACGTGTTCTCCTCGTTGTTTCCTCGCGTGCAAATGTTTATGCGCAACTTTTACCACTGTTTTATCGATCTGGCTAGCCCGAGGACGCTGATAAAGCTGCTATTTTTAGTCCATCAGTTCCACAAATACGAAGCTTTGATTCTTTGTTTCGCTTTTCGACCTTTGAACCCGGCTGATTAGAGGGGCGTTCGAAACCACACGAGGAAACGCGTTTACTAATCACCGTAAGAACCGCGCTGAAATCGAACGACTGAACAAGCGTGCTAACGCATCTTCTTCTTCTTCTTCTTCTTCTTCTTTCTCCTCTCGACGAGTTGACGCCACGGCACGTGTTGTACGCGTACGAACGATGAATCAGCCGCGAATGATCGTCGGTTCGTGTTGGTTTCTCGAATAAAGGACAATAGAGCGTGTGCGTTAGCTCGCGGTCGGATCGTCGACCGGATCTGTTCAATCTCAAGCTAACCGAGCGTTGTCTATAGGTCAAGCTCTGTGTCATCGATGCGTCGGTATCCCGGTTCGAGAGGCCTCGACGCCGGTCGGCAATAACTCCGCTACCAGAGGAGCCGGAGACGGGCCCTCTGACCCCGGTGCCTGTGCTGGTTGCGGAAACCAATTACGGGAAGGTCAGGCTTTGGTCGCTCTTGATCGACAATGGCACGTATGGTGTTTCAAATGTCACAGCTGCGACACCGTGCTCCATGGAGAGTACATGGGCAAGTGAGTGGAAAGATTCGCTCTCTGTTTTTTTCTCGTCCCTCCGAGAGGAGACGGGGGGATTTTTTTTTCATATTTATAAACCTCCGGTTTCTAACTGCAGCTTACATAACTTGTGAAATTTTCATGGATTAGTAGGTCTAATTAAGACTGGATGAAGAAGAAACTGGAGAAAGTACGGTTTAGAAAAGAGCTCGAGGAGCGTTGAAATTTCGCATGAATCTTTTTTCATAGCCAGAACAAACGGTCGGCTGTTTGTTCGCTCTAACGCGCGAGATTAGAATCGAGAGAAAGCTAGTTATTGGTCAAACATTCCGGTCAGCAGTTCCGCTTATTCCGGAATAAACGAAATTCCTTCGATTTTGATCGACAGAGACGGGGTGCCTTACTGCGAGAAAGATTACCAGAAGCAGTTTGGTGTGAAGTGTGCCTACTGCAATCGTTACATCAGCGGAAAGGTGCTGCAGGCCGGCGACAATCATCATTTTCATCCGACGTGCGCTCGTTGCACCAAGTGCGGCGATCCTTTCGGTGATGGAGAGGAGATGTACTTGCAGGGCGCCGCCATTTGGCATCCGCGTTGCGGACCAGGTCCTAGCGGTCCAAATGGTATCGTGAATGGCCACGGCGAAGCTCACACGCCGCAGCATCGAGAGTCAGAGCGGATCTCCAGCAGCGCTTCGGAGATGCAGGTAAGATCAGTGTGGATCCAGAGAGCTAAAGAAGCCAAAAGTTCAAGACCATCGACCCTTTCACTAATTTCATCGAGGTGAATGAGATCGCATTCAATCGAATGATCGATTAACAGAACAGGATACGACTGTAATCATTGTATCAAATAGCGATTTTCAATTGTCACTTTGTCATGACCGCGAACTGTTGAATTGGAACTGGCGAAAACTTGTATATTGTTTCTGTAAAAATATTGTATCATAAATCTGTACATATGTTCGTTATCAGCATTATTCGTCTGTGTATGGATGGTGGCCGTTTCCGTTTGTTTCATCGTTTTATCGTTGTTCATCTTGATCATTATGTAGTGATGTCGTTTTGCAATCCATTTCTCACGGAATCAGTTACGCGTCATTGAACTCGGTTAACCATTAACATTTCTACACGCGGATGTAATATCTATCGTCGTCCGTTTCCATATTTTGTAACGAGTGATTAATCGCACGACGTTCATTTCGTACGTTGACATTCGTAATTAACGCGTGCACGTCGCTGTCTACGTCCGCCAATTGCATTCTTTTTCCCCGTTCAGTTGCATCGTACACCGTTGAACGACCTAAATCGTGTCCGTGCGCATACTTGAATTTCGAGGTTTGCCGTCCGATCGTAAGAAAAAACAAAAAGATAACCAAGAGGGGAAGTATGTTGCTCTCGAGCCAATTCTGATTCGAAAAAAGAGAGAGAGAGAGAAAGAGAAAAAAAAGTACATGAAACACAAAGTTCAGCTTGCATCGTGCTTATATTTAGACTGTTTTATAACACGTATTTCGTGTGAAACGTTTTTGCGCTGCTCCGTTAATTTTTGTGACTGTTATACCAGAGCCATTTAGAGTAGACCATTCTAGAGCCTAAAGTACCTATCTTTTTTTTTTCGTAACTGGCTTTGTGTATAGCTTCGTTTCTACTTTATTCGACGATATACATATTATGTGGCTTTTAACATGCATTTGTTCCTTAACATGTCATTGTATACTTTACCGCACGCTTCGATATGTCCGAAGTTTTATATACATATATATAATATACATATCTTTATATATATATATCGTACATACTTCATACATAATTTTTTATCTTCTTTACTATTTTTTTATTTTTATTATTGCTTTCTTAATTGTTGTTTCCTTTTTTTTTCGCACGGTCATTGTGTATAGTTTTCATTGCGGTCACGCACGCCAAGCCTGAACGGATCACTCTGCAGCCCTTACAGCAGCCTCAGTCGTAAGGTATGCCATGTAACTCCTAGCACAAGCACACTCTCAAGAGACACCTTCGATTATTTACAAGAAATACATTGGAACATTCACGCTATCTCTACGGTTTCATGCTGCAACAGTTAATTTCGTTAAGGATCCAAAAATTTTGTTCACTGACGGGTGATAAAGCGTCTTGTAAATTCTTTACTCTCTACGAGTAATACTTACTTTCTATCAAGATCAAATATTTCAATTTTTGATACGATAAATGAACGATCGTGAACGATCGTCCTGTAACTTTCGAACAATTTTGAATAATTTTCATAAGGCTTCAAACAATCTTCTTAATAGAATTAGATGATCTTCAATCTATTTTTTACTTGGCACGACTTTCAAATAATACTGAAATATCTCGAACATAACGGTGCTTAGATAGTTTCCGTGAAGATACTTTAGCGAAAACCTTGCAAGATGATTCATTATGTCAATCCATTCTCGAGTCCTTGACGAAACCTAACTTACTTTGATTGTGTAAGACTCTTTACTTACAATTAGTATATTTCTAGCTACGGGTTCTCTTGAGAGACAATCAAAGCGCATTGAGTTTTTATCTTCCTTTGCCGAGTAAATAGCTAAAAGAATAGCTGTATGAGAGACGCTTTACGATCAAAAAGACAGCATGAGTTTAGCCGTGATAATATACGTTAATTGCCCCAGTATTACCCCGCGCGAACTGGCAGTCCTGGACTGATATTGAGAGAGTACGGACGCGGTCCATCCGAAGATGTATCTAGGATTTACACTTACTCGTATTTGACTGAAACGCCGAGCCAAGGGTATTTGAGACGTCCGATACAACCGTACGACAAACCTCCGACTAGCCCACACTTTCATAGACCTAGCTGTAAGTATTCAACGTTTCTCTTTCTCTTTAGTGTGAAACAGTGAAACAAAATGAATTTAAAATGAAAAATTATAATCGGTCGCCTGACGCAGTCTAGTAAAAGCGTACGAATAGGATCGTGGGTGGTATGCGTACATGTTACTAATCACACGACATCGTTTTATTTCAGCGTCACGTTCGATAAGAAGCAGTGGCGGACGCAGCAGCCGATCTGGAATGCGTGCTCTGGTCGATGCTCTCAGTGAGACCAGACCGAAGTCACCGGCCAGCCAAGTAGATAATGACGAGCCAATAGAGCTGGCGCATTACCCGGACGCCATGAAACCTCCTCCTGGAGCCAAACCGCCGATCGAGAGAGACGATTTCCCTGCTCCGCCTTATCCGTACACAGATCCTGAGAGACGTAGACGATGGTCCGACACTTACAAGGTATCACCTTGCGAACTACGTACAACGTTTTCGTAATTTTTCTTCTCACGTATTTTATCCGTGATTCTATTACATTTCTGTGTTTCGTCTGATGATTCGTCAGGGGGTACCTGCATCGGATGACGAGGACGAAGTGGACAACAAGACGTACATAAAAGAAGTAGAGGAGAAACTGAAGAAAGAACAGGACGAGCTAAGCAAAATCGACACTGGGATAGCGAAGGTCTTTCTGCAAGATCGTGAAAAAGATCGAGAAAACTTGAGACACAAGGCGGCGAATGTCGATCCTAGAAACGCATCGAGAACGCCATCCGCAGCCAGAGAACCGACTTACAGATTGCGATACGAGAGTCCGGTTGGCGCTTGTAAGCTATCTGTGCTTTTTATCTCTTTAATCTCTTCCGGTCGTTCGGTACGCGCGTATTTAAATTGCATAAACGTTTCTCGCGTAGCGCCATCGAGAAATATAGATCACGCCAGGCCGTGGGAAGATGACGATGGTTTCAGTTACAGATCAAGCGTAGGACCCAGTTACAACGGTAAGGTTCCTTCGAATTAAATATTGAATTTAGTCTTAATCGTTATATTTATATATATATATATATATATATATATACATATATATATCTCATGATCGTTTCATTAACATTAAGTGATAATCATCTCATACATGTCCACACGTTCGCACATAACACTAACATTTACCACTCTACCGTTTAATGTAACATCGGTTCGTTAGATTCCGAGGCGATAGCAAGGGTGGGAGCAACGAAAAAAATCGTCCCTTTCATATTGAAAATAAGAAAAAAGAAAATGGAAAAAAATATAAAATAAAAGAATTAAAAATTTTCTGTATCGTGGAACGCAACGTAACAACGTGCGAAACTCGCAGTTGGGAAGGGGTGATGATGCTCGATTAACGAACGATAACACACAGTGCGTGTAAACTCGAGCAGGAGTTTATAAGTTAAGTGGCATAGCACCAAATACCACAGCACACACTGGGCGCCCATTAACGTGACAGGTGATGTATTTATTCCGCTTCTGCATGTGGTCGGCATATTACCTTCGATGTGCTTGCCTCTTCTTATCTCTCTCGATTATCTCTCCATACGCCAATATATACGAGTAACAAAAATAGTGTGCGTGGAAAGTTCATCCTTTCAAGTAGCGTAATATCGATTCCCATTATTTCATACGTGATCATTCATCACATATGTTTACATATATCTACATATACCATGACCTACCTAGATCATTCATCTTTGCTATTCCTTCCTTTCTTCCTCTAGCATGGTATTACTTATTACGAATTTCACTCTTGGCAATTTCATTCATTCATACACAAACACATATCGCTCCAAACTTCATTCTTTCTCATACTTTTTTGGAATGTTCTTTTTTCTTTTTTCATTTTTTTTTTTTTTTTTTTAATTACTATACAATGTTGGAAGATAATCATAATGTACGACTCAGAAATATGTATATTATCAATTTCGTGCTACATATCTATATTATACGTGTACTTGCGTGTACATATTTTCGTTGTGCCGCATGAAAGTTTTGTCTTTTTCAGCACTGCATAACTTTCGTATCGCTTTGCGTACAGGAAAAGGAATATTACTGTTGCAACAGTATATATACTTTTCCGCAATAGGCTGACGTACATTTTACGAGACATTTTAGCCCGTGGTTGAGAATCAACGCGTATCTTCCAATGTTGGGACATTCAATGAAAAGTCGATAGGATTTACTGCTATCTACGTTAGTCAACACCGCTACCTGTATCATCGTGTCTCTATTTGTGTTTTTGTGTTTGTGTTGTGTTTGCGTGGGCGGCAGTTGGGAGGTCATCGGCACGTTCCCCGGCTCCCAGAAACTATCCACCCCTTGGTACTCAACGCGCCTTCACTCTTCCAAACGCCGCTAGGCACTATCATTCGGTGAGTCCGAGAACTTTCCAATTTACCTACCGTTGATCTCAAGTCAAGTCCAAAATTAGCGCACACCGTAGCGAAAAGAAAAAGAAGCGAGACAGAACAAAGAAAGAAACAGAAACTCTCTGTCTCTTGTCTGACAACGTGACGACGTGCTGCAAGCAAAGTTTGTTCGGTCCGAGATTCGTTTTTTGTTTTTTTTTTTTTTTTTGCGCCTCTCAGCGAGTTACAAGGTGAAAAAGAAAAATGAAAACGAGATTTCTCTAAGAGCAGCCGTCGCGTAAGAGAAAAAAAAAACGCTTTCAATTGACGCGATGATTCGTTGACTTGTCTTCACGGGAGGCATGCTTTTTGTTCTCATGAGCTTATTTGAAGAAACAAACGTTGATTGTACTTACATACAATACACCCAGGTGCTGGCTTCTTCGTATATACGTATTAAATATATTAAATATATATGTATATCTTTCTCTATATATATACATATACTTCTTTATCTTTTTTTCGTTATATACACGTACGTACTACTTTGCACAGTATTGAACGAGAAGTAACGCTTGTGCACTTTGAACATCGGATACGTTCCACCATTTTTGCCGTGGGGATGCGATAAACAGGTCGAGAAAACTTGTACTTAAAACTCGGACAAAGAGGGTATCTACTTATTTTACGTAGTGACGAATTTTTTTTTTTTTCTAAGCTTTCTTCTCTTTTACCTTCGACGATTTTCTTTTCTCTTTTTTGTGTCCTCTTAAAAAGAAGATCGTCAAAGAGAAATCTCAATTTTCAACCGAGACAAAATATAAGATAGAAAGAGTAGAGTGAAATCTCTCTGATGATTCAATCTTATACACGAGTAATTATCTTATACACAGAATCTGTGATTTTTTATTTTTTATTTTTTTTTTTTTTATTTTTTTTTAACGAAACGTATTTTTTGGCGAACGTTGGGCATTCGTATGGGAATGAACGATTCTATTATTCCCGTTGACACTAATCAGTAATACTGTCGATTGACTGATTTGAAACCAGTTGTGAGCTCCCTTCGGCACATCCCGAAGCCAGGGTACGGTCTGGCACCGCGAAGTCACACCTTCTCCTCGACCGGCGGTTCTGTATCTGCTCTCCCTGTAAGTCTTGCACCGCGTCACAATCGACGACCAAACCAAAAAAAAAAATCTTGCACCGTTATTGCTGATTTTTTTACAAAATAGAAAAAGAATGAAAAAAAAAATATATATCCATATATATGCTGTAGAGATAAATGATACACGTTTTAATGATTATATCCGTTGATTAATCACGGATGCCCGTGCCTCGGTTGTTTCTAAGATTTACGCTTTTCTGTCGTCTAGGGTGATTATTCGTTCAGTGGGATGGGAGACAAGACGCACAGCACTGATTTCTCATCTGGCAAATCAGATAGTGAGTAAACCCAGAAAGGAAACCGATCATACACTGACATACACACACGAACATATACCGTTATCTTGCAGTTCTTCTGTTTTTTTTTCGAAAGTACATTCGAAACTTTCAAATTTTGTACATGCTTTTTTCCAAGTTCTAATTTTTAATTTTTATTGATTTTTCTCTCTTTTTTTTTCTTACTTCTTTTTTACTTCTTTAATTCACGAGTAGGAAGAGCTCGTGAGAACGATTATTTTGTTCGCAATTATTCTACTCGATTATACGGCTTAATATCTGAGCATGCTTTCACTAATGCATCCTTGCTCTATCGTACACTGTCACTTCCTTTCTATCTCTCATTTTTTTTCTCTCTCTCTCTCTCTTGATTTAATCATTACGCCTGAGTATCACGATTCGATACGGTACGATTCCGTGTTAGATTAAAGATTGCATAATAAGTTTGATTACTATTAACCAGAGAAGTTTATAGTGTGCTCAAAGTGACAGTACCTCCTACTCGCCAATAACGTGACTTCGTGACACGATAACTCTTTGATCATTGACAGCTAGTACATATTGCGTAGCTTTAGAAATTGAATTTAAATCATATGTATAATATGATCATCAAACATTTGCTTATAGTATATTTGATCGTATCAATCGTACTCCCGGTCTCTGCGAGTACTCGTTGAAAGTTCAACTTTTTTGATTTTATTCACCTGTTGACGCAACAGGTTAGTTTTCTGAGTTTTTTTTTTCAGTTCTTTTTTCCCATCGATTATCGGGAATACGATCGACCGATTGATAGAAAAGATTGTACTTAACATAATCGAAATGGTTTGTGCAATATGGTTTGACATGGTTTTCTTTCCCATTTTTTCCCCCCCAATTTTAGTATCGACAGGCAGCATCACGGATGTGGATCGACGGGCATTGGTATGTACCACAGCCCCATACTACTCCCGGCGAATTAGCATGGTTTGTAGCTTGTTTTGCATATGAATTACATTTAACATTGCATTATTTTATCACAGCCGCGCGTTGATCGTAAAATTAGACACTTACGCGAGTGAATCGAGACACGGATGGTTTGCATAAAACCGAGAAAACTAGTGTCGGCAGAATCGTTCGACTAGGTCGATAGGATTAGACGTATTTGTACATAACGAGCGGTTTGCCGATTTGTTTATACGTGTATAATATAATGTTTGTACATACGAAATTGTATATTGATTTACGCATGCACACGCTGTATATTTGCTACGTTATTTTTTTTCTTTTTTTTTTTTACTAGTATTTATTTTTTTGCATCTTTCTGTACAATTTTTTTTCTGCCTTGGCATACTTGAATTTTGCATATTTGATTTGGTATTTTGCGAGAAGGATCGGACACGATCGCGCGATTTTAGCTGAACGTTTGCAATGTCTTTTGATACAGTATACAATACCGAAGGTTGAATCGGCTTGCTGATTCTTTAGACCAAATATATACGTAGCTTGTTATTTTCTTTTATTTTCTGCTTACGATAACACGATGTGAGTTTCCTGTGTGAAAATCGCGGTATTCGACTGCGTGTAAAAACTTGGAAAAATAATTAAAATCTTGAATCAATGTTAACGTGACTGCTAACCGCGTACTTGCGGTGTTCTCACGACTTGATTGCATATTCTGCATCCGAGGCATAATCCACTGCATTCGAAACAGAAAGCGGAACTATACGCCTAAACTGAAATTAACGTGCATGAGATTGTGCGTGTATGACGCGTGTCTCGCTGTTTTTTTTTTTTTTTTGTTTGCTGTAAGGATTTTAGAAACTTTAAAAAAAAAAAAGGAAAGTCTGTAACAATTGTATTCACTCGAATTTCGATTTCCTATCGAAGAGCAACAGGATCAATCAAAATGCCAGTTCCTACCGCTCATTTTCAGTCTCGCCCTATAGTTCTGTGTTAAGCTCTGTCAATTATTAACAATGAAACGGTGTTTCGCCAACGTTTTTTTTGTTGCTGCAAAATATCGACTCTTGTAACGTGCCAACGATCGACTCGTTGCAAGACGAAAGGTTCTCGCAAATTTTCACGCGACACGCATACCTCTTTTCTGTCGCATCGGTTCGAGTTCCGAAAGTCAAAATTCATATTTCATGCGAGAAGCTTTCGTACGGCTGCACCGCTATTAACGCTCATCACACGTCGAACTGGCTCGCGTTGCAATGACACTAACGAATGTATGATGCTCCAGAATGATGGTGGTATGCTGCCATCATCTACCACGTATACAGGTGGCCTAGGTTCGGTAGTCGGAAATCACGGGGGCCATCACGTAAGGAGATCACTGCCAGACATGGGAACAGCACCGTCCGAACCACCGAAACTCTACCCTTACCACTTACTTGTCATTACCAACTACAGGCTGCCCGCTGACGTGGATCGTTGCAATCTCGAAGTGAGTTGCAAGATAGTTGCAATTATAGTTGCAAGATCGAAGAATCAACATTCTTTCCTTGTTTTATAAAAATGTGAGATAAGGTCAAGATACATTAACCCTTTCCAGTCGAAGTCCAACGTTGGACTAACTATGCCTGACTATATGTCTAGCTCTTGCTTATAATTACAAATAATTCCGATCAACGAGAAAACCCTATGACCGCATCTATTACGACCGGAAAGAGTTAATTAATAGAATTGCAAGATCGAAGACCAACTCGAATGACATTCCTTTCCTTATTTTATAAAAGCACGAAGTAAGACCTAGAAAAATTAGTTGATATATATATATATAAATTAAAGAGTAATCGTCAGATCTTCCTTCTGTCGCAGAAACGGTTGTTTCACAGAGATTTACATACATACATATATATCATTTTGAGAATTCGCTTGAATCACAAAACACATCTGCTATTTGCAAGGGGTTATAACACAAACGCGCTGCTATCATAGGAGCTATCATTATTATTATTAATTTTTAACTATTATTATTATTATTATATTTAATGTGTTTTGCAGCGACACCTCTCCGACGCGGAATTCGAGGCAGTTCTTCAGTGTAGTCGCGCCGAGTTCTACAGACTACCGCAGTGGCGTCGCAATGAAATCAAAAGACGTGCCCGACTGTTCTAACCGGTGGCAATTACTTTACGTGTTCTACTTATTACCTTCATCGTGTCACGACTATATTACCGTACTATAGAGTGTACATTCCTCCGGCGTATAACGAGAGAAAGAAAAAAGGGGACCGACGATTCATACTGGTTTTCTGTCACGAACATCGATATCGAACGAGGCATCTCGTCATCGTTGCGAATGAAAAAAATCGATCGAGAGAGAAAGAGAGTATCTTGATCGCACGCTCATACACTCACGAAGACACGTATAAATGCATACACACACGTTTGTCATTCACATGATGACACAAATACATAGTACTCAAAGGGGCACAGTATCGTTCAATGTCAATTTCGTTCTCTCAGCAACGAATCCACAGGCAGCTTGACTCTGAATTATTGACTTTGAATTATTTCATTCGTCCTGTGACTTCGGTGCTTCTTTCGGGAGAATTTTTGCTGTTTAACACGAAGAGAAAGGGAGAAGAGCATGTTCATCTATTTCTGTGATTGACAGAAAAAACCTGCCATATAGATCGAAGGCGAAACAGAAAATGGAAAAAACGTTGCAACCTTCGAACGCTTGAGCCGACATTGTTAACGAAAGAAGAGGATATATTGTATGTAAATCGATTACCTATTAACGACGATTGCTTTTCAGAGGTAACTAACTTGAAAAGAAGAAAAAGAAAAAGCTGTTATATCCTGTATCTAAGAGAACGGTAGATGGGTAATAATTTTAGAGAAGTAGCTGAACGTAAGGGTGGCGAGCATCGTCTGAAGTTTTATCATTTAACAGGAACATCGTCTTTGTAACTTAGAATTGTAACCCGCGAATGTCGACGTATATGAATATTGCGCGGCGGGAATATGTGCAAGATTCAAAGCGAATAAAAGATAGAGAAACGGTAACACTCGTTGATACGTATGAGTTGTTGTAAATAAACGAACGAAATAAAAGGAAGGGAAAGAAGCAACAGGAGTACGAAGATATATACATATACGTATATATGTATGTATGTACATATATATTATTTTGAGAATTCGCTTGAATCACAAAACACATCTGCTATTTGCAAGGGGTTATAACACAAACGCGCTGCTATCATAGGAGCTATCATTATTATTATTAATTTTTAACTATTATTATTATTATTATTATTATTATATTTTACTATAAGAACAATATGAAAAATTTAAAATATAGGTAGATAGGAAGTCCAGCTTGCCGGGTGACATAATTATCAATATTTAAATACTATCGTCTATTTTGCATGTTGTTTCACTATTTTAACGCATGTATGCAGACGATGCATCTGTTGATAAACTAATCTATATATAGATATAAGATTTCCTTCAACTCGATTTTTCTGACGATACAGATAAACACGTTCTGCGGTGCGGGCGATCAGAGATATATAAAGAACTAGTATATATCGCAAAATATATCCATATGTATTTTGGATAAATGAAAGTTATCGAGTAACGGAAAAATAAAAAAAAGAAAAAAAAATAACATTTACTACAGCCAGTTGTTCTATTCTGGTGCATGTTAGACGGCAAGCTGAAGACGCGAAAGAAAGAGTGTGCGTACGTTGAAATAAATACAACTGTTAAATTTCGTATGGTTTTGCGGAACATGTCAAAACGTCGAAACATTACATTCAAGAAAAATTTGATGAAAAGAGGAGAAAAAAGAATGGGGTACGTTTTCGATATGGCAGGGAAACGGTTACACGCGGGAATGTACGTACATACTTTGAACGAGATGAAAATTGCATTTTATTCTACACTTCGTCTCTTACCCTAAGTCATACGTGCCTATATATAAATGTCGGCGGACATTTCTGAACACGAGAAGCCCTGAGAGAGCGCCTTCAACAAAGTACACGTTTGTGTACGTGTAGTGCAATTTCCTGCAGTTTTCTCTCGTGGCTTCGTTTGCGAGGAGGTGGGAACGTGCTCCATGATCTTATGCAATGTGACTCTGTGAACTCGCGAAACGAAAAGGAAGAAATTATAAAAATTAAGAGAGAGAGAGAGAGAAGCGTAAAGGAGTATGTTACATATTTATGTGTATATTCCGTGCAAGGGGAATCAAAAGGGACAGGAAGAAAATCCGCGTGATATCATTTCTCGTTTCCTAATGGTTCGCTTTTGTACACACAGTGTACCAATAAACTTCAATACTTATCTCTCATTTGCAGCGTTTTGTCTATAGATGTCGAATTGAGACAGCTAACTTAAATTTCTGTAAATCATTTGTTCTCGGATTACTTTCGTTTCGTTAGTTGTTCGTTCTTTCTTTTCGTTACATTCTATTTCGTTTTACCTTTATCTCTTGATTTTTTCTTTCTTTTTTTTTTCTTTCTATTATCTTCTTATTATAAGAAAAATCATACGATATGATTTATTTTACAACAATCAATGATAAAACGAATCCTTACCATGACCGCTGTCAGATCATGGCGCACTGTTGTCATTTATTACCGTGCAATGCGAACCGATGTATGTTTCTGTTGTATAGAGCACATTGCTTCCGCTAGTCCCCGAAGTTAAATAAACGCAAACCTACACAGAAGCTGACTTACACGTCTCTTCGCATTCTTATCGATGCATTCACAGACGCGATTGAATCGTTGCTCGCATCACTTGCGTTTGTTCCACGTCTCGTCGTTGTCAAAGTGATGCATTGCGAATATGTGTGATTATACCGATCCATTCTTGTGCGAGATTTTCTTTAGACGTTCGTTCCTCTCGAATATTTTGCGCCAACCTTTTATTTAAAAGAAAAAAACAACAACAAGGGAAATTATACATTACGGTATATCATATAAACGATTCGTCATTCGCACTTTGGTTCATAGTAATTTCTTCGCCTTGCATAATACACTTTTGTCGATCATGTTTCTTACTACTATCTCGTGAAATAAATAAACCATTTGTCCCAGCGTTGCCTTTCGCAATCTGCCTTTGTTCTTTTATTATCCACTGTCTTCTGTCATTCCAATGGTATGATCTATGAAACAGACGATTTCTCTCGAAGAATAACGAAACCCTCCAGAACACTGGACAACGCCTCGTACTCGTCCAGAGCAAGTTCTGCCCTTTCTCCAGAGGAAAGCAACGTCGGCGTCGTGTGAACGTATCCACCAGAGATGGATTTTGGATTTCCAGCTTTACCTACGATATCAACGGTTTGTCCAACCCTCACAGACACCGGTAGAGTCTGATCAAAGTACAAATTTGATCAATTTCACGTGTAAATGACCATCACGCATGAGGGAAATGATATATATATATACCTGTAAATTTTCATCCAAGGTAACCAACCATCTGGGTTCCATTGCAAGCGCCAGATAATACATCAAATAATGAGATTTCGATAGAATTAAATTTTGACAGTCGAGAAACGCCACCAAGACTACCAGCAATCCAGCTAAAGCGGCTCTATCCAACACCTTGGAAGCGTATCGCAACGGAGATATGGACAATGTACCCTAACAGAGAATGTTAATTAACTCGATCGAATCGTTCATCCAGCGAGATCAGTAAAACTTGTTTACTTTGCCAAGATGGACCAAGCCTTGAGAAATTCGAACGAGGAACAAATGCATGGAGTTCTTCGCATGGTAGCAGGCTAATTGCCTCAGCATGGTAGCAAGACGCGCGTTATTTGTTCCAGCGCCAACGAGACCGAGAGCAAAGATTGCATTGTTTGCTACGTCTGAATCATTGTCGTGGCTGTATTTGTTCAAGACATCCAAGACCGCCAAGTCTGGATTTGACAAGGAGGATAAGCCTAGAGCAAGTGGCATTGCACGTCTCGCAGCTATGGAACCGTATCTCCCGATCTAGAAGACAACCCCGTATGCAAACGGTTATATACCATTGCGTGTACTTGGATTCTTAAATTTGACAATTTTTTTCTCATGTTTAAGGATATATATATATATATATATATGTATCACCTGTCCGAAAATCCTGGAATTCTCCTTTCCTTCTCCTAATCCAACGACAGCGACACCTAAAGTGGCTATGGCCTGTGACGATCCAATTTCTCTGAAGAATATGCAAGAAATTATGGAATGATCGTATTAAATACAAATGATAAGTATTAGAAAGGTACTTCGATCCTCCCTGTTTCTCTTCTAACTTCTCCGTTGTCCTATTCTCAGACACCTCGATGGCCCGAGGCCGTTGATCGCAGCACGTCGCAGGACTGCTAGCCGGCGTGATAGGAACAGGATCATCGTTCATCGATTCTGAACAACTTCGCAACAGTCCTTGGACGATCAGTACGTCCCCTGTACCGGCGTATGCACACACCTGAGACCAACGAAATATTTTTCAACCCTCAAGATTACAGCGTTTGTTCAGAACGTTCAGTGTATTTCGTAGCGTATTTCGATAAGGAAGAGAAGATTGCCTCTAGCATAGTCTGTGCAGCAAGTTTATAAGGTTCGGGTAAGACTTCGAGCGCGGCTGATGGAGCTTCTATAATATCACGGCAACCCATATAAATCATACCCAGTGCCAGTGGCAGGAATCTACAATGAAAAATGACCCAGTTACATTGATACATACTCGATGAATATATTTTCATTTTTAACCTAGAATAGGTACTGGACAGCTTTTGAGGAGTTAGTTCCAACAGTCTCTGCAGGAGTGTCGAGGAGGCTTCAGCATCCGCAGAACCAACGTTTATCAAACCTATTGCGATTGCACCGAGAGACACAACCTCCATGGTACCTAAAAACTGTTTATTCAAAAGATACTCGTTCTACGAGTTAATCGGCTATAAACGTACTTGCTTTGTCCGTCAGAACTCCCGTTAGAAGTTCCGTGACATCAGATCTTTGCGAGCCAGCGTAGGCCAAACCCAGTCCCAAAACCGCTCCGATTCTCAGCACAGAATTTTCAGAGTACACGTAATCGCTGAGAAGCGCCAACGCTGGGTCGCATTCGTTGCGAACGCCGCAGTTAACCAACCCTATTGCAAGCAACGCGCCTGCTTTGATGTTGTAATTGTTCGTGTAGAGATACCTGCCAAGTAAGCACATCTTAGTCCGTGAACGTTCGTTTACAAATTACAATTTCATTACGATAAAAGACGCGATTCACTTGTCGATCGGTACCAGGCCACCATCCACGTCCCACATATGTATGAGTCCCAAGGAAGCGGTTGCTGAGAGCATACCGTGCTCCTTTTAAATAATTTACCATCAGTTTGGATTATGTTCAAATATCGTTTAAGTTAAAAAAATTTCATTCATCCGTTCGAGAACCTTATTTTTGTAAACCCAACAACCGGCGGTGTTCTCCATCAGCTTGTCCTGGCCGAAGCCAGCGTGAACAAAACCGGAAACGAACGAAGCTGCTAGGTTGGCCCTCGCTGAGTCGTGTTCCGCTCGTCTCAGGGTGTTAGTTTCTAACCAGGTTTTATAAATGTCGTCCGGGTGTTTGGGTTCCAGGATGTCGAGTTCCCTCGCGAGTAAGTGATAATGATTACTAACGTGACCGTTGCTTAAGATGACTTCGATATCCTTGGCGTCGCCTCCTTGATAATCCTTTTTCAACAGATTCCCCTGACGAGCGATAGATTACGTGAACGAGAAGTTGAATTTCGTGAATGGCTCGCGTATAGAATTTGACCACCTTACCCTCTGTCTCACGAGTATAAACGACAATTGTTTTCGCATTAAATTATCAGAACAAGTGGTGAGACACTTGTGCGCAAGATCCGAATCTCCCAATTGAAGTGCTACTAACATTGCTTTGCAATATTCTTGAAATCGTAAGTAATGATCGACCACGATCTGCAATATTTGCCTTCTTTCGATGTCCTCGCTGATCGTTTGAAAGAAATGGAAAAAAAAGAAACGAGATCAAGTTGTCGAAATCTGTTGTCGTATTAGGAAATTCACCTGTAGGCTGCACAGCTTTCCAAGTATCGACACACTCTCCCGAAATTCGTATTATCCAGATATTCGTTTAAAAAACTCAATTGATCGATCTCCAAGCATAGATCGCATCCAGATATTTCCGCGTTGTGCTTCATGTCAAACTTTATGATACCTTTCACCAAAGGGGTTAGCTTTGTTCTATATGAGTGATGAAAGGAAGTAAGCAAAATAAATTTTTTTTCTTTTTGTCACTATATCGCCGTTTCCAAGTATCTAAGATACCTGATACTATCTTCGTCTTTCACAGGAGCGTTCGTCCATTCGTCTACAATTTCAACTTCGAGCTGCCTGACGTATTCGTGACCCCATTCGCCAGGGTGCGTCGCTTTACTCTCGATGCAATATCGAAGGCATTCTTTAGAGTTTGGCGGTGCCCCGGCCATCGATAACACGCTCAATACTTCCGCGAATTGTCGTTTTAAATCCTTCGTCTGAATCTTCTTGTGCGCGTTCTTCATATCATTGTACGAATTCTTTAAATACTTGAGCGGTTTTGGAACGGAAGTCATCGAGGTTGTCGAGGTTTGCATGAGTAATCGAAGTTGGCTCAGGGATATCAACATTGCACTTTCGTCTTTCCCCTCGTGTTTCAATGAAAAAGAATATATAATCGATTGGATTTGAATTCTAATTTTTCTCAGAAACTATGATAGTTGAGAAAATGAATTAATCATTACCATCAATACGTCGACTAATTGGAGTAGCTCTTCTTGCAGCCTTGTGTCTTCCTCGTCCTAACAGACATTTTGTTGGTTAAAAGCAAGTCAAGAACTTCGTACTTTTTAGCAACGTAATATGTTTACCATTTCTTTTTGCTGACCGACTTTAGCCATTATTGCAGAGTTCTCGAAATTTTAATCAACTACTCTTAACGTATAATTATTATTTATATTTACGAAATTGGTGCAAATATTTGCAAATATAACGCTTTCTCGACTCTCCATATAACACGGATTCGATTCTCTTCTTTTTCGCTTGTCAGTTATACAGAGAAGTCGTCAACGCTTCTCGAATTTCAGTATTCGCGTCTGACACAAACAGGCTCGTACTACTAAAACATTAAATAGAAAGGGATAGGATTAAAGCACGAGAAAGAAAAAGGTTGAGTAATACTTCAAAGTTATAATTTATTTAGTTGTAACAAAAGTATCGTAATTACATTGTTACGTGTAATCAATATGTATATACGTACGTATATATACAATTTCGTTAGATGACAATCCGAATGGAAAATATACATATATATATAATGTATATTCATATATACTTATGCAATATTCATATATAGGACATCGTCGATTAGAAGTTGAGTTCCTTTGTACCCTGATTACACATTTAAACGTTATCACATTCTCTCATTGCTTCGTACATTTTTCATAATCATCATACTCTATTTTAAACATCTGCTTCACTGACAATCGCGTGGAAAATCGTTATCGTACGATCTGTCTAATTGTGCATCGTTTCGAAGACCTCGCGAACAATACGCGTTTCTTCAATTTATTTTTTCCTCTGTGAACAGTGTAATTCCCTCTGAACATTCAAACGAAAAAAAAAAAAAAAAAGATAATAACACGTTCTGCGAAAATGAAAATTCCATGCACCGGGTAATTCGAATGCAATTTGGCCACGGTTCTTCTTTCCTCTCATATACCCGTATATTTCTTTTTCTCTCTTATGATTTTCTACAATCGCCTCATCTTAAACATACCTTAGGGGAAAAGTCTTATTGCTCTTTGAAATGAAGGAACATTCCAGAAATGATTCTACAACGTCTAGCTCCGCTCCCATAATCAGAACGGGGAACGCCCAGGCGCGCTGGGAGTCACTGTTGCATACAAATTTACGCGAAGAAAAATTAATTTCTATCAATGACGACGATTTCATATCCTCGAGAAGTTTATCACGGACGACAATTTTTCGTGTCGTGCGATAAATTTTGCCTTGGTGAAATTCGATCAAGGCACGCGGCTTTTCATCGCGACGAATATGTTTCGTGCGACCGATTTCAATCGTTCGTCTACACGATCGATGTATTTATTCTTCCTTCTTGCCTCCTTATCTCTTTTTTTTTTCACTTTTGTTTCGTTATTCCGCACGCTTCGACAAATAACCGTGTTTCGTTCGCGCGAATATTTTGTCCCTGTTATTAAATCACATTAGAAAGTTTTTTTTTTTCTTCCTTTCTGATATTTTTTTTATTTTTCTTTCGCTCGACATATGCATCGTGCTAGGCTCAATGAATTTTTTCTGTTCTTTTTCTTTTTCTTTGTACGTGAAAGATATGTGTGTTAAACTTGATTAACTACTACTATATGCCTGTCAATTAGAACATCTTAATTAACACGACCGTGTTACAATAGTACATTTGGCACATCGTGTTTAAGGTTATCGCGTAAATGCAAACAAAATACAATTGTCTTTACTAATCGTCAAGAGAAAAAGAAGTGTGTGTTGCGCACACGCGTGTCGCCGATGCATACGGAAAATTCTTGCGGTATTTCTTTTTTTTTTTTTTTTTGCATCGTAATCGAAACGAACGGATCTTGCAGATCGAAATACATAAGTACATCCGTAGCTGGATCGCTTGAATAACAAAAAAAAAAGAAATCACGGACACGCGTGGTTAAGTTAGAATCGCTTGTTCTCTTTATCGACACTTGAATGGAAATCGCAACTATCGGTTTACGATAATGAAACATTATGCTTTAAAAAAAATCGACGTTTAAACCTAACATGACGAATGTTCGCGAAATGCGTAGTTTACAACTAGGAAGGGAAATTCGTTGAAGAAACATGCGAAATACTAGAAAAAAAGAAAGAATGATCTCTGTGCTATTATATAGAAAGGAATAAGAAATGTGTACACCAACGATAAAACGTGTCGTCGATTCCGCTCGATCTTTTGTTTCGACAAAACACACCACACCTCTGGTTGCCGAATCTCAGAATACTATAACTTTACAGCGATTGCGGAAACACGCATCCTTCGTTTCCTTCATTCTGCGTTCTCTCTTTCTAAAAACAAGATAACAAGTGTAACGATATCAAAAAATACTTTTCCACGCATAAAACAATTTCAAGTTTCGTAAGTCTACCTACTCTTAATTATATAGATAAAAATGACAAGAAACAAAGAATGATGCGAGTCTCCGCGAATCTTTGAATAATTGCATGCAAAACAGGAGTGTGCTCTTTCTCTCTCTCTCTCTCTCTCTCTCTCTCTCTCTCTCTTACACACTTTCACCATCTCTCTCTTTAGTTAAAACAAGACATTTTTCTCCAATTTCCTAATCACAGTTCCCGATCACAGAGAAGTCTCCACGACTCAGTTCGATGTGTCTTGGCGAGCAACTCGAAAAAATTCTAACTGCGTCATTTTCCTCTTCTTTTTTTTTCCTCTCTTCTTTTCCCTCTGATTCAATCCGACGTGCATAACACTCATCTCAGATAAAGATCGATCGTAACCGCGGAATTCCCGCGTGCAAATCGCCCATCCGTTTCGTTCTACGACTCTATGATTTGCCAGCTAGATCGAAGAAGACTCTCTGACGACTCTTTTTTTTTTGCGATCTCCCCGCGATTCTTTCCTCGCGACTTCGCGAAAACTTCGGTTCAACACAAGCGACGATTGATCGAGAACGGAATACGTGCGATTATTTTATGATCAGTGCAACGGAACTCGTCCTCGTAAATTAAACGTATCTAATACGGCGTTAAATTATTAAATATTATCATACTTGAGGAGGGGGGAAGAGATACGAGGGTTCGCTTAAAATCTTAATACGTACAAAGGAAACGACACGCTCGTTAAACGACTAAGGTCGATCAAAAAATAAATACATTTAGTAACTATTATTGCGCATACGTGGCGAGAAACACGGAACAGCGATAGAATCGTCGAGTATCGTAGTTCGGTAGTTGTGCATTCCTCTGAACGCTAATAGAGCAGACGTTCTTCCGTTCTAAAGACTAATCTAACTACTCGTCGTCTCTGCTTCATTTACATACTGTTCGAACAGATTGCAAAATCTAGATAGAACGGGATACTCGTTCGAATCTCCGTGACGTTTCCCTCTTCTATACAAAAAGTTAAACAATTTCATATTGCATCGAACGCACGCTTCTTACATCTTATCGTGCGTGTATGTATATGTGTATACCTAAGAATGCTGAGCGTTTCTACGATCCTAACGATTAAGAAAAAAAGTATAGTGTCCACTCGTCACGTGCCGCGGGTGAAGATGATTCAAAATTATCGCGACTCATAGTCTTTGGCAGTATATATATATATATAAAGACGCGCTTAACGTATGTACGTATACATGTAGAAATAGGAATAAGGAAGAACAATTCGACGGATATGGCCGGTCTGGTACGCGAACAAGAACGAAATCGATGTCTCGAGATTGTCCTCGAAACGCTTTTACGAAACCGTAATACTGTTTTCACTGTTTACTCGAGTCGCCGAACTCTGGTACTTCCGGATGCTCGCCGCTCAGCTCGTTTTGAATCTGCTGCAGGCTCTTCCCTCTGGTCTCCGGCAATATGAAGAACGTGAACAACACGCTCAGCACGCAGAATATGGCGAACAGCCAGTACAGCAGGTATTGACCAAACACCCGTTGCAAATCACTGGCGAATTTGGTGATGAAAAAGGAGACCAGCCAGCACACGGACACCGTGATCCCGGAAGCTTTCGATTTCACGTTCGACGCGAACATTTCGCCCATCACGGTCCACGGGAGCGGTCCCCAGCCTATGCAGTACAACGCGATGAAGATGACCAGCGACACGACAGGAAGCCACGATATGCCGCTAACGTCCGATTTTTCGACGTCTTGGAGGAACATGTAGAGGCCCAGCGCAATCTGTATAAATCAGAGAGAAACAACTGTAAAGGTAATGTATGATGATGATTTCTTTTTTTCTGAAATGTGAAATCATCTTTTAAACGCTGGAATTTTTAAGCGACGAAATATTTCGTAAGAGTGATATTTGGCGTGGCAATTCTTTGGTGAGCAAGTAAAAAAAGCATAAATCAGAATTGTCAGTGTTAATCGTTGCAATGAAAAAATTAAATGTCGGCTCGGACTTTGAATTCGACAATTGGTAATATACGTCTCGTTTCATTTTACATTAAAATATAGAAAATGACGAATTTTATTGCTCGTGCGCTATTGCCAGCCCACGAAAGAATTAACGATTTTCTCCATCTTTTGAAATCGGATTCACCTAAAGTTCGGCTATAATTAGATAATTCAGAACGCGACGACAACGTGACACATCGATACGACTTTACTTTCTTGTATGGTAATTAATCCGACACGCGTTCGACGATCCTCGCAACGCGAAATAGACATAATTGCGATTTAATGACGCCGATCCGTCGATCCGTGAATAACAAAATTAGCGCTGGCTGTAATTAACCGCGTTCCAGACATTCCTGAGCACGTCTCTCGTGTCTCGATATACCTCGATTAACTTCTTTTCCTCGTATTCCTTTTTTTTTTTTTCTTTACCGTTCTCTCCTCGTTCCCTCCTCGCCGCGACGTTACGAGATTTAGATAACGCAACGTCACAGCTCGCGAAGCAACGATCGATCCTGCGTACGCGTGCACGTAACGAGACATTGACATTGGTGCAACAGTCTACTGCTGTGGATAATTAACTTCGACCTCATAATTCCACGTGCGTGAAGTCATCGGAACAGCCAACGATTTCTGTGTCGATACGCCGCTGCTCCTACTCTGTGTTTACGGAAAGTTTCTTTCAAGCACGTTTCGCCAACATTATAGTAAACGTCATAATGTTCGCGAAGGTAAACGAGGCACGCAGATTTTTCCGACTGGTCCCTCGTTTCGCGTTTGACACATTCAGGCAAATTTCGAGGTACAAGAAATGACCTATGTACGCATGAGAAATTTTTGTTTGTTTGTAAAACGTGGCGAAACAATTTTGTTTTTATTCGGACGACCATGCCTCAAAAAGTGGGACACTTTTCATTCCCACCAATGAGTCGATGTGGTTAGATATGCTTGAACAGTTCAAGGTTCGGTGAGTTGTCCGATATTCGAAAAGTAGTCGAGAATCTATTCGAGAGCTTCGAGGAATCTAGGAATAGAAAAACCAGCCAAGGATCCGTTGACTGTATGATTGTAATTCATTACTGGACAGTTTCCTACATTTCTCAAGCGCATAATGCACATAATATGAAAAATTGCATAAACTGTCCAGAGTGTAGTCCTCTCTATTTGGCACATAAAACGAGATTCTATTTTTCTCGATCATATTTTCAAAAATATGGATTCGCGTGTACGATGTCGGAAACACGTAAAAATTTAACAAGAAAATCTTTGACAAGCTACGTAAAAAGAATTAATCGAGAATTCCAAAGATCAACTAATAGACATTCGTCGATAAAGATGACTTTATCAAAACATAGAAAGTAAAAAACGAGTTGATTTACACAACGAATTTGATCGATGCCACGAAGATTGAATCGAGAATCGATTAACAAAGATCAATCTGGAACTGTCGATCAAGGAAAAAGCGAAGATCGGAGAAGCAAACGACCTCGACGTGACTCCAAGACGTGTTCTGTTCGCATTATACAGTTACGGTAGAATGCGGCGCGCATCAGGAATACGTCTGCACATGATCGCGAGGTTACATAAATCGATCTGAATAGGCGTTGCAAGGCCGCGATCGATTTGTTGCCACTATTTTGCAATACCTGCGAAATGTACGCAACGGACAGTGAATCAAGGCCGCGAAGAAGCGCATTCGACGCGACAAGAAATCATTACGAAATTCTCTAGGTCATCATGGTAATTCTCTCTCTCTCTCGTTTGGTTCGACAGTTCGTCAAACTGTAATTACGACTCAGAACGCTACGCTACGTAGATACAATCTGGCTGCTAATGCAATTTGTCAGTGTTACTAATTAATTTCGAAAGAGCTGTCAATCTCGTAGAAACAATTAGAGTCATTGAGATGAAAAATGAGACTGCGTATGCTGTTTCTCCAAGAAGAAACGTAGTTTTTTTTTTTCTTTTTGCTGCAAGTGATATTGGCACTAACTTTTCACTAACAAACGGATCGTGATCCTGGAACATTTCAAAAAGAAATCACACAGACGATGAAGGTGCACGCGAAAAATCGATCAAGCACTAGTCAGATTCTTGCTGACCCGAAAGATGGCCTTAACCCTTGCCCCACCCACGCATCCCTGCGACATTATGCAGAGGTACTTCAAACGAAACAATCAAAACCACGACGAATATTTATAATACCACGAAAATGATGTGTCACGTAACCATTAGATCGAAAAACATAATTAACCGTCGAAACATGTCACCAACAACAATCCTGTTCAAAATCAAAGTTACCAGGAAACGAAAACGCAACTCGATGTTTTTGGTATTGCACCGGCTGGAGTGACGATCCCCATTACATTTTGTATACTTTAACGATCGTAGAATAATTTGTTGCCATTAGCCGACGTTTCCAAGCGTGAAAGAAGCCTTTGCAAAATATCGTTACGACATCAATGGGGAGAAGACCAGCCGGCTAATATCCGGGGGATCGTACTTTTGAGCTTGAAACTCTCGTTCAATTCCACGTGCTAGCGTTAACGAGATTAAGGCGAGCAATCGAGGCATTGTTCCATTCGTTCCTGTTCAACCTCTATTTGGAAACAGTTTGCAGAAGTGTTGCAAGTTTGTTCGGCCCGCGTCACGTGCAGGAACAATATCTTGCTTTTCATTTGACAAGACCCAATAACAAAACTTGATGAATGAAAAAACATCGTAAACAATGTAACTGTCTCGAGATGAGTATTATATTATATATGATTTAAGAGATTGTTACCAGGGAGACGATCTCGCCGATTCCGGAGGTAATGAGCAGCATCCTCCTGCCAAGTTTGTCACAAATTATCGGCGTGATACCAGAAGTGACCAACTGAACAACACCCACGATGATAGTTGATATCGAGTCAGGCAACGCGCTGTGCGCAGCTTGGAAGATTGATCCCATATAGAAAAGGACAACATTGATGCCGCTGCATTGTTGGAACGAGACGAGCAAGCATGTGAATATCAAAGCTTTGAGATTTGCCTTCACTTTGAATAAATCGCTGATCTTTACTTCGTTCCTGAACGCTTCGTCAATGGCAGCCTAAAAATGAAACGAACAATTTTGATTGCAATTGGCAGCTCCTCTATTTTAACACTTTACCGACCGTGTATTAGCGGTGAATAGTTAGCCGATTAATAGGTTACCGGTTGGTAAAGTGTTAAGTCGTCTGTACTTCGATATAGGCGCAAAGCGAATACTAAAAAAATCTTGAATCATCTTTCATTGATAAATCGGAGAAAAACGCGTGAAACGCAAAATCAAAGCAAAAAAAAAATAAATAAATAAATAATGAATGAAAATGACCAAAGAAGAGATTGAGAAAACGAGTTGTGTAATGTAAGTATTATTGATGCAACGATTTACATACACAGTTCGATCACCGGTCTATTGAATTTTAATCAAGGGCGATCGAGAACCAAAAGATCGTACGCGTGACAATCGCTTCGCCGTAGACACGTGACGCGTTAGTCACCCGACTACGCGATTCAATAGCATAATACGTAGAGGCACGTTGAAGGAACGCCACTACCATTGGCGGATCAAGAAACGACCTTACCCCCGTTCAACGAACGTGACCCGAACGCCGATACGATATTATGCTACTTTGCAACGCAATCAGGTCTTATCAGTCGCGCTCTCGCCTTTGTTTTCCATATTTTTGGTAAAATTCCTGTGTTTATAGGAAGTACGTCTTATCAATCCTCTGTTTGTGTGTATATATATAAAACTCTGTTTGTGTTTATCGTATCGTGCTTTTATACACGATACGACGTAAAAATTATTAATTCGCGTCTTCTTCTTCGCCGCTCGTCCGAGAGAGCACAGTGTATTAATATTTCTACGTTATCAGTACCACGCCATCGATCGTTCGTTCAACGATTATTTTTAACCATCCGTTTCCCCTTCGACATCGAGAAACGATCTTCGAGACCTCGTCGAACCTCGATACGCTCTCGATAATTGCAAGACGCGGCGGTCGTCAACGTCTTCGAGATCCATGCGACACGTGACTTCGACGAGCTGCTCTGTCAATTGACGGCGACCTCTCTGACGCGACTGGATGAAAATTATTCTGGTCTCGGGAGCATACGAAAATAGCCGGAATCACGGCGGAAATCGGAGTTCAACGAACGATCAGTTGACGAGTATAACTCTAAGCTATTCGCGGCTTGCCTGTTATTAAATTCCCATTCGCGTGTATCGCATACCTGTATCTCGTCAGTTTCCTTCTGCACGCTGGCGGGTGACTTGCCTCGCAGTTTGGCCAAAGCTTGGACCGCCTCTTCTCTCTTGCCGATCTTGAGCAGGTGATGCGGTGACTCGGGCATCATGAAGAAGCAAGCGAAGAACACCACGGGTGGAATGGCGCAGACAATCGCGAACGCCACATAGGAGACGAACGGGCCGATGGCGTACGCGTACAGGATACCGATGGTGACGAACAGTTGCAAGAAAGATCCCAGAGCTCCTCTGACGGACGTCTACGCAAAATCGAACGTTAATCGAGCGCCGTTGCAACGAAGGGACTCGATTAAATCGAGTAGAAACGACGTTTACCTCAGCGATCTCACCGCAGTACATGGGCACGACCGTGAAAGCGAACGCTAAAGCGAAACCAAGAACTAGTCGGGCCACTAACAGCTGATAGACGACGCCGGCTGTTGCGATTAAAACCCAGCCGATCAGAAATGGCACCACGGACGATAACAGCGTCTTTTTTCTACCCCATCTGTGGCGAATTGAGATGAACGAATTAGAACAAATCAATTGATGGAACGATATCGAGAAAATGCGAATTCGTTACATTTACACAGTGTCTGAGTGTTTGACACTGTGTATCTGGGATCAGCTACGTGATTAAAGATTCAACTTAGAATCAGAAACCCTCTTTGGATCTATTGCTAGTATCATCAACTACTGCACACGATTAGGTATAATAGAGAAAATAGCGAAGTAGCACTACCTTTCCGCCAAATAGCCAGCTACGAAGCTGCCAATAATCGCTCCTATGCAGATCAAGGAGCCGATCCAAGAGTTCTCATCGGCGGTGATTTTTGTGCCGAGGGGATTGTCCTCCAAAGAATTCTGCAGGTTCGGTAACACCGGACTCGTCCATCCTAGTAAAACTCCGGACGCTACAGAGCACAGATTTGCTGAAATCACAACATTCGATGCCATTAATTATCGGATGCAAAAGTGCAAGGAAATGATACATGTTGGAAGACGATGTAACCGGTTCGGTTCTGGTTTTACGCGGTCGAAAATAGACGATCGACAGAAAGTGTACGATAACGAGCGATCTTCTTCGAATACAAATTTTCCGCGTGCACCGATAGTCACGGTTAGTTTACGTTCGCTAGCAAATCGATCGTCGGTCACGTTTCTCGTCTGCGGTTTTCCCGATCCCCGTCACCCGCATAATCGAAAATGAGCAACGAGCCAATCTACGAGCGTTCCACACAGATTCGAAAAAGAGAGAGAGAGAAGAGGACGAGGATAAGGCGATACAAGGGGAAGAGAAAAAGAACTAGAAACGATTCCCGATCATTTGTTCGAGTTTCTCGCTACGAAATCGCCGAGCTGCTGTGGAATAATTTACCCGCGGCGCCAGCGATAACACGGTCAAAAAATACATGGACAATGGCTCGCGCGATTGATAAACTCTCCGTCAGTGAATTTTTCCATCTTCGTCCGGAATTTCAAGCTCGTTTCTTCATTGATACGTTACGTAATTAACGCGAGCGATAATCGCCGAGCGAACGACGGCTGTCAATCATGCCGTTGAAGATCGTACGTCCTCCGCGAAAACGAGAAAGAAAATCGCGTCGCGATTTGTCAAGAGAATCGGCCGACAATCGTCGATGATAACCTAACTATTGGCCACCTGTTTTGTCTTTGCTTATCTGCTTATCTGCTTATCTTCTACACGATTCGTTCGTCTTTTATATTTCTCTAGTTTTCTAGTTTTTCCTCTCTCTCTCTCTCTCTCTCTCTCTCTCTCTCTTTTTTTTTCACCTGTACTTTTTTTTTTCTCTTCATTGGCATACACGCGAGTATTACTTCTTATTGCACACGGTGTTTAATCACGGGTAGACTAGATTAAGGCAATAAAGAATAGTTGAATTGAACGCGGCGCAGGTGCAATTTACGTCTGATTCTCTGTCATTGTTATAGAGATGATATCATTGAGGATAACATTGATCAGGGATATTTAGTTAGGTTAAGTAAGTACACTCGGAGGTGTATGTACAACCTAGTTTAACCCTCAATTAGTGATCCTGTTCTATATCTGGATGACATGCGAGACTTCGGTACAAGTTAAGTCGACCTAATATTAGACGTTCACTTTAATTTCTATGCTGGCCATCGGATATAGATGGAAATAAAATTCTAAATCATCGCGATCTCGTGTGATCCAACTATCAGTTAAATCATAACACAGTACGTTTATTAATTTAATTAGGCTCCTTGATTTGTCCATTGTGGAATTTGATGGATTTTTGTTTCTTTTCTATTTCTCTAGTTTCTCATTTTTTCTTCCCACATCTTCGAAGATCAGTCGAAATTTTCACGTCCAAAATCTCATCGGAACTCATCCGATCAAATTGAATCGTGTCCACCACTGTTAATGGTGATTAGAGTGTTTGACTTGTTACTTTTAATATTTTCGCTTCACTTCCCTTCATATCTTCGAATATAACGGAGTGTCTACTTCTGACAAATTTCAATGCGCACACTCTCGTCGAGAGAGTGATAGAATTCGTTCTCTGTGACAGGACAAGGCGATTAGCGTGTTATCGCGATCATCGTCATAATCAGGATGTAACGCGACAGCTTCTATAATCTCCGCCTCCTCTTTCGTCGAAATGCGATCCAAAGATCGGAAACTCGAGGGCATTTCCCGCGTGCGAGACACCGCGCGGCTTTGCATGATTGTCAATTTCAGAGACATCGTTTCAAGGATCACTCGGCCAGCCGTCGACACGGAGATGCGAGAACCTTGATTCCACCGGAGAATTGAAATTATCGGGATATCGCGGCTGTTTAAACAAGACGAACATCTCCGATTGTTCGATGAAATATTCAACGGAGATAGAGCAAACTGAATGATGATGATGAACTCAAATGGATGAAATTAGATGGAATTGAAATTGGTCGATTACGTTAAAGTGGATCGATTAATGGACGTTAATTTTGTCATATTTCAGCTAGAATTATACTTAGATTAAAGGTAATCGGCGAGTGAGAATTACGTAAAACCTTATCAGTTAGAACAGCTTCTTGTGTGAAGCTACTGTGAAATCACGATCCAAGTGGTCGATCAATGTTGAAAGAAATTGTTGAGACCGATATCCGAGCAAAAAGGTATTGAAACACTGCTCCAGATAGTCACGTTATCGCAAATGGAACAGACGTTGAATGTCGGCTGGTTGTAAAATCAAGTAAAGCCATTCCTCGAACTGAAGAGTTTGGAAAATTCAAGAAAATTCCAAGCTTGCGATAGACCCAGTTCCGACGGCCCGCGTTTATTATTTTCGAATTTATGTAACGAAAGGGATTGATAGGAGTGGCGAATAAGAGCTACTCATGGTATTTGAAACAGATAATAGACTCAGCAGATTTTCATTCCCCACGTTCGTCCGATCGTTCGCAAACTTTTGAACAACAACGAAGTCTCGAGTCACGCTCGAAGGTGGGGGACAAACGGATCTGTACATATGTGATTGTCAAACGCAACGAAACAACACGTTACGTTACATTCGAGAGCAGTGCAACGCGATTTACGTAATCGCCGCGTCGCGGAATCGTTCTTATATCATCCAATCGCGTGCGGCGCTGCAATGGAAAATAAAAATAATTGCGCGCGATTCTCGCGGTCGAATCGCTGGTCTCGCACGATTCACGAACAAATATTCCATCTCGCGGACTTCCGTTTCGCGTTCGCCATTTTCTGCGGAGAAAATTTGAAAATTAGATTAAAGTTTGCCTTCTGTTTTCTTTTCTTTTTTTTTTTTTAATTTAAAACACCTTTCGTTGCGAATATTAAATATTAAATATTAAATCGATAAATCGGAGAATTACGAGTAGACCGCGGATATTTCCTGTAAACTTTTATACTTGGAAATAATTGAAATAATTGGATTAAACGGTTCATTTAATAATAACAATTGAATTGATCGATTGAAGAAACGAAATATCGGTAGAAAATTATTTAAGGAATATTGCAGGAAACATTGTAGTTTGGATATTTTCTAAATTATTTACGAGCTTGCGCTTTAAAACTTCCTATAAATTGAATAAAATTAAATAAAAAGCAGTACAATTATAAGTGAATATCGTTTCATATAGTTGAGGGAATCAAAGGAAATGTAATTTGAACGGATTAATTCCTCATTGAGAGAAAGAAAGGGTCGTTCATTGACTCCGTTGATTAGTTCCATTAAATATCGTGCAAGTGAATCGATGAATTTTTCTTGCTCAAGAGCCGTGAAAAGCCGTCCAATGATACAACAAAAAGCTTCATCATAGTTCAACGATATTCTAGCGGCAACAGCATTTAGATGAAATGGAATTATCGTATTAACGTGTCGATTAAACCTCGTTGTGTTCTAATGAAAATAATTAACAATCCGATTACCCGGCGACAAATTTCCTTTCATTAACACTCACCGTGTCGAATCTGAAAGGAAATTCAATTCCTTTAATGGATCGCGAACAAATTTATCGATTATTGATCTCAGCTATTCGCCTCGCTAACTATACCCCTGCTAATTGTTCGTTATCATTCGCAAGCGACATTTGCAAGCGTTCAACGATTTCTTGTTCCATTGATCCCTTTGAACGACGAACGACACCAAGAGCTTTATCGAATTTTTCGATCGTCATGACAAAATGGGAAAGAAAATACTTCTCAGTGACAATATTGACAGAAACGAATAAAGGGGGGGGGGGGATGAAGCGAAAGAAAAAATAATCTTTGTTATCGATTATTCATTTCCTCTTAATCATCGCGATTTGCACTATCGTGTTTCGCCAGTTTCCTTTTAACCTCAATTTTTCAGCTGATAAACTCGTCGCAGACAAGTTCTACGTACACAGCGTCGTAAACCTTTTCGTTTATTGCCGCGCAACAAATCTGCACTCTGGTAAACATGAATGGACATTTCGATCTAGATAGTCCAAGTTTCTAGACGATTTTAATCACGCCTCTGTAAACATTACGTTCATCAGATTATTATATGAAATCGCCGGATTCTTCAGATTATAGGAAATCGCCACACGCACTTGGAAATCGTTATCATTTTTTTCCGAATCGCGATACCATGACTCACGACTGCATAGGCTTCCAGTATTGGCTGGTAACCGCGTGTGAGTGGATTCTTGGATTTTTCGTTGTCGACGCTCGAACTAAAAAAAAAAAAGTATCGATAGATCGATGTCTACGACTCGTCGGAAGCTATAATTTTCAATGTGTTGCCGTATTTTTCTTGTCCCGAGATAAGAAAGTCCATTATCAGTAGAAAGACAATAATCACTTATCTACGATCTATCATTTGTAAAGTTCTTAGAAAGAAATTGCAAACTGCGTCGTTGCAATTTAAAGCAGTTCAGCAGAAATGACCTCAACATCGCCGTGTTAAAATTCAATTCGTTTGATTCGACAAATGAGAAAAAAAAAGGAGTATTCTTTCAGTATTTAACATTTAGGCATCGATTTCGTGCATGTTCGAAACATAAACTGTTAAATCTTTAGTTTCATTTCAACGCGAAGTGAAGGTTTTCTTGTATAACATACATGTGGATAAACTATTTTTGCGCAATTTGGTATTTTTATTATTATTTATAATTATTTGCTTCAAAATGAAAATCGCAGATTTTCGCCCTTTTGATTCAAGAATGAAAGGAACTCGATAGAAGTTCGAGCTAACAGTACCTGTTGTTTTCGGCCAAGTTGAAGAATTTACGTTTCGAACATTAAGGAAATTATCTAGTCGATAAGAGCGTTTATGAACTTGAAAACGTTGTGACACGTGTAGCATTCAACGACGAAAGAAATCGTTTTCTTTTCCGAAGAGAGGTTGGGAATACCTGACTTTCAGTCATATCGCGTGTATCAATCATGTAATTTTCCTGAACTTGAAAGAATGGTCCTATAAGAATAAAATAATGGCAACTCGCAAACGACAAACGCAATATCACTACTCGAACGAGTTCTTTTTTTTTTTTATCGTTAAATTACCATTTCTTGTCAAATCGCCATTTCGATAGTTTATGCATCGAGATAAAACATATTTACATCGTATGTAATTTGCGTAGGCACTATTCTTCATTCGATTTTCTGCGACGAAGTTACGAATTCGTCTAGAGAACTTTTTGTGAATTCGAAAACCTTTGATTCGAACATTTTCGTTTAAATAGGGATAATAGCGAAAGACTAATGCCAATTAATTCCTTTGAACGTTTGCAGAATATTCATTATTGAGTCGACTCGACGTTGAGTTGATTAAAAATATAATTCCCGTAATAAATAATTCCCAGTGCAAATAACTTCGGTGGATGTCTGTCGGGACCGGTGATGAACGATTGAGTCAATGAGACGAGAGAATCGAGTGAAACGCGCCCTGCCACTTTTATTACGTCACAGGAAACGGAACGCGACGTGGATCCCTTTGGCGCAAAGACCGCTTCTGTTCTTCACACGATTCGATATTTCCTTAATTTTGTAATTGTCATTGAATGCTTAATTATCATAAAAAATTTAGATTTTTACATTGGCGAAACTTCTAATTTGATTTCATTTTATTACTAATCTCTAACAGAAATGATATAAAGTACAGAATAAAATTAAAATGTCTATTACAGTCATCTGTAACTATGATATTACTTATAAACTACAAAATATATAACCCTTTATGTATATATAAATTATATATACTATATATAAATTTTATTCTCCAACTTAAATAAGTAATAAATGACGCCCAATCGCGCAATAATTTACGGATGTAAAAAATTCGAAAAATACAGGAAGTTGTTGATAGCAGCATTAGAAAGTAAAGTTCTCGCGGAAGAATTATTACTGTTTCGTTAAATTAATTAAATTAAAAAAAACTCTTGCTGATAGGAAATAAGGAAATATCCAACGACGATCGTAACTAAAGCCGGTATCGTTAATTGCGTTGAAGCAGTATATACCATGGACTCTCGAATCATTACAAATGATTCTAAGTTTCTAACGATGAACAAAATTGTCGCGTAATACTCTTTGACTCAATATCACCGAAAGACGTCATCGGTGGGTGGCACCGTGCAGATTTAGCATTTTTATCGAACCGGATTAAAACGCAAAACATGAAATTATTGTCATCGATCATATAGCTGTCCGAGTTTTGACTTTTCTTTTCATTTTTACCACGCTTCTGCTTGTTCGTTGTTTCTTTTCGTTCGTCATTTGCATACATACAGAGCGTGTACACACGAGGAAATAAATAGTAAATATTTTTATTCGCGGAGGCTCGATCGGACGAAAATGGATGCGACATACACATCGTTTGATAACGAGCGATATCCGACCAGCCTCTTTCGACGCGAGCTTATGGCTTTTTCTCGATAACACATATGAAATTTTTACGACGCTATCTAATCCGTTGCAACTGACTTTTCACCTTTCGCTGATATTCATCTTAATCGTCACTCGGTTAGATAACGATTGACGAGTTTAAAAGAAATCCTGATAAAATAACAAATATCTATCGAGAGTATCTTAATTCTTTTTGTTTGTTTTCTTTTTCTTTCTTTTTTTTTTTTTTTCTTACATAAGATAGTCGATAGATCGATAAGATTCAAGATCGTCGACGATCCTCGTCCACTGTGTACTAACTACTATGTTTGTTTTAGCGTTATCAATACAAGATAGTAATTGAAGAATCGCGCGAGACAGAAGCGTAGTCGTCGTGAATTTTTCTTTTTTTCCTTTTTTTTCTTCGCGATCGAATTTCTCCACCGATTGAGAAATAACGAGAATAATATAACGTAACGTCCAGTATTCGCGGGATCGAGAATTTCTGAGAAGGTGACACGTATAGCGCCATTTCGTGCAATCTTCTGTCCATTTTATCGTAAACATTCGTGATCTTTGACTGCCGCGTGGACATTCGTACTCGAATGTTTAACAACAATGGGAAATAAAAATTCGAGGCATGACGTAGAAATTGTTCGAATGCATGCGCATTCACGACGAATGATGGAGAAAAACTCGTCACTTTGAACGGGCAATTGCACGAAATGAGCGAATCTTAAATCACGCGAGACAGAAGGACAAGATGGACGTTCGATTCTATCCGGAAGCGAATCGAAAATAAACCATTTGTTTGTCGTGTTCATCGTACGTAACAACACGATATTGACACATTAGATAGATACTTGTTTAATAATTTAACAATCAAAGTACTTGATTCAGTCCTTGCTGAGATTCGAATATTCAATGAAAATTAAAAACAGCTTCCCAGAAGTCCCCGCGCGAGATTCGATTTCCGTTAAATTACTTGATCATTTTTACGTGATAAACACTCGGGGAAAAGTTGGAGCGATAGTACGCAAGTTCGGGCGATAATTTATCAAATCGGAGCTAATCTCTAGAACTTGAGCGAACTCCGCAAAGTTTGATCCCACAAATTTGAACTTCGCCACTCGCGCGAGCAGGTGAATTCTATTCGAAACGTTGCTTTCCTGAGCACGAAAACTTCACCCATCTGCTGACAAAAGTGATAGATTTCGCCAAGCATCATCGCGAAGCTCCATCAGTGACTCATAGTCACTCGTAATATCGCATGTGATAATTTTCAACTGTTAATAAGGGTAGCGCAACAGGCTGTGCACTAATAATCAGGACCGTGTTTATTCCAATGAATGATTACGCAAACAAGCACGGTTACGCTTTTTCAACCACTATCTATGGCATCTGCAACTACGTCGTACAATCGAACCAACTGATACATAGTATCATTAATTTCAACGAATCGTCATACCGTTTGATACCGATTCTACAGAATAGAGCAATAGTTGAACAAAGCGCAATTACCGTGGAGGATTTTTTTTTTATCAATCGCGTTCCTGATTAATCCGCGACAATCGGTGTATTATCGCGAAATCCGTTATGTAAAACTGTTCTTTCGGATAAGATAAAAGTACCTACGTAATATAGGAATGAAGAAAACAAAGCTTCCTCCGAGCTTATTGTTAGTTGACGTAATCGATCATACGATGGGAAATATCGATTCCCCCCGATAGAGAGAATTCACGCTAACGCGACGAACGAACGAACTTTTCGAAACGTTAATGACGCTTTAGCGTGCAAATCATTGCAGCAGGCGATAAAAATTACTTTAACGACCACTTTGTCTTGCACAGGCGACGAAACTTAACGACTTCGTCGGAAACGAAGGACAAACCGTCTCGTTTGAGTTTCTCTCTCGGTTTTTTTCGACGGCCCTTCCGCAAAGTGTCCTCGCCGCGATGCATAAAGCGAAAAAATATGAAGGAAAATCACGAAAACGACGTCGTAACGTCGCGTTGAAAGCGCTGCGAGTCAGTGAAACATCGATCGATGTTACGTGAATGGAATAACCGGTCCTAACGTACCGATATTCAAAGCGGAACACGACGAATAATCATATTTTTTTTCGATGAAATTGAATAATATTTAATAACCATGTTTATCATATTTCGGTGAAGTAATAATATTTAATAATCATATTTATCGGTTGTACATCCTCGATTTTTCGTGAGACGTTTCACGCGTACGTAGAACGAAGCCTCCTTGATAGCAGCGTTATCATCAAAACAAAAATTCGAACGAATGTTAATAAATTTATACAGCTTGCGTGCGAACATACGAATGTTTAAAATCAGCTGGTTGCTCGTCAGCTTCATCATTTCAATTTTACGTGAAAAATTTCCTAAATTCATGTGTGGCAATTTCAAGATCTCTGCGGAAATTTATTGGGCCTTTTTTTTTTTGAATTTTCAAATAAATGGTTCGATTCTAACACGTAAGGCCAGCAGAAGAAGGTGAATGTTTTGTCAAATTTGTATTCGTGGAATGATGGACGAGAGGAACGTGATCGGGAATATAGCGAAACGAAATGCAAAGAGTGTCGTCGAGCGGAGGACAGTGAGTTTACGCGCGAACAATAATCGTGAGTGCTGGAACATGGCGAATATTAAACGATTCGTATCCGGCGTCTGTTTGAATTGAATCTCGGCTGGTGGAGGATCGCAATCAGTACAAACTACATCCTTATTAACCGTATCATTCGCGACAATTTGGTCGTTTGGTACACAGAACCGCAAAACAAATTGCGTCGCCACGAAACCCTCAGCTTCTGACTTTTGCAATATTTTCGAATCAACCTTACGTGTCTTTAACAAAAGAAAAGAAGAAAAAAAGAGGAAGAATAGCATTTAGCGGGTGTTAAGCTTACTCTAAACTCGTTACCACAAATTTTACAAAAAGTTTGCAGAAGCGTTGCAAATTTTCTTAAAACGTAGACGCTTCGGGCTCGACCATCGTATTACACGTTAACGCGATTTCTCATCTGTCGCGAGAAGTTCGCGAGAAACTTCTGTCCGCTATCCGAATCAAATTTCGAGAACAAAGTTGCCTCGAACCCTTTATTTTCACGCAAAGCACGTCGAAGGCAACTTCACGCTGCTCTTGGAGAATTAATTTATCTCTTCTGAAATCTTCAGGAAGCCTCGCTTTTCTGCTCGCTTCCGATCGGTTCCCGAGTGCTCTGGGAAATTTTCTCGGTCACGAAACGAAGCTGAACATTGCATCAGTTGCATATTCATTTCTTCTCAAGGGAAGAACAACCCATATAAATTACAGATCGCGTATTTTTGAATGTATGCGTATTGAAATACACGAGAAACGTATCGATGAATCAAGGATATTTTTCATGTACGTGTACACATCTTCAGTTTGCACGTCTTGCTACACACTATGCGCATTTTGTAGTAGTGACAAACAATTGATAATCGTTTCCTCCTATAACTAACAGCAAATGAAATTATATGTGTCATATTGATAAAGTGAAGCACGTAAGAAACAATGAAATTTAATTCTGTCCATTCAATGGTTTCAGTGAGCAACATTACACGTATACAATACTTTATCACAAATATAATTATTACTAATGCTCGTTGCAACATTGGAAATAAATGAAAGGAAAATTGTACTTGTATGTTTCACACGTGTAATTAAATACAATAGGGATCTAGTAGAAACAGTACACGGTATTCAAAATTACATAGATGAAGATTTGGATTAATTGGCTGCACGTGAAATTAGGACGTCTTTGCATGAACGTCGTGAATCATAAATGTTTCGCGAATTGCCGCGAGAATCGAGACTGCACGTTCGTTTTTGTTTCTCTGAGCGCAGTTTCCTCTCTATTCTAGTTCTATTCTGTCTTTCGTTTATCGCGTCACGCGACTTTGATCGCGCGAAACCTGTCACCTATGAACCGCGTTAAAGATAAACCGTGCTATTTTCAGCCAAGGCGTACCGATTTTATTTCGTAACCCGCTTGCCCTCCGTTCCTCCTTCCTTCATCTTTGTTTCTCCCTCGCTGAATAACTCCGTCGTTGTTGCGGGTGCAAGTGAAAATAAGCCGGCAGAGGTTACGTTCCAGTATATTTAGAAAGATCGTCTCTCGAAGGAGAAAAATAAAAGGGAAGACGAAAGAGAGACGAAAAATTGGCTCTCCGTAAAGCAGCCGATATCGACAGGTTAGAGCACAGGGAGAGAAGCTAATAAGTGGTATTTACCGTTCGGTACTCCATTCTCGAATGCTTGTTCGATCCTATCTATTTCTCTCTTGTGCCACTTGTGCGAGATAGTTACACGCAACCAGATGGAATTCGTCGATTTAAAGTACAAAGAAGAAGGAGAGAGGATCGTGTCACTAGAATCAAGTTATTTCGAGCGACTGTTTTTTCCTTTTTTTTTTTCTTTTTGCGTTTAAAAACGCGAAAAACTTACAATTCAATTTTGACACGTATCGAAGAACTCGACGAGAGTGAGTAGACACGTGACACAAGCTCTCGTGGAAATTAGTTCTGTCGATGAAGCACGAGCGTAAACAACGGGCACAGGGAATTTACAGAAACGCGTCGAATAAACGTCACAATCAGCTCTCGGTCCGTTGAAATACATCGATGTCACCGTTCTGTCTCGGTTATCTTGGTTTCAATGTAACTCGACAATGAAATCTACCACTGTGTACGGTGAATCTCAACCGATTTCCGATCTCCGATCAATCTACTACCGTTTCGTCAATTACGCTGCTTTTCATCCGTTAACAATGGTCGACGATGAGTTCGTGTTTACTTCGGCTGAAGCATCGACGATGCGATTTCGAGAAAATCTTTACGTTCACTCGCATGATTGTGGTCGATCGATCGTGGTCCGGAAGAAAACAAAGCACCGGAGAATCCACGAATGAATCGTGGAACAAAAAAGGATGCTTCATCAGAGAAACAGCAAGGATTAATTGATATCTATAGATTGATCTAATTATTAATTCGTTAAAGTAAAATCGCCTTTGCATCGATATTCTCTGTCGATCTGCTAATTCTTCTCCAATTCTGCAATTATTTTCAGCGGTTTAAATGAATTAATTGTTGCGAAGTACGCCGTGAACTTTAACCAAAGGGCTTTTCATTATCCACAAAAGAAATGAACGATAATTAGATGGTAAACTAATCGATACTCGAGGCACCAAAAATAGCTCGATCAAATGGCGACTTCGATCGCATGCCGATAAATATTTAATAAACATTACGGGTTATTAATAAACGCGATATCGCAGAATCGTGGTATTCTCATAAATCTTAATTCGTGAATGTGATCTACTACGGCTCGAACGGAAGTAAAATTCTGACGTCTAGAGTTCTGAAAATTGAATATTGTTCATTCGACTCGTTTGCACAGTTGATATTGTGTAACTGTTGCGCATAATGCGCGCCGGATTAAGTAGATAGTTACACGATCTACGTATAATATTCACGATTCATAGCTATCATTTAGTTTAATTATGATGTTAATAACGTGATATATGACATATATTCGACGGTGTATGTCCAAAAAAAATTTATACTCTTTAATTGAGAATCAAAGGAAATTGTTTCAACTCTGAGTGTTGAAACTAGGAACAAGTTATGTATTACTAAAATCTGTATCTACATTATATCGTCTCCTTTATACCAGTGGCACAAATATGCGAGTCAGCCAATTATGGGAATTCATAACTGAATAGGTATAGAAAGTAATATCGCGCACATTCTTAAATAAACAGAATAACATCATTTTTATATAATATATTTGTCATTTTGATACAAAATCAGATTAAAAAAAAGAAAGACGTACAGTGCACTCTTCAACTCAAAAAATGAAGATTTGTCACAGTCATAGCTCTGGTATAAATAAAGAGATATGTATTCGCACGATCTATCCGCATATCGTGCATAATTATCAGCTACTAACTCTTGCTATTTAATATTCGACCCCACGCTATTTTTAATAGCCACAATGGTTACCTTTCAAAAAGAAGCGTAGACGAACGAGAATATCTGTAGCGTGATATCGCGTATTCCGACAGTTCGTACCAAGCTCGATGATCGATGACGTTTTGAATCAAAATCGCGGTCTTGCGCGATCGTTTCCTTGTTTTGCACACGAACGCATTTTCAATGTTTGTTTGTCCATCCGATGTACACGCAATTCAGTGTATTTCGCGTGACCGTTTTATTCAAAGATCGACAATTGAGAAAGTCATTTATAATCGCGTTCAGTAAACAGACTAGCGGTTTTGCACAGGGATCAAAGATCGAACGATCGTTTCGCACCTGCGTTGGGTACGTTGCCCAAGAAATTGCGCCTTTCTTTTCCCGCGTTTTATCTAATCCTTGTCACGTGTGAACAATGAACGCGTCGTGCTGCCCGACACGTGACACGGTAACAAATCAATTACGATTCAATTCGTCCGTTTAACGTCAGCCGGTGCAACGATAAGAAGTCGCGCGACTTTTATCCGAATTCATTGCCCTAGATATGTCATTAAAAAAATTAGATAACTTAACGAGTCAGGATCTTTCATTGATAACAATAATTTTTCTTTTCTTTTTCTTTTCTTCGAGGAAACGCGATAATTTTGTTATTCGTGAAGCATCGTTAACGATTAAAAACGAGTTTGTTACGGTTTGCAAAGAAGAGCATTATATAATCAATTTTCTATAACTTTCCATTGGTCTGAGCGAATCGTTGAATTTATCTAACCCGTATCTTACGGACGAATAATATGAAGATATCATCGATTAATTAGCTCGGTAAATTTCCTCTCGTTAAATGTACTTCACAAATGTAAATTCTACAGCCGAAACTGTAGTACTTCACGTTTTTCGTCGGTTTTCTTTTTAAATATTGCCCGATTAACGATTAACGTTGATTCCATTCCTACCTAAAAATTTCAATCACCTCTAATGTTCACGTTAGCCGCGGCATTACACGAGATTTGACTCAAGTTCCGATTGGATTGGAAGTAAACTGTCTCTATCAGCCACAAAACGCCTCTTCGCCCGCGCCGATTCGAATCTCCAAGTTCCGCGATCATTTCGTATCACCGCGAATTTTCGAAAGAGAACTCAACGACCCCTGACGGTGGCGCTTTTCATGTGAAAACGGAACGCTTGCCAACCAAAAAGTTTGGTGGCCACCGAGTTCGCCAAACTCAGGCCGACTGACACGCGAATCCGGATACCGTGGCAGTGGTTCAAAAATTCGCTAACCCTCACGGTAGATCAGCGAGCTGAACACGGTTTAGCCCGCGAAAAGAAAAGGAGGTTGGAACTTACCCGCGGCAGCAGCGACGTACTGAGGCATCGTCGAGCCCTTCTCCGCCATGTTTGCAACACGACACTTATCGTGGACACCGTTCGTACGATACTTGGATGAACCGACACCAATCTCAACGGGATATTTCCCAAGGGTGGTTGAATCGTACACTGCTGAACTGGAACTCGGTGGTACTGGGCTATAGGCATACTCTTTATAGCGCCCCTCTATTTCTTCCTGGCCGTGGGTGGGGGCCATTTCTCTCTCCCTCTCTCTGTCTGTCCCTCTCTCTTCCTCCTCGCTTCAACCCGGGTACACCGCTCTCGCGTGCAATACGCTTCTCGTTCGATAAACTCCTCTCCCTTCCTTCGGTGTTTCCTCCCTGCGAAACGAGCTTCGACGATTCGTCCTGCTCTCCCTCCAGAGCTTAGCGACGACCAGCAGCAGCCTCCTTCTCCAGGCTGAAAATGCAACAACCGTGAGTCCTCGACCCTGCGACCAGCCGCCACTGATCGTGTCAAGGTCGCGTGATCGCCGATCGATCCGGCCGACGCGACCCGAGAGGGTTGAAGCGCCGACGTTTCACTTTCAGCCGCCGCGATTATCAAGCGTGTTTTACAAGCTACTTACAGGCTACGTCGACTACGTGTGATTAAACATGGCCGTTTGCCATACTTTTTTCTCAAGCTTATTACCCATTGTTGGAAGTTACTTGCGGTTGATTCATTAGATCTACAATTGAGATACCTATTTCACGTGTATGTTTAAACAATCTTCAATCCAGACTTCAATCTGTGAAATATTTCGAACGCCCGTATATTCCTGTTTCACGAATATCTACGTATTTTTTAAAAGAAATATTAGGTTTAATTTCATACAAGAAAGTATATATAAAAAATAATATATTAACAATTGTATATTGTGTCGTCTATATCAGCGACATTTCGGAATTCCCTGGAAGATAATGATACAAATAATAATAATGACAAACCGCGATTAATAGACAGATAAAAAAGATCAAAAAACTTACATTAATCGAAAGATCATATCTACTATTGAAAATCAAATAATGATAAGTAAATAAGATCATGCAGAGCACACTGCATATTTCTTTTATCCCTATAACGTCCCTATAAGTGCCATTTTTTTAGCACTCGACTACACATACCTCGATAGAGAATTTCAAGTTCAATTTGGACGCACGTAAAGGATGTTAGATATCGATGGTTCTGAATTGGTAAGGGTAGATTTTAACTTGGGGTTGTAAGATGGTAGGTCAAGGCCAAACAACCTGCAGTGGACTGGCACCATTCATTTCTTGCCTGGTAATGGTTATTCTGTGTTATGACTCTATTGTGATTCGATTACGATTACGACTCGTAGATCGTTACGTTTAATTAAAAAAAAATTTCGTTATCGTCTGTGAATTTTATATCTCTTCGATATACGCGAACTTTCGAGAGAAAAATTTTATCGTTGAGAAGAGACGAGTTTCGAAATTGAAATTCGATGTGTCAAATTGGAACGAAATTTCTGCGTCTTTGTTTCTATCTAAATTAATTTTGTCGTAAAACATTAATACGAATTAGAAAGGAAATGAACTTTCTAATTGTATACTACACGCCAGACCTTCGAAACAGTTTATCGAGCGAATTTCATTGAGGAAACAAAATACAATAGTATACGATATGTACTAAGGCTGAGTTATATCTCTAGGCTTCTAATTAAACATAAGAACAAACATATCGTAGCAACCTTTTTTTTTTTAAATTGGAATCTTTCTAAACAAACAGAAAGAAATATGTTATATTGTTTGCATTAGATATAGGAAATAAAAATTCTCCACCGTGATGTAATCGAGAAATCGTCGCTTCTTCTCTCTGTATCGCTGCTTCGACGTTCGTACCATCGATATTCCCGTTGCCACGTGCCAATTATATTTTCCTTTCCGTATCTACGGTATCATATTTTTTACGTCGCCTCGAGATATTTGTCGCGAATCGAACGCTCTTATCTCTCTCGTCGTACATTAAATCGAGCAAGAGTCGACGATTTAAAAGATTCTCACCCCCTTTCTTGTTTCGTATTTCCCCCAGCATCCAACTAGAAAATCAATATCAGATCGAGCTCTACAGATACATACTCGTATCGGTACGTGTATCACGGGGATTGCACGCGTGCAGAAGGATTGGAAGGAGGAGAAAGGACAAATATACAATGCCATGTTGCATATGCTGTCACGAGCAGATTCGAAGGGAACGATCAGATTCTAGTCATATTGGCGCACAAATGTAGACATGAACACGATTATATAGAGAACGAATCCGATGTATAGATCGATAATTGAATTGATCATTTGCCAAATTGACAAGTAATAAATCCACAAGTAAAGCAATCTCTGAGATAGTGTATACCCTTTAATGTTGTAGATTATCGATCACGGGACTAGCTATCTAAGGATGTATAAAATAGTAAATCCTTTCAATAATCACAGTCAAAAAAAAAGTTTTTCATCATTTAATGGCGTTCAGTTTCGTCGTTAAGGAAATTATAATATAAAAAGTCTAGCATTGAACTAGTTGAATACTTGAGTCAATTTGATATCAGTCTATTCTATCCTATTAGCCTTGATTCAACCATCATGCAACCGAGTGCACGACTAAATAAATAATGACGCAAACTTTTACATCGTCCAGTTGAATTCGTACGGGTTCCTGATAATAATCTTCCGATTACGAAGAGTTATGTCAGTGACATAACTCTTACAATTCGCGGGATATCGAACTTTACTTTATCTTTGACTGACGTTTACATTCCGCCGATGAATAAACTAGCTGGCGAGTGCGACTCTCTGAAAGCCGGTTGCTACATACATATTTGCTTTCGTGTTACACTTGCGTCTATGTACTTATGCTAGAAGTTTTCTACTCCACACGTGATGTGTGTCAATTTTCATTCGTCCGTTTTGTGAAAATTCTGGAGCGTGGCTGAGTATATTCTCGCGAAACGCCGTCGCATTCATCTCGCGTGCAAGATTTTCCTCGGCACGCTAGTTCGGCGCGGAGATTCTTTAGCGAGATTGGAAAAGAAATTGAAGGAATACGAGAGATAAAATAAAATTTTCAAATTGAATTTAGAACAAGAGGTTTTCCATATGAGAGAAAGAATTTGGAATTTCAAAGGATTCAAATGATGTATTACGATTCTTCTTTTTTTTTTTTTAAATTAAATTTTACATTTAAAGACCAGTGACTTTTGACTTCGGTTCTTCTCACAGATCATCCGATATTGATTACCGAAATGATCGGCAAAGATCAAAAAACGAAAGGAATCGGGGTGTCGCTTCTGTTAAATGATTTCTAGAATCTCGGAATTACCGAAGGTTGCATCGATTAAAATGCTTGAGACGAGGAGGATACTACAGCAGAGATATCGTGCCGGAAGCGTTTCTTTTTAATTTAGATTCCTTTCCGAGGATTCCTATCCCGACGAGAGTCGAGAGAGAATCAAACGGCGCGATTTCGTTATAAAGAGTAAAAAAAATTCTAGAGAGAAACATATGAATATTCTAATATACTCGTTACATTGATTAAATGAATCTGTAAATTTAAAATCGAAAAAGAGTGATTCTGAAAGGTAATATTAAAAAATGTTATACTTCAAAATTCACGGTTAAATTTGTCATTTTTCTTCGACGAGAGAAAAGGTTTTGAGAGGTTCAAATTTTCATCAATCTTTCTTCACTCATTTTTTTTTTTTTTTATTATTAATGAAAAAATGGAATCCATATAATAAAGGTTTCATTGTTTCAAAATTCCTTTTAAAATTTAAATTCAGTATTTAAAACGTACTAAAAATGTATTATCACGGCTATAGCTTTTATTTAACGACATACCAAATGTATGTCTTCGAAACAATCACGAATTTGGTTCCAAAAATAAATTGTTTATTATTCCACGTCCGGAAGGAATTTTTGTGGTGATAAGCCTCATTGTTAAAGAAATATATTTAAAAAAAAAGAATAAGCTTTGACTAAATCAAGTGCTTTGGCACTAAAGTTTTAAAAAATTCAAGGAACAAAGTTGTGGATGATTCATATTGTAAAGACGGTATGTTTGAAACAAGGAAAATTTAGACTAGAAAACGCGAGACGATGTTGTCGAGTCGATAAAAATAATAGACGCGCAATGTCATCCTGTTCGTTTGAATGCTAACGCGCGACTGCCGGAATTCGGAGTTCCCCTTCTCTATTAAAATTCGATCGCTCTAAACGGACGTGCGTGGCGTCGCAATATTTCCTGATATTTTATCGTGATCGAAGTCAATCTTCAAAAGTATACTAACGCGAAGTATGTACCTCGTTGTACGAAATCAGATTGACGCCGATGTTATTACCGCTTACTCATTAAATAAACATTGTTCCAGTATTTTTCAACTTATTTCCGCTGCGAAGACATTACATAATTTCATTTTCTTTCTTGGTCATTTTTTAAACGGTGATGTCTTAATTGCACGGTAATTATTCAGACTGAAATGCAACTACGAAAAAACATTTGCAGTCAAAACGAACATTGCATAAAATAATAGACAATTTCGTAAGAGAAAAAGTGTTACACGATTAGATCCTTTTTTTTTCTTCTTCTTCTTCTTCTTCTTCATCATTTTTTTCTTTTTACATTTATCCGCTCTCAACGTATATTTCTTCGCGAGTAAATGCAACTGTAATAACATCGATGCTGTGTACAAGGAAGCCGAGTAAACGTTTTCGTACGTGTATTTTCGATATCGATCGATCTCTATCTCCGAAAGTGTTTCGCCGTTCTTTCGCCTGTATCTAACAACGACTATCTTTCACGGCGAATATTTTTCAATTCTTGCTTCTCAATACATATTCGACGCCCGATGACCGTCGTTATCCCTATCCCTCCCAAAAAAAAAAAAAAACTCTCGACGCGCGTTCCAATTCGAATTTTTCGCTCGAAGATAATTCGACGTCGATTTACCAAAATTTTATCGGAAACACTCGAAACGACGAGTCAAGAGGGACAGATGAAAACGATTGTTTTCATGTTATATAACTACGATCGAAATCACTTTTCGAGGGGGGAAATTCCAGAAGAAAATTGTTCTACGGGAAGATAAACTGTGATTCGATGATCTTATTTTTCGCGGCCACTTAATATCGACCATCGAAAAAATGTTATCAGCCGATAAGGTGAAGAGAGACGTCGCGCACGAGAGACGCAAGAAAAGAGGTTTCACGGATGGAATATTTTGTGAACGATGACGAAATTGAAAAAACGAATTCACGAATTCGTTAGCTCCGATCGGTGAATTTTGTCTTGTATATCTGGAATGCTGAAACTTCAACGCAAGAAGTTTTTTCTTCTCGTTAATTGATCCGTTGGCTTTGGCGGATAAAAGTACGAATGGAAAAACAATGGATTATTGTTGCATACCTGTGGAAAAATCCCAATGTGCTGTAATCTTCGAACATGTTTAATCTGTCTCGGTTTAATATCCCAATTATATATTCCAGTATTTCCAATCTATTTACATATTTGATTGCCACGCGAAATTCATACATTGATTATTCATGTTTTTATTATCGTAACATGATATTCTATAGAAATTGAACATTAAATTAATATTTAATAGATACTGAGTCTTAAATTAACATTAATAATAATTATTATGGCAATCAATGTATTGACTTATTTTGCCAAGATGACGCTTACACGACTGAAGACTACACATTTGAAGAAAGCATTGACATTGAAACATGTCGCATTACCGATTCTTCTTACAATCGATCGCGTTAAAACACATATCTTAAAATGTGGGATTATTTTCCAACGTCAGTGTTATTATCGAGACTAGGAAGTGCGCTAATTGTAAGAAATAAAAAATTTAAAATTAATTTGATTTAAAATTAGACAAAAATTAAATTTAAAACTTTAAATTAGAGAAAAATTGGCAAGAGGCCCGACAAATTCTTATATCGACGCAAATTGCTTTCGATACAAATTCTTATATCGATGCAATACATACATTGCAACATGTACAACGAAACAAAAGAGTCGATGGATACATGACAACATGCTTCAACGTATATAGAGGGTTTAACTGGAAGTTGACCCTCATATCGTGAATGCAATATTCTCAAGTAGATATTTCATAATTATGAACTTGATTATCTATTATCGTGTGTCGTTGTGTATTTATTTAAACGCAAGTAGAAGCGTGTTGCTAAATATATTATTGACTGGCCAACGGTTTGTTTGTTGCTATATAAAATTAATTCAAGGTTCAACGTCAGAAACGAGAGAAAATGGTTTCGTTCAATCATTGTTTTTCGAATACAACAACTGATAACTGAGGATTGGTTACGAAGAGCGCGAAAGAATGTTAAAACATTCTTGAAAAAATTGCGTAAACTAATTGGATGATCTAGCACAACTAAGGAAAATTTGTCTTCCCTTCTTGACCAGATTCTTTATCTACTATCAATATAATGATCCGATGATCATTGTGGACAACGTGACTTTCGTCAGATTCGTTTATCCGTTTATTTATCCTTTATATGATAGAAAATCCAAATAGCAAAGATCAGAGCAAAATAATTTTGAAAACAACTAGATAATATAAATGTAAAAGCTTTGACAAACAGATAAACGATCCATTAAAAATTTATTTATCCAATTCATTATCAAATCGATTTACTGCAGAAAAGGAAAACAAGCGCGAAGCATAATACATATTGTACAATTAATATTTAAAAGCTTTTAGAAAACTGACAAACGACCCATTACGAAAAATGTCATTAAATGTTACTCCTAAAGTTTTGCTCGCTGTTAAAGCACAGTCTATTAAAGAAGCCTAATTCGATATACTCGAAACGGAAAAATTGATGTGGAATAATACGCTGTCCCAAAGTGGTTTCGATGGAACGGTTTCAAGTTAAGAAGATTGACAGTAACAGGATAATTAATTGAATTGTTGCAAAATGACAGCACAGAGAAGAGAGAGGCTGACAAAATGATTTCCGAACGGAGTCTCCACGTCGGAATCGTTCACCAACGCAAATCATCAGACAGAGAGAGAAAGAGAGCAGAGCTTGTTGTTAAAAAAAGTGAACGGCTTCGGTAATTCCGCGACCTTAATTAAAATGAGAAATATTTACTGGCTGACGCCAGGGACCAGGCACGTCGATCCTGATGTACGATCTACTTCCTTCAATCATCGTCACGTTATCTGCAATTACGTGACTAATAAAAAGTTGATTCCAGAAAGACAATGTTCGAAGACAAATGACTGAAATTTCGCGATCTCACACTCGTGTACTCCTGTTGGTTCGTTATTTGTGTCTTCTATTGTTGTTAGGAAGTTTCATGGTTCAATGGGAAATCGTGGAATTAAGTGACGATACACATGTATGCAGATATGTCAGGAAAACAAAGAACGTCTGAGTAATCGACAGGTATGTTCCACCAGGGTACAATGGTTGCTATTTTTCACAGATGGTGACAAGCTTCTACGAAAATATAAATATTCTTCGAAAATAAAATCCAGATAGTGGAACAATACTGGCGGAGAATTGGAGAAATTACATGTTGATTTTTTTTTTTTAAATATATCTCAATATCGAGCAACGAAAGCACCGACAATCCGCGAGTTACCAGAAGAAAATCATCGACTAATCGCGAGCTCTTCGAAACTGTCAAATGTCAAAACGATCTGTAATGATTCGTACGTGTTCAATTTCAACGTTGGAAAAATAGGCAAATTTCAATTGATATCGACGATTAATTATCAGCTGGAGCCAAATATTTCCTGGCAGCTAGAAATTCAGTTTTCCATTCAGATCCAAACCTGTTTAAGAATCGATAAAACTCCCACTATCTTCGATCCCGATACAGGGAAGAAAAGTATAAGACAGTTATCGATCAGATCGAGTCGCGCGCGCCGCAAACAAAAATTCCTACCGAAATCGGGAAATGCGACACGACGTGGAAAAAGAAGGGAGAAGACGAAAATTCGTACGTGACAAGAGAAGGAAAAAAAGAAAGATCCACTTACCGGCAAGTCGCGCGCACTTTGTCAAAATGGCTTTCCCCCTAAGAAACACCTGTAATATAGGCACTCTAATCGTTACGCAACGAACGCGAGACCATTCTTTATTCAGGAATATGTGTAAGCATCGAGCGCACGCGGATGCGTAAACGTGTGTATGCGCCTGTTTTCTCGACACAAGCGATCCGCGTTGGGAGAGAATATCGTCTCTTCGGTTTACTGGCCACACTGATAACGCGGCTATCGACACTTGAATCGAGGATAGATCGAGAATCAAATTCTAATTAACGCCTGGTCGTCGATAATTCAAGTAATCCGCCCCACTCGAGAGAGTAATGAAGAAATCAAGATCGTCCCGACGTTTGAAGGTGGAACAAGATGATCTCTGTCTTAAGAAGCTTTAATAGGTCTTTAATCCTGACTTATAGAAAGAAGAAAACACGAATTCGTTTCTAAACGAAATGTGACGTAGCAGTGACGTCAAATCACTCCGAATGGCAAAACAAAAGCAAATGGTTATCGGCGAAAAATCTCGTGACGCGTCTTTTCTTTTCTCGTCACGATGGATAACATCTTACGCACGTCGAGAGACGCGTGAGGTCCTTAAAACATCATTAAAATCCCGTTGTTTGGAATCGGCTCGGCCGGGATTACGTGTCGTACGGGGAACTTATTTATGGCTTCGTTAATCCAAAAAGAGGAAGAGGGAAATAAAGGAAAGTGCAGATTTGCTGATAAATAGGATGTTATCTTTTACGTATGCAGCTACTGCTACTAATTTTCCAAGATTGACAGAAGGATTTTTCAACGTTCTTCGCTATGCAATAAATATTATGTACATACGTCCGTGACAGTAGCTTCACGAACAATGCAACCGTTGTCTTCACTGCTCCAAATCGCTTGATTAGACGAATCCAGTTTCCAACGATCGTGACACCAATTTTACCTTTTCGCGCGACGATCGGACACTAATTGTAGGAACAGAGTGTTTATTGCTTCGCACCGTCTCGTTAATATTCAATGATTTTCACGATTACCGTCTCAGATTGTAACAGATCTTCACGTGGATCTTACCACTATATTCCTGTCGAATTTCGAATTTTTTGACGAAAGCTTTGAAACGGACGAATGACGAATGACGCGCACAAAATTGCGTGAATCTCGAATCGAGATCGTTAAACGGGAAACACTCGCGTGCAAATTCACTTGTGCGATCGAATAAGATCGTCGACTGAACACCAGGCAATTATACGCTGCGCGAGTATCAAAGCCGGGCCAATTGCACGTTTCGTTTTCCAAATTGACGGGCATTTGTATCGCCTATCAAGGAGGCATCGATTTTAAACAAAATCCAAGCGATATCGCGTTGTTTAAATTTCCGTGAAATACTATGCGTTATGAATCTCTTCGTACAAACAAGCAAGATAAAATTGTCTGGAGATAAAACCAGTTAGTTACGATCGGTTTTGTATCGGTATCGTGTTCGAAAAAAAAAAAAAAAAAAAAAGAAACAAAGACACGAATAGTTTTTTGCAAGCGTAGTTTTTTCGAATTTAGAACTCATCGATCAAGTTTGATCCAACGACGAGGACGACGAAGACCATAAACAGCGAAGCAAATCTTTGATTCTATGAAAATCGGCTTGCCGGTTTTAGGTGATTCACTCTGTGGCGATTTCACTCCAGCTGCGATTTTTATTTCGAATACAGACGACACACGACACGAATTCGAGGTCTCCGTCTGATTTGATACGTCGAGAAACGCGAAAGAAAGAAATTTAATCGATACCAGCCGATACGTAAAATGTTTGTCAAATATCGATTAATCCATTTTATTAGTAAATACGTAATTTCGTGATCTTTTAAACAAACACTAGCTTAAAAGAGGATTTACAAGGTTTCACAAGACGATTCGAGCATTTTGATTCTATAGGAAAATCTCAAGGAAAAGATCGAGATAAGTGCCGTGGCCGCTTGAAAATAGTTATATAATCTAATCTATAGATCGGTGGATCAAAAAGGGGAAGGGTGTCTCTAAAAGGTTGAAAACTGAACGAAGACTTTAACGTGAGGTTTGATACACGAGTCTAGTCTCATAAACTATGCAAATGTCGAACGAATCCGTTCGTCTCCGACTTTCCGTACTCCACCAACTATTTGTAACGTTATTAATTGTAAGTCGCTCAACAAAAGATCGATCGACTATATTCACCTGATGATTTAATAAATCAACAATTCGAAGAATAAATTTTTATACTTATAAATAGCTACTTAACGAAATCTGTCAATGAAACAATCGAAATCCAGCCGAACCAAAGAAATACTTCCAATTGGTTAAATTGCGAGAAATGAAACGTCGAAAATTCACTTTTTTCAAAATGTCGATAAAAATTCATTTCCTTCGAGTTGGTGGTTTTGTCAATCGTGATGGCACTTCGAGATAAATTGAAATGGATTAATAGAAACCTGAAGATTGATCTTTTAGACACTGGAAGATAAATTAATAAACAACACGGTGTCAGCCATCGCGTATTGAACTCGAGCGGGCGATTACATTGGCTCGCGAACACCTTCTAACGAGCTCGCTCGATCGCGAAACGATAAACGCAGATTCGTCAACACGCGACGTCAATCGATTCCCTAGCAGATCGTATCGTGCACTTGTGGTCTAACGCGTTCTCCACGATATCCATCGTTCAACGGACTCCGAACGAATTTTGCAAAAAAAAAAAAAAAGAAGAAAGAATTCGAATTCGATCTCCGGAGTTGCAAGAAAATCAGGAAGATGTGTACTCACGTTTTCTCAACTTTAAGACAGCTAGTCTGGTTCACTGACCAGCGTCGATGAACGAGAGAGTGCAGGCGCGATCGCGAGAGAACGAAGAAAGCCAGCCCCGGTCGAGGTTGCCAACGATTAAAGCTCCTGCCATCTTCAGGTTTTTTAAATAATCGCCGCTAGAAGCAGCCACCGATTACCAGGCGTGACTATTGCCCTTTATTTCTGGCTACGCGATTCTCTGTGACTACCAAGGACGATCAAAGAAGATCGCCTCTCCAGTTGGAGACACGTCGAAATTCGAACGCATGTGGCTTCGTGCTCCGCCACCGATCCATCGTGTTGTCCTTCGGACATGAACGTTGACTCAATGACACCGATATTGCCTCTCTTATCCTCTCTGCATTCATAGAAATTTGTTCTTACGAGGAAATCACCTTCGACGATGAGCAACTTCGTCAATGCTCATGTTGTCGAACGAGTGAATAAATGACAAGCAAATTAAGGAAAGTTGTAACAAAGCTGAGATACGAAAGTACAGTACGCGTAGATAAAGAGAATGATATATTAAACGACATGTAGAGAGCGAGATTTAAGTATACTTGATAAATCAATTTAATTTTCTCGAAAAAGAAGTGAAAAAATTTCGTTCTTTCTTTCCGATACATTTTTGCACGTGTTGTAAAATCATCTTTCAATGGGTTGTCCACAATACGCAATGGACAGTCTGATAAACATATAAAAATAAATAATTTTTGTTAAACTTTTTGGTTGGATCTGCAATATTTTAAATTAATTTTTAAATAATTACTCCAGCTTTTCATTATACACTCCATGGACTGCAAATCATTTAACATCGACCAATATAAAAGCAAAATTTATTCGCCGGATGATGTTAAACATTTTTTTTTTTTTTTCGGTCATTTCAGCGAGTTAATTTTATACGCGAGTAGTTGTGTACATTTCACGTTTCGTATACTCTCGTAAATTGGTTTCCGTACATTTAAAAAATATTTCAAAAAGCAAGCAGACAGCTATTTATCAAATTATAACAGTGTAGATTATTTGGATTAAAAAAAAAATTTACACGAGGATTTCCGGCGTTGCAAGAACTTCTTCGCCATCCACTTTTCCGCTTGTTATCACAAACATCCGCAATCCTGTCGGCTCTGTAAACTATAATATTTTCCGACGGAACGGATCTAGAAGCGTAAGAAACTTCCAACGTAATTAATAAGAGAAAAAAATGTGGAATTTCGATAATCGACAGTTAATTCATATTTAGCGTAGAATACTAATACGACACAGTGCTTCCTTTTTTTTTTTCAATTCTTCGAGTACCTTAGCGCGAAGTGTCGATCGATAATTCGATCGCGATAAAAGAAATTTTAATAACTACGAAGTAACGAGCACCAGCACGATTCACGCAAAACGCAAGCTAAAAAAGAAAAATGAAGATAAGTGGCTATCCAATTACCGGAACCGACATATCTTGCCCCATTTCCTCTTTCAATAAACAGGAAGTTTTATCGAATTTTTTTTCTCATTGGATCAAGAAAAGCCTGTGCTCGTTTAAAAAGAAAAAAGAATAACGAGAAATTGCTCGACGTGCTCGAACAATGCACACCTGAAGATTGTGTTTTTAACGAGAAAAGTTACGGTGAAAGTTGATATAGACAATCTGATAGGCGAATTTTTCTCCTTTCCCTTCCCGCGAAACGTCGTGGGCAGTTTCATCAAGGTAGATGAACGCGATTTATGGAAAATTTGTAATAACGAGTAACACGAGACGAGATAGACAATTGCGTCAATTGTTCGAACAATAACTCAAAACTAATTGCATGCGAGCACACAGTTTTTAATTCGCAATTGTCCTTCGAGCCGACAATTACTCCATTAACGTTCGTCCCGGATGAGATTAGCGTTTAAACGACTGTTTGCCGGAAGGAAAAAAGAAACGAGACAGAGAAAGATATCAGAGGACGAAAATGAGTTTCTCCGTTGAATTTGTTTTTCGTGGTACGCTTAAATTCGTTCTAAGTAGTATTAACTTCTCTTCGTAGCGTAATGGAATATTTCGAATCGAGTCGTTTCGTGAGTAATCGAATAGTCGCCGTCTTACCTCGAAATAGCATCGAATTTACGTAGAAGTAAAAATATTTATTACTCGAAACGAAATTACTCTTCTACGTTAAACACTCTCGAGGCAGTTCGTGAGGTCACGCGCATCTTCCTTAAAAAAAAAAAAAAAAAAAAAAAAGAAAGAAACAACGGTTCTCCGACTTCGAAGAAGTTCGTTTGAAGAAATATTATATTCGCAGAACCGGGTATTCCAAAGAACCAATCTTCGAAAAAATCCCCGGCAAAAGTCCCTGCCTGTCCCGATCGAACAGCAGCTCACATGCAAAACACTTGACCCGAAACTTTCGTCGCGTCGACTCTCCGATCCTTCACGAGCGCGCGTACTCGATCACGTACAATTCTACGAGTAAGTGCCCGATATCTTTGCATACCTTTTGTTTGATTCGTGTCACGGAAAAGATTCGCGGTAGCAAAATCCACCGTCTGAACCGAATCCATGTAAAACCCGATGTTAATTCAAATGTAACAGAAAGCCGACCGAGAGAGTTAATCGAAAGGAAAATAGCAAAAGCAATCGAAAACCAAACGGATATACGGATGATACTTACAATTAGATTTGTCCAATGCTTCACGGCCACGGATGTGTGGCCCTGTGGACGACACTCGCTCGTACGAGCCGGGGTCACGCGATTCGATGTGATCTGAATGAGAAAATCGCCGTTCAATTGAACGTGATCGTGACCGTTTTATCTCGTTCCGGTGGCCCGTAACAATAAGACCGGCGTTATGTCCTCGGTAGCGATTATTTACTACGCGGTATTGAGCATTTGCTCGTTTCGACATTTGCTCGTTTTTTGTCGGCTCGGGCAAGCTCGATCGCCGGTATATAAGCAGCGCCCGATGAGTTTCCGCATGTGCGAAAATCGTCACGTTGCATGGAAAGTTTCGCCAGCGGACTCCTTCGAACTGATCTATTTTCATTAGCAGCGATTAACAATGGTAGCACTCGCGTCCGGCCGTGGAATTCGGCTGCGAATGAAAATCATTTTAAACGTGTATTAGGTAACTGAGGATCGGTATTCCTAATACACGTCCTTTTATACAGATCTTTCAGCATCATCTTTAATACGTACATCGTTTAATTCAGAGGATCCCCGAATTGCAGGTTGATGACACAAACTGTTGACACATTCTCTGCTGCATCAAGTATCACTTCTAATTTTGTAGTATTTGTTCGGGGAGAGGGGGGAGGATGTATTTGAAATATAATTGATGTATTAAAAATTACAATTTCGATTGAAGTCGTTCGTTCACCACACGCGTACACCGGTCGGATTCACGAATCTTCCACGAATCGGTCGTGAAGTGAAAATTAAATCAGGGGATTTTTTTCGACGTGAAGAGAATCGGGAGAGAAGAGAACTCCTCTGTAATCCGTCGTAAATGAATAATGACAAAGTGAAAGTGGAGGACCTGAGTCACACGGGGATTCTTTCAGTTCGGTGATTCTCTCGAAGACTATTGCGTTAACGGGACTAGTTTTGAACAGCAGGCATTGCAAACGCTATACCATCGAAACTACGTTGGATTTCTCCAGGGGTTTTTTTTTTTTTTCAAAAATTACGCGCGTCGTCACGTATACCCGGACGTCGTTTTATAGTTCTCAGAACAAAAGAACCGAAATATTTCAGTCGTCATAACGCATGCTACGCAACGAGTTAAAGTCCAGCGGAGACTTTTTAATTGATTAATCGAAGGTATTTTGTTGGAACGATACCCGAAGGACAGATATGTAGCAGATATCGCTAGATAGACCGCGTAACTACTTCAACAACATTATCGGGGGGGTCTATTGTTGCACGTATGGGCATTGTAGCATATTCCTCGATTGCATAAGATCGTTGTTGTGCAATCCTTGCATCATCGATGCATCGAGACGCATTGTAGTTTACAATAAAAATTCTGAAAAGAGGATTCCTCGATGCTGGTACCGCATTTTCCAACGACTAAATATCTTTGACTTGTGCTCGAAGAAGAAACTCCGCCCGTTGATATTGCTCGTTGCTTTCTCGTTAATCATGCAGCTTTAATTATGGGCGTGAACGGTAGTTTACGCGATAATGCACCATTGACCACCGCCACTTCCGATAACGATAACTCCCGATCGTCTTTATTTACTCTTCGTTTACGTTCTCATTGGAAAATTTCAATACTTTTTTGTATCGCGAGCTGTAGCGAGCGAACAGCAATTCTTGCAGGAATTAACACTTATCTGTGGATCGTGGAATGTTTGAAACTCATAAAAATTCACAAAAACTTTTACAAGTTTGATTTAAAAATTAGTCGTACATTAGTGTGTATATGAAATACTTCATTGAATGATCCAAAAAAACTTTCACACTTTGTAAAGATGAACAACATAAATGATTCAGCTATTTTTAGACAGACAATGACGATAATATTCTTGAAGGTTAATATTTATTTAATGTAAGTTCAATGCAAATGTACAGAGATATTACAAACGACATAAATCATCTTTTTTTTTTTTTTTTTTTAAATTGGCGAAATTGGATGTGTAAATTATCTTGTGATCCGCAAGTGGAACGTTATGGTTGACAAACGTAGACGAATCAATGTTTCCTCAACCTCTCGTCGTAATTCCGATTGCTCAGGGTATTTGCACAGACACGGAGACAGTTGCACAGATTAAAGAGACAATTGTCGAGCACCTTAGCGTCACTATCCGACTTCTTCGAGTACGTAGACGACAACCTTGGTCAGGGAGGAAAAAATGATCGCTCGTCGATTCGCTGAAATCGTTACATCAGACGATTATCCCCAAACGCGACATCGAACTTCTCTTTACTGATAGTCGTAGTTACACCGTTAAAATTAACTCATCAACTTAATCACCATATTATGAAAATATTTCGCGAACGCGTACGCGCGATTTCGTTTATTTGTACTTGGCCGGCGGCAATTAATTCGCAATTACACGAAAGAAAAACTAACAAGGAAGTGAAACAATTACGAAGGCGCGATAGCGTGGACATAAATTCAATATCTTACGATATGGTTATCTTCTTATACTCACACATTAAGCGGGAGAATATTTAGAAATAATTCGTTCGAAAAATAACGAAGTCGGTTCTTAATTATACAGTCCTCCAAACTTTATTTATAGGTACAATAGAGTCCCGCTTGATTTATTTGAGCCAAATTTTAATCGATACCCGATGAACGTTGATTGAATCCGCTTATTTAATTTATTATGTAAAAATCGTTAATAGAAAAGGAAATCGGTGGACTTTTATTGTGCATATGAATTTCAATTGTACAAACTATTTGCCTCTCCGTAAGTTCACTTGGCGGAGTTTTATATTATATTACGTACAATCTTATCGCTCACGTTAACAAATAACAAGAATTTACAATGTTTTAAGAAAATATGTAACTTAATCAAAAAATCGTGCTTACTGATAATAGATATATTTGAGATATTTTTATTAATTTTGGTAAGTGTAATGAACGAGAGAACGTAGCAGCGTTAAAATGGCCACGTAAGTAACGTCGATACGATTCTGTGGTACGATTGTGTCAGAAAATGCAGCGAGAAACGAAAAAAAGAGGGAAAGGAGAGGGTACGAGAGAATTACACGTCGATCAATCAGTTACTCGTCAATACCTTAGATTTTAGATAGTTATCGCGGTTATCAGCGCTCGAGACACTCGTCTCGAAGTCGCCACATCCTCGAGTAAATCAAAGAGAATGGAAAATAAAAGACGATAGAGCGAATCTAACACCTCGCGGTGCAACGGTGAATCTTTCCATTCCATAGTGAATGTCATCGAGATCGTACCACTTACGAGTGGAGACAACTCCACGGAATCGATATTATGAAACGAAACGACAGAAACGAGAAATTCGGTGTTCCTCTCTCTCTCTCTCTCTCTCTCTCTCTCTCTCTGGCTCGGGTCGGAACCAACTATCAAACGAAGATAAATTGATTGACAAAAGGAAATATAAATCGCTGATAGAGCATCTTTGACTCTTTTCGTTAGACGTAATAAATACACAAGGATGTTATAAAAAAATTACAGAAGACCAAAAAAAAAATAAGAAAGAATTGATTTTGTCAAATATTGACGATTGGAAAAGCCGGAATGGAAAATACAAAAGAAAAAAAACTAAACGACAGCAAAGTTTCTGGTCAGTTCACAAATCTGCCCAGCTTGATTCTACCGTCGAGAAAATTGTCCCGGATACTACGCTTCTGGTACCCATGTGTATCAGCATCTGTTTTACACATGCCTGTAAACCTTTCACGTGCAACCTGTTACCTGAACCAGGCCTTCTTCCAAAAGATGCTTTGACAGAACGAAAATCACGGTTGGATAGCGTTTCGTTATCTGAAAGTATACCCGATCGATGGTGTTTCAATGAGAACGTCAACGTCCATCTCGTACGAACGCGTCTCGGGTGCCTCGTCGCGTTTGTTACACCAACGTGGCTGTTTGATCGGTAAAAATAATTAGACTTGTCAAACGAATCGAGATATGTCGCACATATTTAAAAGAATGATAAATCGAATGTAGGCCACGGTCGTATAAGCGATCGATAAAAGGCATCGATGACAATGCGACGATGTCGTTCGATGTCGTTGGCATTTAAAGAAAGACGAGAAAGGTGGCTTGAATGCACTGGCTGGAATGTAGAAAAAGGTAACGAAATATTTTCTTATAGAAGGTTAAAGTAATAATTGACATCGCTCTCAGGGGACAGATTTGAGCGGTGAAGTTTAGCCGGTGCCACCTTGAAGTTCGTCGTGGATTTCTTGATAAGTTTTCCCTTTAGTTTCCGGGAGTATCATGTACGTGAAAGCCGTAGCGGCAGCCATAACCACGGCGAAGCTCCAGAATGTCACGTCGGAGCCTAACTCTTCGTTCATCGTCGGGAACATCTTAGTTACCACGAACACCAGCCCCCAATTCAACATGACCGCAACGCTGGAGGCAACGGCCTTCGTTTCTGCAGAGAACAGCTCGCCCATCAGCATCCACGGTATTGGGCCCAATCTGAAAGTAAGAACGTTTTTTTGGGTATTAGTATCTGTAACTAGAGTAGACTGCGAATTTCTGTGTATTTATGAGGAAATATTAGTCACGTGTTCGAAGAGAAAATTCGGGAAATGGAAAAATCTGCGACGCACGTGTTAGGAGAGCTATCTTTGTTTCCTTTTATTGTCTTCTCAGTGGCCGTTTAAAATTTCGGTCAAAGATCGTAAATCATGGGTTTCAAAAGAGCTAAAAGAAATTGTAACCCTGCTGTGTTACTAAGAAAATTACGAGGAATGAATTCTAGCTTGGGAAAACGCGCTGTGATAGTGCAATTTGGAAAAAGCTGAACTGTCTTAACCAATTAGGAAAAAGGACACGGTTACGCCGGCTTACGGAAAAAGATGCAGCAATAATCGCAGACAAATACTGTTACTCTGCCGATACAATGTCGCATGTAATGTAAAATTTTACAATATTTAGTTATAATATCTGTAACATTTAATGCAACTGTTGATGGAATATACTTCATATCGACAATCACAAATTCTTCACTCGAGAATGCAAATAACAACAAGGAAGAAGACAAGCGTTTAAACCAGTGTATTCTGCATAGAATTCCACAGTCGGCCAATGAGAAATATGCAAGATTTCTCGCGATCCTCCGTCCAAAAAGCAACATTGAAACATCTTCCGTTGATATTTGAAACTTCCCGCTATCAAACGATGGCCTAGATTTCTGTTTCTGGATTCTAACGCGACAAAAACAAACAGGAGAAATTACTTCTGTGCGGTCCTGCTTGTACTTACCCAATGGAGAAGGCGACCATGAAGACGATCAAGGAAACGAGCGGTAGCCAGCCTAGCGAACTGACGTCATTTCCGCCGTCTTTCTGGTGGAAGTAGTATCCAAGAGCGATCAAACTGACTGACATAACGCTGGTGGAAATCATAAGCAGCGGTTTCCTTCCGGCTCGATCCACAATCAGCGCCGCGACACCTGACATTACCAACTGCACAACGAACAACGTTTACACTGTAAACATCTCTTGCGAGCAAATTGCTTCGTTAATTTACGGCTACGTAGCAATTAAAGGAAGAAGAATCGGGCAACGAGATTGCCTGTTTCGAGAAAACAAATATTTCTTCCATGGTAAATCGGGACGAAAAGGTTCCAAGAATTATTGCTCGCTAAATTTGTCGTGCGTGTAATAAATTTTCCCGCAGCATGGCAAATATGCGATATTTTTAATTTAAATTGTTAGTTGACTCGGTAGTTCGATCGCATTAGAATATCGTGCGGATAATTTGACATGCATAAAATAATTACTACACAGGTTGATGACATATAAAATGTATATGAAATATAATATTGATCGTGTAATTATTTCTACACGATTCGATATATACTTTTCTAGTTAAGTAAATTCCAAAATTACAGGAGATTATCAATTCGAATTTTGTTTCCGTTCTAAATATAAAATTACATACGGTTGCTGTGATCATTCGCGACGATCATTAATAATAATGATTTTGATATTTTAATTAAAAATCTTTTCCACACTGAATTCCACGTGACTCATACGAAATTTCTTTTTCTTCGATCCATTTCATAGTTGATAATTGATAAACTCAAAGAAACGATGTTTCACACGTACCGATCTGTTTACTTATTAGAGGATAACGTTATCCCACGTTAACGTTATATTGGATGAATAGATCAAAAGTTATATGTTTAAAGATGAATGCATTCTTCATTCGTTAAACGCTCTTCCTAAACTTATAGATTCTTAGTTATTCTAATGACTAACAATCAAAGGATTAATCAAAGTGTTATGTAAAAACCTAAACGAACCTGAACCAGCGCGACGAGAATGGATGCTAATTCAGGCGGTATCGAGCTTCCAGATGCCTTGAATATCATCACCGTGTAGAAGATCACGGCATTTACACCGGAAGCTTGCTGAAAGAACATCATACCAAAAGAGGCAACCATCGCCTTCTTGTTAACCGGATCTTTTGCCGTCTCAATGATGCTAGGCTTCCTACCGGCGCTCGCCTCTGCTGCATTTTGCATCTCGTTCATTTCCTGCTTTGGATCGTAATTCTCTCCTCTGAGGACCGACAACGCCGCCAAGGCATCCTGCCTTCTGTTTTGACTCTAATGTCAAAAAAAAAAAAAAAAAAGATGATCGCATTAGTCAAACAGTGGGGCAATCGTTTGAACATTTGAACAAAGTAGCGTAGTCATGAAAAATGCAATTCTTTCTTCCTTGTTACTAACCACCAACCAGACAGGAGATTCTGGCATCCAATAGAAAGTGAGCAAGAAGAGAACGATGATAAGAGCGCAGACAAGGGCGAACATGGTGTAATTAAGAACGCTTCCGAGGATAAAGGCGACGAAAATTCCAACGGTGAGGAACAGCTGGAAGAGAGCACCCAGCGTCCCTTTGGTCGAGACTTCGGCAATTTCAGAGATGTACGTGGGCCCGAGGACGCAGCCCGCTCCGACGCCAGCACCAACCACAAATCTGGCAATGTAGAGGAGCCTTACGTTTTTCGCAACGAGGATAAGACCCCAGGAGGCCAAGAATGGAACAGACAACAGAAGAAGGGACTTCTTTCGTCCCATTTTGTCCGCCATCGATCCTGAAGCCAGAGCACCGACAATGGCGCCGACCGCGAGCAGAGAACTGACCCAGGAACCTTGTTCCTCCGTGATAAATAGCCATGAATTAGCTGCAGCCAACTGAGGAAGCACGGTCGAGGTCCATGCTAGGGCTGTGCCCACTCCGGCCACCAATACGCATGCTAGAAAACAAAGAATTTGCGAATCGAGAAGGTGAGAGAGAAATTTTCAAACGCACATTCTGCGTTCTGCGATCTTTTCCCACCAAAAACCGATTACTCGACCTTTGCATTAAAATTTCATTTCACGTACATGTATGCTCGTCGATATTACGGCGGATATTATGTAACCTCGCGAGATTATCGGCCGATAATCGTACACTTTGCCGTCGCTTGTATCTGTTACACTTAAATTCAATTATAAAATTGCGACACGTCGAGACGATGATGCATACTACGTGATAACGCAGAACAGTTGGCCGAAAAACCAGTGACCGTATCGGGAATGAAAAGAAGATTATTTACACGGGATGAAACATCGTGGGCCGAGTTTGCACGAGCAGTATAATAGCCTAACGGGGATCGACCAATGAAGTACGACATTGTTTCGACTTGAACAGTATCTTCGTTGTCTTACAATTATGTTCGAACGAGAACGTGTGTTTTTCCGCTTCTGGTTTTATCAGCGCGATGTCACTTTCTCGAAACGTAAATTAAATCGAAGCGATGTAAGTAAATGAAACGATAAAAACTAAAACGAAAGAGATTACAGAAAAGAGTTATTGTGCGTGTTCTCTAACCATTGGAGAAGTTATTTTACAAAGAACGTACTTAAATTTGTTTCCTAGTGTGTAAGTACTTATTAATTCCATCAATTACACACCGACACTCCGACGAAACTAATTACTCGCCTTCGTTACTAACTACTCTGCCCGAGACACCTAATAGTTCAACAAACTCTAATGAGAAAATTTCGGGAAGCTCAGAAAAATGTTGAAACTTTGCGCAAATATAGTTTACGTGATGGTAATAATTTTTCTTCTGTGCAGGGAAACATCCGTTCAAAGAAATCCTGACTATTTGTACTATTCTAAATATTTATGGAACAGGTTCAAAGTTGTATCGTTTTTCATCGTCTGGTGGTAAAAAATTTTCAAAAACTTAGAGAACAAAATATTTATATTGTAACAGCTTTACATTCGGAGGTCTTTACGCTAAGATATTGTCAGTTGTTTCTCGGTCCTGACAAATCGTTAAGATTTTTTTTTTTTTTGGAAGACTCTTTCATCCCTTAGGACTATTTTTCAACAGGGAAAAGTTCTTTTGTTATTATCACCACGTAGACTTCAAGATTTTTCGAAATTTCCAATCGTCTTCAACTTTCCTTGTAAATCATAACGAAATCGCAGAAGAATACAGAGATAAAAAAAAAATGGCTGTAACGTGTGTTTCCGTGAAAATACCGGAAATAGAGGCGAGGTACTGCCACAGTTTCCTGCTCTCCTGGTGAACGGGTGTGCCATTAATCATTCCCGTGCCTTCCATTTCTTTGGAATTAACGTCCTTCCTGTCGAACGTGAATCTACAGTTGAAGAGCGTAACCACTACCAACACCGAAGCGGAATGCTTTACTGAAAAATCAACAGGTTCGATGATTGATCGACCATCGATCGAACGAATCAAATCGTAATCGATGATGGATTTCTTCCTTTACCTCCTGTTCTCTCCGATTCTTTCCTTCCTGTCTTCGATTCAGACAATTCGAGATTTTTCAACGCGAAGAGTGAACACCGTTTATCAATCTTCGAACTGGCCAACACTGGTAAACCACATATTTCGAAATAAAGCAAAGACGATCGAGTGAAACTCGCGAATGGTCGCGATTACCCATATATCGTACTCGTCATTATCTATCCATCATTATCACTAGTCTCATTTATTATCGGAAAAAAGGTGTAGAAATCACGATTAACAGGTATCGAACGCTTGCAAGGAATTGGAAAAATGGTGGCAATTACGTGCAACGATTTCTGAAGAATTGTAATTGAACGCTTTTTGGTATTGATAGATCTGACTCTGACGAGTTAATATTATTTTTCATACAGACACATTAACTCTCGTCCATCCCTTGTGATAATTTTTGTTTTCTTTTTTTCATAAAATTGAATATATATATATATTTGTTTCAACACACGCAATTGAATAGAAATTTTAATCTACTTGCAAATTTATGTTTTCATTGTAAGTATTTTGTAATTTTTTACCAGCGCAAGAGACAAGTTAAACTGTAGGATGAGTTATGTAGATGAGTTAAATACAAGATTAGAATTTCAAAGGTAATAATGATGACGTTCTTAATTAAAGGAATATTCTATTTGTAATATTATTCTTAAATATGAAAGTTATAATTATAATATCTTTCTCTCTCGGCAAGTAAGAACTCCAAATTAAATCCACGGTTGAAATCAGAACTTTAGTCGCTTTACTCGTTCAAAGAGCCTTTCCTGTCTAATTTTTATATAGGTAATTGAATTATTACGTTCCACGTGATCACAACGTGAATACACAATTTTTTTTTTCTTTTTTTAGAATTTCGGAAATTGCATTCTCGAATTTATATGTAATTTAAATTTTTATCTAGATCTCCTGTTGAAGATACGAAGCAGGGATATAAACAAATTCCTCGAAATTGTTTCTCGTATTTATTAACGTTTAATTCCGCTAGTACCGTCCATGCATTGAATTTTCAAAGCAAAAGTAACTCGTAAAAGCGGAAAATGCTGAAATAAACTCGCGATATTTCCTCTGGGATGTTGATATGAAATATATAATGGTTTGTTGTTCAACAACGGTTGACAGGCAACGTTTATTGGAAAATAAGTATTATAAATATTCATATGATGGTGTCTGCATAAACAAACAATAGTGAAGATCGTGGAACGTGCGTGTTTTTGTTAGGAAAATTCTTTGGAAAATTTTAACCGATTTGTCATAGCTCGATTAAATCACCACGATAAATAAATTATTTTATCGTACAATTTATATACTCCGGCATAAATACTTCGGGACAATTTTATTTTTAATATTTACTATTTATAAATAATAAAATACAATATGAAATGTAAAGTATTATAACTATTAAATACTAATATTGTATAATAAAAAAGTAGATAATGAATTTAAACTGCATAACGTATTATCTAATTTTTTCGATTTTGAAACAAATATAGAATTGATTTGTTGTGTTTATTGAAAAAAAGCGTATACAGACACAGTTCGTCGAGATATACACGTAGCACATTTGAAAACGTAATCTTATTTCGGGAGATTAATGTTAAATCCCGATTTAATGAAAAATTTTGAAAAACACACAGATTAACCGAATAACCAATAGAGTAGCTTCATATTGATTCGTATCGATCATGATAATATTATGTATCGATAATTGTTTTAATTGCACCGAATAACATGTTTATTATTTTCGTGCATGCATGTATCTTTGATTGAAAAGATCGATGGTGCTGTAACTAATATTGTATCGTAGAATATAATTACGTTATCATACTTTTTTACATTATTACGAGATGTATATGTAGGAAACTTTCTAAAATTATATTGTTCAAATAGTTATTTATCTGTTTCTTTTTCAGAGAGATCCTTTCTTAATTTCTTAATCATTAAAAAATATCAAATTGTTTAAATCACGATCTTTTTCTTATCATTTCACATACAATTGTTCCAATTGATGATCGAATAAGTCGGTTAATAAATAATTTTTAAGTATACCTCTTTAGTGATGAATCTTTTTAAAAGCCTGCTTACGCAAATCAACGTTATCTTTCTATCATATTTCGTATGTCGCGCTGATCGCAATCCGACGATCGAAGGAAATTCAAGTTCCATTCATCATGTTTCTCAAAACTTTTTCACTGTTTTTTTTTTTTTTATTTTCGTAAGTATTCCTAATTTTTTTTATAGTTAAAGCAAAGAACATGTCAGGTTCCAAATTAAATCTTCAAGTGATAAAGTGCAAAGACATGATTAAATTCGTCGAAAAAAATATAACACAGAATCTCAAATATAAAATTCAAATTCACAACCAAAACTGTCTAATCATTCTATTCTGATAGAATAAAATTATCAAGCGTAAAAATTTCTGTTCACCCATCAACAAAGATTAAACGATTCTACTCCAGAATTTCAAATTCTTTAAAATAAAAAAAACTTTCACGTCCGACATCGTTCAGAAATAATTAAACGATTGACGAATATAAAACCTCGAGTTTCCTCGAGTAAATTAAAATTTTCTAATCAGAAACGAGTTAACAGTTGGCAAAGCGTGAAGCCGAATTGACAATCGTCGGAATTTCAATCGAAACAAAACCACTTGCGGCATTTTTTTCGTTTCCAAAAAGAGACCCAGATTGGATTGCTGGTCGAAACCAGAATTAAACAAATTCATCACTGAAGAGGTATACTTAAAAATTATTTATTAACCGACTTATTCGATCATCAATTGAAACAATTGTATGTGAAATGATAAGAAAAAGATCGTGATTTAAACAGTTTGATATTTTTCAATGATTAAGAAATTAAGAAAGGATCTCTCTGAAAAAGAAACAGATAAACAAGAAAATTAAACGAGAAACGATCGTGTGCCGATGATAAGCCAAATTCTTGTCGCAAATCTAAACATTAATACTCGACATAATTCCACGGAAATTCGAAGCGAAAAGGGAGGACGATGACAATCAACCGGGGGTGAACCTCAGGTTAGCCACAGCGTGGCCATTACACGTATGAATTGTAATTTTGATGGATGGCGACCGCGCGCTCCTCGTTATTCGACAATTATAAATTGGATCACTGACGCATGAGGCAACAGTGGCCGATACGTCATCAACGTAGATCGAGGTTCATCGAGCCGCCACAGGAATTTAATTATTCGAACGGAGCCCTTCAACGTGGACAGGATACACTTCCGGCTACTGGTTGGAAATTAATGGGAAGACATAATTCTCGGGTTCGTTTGGCGACGAAATTAATTTCAAAGGTAAACATACGTGAAAGAAGCAGCAGAAAGGGGTGATTTATTTATTTATTAATTACTGGCCTTTGTGCCAATTGAAAAAATGAACCACTGTTTTATAAATAGTGGAGGGGCCAGTATATTTCTTTATGGTATTATATATAAACTAGACACTTTTTCTTAGAATAAAATACTGACTAAATCATATTCTTTTCACTACTATTGTCAAATATAATTCCGAATTCGGAATTATCTCGTCTGTATTTTTAAGTTTTCTCATTGTGTTGTAATTTTTGCATCCTTAAATTTCTCTTGAAAATGCATAAAAATTGATAGTCTATTGATTACGCAAACAGAAAAATCCTTTTCTTATGCTCAGGAAAAATAAAATAAAAGCTACGAAGAAAGATTAAACGAGAGTAAAAGAGACTACTAAAAGAATAAAACAATAAAAACGAATAAGGCTACACTACGCTATATTAATTTCAAAGGAAACTTTGGGAAGCCGTTAAAAAAGATCAATTTGCCACATAATGTGTTCGCTGGATTATAAATTCTACGTAGCCCGTCGATATGAGCAAATCTGTGAGCTACAAAGTGACTGTAGTTACTAACAAAATAACTAAGCGTGCCCGGCATGATATTTGAATCCATTAAAATTCAAAAGCTGCAGAGGACTATAAGTAAGATTGGCTAGGTTATTAGTATTCTCAAGCGTACGTATATCAAAGTGATACATAATGTTAGTCAAAGTTTGATCAAAATTTATACACAGGGTAATCTGTGTCTCCACCTAACAAAAGATTATAACGCGTACAGTGCGTACAGACATGTACAATTTTACTTAATCGCTTACTATACTTTTAGTACACGAATGAAATTGTTTCGTAGTTGTTTCGACCGCTGATAAGCCGCGCGCAAACGGTAGTGTAAACTTGCTATCGATATCTGAAAACGGCGTTCTAATCGAACTATAATTGGAGCGTTATAATTACCCCTGTGAGCAACACGAACAAAAGCAATTAAGTGGATCGATTTATCAGGCGGTTCGATTTGATTTCATCGCTTAGAAAGTGCTTACTTCACCGTCAAATTACCCTTATCGGCTTCACAAAATGTTTGCAGATCGTAAATCAACTTACGTCGAATCTTTCTTCTCGCGGATCGATGTAATTGCTCGAGACTTATTTCCTTCTTTCAACGATATTTACAAGAATATACGCATAATAAACCAAACGGGAGTAAAATAAGAATCGAAGCTTTGATTGAATAGAGATAGAGGAGATAAATGATATTTAATTTTCTCTTGGTATCAAATTGACACAATGGTGAAAAATTAATACAATGAATAGATAAACAATTGAATTTGCAAGGTCTTTTTATCAACAATGAACAAATTGAATTTCTACTCAATGACGATGTAAGAGTCACGCTCTCGTGTATCATTTACAAAGTTAGGAATAATATAACATTTCGTAAAAATGTGTCAAATCACTACAAGGATAACAATTAATGAAATAAACGAAAGCATATATATATATATATATATATATATATAAATAACCATAAAAATTAAGACGCTGCGATTGAACAATCGTATTAAAGGATTAGATAATGATTTCTCTGATTCTCTGTTGTCAAATGGAGAAATCGGTAGCGAACAATGAAGTTGCCAGTGATATGCCAGCAGTACGATAAATCATCACGGCCGACAGCGAAACTTTATCTTAATTCCGTTGAAAGAACGAGAAAATAGCTTCGGTAAATCACAGTTTGATCCGAAATGATAACAAACGCTCGCGCGCACTGTTTGCAATCTTTATCTTGGCGATAATAAAAGCCGAGGGGGAAGAAAGAAGACTTAAAACGACAAACGATCCAAGACAAAGACTCTCATGGGGGAAATTATCAGCCAGATTTCCCCCGTGTAATTAAACGTTCGACCGTGATCTTGCTTTTATAACTTATACAATAGTGATCTAGTCACGATCTAAATTAAAGCGCCCTGTAGCGACATCGATTGACTGACCGACATTTTACCTTTCACTAACGTGGAACCATTCACTAAAGATAGAACAATTGTCCCTCCCGGGGGGGGGGGGGAAGTCTAATAGATTATTTATTAACTAATTGTTCCTACAGTCCAGTCTGGATCGTGAGATAAAAAAAGAAAAAGAGTTTTCATCATCTAGAATTGGCTGTAAGTTGTGTAATTCTTAACTTGATGTCGTTTTACGAACATTAAAGGGTTTGGACCAATTCCATCCACTCTCCATTATAAACAAGTTTCGGTATTCAAGTTATTGCTAACACGAATAGCAAGTTCTGAGTCTACATCCGATTTATTCTAGTTAGTCAATGACAGAATTGAACAGAGGCTGAGATCGAAGTTTATGAAGGCAACTTTTTTTCATTTTTACAACGTCAATTCAAAAGATTGCGATATATTTGACTTTTTTTGTTGTTTATTAATACACACGTCTTCCTGATATACTTATGTACATATCCGTCAAATAATCTTGAAGCACTTTTCGGTTTTCGTCCATTTTGGTTTCGAATAGGAATTAGAATAATTACAACCTCCATTTTTCTAATGCAATTGATCACTTTTATTCCATTTCTTAGCATTAATTTAATTATGTGTAGAAGAACATTATTTACTTAGTTGAAGAACGTCGTTGCTACCTTTGAAACTCTGGCACGCTCCAAAATTTTGGAGCATGGGGTGTATGTAAATTAATAATAAACTACGAAGTCCAACAGACTCCCGGTATGTGCTGTGCATCTAGTTATACACTCCAGGCATTCGGAAATTAAAGATCTTGTCTCTTGAACTTCTAAATGATTAAAGTTTTGAAAGCGGTGCGAACAAAACGGTAAGCCAATATTGTTAATAGTTCACTTCGGTGAGATTTCACGTCAAGCTTGCGGCATCGAAAAATCCTAAAAATTCTGGTTCAACCAGATCGTTCCATTCTCCCCGTGCATCAATTCTCGAGCAACGAAATGTTGCACGAAAAAATGAACGCGACGAGAACCGACATTTCAAAACGATTAAATAATAATGTCCGTCGAACAGAAAGAAATCACAATTATCAATTAAATTTCCAATTAATCGAAATATCCGGCGGCGATATACAGATTCGCGCGCGATGCGAATAAAATTTTTCCTCGTTGCCCCGATGACCTATCAGGTTTCCCCTCTCTCCACCCACCCCCCCGAAAATTGATAACCTCGCTCTCTTTCTTCGCTCTTTTCCACTCTCGCCGTTATTATTTTTAATTCCATGGCAAAACCGACGGGAATAATTTAATTCCGGTGAAACGTATAATAGCGCAGAGTTCGTGTTCACCAACTGAGAAATTTATTGCGAACGAACCGGCTGGCGGCCGGTTTTTATTACCTTGTTGCACGCTGCTAGGAAAAGCCGTTTTGTTCCGCGGGCTGACCCGATTCTCAGTGATCGATTCGTATCGCGTGCCGTAAAGAAGGTAAAAACGAAAAATCAAAAATGAAAGACGCGAGGTGCGAGCGAAGATGACGCGCGGACCAACGAAAAGTTGATTAATTAAAACTCGCGAGATTAAACGCTCCTCTCGGCCCGTGTGAGTAAATGAAAAAGAAATTCTGTATTGAAGTACACGTAGGGATGAGCACGAGTTCAATCAATAATCTTTGACTCGCGCATCAGTTTTATGGAAAATCACGTCTTGACCATTTGTCTTGTCTTGGATAGTTTGCAGTATCCAAATTTTAAAATCAAATTCTCCGATCATCTTTCTCATTTTTTTGTTTCTAACTGAATTTGTCTCTTGGTGTCAAATTGACACGCGATTGGCATTGCCATTGACCAAAATTAATCTCTGAGATGAAAAACTGAAATAATTGAATTTTTATATTCGCACAAATCCTGCTGCAAATCAATTTCATATCGCGATCGTATTTTCTGTAGTTTAACATCATTTTGTTTAACCATTTGCTTCGAATTTGTCGGAATTGTAAATGATTACGAGCATTAAACGCATAATTGCGATGCAATATAATAACAATTAAATTGCAATATACTGTTGTCAAAATATCGTGATACTTGTATATAATACCTTTTATAACATGACATTTTATAAGAGAAATGTGTCAAATTAATGAAAAGGGTAAATGGAAAATTGATAAGAACAAATTATATGTAACATCTCACTTTTCATTTAATGTGACGTTACAATTACAATAACTAAATGCAATAACTTGCGTAAGAAAATTGAAAGAAAATCGTAAGGCAAGAAATTTTCAAATTCAAACGTACTCGTGAGGTATTCAAGTTCTAATTTCTAGCCGTCTTTTAATTCTAATTTCCAAGCTGTTTCTGAATGCTGAACTTTTTTATAAAATACACGCGAGTCATTCTCCTCCGCTTCCATTGCAAGCAAATATCTGAAAAATGTATGAAAAATCCACGACGTAGATAAATAGATTGGAATATTGCAAATGGTAAAGGGTAAAAATTTTCTAATAAAATGGCTAGGTCAAACGTTTTATTTTCCGTCCGACTGAGATTTCATCCTAGGGTGACTGATCGCCAAAGCACTCCTCGTTTTCGCTGAAATCTCTCGAAAGGAGTTTCCTCGCCATTTCCTGATCCTTCGTGTGCAAACATGAAACGCTGTTACTGTGAAGAGAATATCGAAGAAGTACGGGCAACCAAACTCCTGGAAATCTCATTCGTGCATGAGCTTTGACATAGAGAAATCACATTCGCTCTTTCCCCCGAGGATTATAAATTGTTCATCAGACGCACGAGCTGACTATCATTAAAGAGGATGATAGAAAATGGTACATTTCAGATAAATGAGCCTAACATTTTTCACTTTTCAAGAGGCATACTTCAACATCCTGCACGAATTCTTTTTCTCTCCTGACGCTGGGTCAAAAATAGTAATTTTTTTTTTTAATCTAGTCTAATTTCAAGAGATTCGTTTCCTTTCTTTTTATCGTTTTTTTTCTTCTTTTAATTAAAGGATAAATATATATAAGGTATGAAGAAAATATATATAAGATACGAAGAAAAATAGTCACTCTACTGATAATCTTTCGATCCGTGGTTTCTTCAAGAATAGAAAGACTTCCATATCAAATTTAAATTCGATTTTGCTTCCCTAGTGATTGCTACCAGTAAAAATTCCGAACGATAGAAATATTCATCTTCTAACAATATTTTTTCTTTTTTTACAGGACGCTCGAGAAGATTATCCACACGATTCATCGATGAAAATACGGATGTAGAGGAAAACAAGAGATTTCATATAAGGAAGAATTTGTGCCGTAAAGTTGTATAATCAATGACGTATACTGAATGAAATATTCCTTGCAGGAAAAAGCAGAGGAAGAGTAGAAAGGAAACGGTCATTTTTTCAAAATTACCATTTTTATTTAAAAAACAAAAATACATCTTCTTTATTATATTCTATATAAAAAGAAAATATGAATTTCCAAAATATCTACGTTTATTCTTTTTCAAAAGAATTCGTTCGTTTCTCTGAAAATGAAATGGTACGCATGAACCTTTCTCTGTTCTCGTGGTGCTTCGGGAGTAATGGAAAAAAAAAAAAAAAGGAGAAGTAGATAAAGAGAAAAACGTATCGTTCAAGCTAAACGATCAAACAGGTGGTGTTTGATGGACTATTTTTGTTAACATAAGTACAAACGAGCGAAACTCGTGCGTGCGTGAGTGCGTACGTGTGTGTTTATATGATCAATAAGTGTAAGCACAGCGCGTAATTTTCGACGAGATCGGTAGTAACGGATCGTAGAACGTATCGTAAACTCTCCACGGTTATTATGTTGGACCGAGTGTCATGTCTGCTCAAATACCAGCTTAACATTGCGGATAAACGAGCGCTCTATCAAAACAGGAATAATCAATCTACCACGAACGAAACTATCGGTTCGAACGTCGACCAAAAATAGACTACCATCACCGATGGTCATCGAAACAACCAATAAATCCTGCGAAGTTCGTCGTGAGAAGAGCGTAATTAAGTAATCGTGTATCGTTGCTTAAAGCGTCACGCTCGTGGAACCGGATTTCCTCTGCTCCTATTACGGCGGTCTCCGCAATTAGCGTAAGAAATATTTTTAACTGAAAAAATATTCTTACTCGGTTATTCTTTAATTAATCCAAGAATGATAAATTTTTTTTTTTTTTCTTAGAAAGATCTTTTCTACGATATAATAGAAGCTTGTTAATGTCTGTAATGTCCTGGAAGAAATTGGAAGAAAGGCAATCCTTTGATTGTGAGTGGAAGGATAACCTCTATAGGCCATAAACAACAAGGGCCATCGTGAAAAATCAATAAAGAAAGCAATTTCGCGCTCGAATATGATTGGTGTCGAGTAACTTGGAACTATTCCCAATAAAGGACTGGTTGTAAAAGCGATGACCTGCGGAGATGACTAACGAAAGACTCGATAAGAAAGGAACGATAAACCCCCTCGGTAAAGAGCAGAGGACAACCAGTTCATTGTATTCTACTATAGCTTAGTTAAGTATCGACTTACGTGCTAATAAGGCCCGTGGTGTAGGTAATCAGAGTAACTCATCGATCATCACTGCGACAGCGCTCATTAAATTACGTATCGTTTCCGTTTTCCGCTTTCTTTTACTGACAATGAGGGTTTATTAGGGTTACGAGGCTGTCGATTTTTTTGACCAAATATAAAATCTACATTATTCGTAAAACGTTATCCGGTATCATCTTGATCTGATACTGGCTTAGAACCTTAGATTAAAACGAACCTACGCTAAAAATACGAAAATACGAAACTAAATACACTTTTCTCTCTTTTTCTCTCATGTCTGCTCATTTTGTCTCTTTCGTTTTTTGGTTTACCAGTAAATTAAGGTATACGCGAGCTTGTTCGCACGAAGGGTGATCGATCGTTGAATCGTACGTCAGAAGGAGGTTCGACGCGGACACCCCAGTCGATTAATGTCGTTGCGGATAACTATATCTCGGGGAAGGTTCTCGCTCAGTCTTTGTCAGTCTGTTGAATCGACGTGGAAAAGAAAAGAAAAGAAGAAAGTACAAAATGACGATAAACGGGAAGAGACACGCTATTTGCGGATCATCGATCGATTCGTTCGCCAGTATTAGACATGTATCGAGTTTAAACGGACGAAAAAGAAAAAAACCTTGGCTCGGTTCTACGATCGAGTGCGAGCACGCACGCGATAAGAAACATATTTTTCACGTAGAGCGAAAGCTACGTTTCGTTGATAAGATCCATGTCATTCGATTCGACAATGAAATCAGGACTTCTACGATGGTCCAAGACTTCATTGAATCGAATCAAATCAAAATGGAAATCACGGATGTTATCCTCGCACGTGAACTTTCATTTGTTTCGGGAAAAAAAAAAAAAAATTATTTCTCATCGTCAAATGGGATCTCGCGTTCGTTCGAAAACGCACGGAGGGAACGTAGAACGATCCAATGTCTGTCTGAAGTAGCGAGAGCACAGTCAAGGAAGTTCAAATCTTAAGCAACGCGTTGTACAAAAAGATTAATTTCCCGGTGTCAGTCGTGTACATCAGCTTGTATCGTCTGCCAGTCATCTTATCGATCAGGCTTTTCGTCTCGGTTTCACTGTGGTGAGGGCTCCAGCGGATAGACACCACGGATATCCTAGTCGTTTCCCAGGGGATTGTATCCAGAACCTGCGGCAAACACGATCACGGTGAAAAGGAAATATTTGGACTCTTTGCTGTCTTTATCATGGAAATTCTTTCGACAATGATAACGATATAAATGGCGTGAAAGACCGTAGAAAGAATCAGGAGGAAAAGAACGAAATATCATGAGACACAGTTGGATGTGAAATTTCAGGAATTCTCGATGAAATCGAAATAGTTACCTGACCGTCTTGGGCATCTGGACTATCTAGACTCAGGTAATCCAACGTGGTGGCACTGTAGGCCAATAGAATGCTGTACAAAGGGAAGCATTTCAATCTCGTAGTCGGTAAACCCTCGTCGGATGACACGAGACTATTCGGCCCCTCGCCTAACTTGGTAACTTGAACCTCGGATTCTTGATGATAAGTAATCTGAAATACGAATGAGCCCGCGTTGGAGATAAAACACTCTCGTTAGGCAGATTTATCACTGCGATTTATCTCGATCGGTGATGTACGTACGAATTAACGGATGCTATTATATGCGTTTTCGAGTACTTACCTCTTTGGTATCCTTATCGGTGCTGAGACAAGCGTGAAGAACTCTGGTCTTTGGGTTCCTCGTGCTTCTGTGCGCCTCGAAGAAGCTTCTGGGATCAGTCAGGATCAGAACGCCTCTCCAACTTAAGTTACGCTCTAACCAGCCAGTGCTGGAAATGGCACCTATCTGCAAAAAGAAATAATTCGCGTGACTCGCGTTTAAAAGTAACATTCATGGTAGAATGAATTATTTACATATCTGAATCCGAAATGAGGAACGAGCATTGCAAGACATCGAGGCTTTTATGGAAAACGACGCTGTTCACGAAGTTTTCGTATTCTTTCATTTCATTTCGCCACGTGAATGTCAAGTACTCGAATCGAAACTTCGTCTCGAAGTAATCTCAATGTAATGAACATAATGTAAGTTTCGCTTAATACTGCTTGAATATGGTCTCTCGCTTTTCATTCGCCTGATAAGAGATTTTACGGGGCATTGCTTCGGCGAAGAAACGAATTCCCAGTATATATTTACCGAGTTCGTGGGAACTCGGTAGGAAGCAAAGCAGAAACGAATTAACTGACGTGACCGTATGAAAAGAACTCTCTTCTTACCCTGCTGATGTACTCCACGTACACGCCCTCGCGCTTCCCCTCCGTCAGACCCGCCACGTACCTCTCCTCCGTGGTCTGGGTGGCGTTCCACGGGTCCTGCTGAGTGGTCGGCTTCAGTTGAACCTCTCTGATGTAGGCGACTAATTCAGGATTATCCATCGAGACACTGTTCAGCACGTAGTCTCTGGTCATGTTGGCGTCGAACGCTTGCCTCCTGCAACGAAACGTCCGCTTTAATGTACACAATATACACCAGCGATGCAATGGCCGGTCTCTCATTAAGCCCGACGTGCAAATACACGTGTGATGACGAGTAGAGATGGGATCGACTACCTCGCAAGATATAGACTCGAAGCTTTTCATCCCTTGCCTCGCGGTATTTTCTTTTCAATCTTCATGCATTTGCAGTCTGTTTCCTCTTTCAAATTGATATCGTTCGTATCGCAGAATCTACTCGCAGAAAGGTTAAAGCAGAATTTTCGAAATTTTCTTGCCAACTCATCAACCGACGTATGTCACGTAGTATGGTTTATTTCTTGGGATTTGATTTCACGTATCACGCATGTTTGTCGGACGAACAGCATAAATGGAAATCTAATTGCAAAGAGTTCGAAATTCAGGAGTGAATATACACATTACATGTGTGAAACATTTTTACTCTCGATTAGTATTTGAAATCCATGATGAAATCAATGATTACATACTGGACTTGATTCCATCGGTAATGATCTGTTTAAACTGAGTAGGGCATGGTGGAATTGTGTAGCATCGTTGTTCATGCCTCTGTGAATCAATCCGTATTTGCCTGTTACTGCAAAAGCGTTTCGGTACAGGTGTATTGAAGCTTAAAAATCGAGGTCTCCGTGTACGAATCAAGCAAATGATTGAATGTATCGTTAAATGGGTCATTCGGGTCTTGTGAAAGCTGAGGGCTCCGAAAGCTTTCAGTTCACGTGTATCAGATTTTACGTGAAATTTAATTAGAGTCAGAGATCGGATGACGAATTTGCGATTTGTATAGGGCCACGTTATTCACGCCATCGATGAATTGCGAATTTTTATGCATCCTCAGATTTTCATGAATGTGAACTAAAAAAGGTGGAACCTGAATAATAACGATTTGCTTGGGAATATGTTACAGATATTTTTATATAGGTCGTGCAGCTTCAAATTTTCTATAAATTCATGAAAATCCAGTCTAGTTATCAATATTTGCCTTCATTTCACCGTCAACATTTCTGTTGCTGTTGAGTGGAGGACGATTGTAGGAAGATTTGATCTTTTTAATATGTAAATATTTTCAAAGTTCGTGAAAGTACGAGTTTATAGCTCACGGACGCTCGAGATTGAGATTTCGAAGTAATACGGATTAATTGAGTTCCGATTTTAATAGCGATCCTCTTAGAAGCTCGTAAAAGTTAAACATTCTTTCTTTGAGAGATCCGCGTCAAGCACGGCCTTTGACTAAGAATAATCTCGAGTGACCTAGTAATTAACTTCTTTTACAATCGTATTTCTTTAACGCGTTTCACCGGCTACGTAGAACATAGAACTTTGTAGATCTCGAGAGAGATGCATAAGTGACTAGTTCATATTTGCATGTAGCAGTTTTTTTTTTTATATATCTGCATGTTTTTATACTTTATTCTGGTATTTGTATGCTAATTATCGGACTGCAGACTTTATGCAAATTCATATCTTTAAGAATATACAATGAAAAAAACAGAATCTCGGTGAAAAAATCGTTTTACATACTAAATATTATAAGAACTTTTTTATATATCTTACACCTTTTCTGTTATATTACGCGCATTCCGCGCAATGCTTGCTTTTGAAAAAGCTATGTCAAAAATCGGCAGCCTGCTAATAACTTTTCACATCACAAAACAATCCAACGGTGGAATTAAAAAATTAAAGAGCAAACAATATTGTGCATTTTATTTTGTATCGCCTTGCAAGATGAATCTCGTCATAAAAATGTAAATATAACAACCCAAATTGTTCGAATTGCTCGTCAATCAGTGTTAATGACAGTTCAAAGAATCCTTATCAATTATCCGAATTATCTTTACTTTGTCGCACTGGGATCTCGATAGAAAGCTGCGATCAAATATTTGACTTTCTACGATAAGACTGGCGACGAGTTTGAAAATGAAAACGACTCGCGACTCCTCGCGCGTTTCTATTGACGGGATATCAATCGAAACTTGTTTATTTCTCCATGATTTTTGACAAAATTTCGACAAACGTTCTGAATGATCATAGCGTAAGATCGAGGAAGAAAATGTAATAAAAAAAAAAGGACGAAACTCGTTCAATTATTTAATTAACTTTCGTTAAGCTAATGGAAGGAATTCTGCAGAAAAGGAAAACGAAGAAGAAGCAAGTAGATGCAATGACAGCTTTCTGAATTATCTGAATTTACGGCGCTGTAAAATTTTTTATGTACATTCGTGCTTAAGGTAATAACAGAAATAACAGAAAATTGAAGTATTTTCCAATGACAAGTTAATTCACCGACTCTTGAGGATTCTTCAGCATTCTCGCACAAATTTTTACAGTAAAAAGTTCCAATTTACACGGAAACTTTATTTCGATAAAATATATAAGAACAGGCTTGGCAAAACTAAAAAACCAATTTGTCAGGGAAGTCCCTAATTGACAAACTGAGTACGACACAACATAGAACCCTGTATTTCCAATTAATTTTTAATTTTTTCAAAGTAGATTGACCCACGCCTCAAAGAAAGAATCGAAGAGTTTAAATGGTTAAATCAAAATATTTCTGGGAAATGAGTAACGATTGATAGTGAATTTCCTCTGTTTTTTTTTTTTTTTCGATTTTTCAACGGAAGGAGGAACTTACCTCAAGGCCGCAGCTTCGCTCCAGACAAGGAGCAAGGCCATGGCAGTGGAAAAAGCGGCAAGAAATGCCAAGCATGGGGCCACTCTTCTCCACCAGCTTTTCTTGTAGTTGGCCATTGTGGCCCCTGACAGCGTCGAGCCCGTGGGTGGCTGTAGGACACCGGTAACCGGAGGTATCCCTGTGGATGCCATTCTGCAAGCATAAAACTTACCGCTCAAATATTGTACCGTATAAAGAAAAAGACCCTTACCGAGCATCGATTACTAAAGTATAACCCTTCGCTTCTGATCAAACAGTTATATTTAAACGGAAGATCGACGAAAAGAATTCCCAAATATAATCCTGAATTTCACCACTGGTGATCAAACGCTTAAGTTACGCTTAACCGGAAGAATCAAATTTCCTTCGTAGAAAGAATTTTAAATAATATAATCCTACATTTCACTTCTGATCAAACATTCAACTAGAAGAATCGAACTGAATGATAGAAAAGTGATTTTAGAATATATATATATATAATCCTGAATTTCACTTCTGATTCAAACAGTTACATTTAATCGAGCTGAACGATTTCCAAAAAGAATCCTCCGATCAAATGGAACGAACGATTCAATGTCATAAAATGTATCAACGTATACCTACTGCACGCACACGCTCTCAATCTTGATGACGTATATTTGGTACCGAGAGCGAAGGATGTTTCGTCGAATTGTACGCGTGGCGCTTCGTAAAAATTTTACGTCCCTTAAGATTCTATGAGCGTCGACGGTCGTAAACAACTGCGACGTGGGCCCTGCGGTGTCGACCTTTCGATTTGACATTTCGTATCTATAAAAAAACGATTTGGGAAAGCCTGGAGAAGCTATTCTTCGACTCGAATTTCACGAGACCTCCTACTTCGGACTTTTATCCCTATATTTATTCTTTATCGTTCCAGCGTCTAAGGACGTTTCGGTACTTGAACGAAAAGAAGTTAAAAAAAATACGAAAGCTGTAAAATGCGAGAAATAATACACTAGAGAGAAAAACGAAATGGGAAACAGAAGATTAAGGTACGTACTAAAAAAAGGAAAAAAAAACAGAGAAAAGAGAAGAAAAGAAAAAGAAAAGAAAAGGAAGAAAAATAAAGGTTTCTTAACACACGTGTACACATACTTTTATATTTATTTACCCGTTCTTTTAATTCAAGATTTTTAGTGTGACAGAGATTTTGTTGAAACGTGTTTCTATTTTTCACGCACGATTTTCAATAGGAAAATGCCATTTTAATCAAGACTGAAATTTCTTTACTTCTGGCAATTATCAAAAGATAACTACACTCCCTTAAAATATTTCTTATTTTTAGATTTTTAATAACCAATATTTATTGCAGGTAGGTCATAAAATTTTCATACTACCTGCATCAAAACTTCTCTTTCCTTTTCTTTCTTTTCTTTTCTGTTTTTTTTTTTTTTTTTTTTGCACAAAGTATCATTTGATATTTTGAAATAAATGGGATATCCTAAGACTTTTGAGAGCAGGGATGTACATCTAAACATTTACTATACAATACTTGCCAGCAAAATTCGAATTTAAAAGCAAAAATAAAAATACACGGGTTACACGTCTGTATTAAAAATTACTGCACGTGTACACGTGCATTATTAATGGGAAAGCCTACTTTGAACGAGGTATCATCCTCCAATATGCCCTCCTATCGATCTAAGCTCTCCAAAGTATTTAAAGGAACCGCCTGCAACGAGTTGATTTCCTCGCACACGTACGCCGGCTTACGTTGATAGTATGCATCGTGATAAGATCGTCGCGTGTGCAAGGCTTCGTTGCAATTTGACTTAATACCGTGTTTAAATTCACCGGAGAACCAGCAGCCTGCATACATAGTGTGCAACGCTGTAATAACCAGATAACGGACACGAGATCCTGTTGCAATTCGAAAGGGAACTCGATTCGATCGTGCGAAAGGCTGGACACTAATCGCGAAGAGAAGGTAAGATTCTCGGAAAGTTAACTCATTCACCATGATACAGCTTTTGGGCAACAGTAAAATATTTCACTTACCTGTTCAACGGCTTCAGAGTGAACATTATTCAACGCTAAATATGTTTGACGATTAAAGCGTGAAACTTCTATCAGAGAAGTGATAATGCAAGAAATACAAAAAATTCGTATATATTCTACGAAAAATCGTGTTTGAAATCTCTTCAAATACACCGCTGTAGCTACTACTTTAACTACTCTAGTGCCAGCATTAAGAATCAAATATTCTAATCCGGGCTGTGTCCACTTTTACAGAGATGGTTATTTACCTCCCAGTAAATAATGACAAGTAAAATTCAAAATGAATTCCACCACCCGGCAAGCGGAATGTATCTACGTACTTCCTGTGCACTTTTGTTCTCTCCACCTCTTCTCATTCTTCATACACGAGTGTCGTCGTTTGGCATTTCACGCGATAGATCGTGCCTTGAATGGTTATTATAACGAAGCCAGCCTCGATATCGCGGCGAGACATGCCCAATCGGCCCTCGCATTGTCATAAATACAATTGTCCTGCCGCGTAATGTAAGCTGCAAGCTATAATCCATAGTCGATGGACGGTCGGCGTTCAGAGGATTACAAGCACCAGTAAGCGGCCGACGCATGAGCGGAAGATGAAAGATCAACCCGGGGGCATTTACGCGAATAGAATACTTATCTACGCGGAAGTGAAATCGATTTTTCTTTTTCTTTCCTTTTTTCAACGGAAATCCGAGGCGATCCGGTTCGTGATGTCATCCGTGTTGCGCTGATCGTGTGAATAGTTGAACTTTCACACGATGCTGTAATACATCTTAGGCAGCTGATATCTCTCCCTCGTGGTTCCGTTTATATACGCGATATATAATATCGTTACGACGTTTGATGAAACTGCGAAGAAATAGCAATCAATTTGTTCCGTCTTCGAGCGTGCATTATACAGGAAAATAATCAAGAGAAATTAGCGAAACAGTTTTCTTGAGCTTTATTAATGTATTATCGTTGTTTGTAGGATTTTTTTTTCACTTTTTATTAAGTCTTCTCTTGGTTTTCTTTTCGCGATTATGCTCGATAAAACTTCACGTGCCATTTTCATTCAAGACGAAACAAACTAATCTACAACTATTCAATTTTTGAATTCATTTACAAAATTCGTAGTTAACACTCCAAAATTTCTAAAAGAAAAGAAAAAAAAGATTGGCATTCCGTCACGATACGTGTAATAATCCTCGACAATGAAAATCCCTTTGTACAGAAAAAAAATCAATTCATACGTAGACGCGATGCGTAGATTTTTTTGGAGGCAATTTGATTTACGGTTTGTGACTATCAAAGAGAAATACGAAAATCGAAAGCAACAACACGGTTACAATATTGGTTGCCGGTGAGAAATAATTTCCATCGATTCCATTCTCTATTTCTTAAATAACGTATTCGTTTGCTTCTTTTCAGACTTTGTTTCGTAGATTTTCTTCCCTTTTTTCCTTCTCTTTCTTTTTCTTTTTTTTTTCCAAATGAAAACATTCGAGAGACGAGCAGCGGCCGCAGCGGAAGTAGACTTCGTTACGCGGAAGTATGTTAACGCGAAAACAACGTTATCTCGTGTCGCAGAATGAAAGAAGCTAACGAAGGGAAAAGATCAGCCGCGAGTAACACGACCGAGTATTTTTCACTTTTCGAACGAACCCGAGAGATTTCGAGAAGAAGTGCCATTCAACAGGAACGGGGGAACGAAACGGAAATTTTACTTGAAAACACGGAACTCCGGCGAGTATCAGTAACAGAGTTGCAGCGAAGAAGACATAAAAGAACCTAGAAGCGTTCTGTATCCCACCAATCGTAAAGTGGAAACGTAGACAGCCCGAGTAGCCGAGGAGCACTTTCTAAGCGAGTTTCTGCAACTTCCATAGCCACCAAGCAGACTGAACTTCCGCGTGTCCACCCACGCGGAAATCGTCCCGAAGATACGACATTTTATAGAAAGAACTTTTAACCCTTTCGAGTCTGGCGACTCTTTGAATCGCGCGTCCTCTCACGTGACGAAATGTCAAAGGCTTCGAACGAATGTCGCGCGACTCGAAACGATATCGCGTCGCGAGATATGTCAACCGTAATTAGAACAAAAGGATTCAGACGCTTTTGTTGTGCAAAGGCAACGTAGCAAACACGAGACGCGATTCTGCAACAAGCTGCTTCGTCTGACGCGGTAATAAAACAAAGCGATTCGAAGCAAAATCGCAGGCTAATTTCTACGAGAGAGCAGAATAGAATAGAAGACAAAGAACATTCCCGCGCGTTAAACGCTTCCTAAATTAAACGACCCAATTGTTCACAATGCTCTCGAGTGGCCTGCTTAAATTTCCACCGTCACGGATCATTATATCACCTTGCATCGTTACCTCTTTGTTTCAATCGTCGACGCGCCCGTTTTCGCGTATTTTCACGCAGGCAAAGCTAAGTCTGCCAACAGTCTATCGCAACAGTTTGTCCGTGAATCTTGGGCTTAAGGCGATGGCAAAGGTGTATATACGAACGGGGTCTCGAATATGAAAGGGGCACGAGGCTCCTCGAAATAATAGATCGCATTGAAACTGCTTTTTCAACGGGAGCTTTATGCCTGTTTCTCAACGATACGATTGTTACGCGGGCAGGGAAGAGCACGAGTGTAGGTATACGTACATACGTGGAAACGAGGTTCTGTTTGAATATCGTTAGTAACGTCCCATTGTCGTTGGCCGTGGTTGATCCGAGGTACACGAAACCGAAGTTTGTTCCAACGATGATAATTGCGTTGCAATAGGGAAACGAAGGCACTGTTTGAAAGAACAATATTGGTCGGCAAATGGAAACTAGAACGAGAGATAACTCTCGTTCCGTAGTTTCCCGACGGAGGTTTCCAGCGGGGGAAAAGTATCTTGAAACGTCGAGTGCTGCATAATTTGCACGCGATGATTTCGACGAAAATCGGCGCAATCATAATTTTCCTCGATTTTCCAAAATTTCCCCGTCGCGGCGACGTTTGGCAAATTTATTAAGCACGATTGTAAACGTGCGAATGTGTTCGATTGCGAATTACGCGTATGTTGTTTGATCACGGACGACACGGCGCTGGAAAATGCAAACACGGTTGATTGCGTTGCGACTGTAACTTTGTTAAACCTGTTTGCACTCGAGTTAATTGTTAAACTCGTCGATTTTGCGATTCACGCGTTCCGAGCGAAATCGCGTAGAATCGAAACTATTTGATGCGCATCTACACCGTGACGTGACAGCTGCAAAGATCACGAGATTATCGCAACGACCGAGCGATATCCTCTATCGAAAATTTATACTGCACATCTCGCGGCATGTGCTGCGATAATAAAAAACAAAGGAGGCACCGAGTCGAACCGATGCTAGAAATTCTCTTAAAAAAGAGAAAAAAAAATAGATTTTTCACGCATCTCCGATTTGACAGGGAAACAATTTGTTCAAACGTGAAACAGGCTTTATGCAACAGTTTCATCAGAGACAAAACATCGAACGACCATTATTTTTCCCCCATTTCTTTCTTTCTATTTGGGCAATTCGTTTCTGATTGACTTTCTGGCCGAATTCCCCAGTTCCGATCAATCGATCGGCCATCGAAACGCGTCGCAAAATATTTACGAATTTCTTCATAAGGACAAGCAACGAAAAAAAATGGTGTTGGTACAAACTTCATTCATCCCGTTTCACGTTGTCAGCGTACATTGCAAAACATGCGATGCATGGGCAACAATAAAAACGGACTCGAATGAGAAACATTCCTTTTACGCAAAACACGTCGATTTAAAAGTCCATCGACGGTCATGAGACACAAGAAATGATTTGGCGCCATTTCTCATCGAAATTCCTCCTCGTTGAGTGCGACAAAACGAATGAAACCACCAGAAGAGCGAAGAAATTTGAAAGGAAGTTGTTCTCGAAAAATGTAAAATCGTTCAGACAATATAAAACAATAAAAAAGAAAAAGTCAGGAATGACGAATTAGAAGATTCTCTAATGGCGATAAGTTCCTAAGAAACCTAAAGAGATTCCAGTTTTTGAAAGAAAAAATATACATAGAAAAAAAGAGACGCGCATTCCTTGATTTCCAAAAAACCGAAACTTCACTTACTATCGTTATAATATACAGATGTTTGCGCAAATAAACAGCTGTGGAGAAACATTATATACGTATAAATATAACATTATATACCAATAAAACATAAACGGATAAACCACACGACGCGACGTGGAACAGAATGGCTCCATTTATTTGTTTATTTAGGAAAGTACAGCAAGTACGGCGGAGAAAACGAAATACGACGAAACGATATCGATGTCAGTGAAAACGCGGCTTTCTACGATACGACTCATCTTCGTTCCAGTTCTCGCTCGGCTACTGGCTGTATATAAACTGCAAAACCAACGATGTTGGTCTCGAAGAAATTGAACGTCGACGACCAAGCGATTCGGAAGCAATTTTAATACCGAGCGGGAACAACGTGGATCAAAAAAGGCGGGAGGCAAAGAGAAAGAGCTAGAAGCTCGTGCGTATCGTCGGCAACAAATCTCTCGAACTCCTCCTGACTTTCCGAATTTCCGTCGCGTCTAGAGCTCTGGTGTGTATGTAAACTACGTACTTGGCTTTCACGGGCTCCATGCCGGTCCAGAATAATTCGCCTGGCGGAAAGGAAGGTTCAACGGCGTACAACATTCACGTGGCTCGTCTCTCGCATCCCGTTCGTGACGCGGCCGTCGCCCGAATGACATCGACCAGGGTTGCTTCACCAGGTCGACCTTCTGCACATCATCTGTCGTGGCGAGAGGTCGGATCGAAGCTTCCCTCCGCTTCGTAGATCCCGTGGTGTTCGTTGGAAAGCGAAACGAAAGTCGACGATAAAAGCGTGTAACAGCGTCTATATGTTTCGCCAGAATCGTCGCGACACTCTGTTTACAATCCGAAACGAACACTCTGCGTGACGCGCGGAGAAAAACGTCGACTACCTCTCCTTTTTTCTTTTTTTTTTTTTTTTCTTTTTTCTTTTTTCGCAAACGGATTCACAAAATCCTGAAATATACCTCTTGTTGTATTTCGAACGCCAGTCTTTCACTCGTTCACCACCGAAAATTTCGCGTGTTCTCGCGAAAGGAGAGGACTGTTATATCGTTACGATCGGAGTGGAAACCGCGTCTGGTTAGAAACCGGCCCTTACGAACGTTCCCCCTCTCCCCTCGATCTTCCTTCTTCCACGAGTCGCACAACTTTCTTACGTACGTGTTTGTATATGTACGCAAGAGAGAGAGAGAGAGATAGAAGTTTGTGCGCGAGCGCGAACGATCGGCAAGTTATCGACGAGTGTCCAGCGTCGATCGACACGCGAGGCTTCGAGGAGTCGAAGAAGTCGCGGGAACAAAGAGTTTGAACGGAACAAGCGTTTGAACGCGAGAAGGAGATAACACGAGATCCGGTAAACGGAGTCTCGAAGGAGACACGAAGGAGCGGTCTCTCTGTGTACAGTGTACGGCGTATATACCAAACGAAAGTTGATTAGCACTTAGGTGTGTGCGGTAGAAGAGACGGGAAGCACAGCGAGCGTGTGTTGTCGTCGAATGTCGCACTACAGAGCCGGCACACGATCCACAGCCGTCCCTGTCGCTTCTTCTTCTTCTTCTTCTTCTTCTTCTTCTTCTCTCCTTCTTTTCCCTCCTTTCTTTCTTCCTTTCTTTCTCTTTCTCTTTCTCTCCTCGATTCTCTCTCGAGGTTTCCCCCCTTTTGCCTTTGGCTCGGTGTCCTCTCCCCTTCTCCCTCTTTTTCTCCGTCTTCCGTCGTCGATTCTCTCCCACTCGCGCGCGTTTCGCCGGCTGTGCGTCCCACTGCAGACACACGACCACTACTACACACCACTACTACACACAACAATGACGAAGAGATGCGTCGGGGTCTCGCTGGCTAGAGGAACACAGGCCCGAAGCCGCGGCGTCGCTCTTCTGCTGTCTTTTCACGCGTTCCTCTTCCCCTCGCAATTAGACAAACACGCGACGCGATCGTGCAACCGACCACGCACTGGATGGACTCCTTTCGCTCGCACGGAGAAGGAAATGCAAGCGTATATGCCCGTTCCGTGGCGAGAGCCGACTGGCCTCCAGCACCTGGAACGGCTGACGGTAACCGGGTACAATGCCTCCTATATCGAGTGTCCTTCTTTAAACAACAGCCGGGCATCCGTGTCGTCCTCGTCTATCCCCTTCAATCTCGTCCGTCCCTCTCGCTCGCGTTTACGAGGACATTCCGCGCGCTCTCCACTCTCCTATTAGCAGCCAGGTAGAACCCAGTGGTTCTCAGCAATTCGATACTACACAACAACGTTCATCTACCCGGTGTGTTTCTCTTCTGTTAGGTACACCGTACATAGGTGGTAGATCCGAGACGCAACCAGTCCTCCCTCTCTTCGATCCTCCCCTACGCCCGTACGGGGTTGCTCTCGCGACTCCGGCTTAGCTTTCGACAAAGGGCACACACAACGGGGGCCTGTACGTCGCTGCTGGTCATCGTGCTCTACACCTTCGTTCCGTAGTACGTACACGTCCAAACGTACGTTAGCGTTTCAAAGGCGTTATCGATCCTGCAACTCGTACCCGCCTTTGTGTCGCACGCTCAACCGCCGCAATCCCAACCGCCAAGGAAAACGATCGTTCGGCTTCTTGATTGATCGCGTAGCAAACGTGTTCCCTGGCTTTCTCGGCGATCGTTCACTCGAATGGTAATACTCGAACACCCGATTCGACCTAGGCAACGCAACCCGGGATCTTTAGCCGCAAATCGATTCGTTGGCAATCCAAGCGGTTGAATCGTTCTTTGAAAAGCGAACCTTTTTGGCGAACGAGATGGTACCTCGATCAGATTGCGACTGAGTTTCGAAGGAGAGAAAGTAAATTAAAAATGTGTTCTCTTTATGCCTTTTACGTTTGCAAAAGGAATGATATGACAGCTAGGGGTTGGTAAGGGGTTTAAGGCCGAGGAGTATCGAGTTTCAGGGGGGAGGAGTAAGTTTTTCTAGTAGACATTTATTTTCCAGTGGCTTTTAGGTTACAATATTCGCTTTGAGAGGAAGTTCGCCGGATAATGGAAAGATAACAGTTTTTAGAAAGCATCTCACCCAGTACTGTACGTATAATATATACGCAGGTCCGTGCGTACATCCTTCTTTTTTAGATTAGCTCGCAAACGTTAGATTAGGACTCGACTTCTTTTCCACGAACGAAGCCTTAAAACGACGCTTTTACTTTCAACGTGCAGTGTTGTTTTTACAAATAAAGCTTTGAAATATCCTGTAGAAGTAACATGAATAGATCTCTGTTTTACGTCTGTGTAAATACACGTGTATGGTAAACGAATTCAAACATCGATCCATATAATTTTTAATATTCCGTATAATATATTTTTATTTTTCATAGTTTCACGGTTATTTAGTCCCGTGTATTTCTATTACACATATATATTTCTGCTCAAAGGTCCTATGACAAATATTTGTTTTGAAATTGTTAGATACTAAGTGGAGGAGCCAATCAGTGTAAGTCGTTTTCCATTAAAAACAAATTGTGCCATGTATTTGATTGATAAAATCATCAGTTGATCGATGAAACAATATAGTCATTATAATGTAATTACTGTCATATCATCGTTACGATGTTATAACCAAACTGTCCCATCAATTGGAAATTTTTACAAGAAAATTATATATCCGTACAGCACGCGCCATTCTTAATAGAAAATAACCTTGTTGGCATATTTCTGAGCCCTTTGAACTTTGATACTTTATATAAGAAAGAATATCTAAAAGTGTCGACGCTTACTATTGCATTGTAAAATACACGTGTAACTTGAAAATTTTATTACAATGAACATTTCAATAAACAATTTTATTACAAAATTGACTTTCGAACGGAAGTGTATAGATCGAACGATCAAAGAATTTTGCATCACTATCACATCTGTCCTAGGCTAACGATTTTCAAGAAAAAAAAAGTATACGTGACTAGAATGTTTCAGGCAATATTTCTGAAGTCGAGAATCCCGAAAAATGGTGGAGGAGTTTTCCTCTGGAGTTGACCGAAACATTTTCTTCGAGCAGACAAAAGGATCTCGAAGATTCATCAAGAGACGATTACGTACGCGCGATCGCTCGACGCGTTCCGAAGTATCATTGATCAAAGTGCTCGGCAGTGGCTTTCCTTCGCATTATATCGATAAAATCTATTTCTCACAAGCCGGAGACTATTCTAAATTGACCATCCCGGTTAATTGAACCAGCAGAGAAACAGCCACCTTCACCGAGTTCCATTTGAGGCGTAACTGCAAAAATAAATGGTCCGTGCCGTAAATAATTTCTCGGCCGCAAACTTCTCTTTAAAATAGAAGCCTCCTTCGGATTCTCGCTGTGCAACACGGTCTTCTGCATTTGTACAGCGCGTTACAAAAGTCACCATCTTCGCTTCGAAGAAGTTCGTACGATCTTTCGTTGAATAATTAATTAATAATCGAATTTGCAAGCGCGATGCATCTATGGCGATCCATGTCTATGCATAGTTTTCAATTGTTTCGATACCTCGTTGTATACTCCCATTTATAAAAGTTTGGACTTTTCGCAGATCTCTTTTTTATACTAATAAACTGAATGTTGTAATTGCGACTTTCATCTCTAAATATAATTAATTACGATATCGGTATTTAAGAATAATCTAGTTAAAGAAATCATTCTTTTATCTGGAATCCTAGCTTTTGAATAGGAGTGTACATGGACAGCGAAAAGTTGAAAATTCGTGCTTTCATATTCTGTATCTAACTTTGGAACGTACGCGCAGAGGTAGAAAGATGGAGAAGGAATGTTCTTCCTTTATCAGCGGAAGAATAATACAAAAATGATTTAAGTTATTTAAGGAAGGCACTGAATAGCTAAAGAAACAGCCGTGTCTCGAACGATGTTGGAACGCCAATTGTGTCAGCAGATGCTAAACTACGTGAATATATATGCGTTCAAGCTCAGAGAGAAAAGTGTGCAGATGCTGCACAAGTATTTCAGAGTCTGATAAATATACCATAAAATGATAGATTTTACTCACTTGGTTTCCACGAAATATTAAACAGATGGATATCACATCGTTCGACGTTTGAATTTTTGTTCTGAAAATTTCTACAAACTCTCGCGCTAGAGATGAAGAATGCAAAACCTCTGTTGGGTGAAAAGTAGGATGGAGAAATTCGCGGAATTTAGGAATTTTACGTTGATATACTATTTCGATGAAGTCGACTAACTTCCTTCAGATAAGCTTGATTTACATCAAAGTTCTAAAAGCTTCATTTATTCGTAACAGTCGTTAACTAGTACGACGAACAAGGTTTCCAGGTAATTCACAAAACACCTGGAACACCTAACAAAAGAACGTGTCTCGGATGTAACCCTCAAACTCCCTTACGTGTACATTCGCTCATCAAATAACAGCGCACAACAGAAACGTTAAACAACGAAATTCATCACTCTTTTCCACTCTTTTTCTCTTTTAATGAATGAAATTTTAGTGAATTACCTGGAAACGTGTTCTTCTACGTATCTGTCGTCCCGAAATGGTAATTAACTGACAAAAAATTAATTAACAACCACAATGTTTGGAAAGCGAATTTTTACGCGTTCGTGGAAAATCCAGGAAGTTCGCGGAATGCGCGCAATACGGAAAAATGCAAAAGAACATCCAAAATTCAGTTATTTTCCACGATATTCGGCGCGCAATAGAATTTTCTATCGAGGTTTTATCTTTCGAATTGTATTTTTCAAAATACAAATTCGCGCGAGGGTGTCTATTCATATTTAACGTTTCACGGATGAAAGTTTGTCAATAAACGAATAATATTTCAATGTAAACAATAATTATAGAAATCGATTTTTATACGAAAATCATTTGTCACCGTAGGTAGAGGCCGTTAATTCCAAATCCCATTGGTCGGACACGTATGTTAAAATTTATGCTCCAGTTATATAAAAGACGAAATATACATTTAATATATAATATATATAATATGTATAATATATATAAAAGACGAAATATACATTTCGATCCGAATAACAGGTTAATCGTTGGCAAATGTTCGAGCATGTTGTTCATCGAGGCACGACGAAAAAGGGGTGCGGATTATGCGCGCGGTCGTGCATGTTGTAGGGGAAAAGTCACTCGTTCCATGAAAACAACGAACGACTAAAGTGAAAGGAGCATTATACACGTGGCTGTATGAAAAACGTGAATTTGTAATACTATTGATCTTGAGTAAGCGCGTCTGTCACTTACGCACGGTAAGAGTGAAATGGTGGCAACAGCAGCGATAACAATGGACGAAAACTTAGTCGTCAGGCTTCGATACCGAAGGTTCGATACCTTTGATCAAGATTTGCATTTGTTTCGACGAGAACAAACGGAAGCAAATCGCCAATCGTTGTTTCCCGTGTTTCTCGCGGCTTCGAAACGCCTCGCTGACCTTAACACTCTACGACCAGAATTTCGTGTAAGTATAAGAAAGATCATTCGTTGATGGCATTTACTGCAATGAATAATTCTACTAATAACTGCTACGAATAAGTTATTTTCCTAATCGTGTATTTTTTAAATTATTTATTAACCGGTATTGTCCTTTTACAACGATCACATATACAGTTATGAAAAGAAAAATAACCCAATACTTGAATGACAATGATTTTTTTTTTTTTTTTTTTTGAATTGACGACCAAACCAGAAAAGAAGTCCAAGTGACTATCGTGTTTAAAATGTAAACACGCGAATATCTAACTTCGAGTTACACGATATTGTAGGGAAAAGGGCAATGTCGCACGGAGCGTTTCCGTCGCGTTTCGTGAAATCTCAGGAAGGAGACAATAGTTTTTTCTGATAACGAGGCAAAAATTCCCTCTTACGACCATGAAATAGACAATGGAAACATAGTTTCGCTTTCAACGAGGATTCTTTGCCATTTTATTTTACCGTGAAGAGAGAAAATCGTAGCCTTAGCGTAACCATGTGGTACTGCAAAAGGGAGTAGAAAACTTTGGATTGGTGTTCCAACACTTAAATACTGTTTCGCGGATATTTCATGTTGTCACGAGACAAGACGGATTGAATTGAATTTTTGTTGCTCATTAACGCCAGTGATCTGTTGCTCTCTTTTCCAACCAAGATCGGCGAACCTCGAACGCAGTGCGATGACAGGTTGAAATGTAACAGGGTGATGATATATATTACGACTGGGAAATCAGAGAGATTCATTTCGATCGTTCGTGGGGGTGGAATAAAAGTGACGAATAATTGTACTCGACGCGTTTAAAATGGAACGTCCCGTCGCGATGAAAACCGAACGAGTAGGTCGTCGTCGTCGTTTCATTGTCCGTAGCTCACCTCCGATCCGATTTCGAACATGCAGATAAGATCGAAGGAAGAGAGGAAAGGTCCGGTAAGAGCATTCGATTCTTCGGGGAGTTGTTCGACCCCGGAAGTTATTAAGATTCGCATCTTGTTACGCGTCTCGGATCTTTGTTCAGATTTGTAATAATCTTCGAACGTTACTTCCTCCTATCGTACGTTTATTTTCTATTGAATTTTTCAGCCACTTTCATTTCCAATATTTCTCTGCAAGTTGGTGCAGTCAATCGGTGGAATATAAGTCACGTGAAGAAGGTCGCATGAAGTACATACACATATACTGAACGCTTGTACGATATGGCCAGATCCTATGACCCTAAATTAAAATGGCTCCAATTGGTATAGTGACACTCAGGGCCGCAATATTTTACCCTCCCTTGGATCGTAGACAATTATAGTCTTTATATATGATGTAACTGAAATTAAATTAAATTTAATTTCAATTTGTGTTTTACAGTCTCCATATTAGAAACAAGAAAGCAAGATTAAATTACGCCAAATACTTTAAAGCTAATTACGAGTAATTTATTCTTAAATAGCCAGTTAAAAGTTAATTTGACAACGAGAACCTTTAGAACCTAAACTATTGAACGTGCAATTTCAAGTTTTCAATTTAAACTTATTCATCGTCTTTTTCAACATTAAAGTGACAAAGCGACGCAATACACACGTGCAGTAATTATTTCGCGTTTCGCAAGTGGTTCAAGATTTAAAATTCTTAAGTACTTTCTACCTTACTTGTATACCTCATTAAAGAATTATCAACTTGAGTGTAAAAGTAGCAAGGAGCACTTAGCGGTAACCCAGGTGCTAGTCCACGTCAAACATCATTCATCGAAGTTTCTAAAAGGATAGTGCGGCCATTTATCATCTTTTCGTGTAGATCAAATTCATTCCTACGTTCTCAATTCTTTTGTGAATGTCAAGATGTCGATAACTGATGTATATTATCGAAGTAATCGGCGACCTACTTCTTACTTGCGCGAGTGGCCAGTTACGATCGATCAGTGGTCATTTTTTTTGAATATCGTTCCCAGCGATTTCGTGATTTACGACGTTTCTGAGATTTTCCTGCTGGCGCCGCAGCTACTCGACATCTTGAATCGACGGTAAAAAATTAATATCACGTTGGAGATCTTTCTTTCGAAGATAGGTAGTCCTTGGGAACAGTCTACCTCCGTGATGAAACAGTGACTTCGAAAAATTACTATATTCAACGGAGTGCGAGAAAGTTCGGAATTCTAGGAACGAGAGACATTAGCCCGTCAAAGTTTCGAAATGGAGTTTCCGGCACTAGAAGCTGGAATTCCAGCTTCCGAAGAATAAAAGAAAATCAAAGAAACAAGAGAAAGAAATGGATTCGAACGACAGATGAACATATCTTTAAACAAGAATATTTTTCATTCATATATGTGTACATATGTTTCTCAGAAACATATGTTTCTGAGAAACATATGTATCGAATTCTAAGAAATATATCATGGAAATCTGGGAATGTCAACTGTGAAATGAATCGAAGTTTTAGCTAACAATCGTTGTTGCGAAAACTGAGCACGATATATGCATGACTATGACCGATAATGCATATCTCGGGTGTGATCTTATCGAACAAACGTAGAACGTCGCATTGACAAATCAGATACTCCAATGCCAATCGATTTTATTGTTTGCTTTCGTTTAAAACTTTTCTACGTTTCCCCTGCCAAAGAAAAGAACCAAGCGAAATTCGTACGAAACATAAATCGTAGTGTTTTTCTCGCTATTAATATCCTTGGTGGAGTTGTAGCCGATGGAGGTCCTTGAACTCATCTATCACCTCGCGATGGAAAAACATATAGACTCGTTGAAAAAAAGAAAGAAAAAAACGCAAAGGTGATCTCAATAACTGGAGAAAATATCTCCAGCCTACTAGAAATTGTTATTGACAGACGAAAACCTCCTTTCATTATTTCATTTTCTTAAAAAAAGCAATTGGCAGTGCATCTTTCACTGCGGGACACCCCTGGAACTTATTATAGACCATAAAATTCTTAAATTTGTTTCACAATTGCCTATTTAATTTTTCCAGTTTTAAGCGAATATATATCTTAGCATTCGTTCTCAAACTTCTACTATTTCTTAAGACCTGCTATCCTCTACCATCAGCAAGAGGCTTTGAGTCTCTGCCTCTCTCAATCTATCTCTCGTTATATCTCTTACAAACATATCAAAGGAATAATCGAACAATCCCCGCCGCCCCCCCCCCTCCTCGATTGAACGATCTCGCCGAATCAGCCTTTCATTGTGCATTGTGCAGAAACGACGATTTTTCCATCGATCAGTTGCTCGTAGTCGTATTCCATATTCGTGATTATGCGAGATTACAGGGGCGCGAGGACGCGCCGCGGCGCCGAAATACGCACGGCACGCGCGAAACGCAGCCACGGAGGCGGCGTCTCGGCGCAGACGCCGCAGTAGATTCGCGTACACGAGCGTCGTTCCGTTGAACCGTGTAGGAACATCGACACTCGTGCGGCGACCGCCACCGTGACCGCCACCACATTAACTCGCGTGACTATTTTCTCGCACGCGTGACGGTTTTCCGCCGTCGATCTTTCCGCCTATTCTATTCTGGCCTGTTTGTCGATCGGTCTCCTCCCGTTGTACGATGATCGATCGCGCGCTAACGAGTCGCGAGGAAACCACGTTCGATCAACAACGCGCGATTTTCCACGGTGCGACGAGAAATCAGAAACAGAAGAGATCCTTCTCGGCGCGCCACTGTTGACATTGCTCTCTTCAACCTGCACGGTTAGTTTCGTGTCGCAGTGGCTGTCTCAGGTGCTTCTCCGATACGAAAGGAAGGCTCCTCCGCAGGAAGATGTCGGTGGATCGTGCGGTTTTCTCACGGTTAAGAAGGTGCAAATGAATTCAGTGAGTGGCTCTGCATTCTTCTGCTTGTTTGTTTATCGCGGTGCGAGGTTTGAGCACGTATGTTATATATACCATTCGCAGGAGCGAGCGAATGGTATGATTGATGTTTGCAAACGTGGTCGCGACACGTTTCAAAATCACGTATCAGGGATTTGAAGTCGCGCACTAGACTAAAATACGAATCGAAAGAACGATCCTCTCGACGACGAGATTTAATTTCGAAGCTCGGATTGACGGTGTTACAAGTTATATAGAATTAATTGCGGTATTTAATTCGCTTTTGAATATACAGCGCATCGACCAATTGGTTTTGTTTGCCTCGATTAGAACTATTTCACTGTGGACACGATTCGTTTCTACTTCTATTCTACCCGCGATGAAATCATTCTGCTCGATTACTCTTTCACGCCTCGAAAGAACGAAATCGAAGTACTATCACGATTAAGACGCTACAACGATCCCGGGAAATTGTCTTCTCTCGTTTTCTAACTTAAACGCTAAACGCGTTTCGATACTGTTTTTCTAACGTGGATAACATTCGTTACATTAAAACTCCTCCACCTGTAATATTCGAAGATTCCCTGAATTAAAAGACATAGCGTCAATTGTTTTTAATATTAATTAATTTTCAGATTATAAATCGTATGTGATACATCTTATATATATCAATGTTACAAGCATTTTATTACGATCACGAGAAATCCTGTAATTAAAAGAAATTGTAAGAAATGGTAATAAATAAGATTTCTAATCCGCTAAGAAACAAAGATTAATCCGCGTTCAAATCGATTCTCTTCGTCGAACGCGATCGATCAGAATTGCCTCGTCGTTCCTCGGGAATTATTTGCATAATATTACCATGTGATCAAGGAAACAATCACACGTTATTTGAATATTCTCATTATGTTTTCATTAGTACATCACGAACATTGTCCCATAATTACAATGAAATATCACGTCGAATCTCGCGACGGTGTGTATCCAAGCGAACACAAAAGGGGAGAATATTATCGGGTAATGAGGAAGAAAGAAAGTTGCTTTATAAAAAATTCTTGGTAACGTAGAATTTCCGGAGACTAAACCGAGTTGAGCGTTCAATGGCATTAAAAAGCTTCTCGGTTTCTTCTCGTGTATCGCGCGATAAAATGGAAAACGGCAGAATTGAGTGATATATACGTATATATAGTACGCTAGTGAATGTAGGAAGTACTCGTTTACGCGATGAAAAATTGTCGATATTTTAAGCGCTTATAGCTTGAAAGAAAAAAAAGGCTCTGCGAACAAATTTTAAAGCATCGCTGTAAAGAGAAAATTTAAATCATTTTATCAAGATGGTGCGAACACATTTCTCAGGTACTGAAAATTAAAGTCTATTTGAATTAAAATTTGTTGCACAAGTTTCTTTCCAACGAACTTTCAAGCGTTTAAAATATTGGCAACTTTTCATCAAATATTCTACATTCGCTATAAGAGTATACGAGAGTTTATATCGGTATGAACAAAACATAAATAACCACAGCGTTGTTTTAATAGTAACACGCAGAGAAAGAAGTTCAAACATTTATCTCGCTTACCACATATAAAAAGGGACGTGTACAAACGAGCAACCATGTAAAAGAAAAAAAAAAAAAGAAAAGGAAAAGGGGTAAAAAATAGGCAGTGCAAAAAGGAACAGATTGACAGCAGCTGTTTTCAGTCGCGGTGTTTTCGAAAGCGTAGGATTTTTGAAAATGTCGCCTGTCCGACAAAAGTACGGGCGAGAAAAAAATTTCGTCCCGCTACACGTGTTGGATCCGCGTTTCATATCTCGTTTTAGATTTTCGCCGAGTGAACGACGGATTATTTTCCAAGTGAAAATAAACGATTAATTATTAACGGAGTGATGGAGTGAAACGCCACGATCGCTACAGCGATATTAAGAATAAAACAATCGCGCGCGAGTCAAAATCCGGAAAGATGATACCATAAATAACGTAGCATACAGCGAGGCTGCAATAAACACGGCAAATAACAATGGAACATGACCACATCGGAAGAAAACAATATATTACTCGACGAGTAATTGATGCCGGAAATAAAACGAATGCACGATGACGAAAAAATAATTTTATTAACAGATGAAAACAGGAAACGATATTAAATGATGTTCTCATCGTTAATGAAAACCGGAAGTACAGATACAGCCGGAAATAAAGCCGTGATTATTTACTGCAATTCTCTATTGAACTCTACTGAATTACAAGCTGCATGCGAAACGGAAACGAATGAATAATATTACAAACAGATATCAATATTTAAACAACGTTAAATTGTCCTGCCGATCATGAGTGAAGACAGACAGTAATCACTTAGAAGTCTAGGTTATAGAACAGGAAGTAAAACGTAACTACCTACGGCTGAACGATACTGAACTCTATAAAAGAATAATACCACAAACAAATATCAATAATCCACTTAAAATAGAAATGGAACGCGATATTAAATAATGTTGTGAGATCGATTTGAAAACCGGAAGACTACAGACATGCAGTTCGAACGGGAAGTACAACGGTAGATATCTACCGCCGTTCTTTACTAAACTACACTTCCGGGTGGCAATCGTTCTTCCATATTTATCTTTCCCTATTTTTAGAACAAGAGAAAAAGAAATGCGTGGAGAACTCGAGAAAAGATGAATACGGTACTTCGTGAAGTGAAATTGATTTCACCGGATTCGCCGACGAAACTCAAAAAAAAGTGACTGCAAGTTGGAAACGGGGTCAAACGTAACTCTTTTTTTTTCTGCTTTTCCGCTTTGAGGTCGCTTTTCGAACGATATGCACCGTCGGGATACAATATGCAACTGTCGGGATTAGCACGACTAATGTCACGTTCGTTAGCTACGCGAACAAGCCGCCGGCTTGACTTCCGGCGCCACGCGACTCATTCGTCCCGTGTACGATGTACATTTCCTCCGGCTACCTCTTTTGCTCCGTGTTTGTTTCCGCTTGCGTGAAAGCTTCCATTTCTTGTTCACGGGAGTACGTTCGATAAATGGGCTGCGGTTGAAGGGTGGCAAACAAAAAAGGGGTTGGTTGGGGGAAAAAAAAGGACACGGTTTTCAAAGGATTTTCCATTTTCTGAGATTTCTTTGTTGGTGGGATTCGAACAGTTCAAACAGTCGAGTAAAGATAAGATGTCGAGGCTTTTTACGAGAAATCACGGAGGAATATTGTTGGAATTTTTTTAGGATTAGCAAGAGGGAGTTTAATCCCAGAAATACTTTTTTACGATGCAAGCTTAGCTGTGAGAACGCCAATTAATCAAGAATTTCGGAATGTCTCGGAAATCGTTCAAAGTCGACAATTACATAGGGGCGAACGTTGTATTTTAACACTTATATTGTGCATCACAGAATTATTCATACCAACAATTACCAACGTTGAACTTTTTACGAAATAAGTTGTAAAATTCGTACCAATGAGAATGCTAATGAAATTTGTAGAAAAGAATTTTGTAGTTTTGTTTTATGAAACAACCGTTTCAGGGTTTCAACAATTAAAAACATGTGAATATTTCCGCGATATTCATTGCGTATAATTGAAGCAAACGCATGTACAAAAATCCACAGAAAGTCGACGTCGATCAACACCGTTTACAAAATCTCTACAGCAAATTAGAAAATTCTGATAATTACGACATTGATTACTTGCATCTCGTCGGTTGTGAAATGAAACCGACCGAATCGTAATTACCTGTGTTTACTGATTAACTACAAACAATCAAGGGGTTTAATCAGATATAATAGAATAGAATGATATGGACAGTGAAACACGTTTTCATGCCGGGCTATGTTTGCACCGCGTGATCCAGTAAAATAGAACAAAGCATAAAACTAGGACAATCATGAATTGACAACCGCCGTTTATGTATGTTCTGTAACATCTTGGAAATTATCGAGCCACCAATGTCAGACATTTCGTCGCGCTCTTTGTAATCCTGTGCCAGAAATAACACGGAAATCGATCAGTGCATGTCTCACAAAGAAACAAATGCTTCGATAAATTAAATATATCAAGCAACACGTATACACTTGGATTGAATGCAACGTGATTCAAGAAGAATTTAACTCAATTACTTTCACGAGTGATTTATCAATGTTGTGCGTTGACGCAACGTTCGCAAATTTTTTCCAATTATTAAATTTATTAATCGCTGACTTTATCGTTCGAGTCATTAAATTAAAAAAAAAAAAAGAATTCCAACGCGAACATGTTTCCTGCAACTATTCCCTTAGAACTTAGATTCTGAAATTTTATGAAATTTAAAGAGATCGAAGGAAGCAAACATACGGATTTATTTCATTTCATTTTTATTTCATTTTCATTTTATTTTTATTTTTATTCTTTTTTATTTTTATTTTTATTTTCAAGAATTTTCTAAATTCTTTTTGTTTACTTCCACGTAAGTAACGTAATATCGTGCGTATATAATACTTCTTCTGATAAAAGGACTTGTTCAACATCGCCCGGCGATACGATGTAGAAAACAGTGGATGGTCACTTAGGAAAAAGGTCGCGATAAGAAATCGTGAAATGTCCTGTTCTATATTGATATTGATCCGATATATTACGATCTCGAAGGAACACTTTTCGCTGTCAGCGAGAGAATGAAGAAGAGAAAGAGCAACGTGTACAAACATGCATATGCGTTCGTTGTCAAAGGATCGTAATATACATTGGCCAATAAATACTTATTTGCTGGAACAATGAGCCCGGTCGCTGAAGCATAACGCGAACAAACATCATTTCTAGAACGAATGAGCGAAAGGAATTGTATCGACTCGACATGTCACAACGTCGGGAACCACGATTGTAGTTCATGGCTATGTTCGGCTTTTCTCTGAAAAGAACAGTCCGCACGAAATTGTAAATGTCGAATTTACTTAATTCGCCAAGGAGAACCAAGCAAGAACCTATCATAATAAATATATACTTCGATTGCTTTAATCCTCAAAATATCATGGAAACTAGAATAAAGTACACGATGTTGAAAAAAATATCAAGCAACTTGGAATTCTCTTTCATCGTCTCGATATATTAAAAGAAATGGAATTTAAAATGAAACGTAACGTGATCAAGATTGAGATCGTATAAAAAAAAAAAAAAATGGCTTCTACGAGATGGCTTTCGAGTAACGCGCTTAGATTAGTTCGAGGCAGAGTAATTAAATCTCTGGAATGGAAAACCAGAGTGAGAAATAAAAAGAAAAAAAAAAATCGACGAAACGAAACGAAGGAGGGAAATAAACCACCTAGAAATCGGTCAATTATCGAAAATTTCAATCAAACCTGTTTGTTTGCACTGTGTTCCCTCGAAGAGACAATCGCCAGAACGTAATTACCATGAACATCCTGAATTGTTTTGCCGGAGAGAAAGAAAAGTTTTATTTCGTGTTTACGAGGGTCGAGGCGGAATTAATATTGATCACATGGCCAGAATGGAAAGAATCCTGAGATAACGTTCGGCGCTAGGTATCGAGGAAGCAAAAAAACGTTAAAAGAATACAACAAAGGGTTACTTTTTCGTGGTATGCATTCTTAGAAGCGACCGTTTCTGAAATCCACGATAGACTATATTAATTTGTTGCTTCGGTGCTGGACGAACGAAGAAAGAGGAGAAACAAGAGTACTTTGCCAAACGAGTACGCAAATTACATTTACTGATATAATATGTATATGTATAGTATGATACGTTCGTCCTTTTTGTTTTTCAGTTTAGTTCCAATCAAATTTAACCATGCTTTCCCTATTTTGCTAGAGAATTTTAGAAATATCACCGAGCTTCTACGTCGAAACGCGACGGAAACGTCTCGTTTTTCCATTGCTGAAAACTTCCAAGGGGAATCAACGTTCTTATCGCGTTCGTTCGTAATAAAATCGACGTTTAATTAATAGGGTTTTTTTTTCCAAAAAAAAAAAAAAATGCAGCGAAACGCCAGAGAAAGAAACAAAGGAAATTCTTATTTTTAGAATTTTTTTCTCCCTCTTTCTCTCTGTCAGCCGTATTATACGACTTCGCGATCCTTTATTTGCGAATGGTCCTTTTCAAACCGGCGTAGTTTGCTCGCCTCCATTCCCCTAACGATCAGAAAGCTATAATAAATTAAATTCTGCAAATTCCTCTGAACTCGCGCTGTTTTTTAATTACTCCGCTGTCCCCTTTCGTTCCGTTCTTCGCTCGTCACGCGCGAAGCTATGTATTTTGTTCGCGAGCTATGGAAAATTGGCTGCCGCGATTGCGGAAAAAAATCCTAAGAAAGGGTAATTCGAACGATTTTCCATTTTATATGATTTCATCGGGAGATGAACGTGCAAAATCCAGTTTTACCGTGCAAAAATGCAATGAAATCGCTATTTCCAGCCCACGAGCAAATGGCCGATTAGCCGGCTTCCAACGGAATATTTACCGATCGATGGATCTCTGCTTGGTTTGCAGGTCACCGTTCCTGAATCATCGATCATCAACCGCGGAACCGGCTATCCGCGCTTCCGACCGCTTCGTTATCCCGCGAATTAACGCGAGGTCGTCGTTAATTAATCCGTGAATCGACGCGGCAGCAATTAACGGGACAGCGCGTGTCGTCTAGATCGATTTCTCCGATCTCACGAAATTGCGACGGCTTCGATCAGAAGAAGTAGAGGAGATTAAGAGCAAAAGGGTGTCCAAAGACATTTTGTCATTGCGATCGACGACATTGAGAACGAAGTGGCGACGAACAGGTCAAGCCGAAAGAAACGGGTGAACGACGCGAACGTGACGCGAGGTCTCGACTTCGAGGAACTCGCGGAGAAGTTTCACGGTGAGGTGTTTCAAACTCGGCGGAATTGGGCGAAAGGCAACGACGAATCGAAAGGTAACGACCGGTAACGGGATAGGAAGTGGCGTTCGTAGAGTGGCGTTGAAAGGATCGAGCAAGTAGCAGTGACACGTTTCGACGACATGTCCGTAACTGACAACATTGAAGAAAAGACGACAGCACGGGAATAGAGAGAGCGGAGAGGAACAGAGAGAGATCGAGACCGGTGGAAAAAGCTCTGGGTTAAAAGGGGATAAAAGGAAGAAAAAAAGAAGAAGGTGACGTTAAGAGCAACGGGGGAATCTTGACAGAAAGAAACTACCCCTTCGGGCTAGAGATCTAATAACAAGAGGACACGAGGCCAGCCAGAGAATATGAAGAGGAAGAAACAAGATTAAGTGACTGGGGCAACGAAACGACGAGAGATCCGGAGAACGAGCTCGATATCGACGGCGAATAATGACACGAAATCGACGCTAGAGAAAAAAGGAAAATACTCGATCGAATGAATAACCGAGCCATAAGTAGGTGGAAGCATGAGAATTCCAAGTGGATGTCTTTCCTCGGCTCGATCGAAGTACTACTCGGTTACACGTTACATCGACCACCGGCACTCGCGTCACGTATCAAGATCCATTGAGAGGCAAAAATGGGTGCCAATCAGTCAACGCGGAACGAGCCTATTCCTGGCGAAGAAGGTAAGTGCCCTTTCTCTGTCGAGCGTGCGTTTATCGTTTAATTTTGACGCGAATAAACGGAGCATGAAAATATTCGAACATTTATTGGAACGCTTTCGCATGTTTGCAATATCGAGACATTGTCATAATTACAATGACAAATGAATGAAAATGAATGTAGAAATTTCATCTAACGGGCATAATATATAACGTGAAAGCTCTTCTATTGTTCGGATACATCTATAATATAAGTTTCGATTATTGTCAAAATCTTATTATCGATTTGTTGGTTTGTTAGAAGCTTGGAAATTACTCGTAGAATTCGTATCAATGTTTTATCAAAATTCAAAGATGAGAGTCTACTATGCTTAAGAAATCGTTTTCTTTCTTGAATTTCAATATTCGCAATAAATGCTACCACGATGGAACGACTTCTCCTGGGAGAACAGATCGCTTGGAGTTAAATAAAGATTTCAGAAGATACACTTCGTCTTTGTCTTTGTCTTTAATTGGAGATATTTAAAAAAAAGTCATGTCAAGAATTTGCTAGTTTAACGTGAAAGAAACCAGTTGCACTGGGATTCAATTAAATCTACCGATTGCTCCTTTCAACGTCTTTTAATTTCTTCAACGGATCAATTTCTTCAACGGATTTTTGAAATCGCTCGAAACGAAAATTTCGAAGACGACTGTCTCTGTAGACTTAATTAGCAGAAATTGAGGAAATCATTTTACCGTCACGAAGCGGTACACGGTAATTGCATCTGGCACATCAGACGTTGACAGCCAATTTAGATCATGCATTTGCGTGATCGTTGGCATGTTCGCGACGCGGAAGATTGAAAGTCATTCAAATTGAAACGATTTTAAGAGGAGGGGACAACAACAACAACAACAACAACAACAACAACAACGTTGAACTTCTCTATTACTGGTAAACTTCATCGTCTAGTTTATACAACTATCGCGCGAGTTCTGGCGCGCAGTCTGAACAACTTTTCATTTAATTGGTCCTTTGGGGACAACATCGTGGCTTTGTACTACAATACTACGTTATAAATCTCCGATTATTTGCCGGTTCTACGCCGGTGAAACGGGATTTCGCGGAAATCCGTTTTGTTTGCTTTTTCATTCCCAAAGCTCAGTAAACGATCCTCTGTTGTTAATTCTACGTCGTTTCTCGTTTCAGTGAACTTCGATCACTTTCAAATCCTCCGAGCCATCGGGAAAGGAAGCTTCGGAAAGGTACGAGAGAAATAAACTTTCGTCTGTTAGCATTAGAGGCTCTTATTTCGGTTGCATGCAAACACACCACGTGTGCTTGCACGTGTAACAAATGAATCCCTGTAATCTTCGCGTGATTTCTATACTATACTATACTAGAAAGTATGTGCAACGAAACACGTGTATTCAAAAACGAATTCTTCGTTTTTTTTAATAAATGTGTATTCTATAAAGTGCGAATGTTCAAAACCGCAATCTCTCACTAATTATTGCGCGTTCGTTCCTTTTCTTTCGAATCGTGAAAATTCCCATTTTTCCATGGGAATCGGTAATCCCTTTGAATAATGGAGTTAATGCACGGATTATCGTGCATGATATTAAATTAAAATACGTCATTCATTTGAAATTCAAGCGTTTAAATTTCAATATTCGCATTGAGATTTTTACGCGTTGAAATCATCCGGAGCGAGAACTTTTCGATTCGAAAACGTGTGTTTTAATTCGAAATTTTTTTCAAGCTACACACTACTCACGTATAAATTGAGAACGACAACCATTTTCTAAAGCACGATTCGAATCCGATCTCTCGGAAAGTACAAATCTCTGTACGGTATGAGACATTAGTATTCATATCGCCAAAATCTTATATCCATTTCCAATTATAACATAAAGCTCCATTTATCTGAATTCTATTTGTTCCAGCATATTCTCGTTTATGTAAATGAACTTCTGTCGGTGCCACTCGTTCAAATTTCTGTCATCTGGATGAGAAATTATGATAATGGCGACAATCGACGAACTTGCGTTACACGAGTTAACTATTCCCGACGGATTCGAACAAATAGAATTCTACTCTAGAAGGAAACGTGAACGTTTCTCCTTCTCGTAATTTATCCATCACGTGTTCGCAATGTGTTTCTTTGATTGACGGGCAAACGACTTATTGAATTTTAAAGTGCAATACAAGATGAGTGTTAAATTTTTGAACATGAAATTGATGACACATATTACATTCCGTTGTACTTCGAAACATGTGAAAATATATAAAATGTAATAAAATTTAAATAACAAATCTCTATTTTTTAAATTCTTTTTTGCAAAAAACGCGAATTTACATTGAAACCCATAGCACGCACTTGTATTATTTTTTACGAAAATTCGATCAGTACCCTTTTGGCCAGAGATTTCACAATGAACTGAACTTCTCAGATCGTTGTTCATAAACGTACGATTGATATTTAACGCTCAAGAAACAAATGACTTACTTTCACAAATTCAATAGTGGTAGAATTTAAAAAATTTTAAATTTATTTTAAAAAGATAAATTTAAAAAACTGTGCAACATCATCAACTTCTCTATACTTCTCTTCGACTTATAATCGTGTTAATCCGAATGACTCAATTAGCATTTATGTGCATGTACCTTCACAATTCGCTACCAATTCTTAAATCACGCCTCTCACGTCAAAAACGTCTCTATTCGTCCACCTATTTTTTTCCTATTCATTGACCTCGATCAATCCCAATATAACAGAAACTCCGTAGCTCACGTGACAAATCCAATCCATTTTCGATCGACAACAACATCCATTCTCTGTTAATCTCGAATCATGTCAACTTTCTTTTCGCTGCAAGCGTCCATCATCACTCCGGTACACGCGGGCTTTATAATCGAGCAACAATTGCCTGGAGGCGGCCTCGTAATTCACCGCTCATCCAGTAACCAGCAATTAATTATTTCTTAATAGGTGTGCATAGTGCAGAAACGGGACCGTACCGGAAACATGTACGCGATGAAGTACGTTCACAAGGGTGAGTGCGCGTTGCGTGGCGCGCTGAAGAACGTCGCGCGTGAAGTGGAGATTCTGTCGCAGCTGGAACACCCCTGTTTGGTGAACCTGTGGTTCAGCTTCCAAGGTAAGCTAATCGTGCCGGTACTTCTCGAATACCACGAACAAGCCCAACGTTCTACCATCCTCTCGTCTCGTTAATATCGATTTTCCCATGACGAACGGCGCTAAGGGCATTAGGCGAATTAACGATCGACGATCTTTCTTCGTTGGTTTCCCCCTCGTTTTACACTTGTTTCGCTTGCTTCCACTGTTAACCGTGAAATTGGGAAATTGTATAACGGTTAACGTGATAAAATAGAGCTACGCGACGCCGGGAAATAAAAGAGAATTTACGCGAGTAAATTCCACTCTCTTTCTCGAATATTTCTCTCCTTTCGTGAATTGTCGAAAATATTATTCTTCGAAAAAAAAAAAATATATATATATATATATACATTTAAATATATTTGTATATCTAAAGATATGTATTTTCACTAGATTTTCACTAGATTTTACTCGTGTAAACTTTAATTAATTGTGTCTAAGAACGAAAGTTGTAATAACAATAGTTTTATTTTTCAAAATTGTTAGAAGCATTACCTTATTATTGTTTATTGAATTATAGGATTATAAAATTTTGAGCACGTTTAAGTTAAAATTTAGTCCTTTGTATACACTTAAATCGTAATTAATTATATCTAAAAAAACGAGAGTTACAATTTTAATATTTTTATTTTTACGAATATTCTAATATATATATATATATATATTAGAATATTCTTTTTTTTTCAAAAAAACTGTGTGTTTCAAAATTTTGAGCGGCAATCTACAAATGTTAATCGAGTTAAACTCGTTCATTTCAGACGAGGAAGATCTGTTCATGGTCTCCGATTTACTGCTTGGCGGCGATCTGAGATATCACATCCAACAGGAGGTGGTCTTCTCCGAGGAAAGCATAGTGCTTTTCGTTGCCGAGATTGCTCTGGCCCTCGATTACCTGCAGAGTCACAAAATCGTACACCGTGACATCAAGCCCGATAATATTTTGTTGGACGAAGAAGGTACGTGGCAGCCATTTGCCATAAAAGATTCAGCCAGACGTTCGCGTTTCTTTTGCATCGACCACGATCGATCGACGCTCCAACGATCTCTATTCCGGCTGCGCGAAATAATTCAGGAATTCGTTCCGAAATCTCTTGCCTCTCGAAGGAGGAAATCTCCCGTAATGCCGGGGGAAATGTTGAAAGCAGGGAACAATGGGGAACCTAACCGATTTGCAAGCGTCGCGATCGTGTAACCATCCTTGAGAGCAGAAGCTTGTCGAGGATGCTCCTCTATTTCTTCGCGAAAATCACGGCAATTTGCAAAATTGGGAGGATATCGTTTCCACAGTTTAATCTCCTTTTAACCAACGAGCAATTTTAAAATTCGGTGGAAAGCCCGAATCGAATTTAACAAGAGGTCGGTCGCTTTTAAGGGGAATTTTACAGAGCGCGTTAATTCTGCCCAGGTCAACGAATTAAGACCACTAAAATTGCAATTTTGTTTAAAAAAAAAAAAAAAGAAAAGAAAAAAGAAATGAAAAACGTTGATAGAATGAAAAACGATGGAATGGTCTTAATTCGTATATATATATATATATATATATATATATATATATATATAAAATAGCAACGTATAAGGTGCAACTATTGGGACTGTATTCAGTAAGTTAAAACATAAATTACCATCAGATTTAATGAATTTCAGTTACACAAAAGTCCGTTTTCTGCTTAGTTAAGTCAATAGTGGACATCGGTTATTGTAAATTACACGAAATGCCGAAACTATCGCACTATCGACTGGCGCAGAAATTATTATTAAAACAACAGCCACGCCCGCGAACTGACCAAAGCACGTTCTCGTATTCGAGATAATACGAATTACGTTATGCTGGTTCCATTCCTGTGAACTATAAATGCATTACTCTCGCTGCAAATTTCCTGATACGTATTTAAATCGCGGTCAACAGGCTTTCTATTGATTTATTCCACGAAATATTAACCAACAAGGAATTACCTTTACACGCTATACCGAGGGACTAAAGAATTTAGAATGTAATTCACGACTGGTAGCGTATCGTTGATATTTGTTAATCCTCCGTTTTGTCGCGAAGATTAAACGAAGGTTCAAGAATTGGAACGTATGAAAGTAACATAATAAGAAGTAAGTACAAGAAATATCATGCAAGTGAAATTAAAATTTTGAAAATAATTTGAATTTATGATATCGTATTAATCGAAGTTCTATCTAATTCGAGGAATTATTTGAATTCAAGTAATCTGGTTTTAGTTTGAACGAAACTTTACAGTAGTGTATTGTCATATATTGATCTTCGTATATCTTTGCATTTTTCATTGTTTTTCTATTACAGTAAACTATAAATAAATAGCGTAGAGATACTCGCCAGAATTAAGATCTCGAAAAATAATTTAAGAAGTTCTCTTACGTTCGTTAAAAACTTAAGATCGTTCAAGCGTATATTATACTCGGGAAATCACTCGGATTTCTTTATTTCTACTTTCTGAACGAGACTTCACAGCAGTAAATCTTCGTCTCTCTTTGCAATTCCGTTGTTCCTTTTCTACCTTTTGTTGTTCCTTTTGTTCAGTAAAGTAAAGCTCCGCCACGTGCAAGTTTTCTTAAGACACGCTAATAAAAAGTATAGAACTATTAGAAACATTGTTGGAAGAGGGGAGAAAGCGAAATAACAGCCGGTGCAATAGAACAGAGCGAAAAAGAAGGATGAAACTCGATAGTGAGAAAGTTGAGAAACACAAGGATACATAACATCGACGCCAGCGAAGTTTACATATTAACATTGTAGAGAAATGGCCCGTCGAACAATCAAATTTGTTACTCGAAATAATTAGATTACCGAATGACTTTATCGTTCGCCGACGTGTCCAATATACTTAGAAGCTTCGTGTACTACTTGGGGGAGGGGGGGATGTTTTATTATCACTGGAACACGTCCACGAGCTCATCAAGCTTATGAAAATAATGAAAATGTAGTTGTCTCTTTCTGTTATTCTATAAACTGTGCCACAAAATTACGAAGCCATGTATAATATCATAAATTCACAATTAAAATTCAACCTCTATGGGAAATCGCCACTATAGCGTAGTTAACTCTAGAGTTAAATCTACTTAATTTACGTACGATCGCCACTTTTTTTACGACGAAAAAAAGTCGATATACGAATATCCACCACGTTCGTTTCGCACGTTTTTTTCAGATATAAGAGGATATAACTACGAAACGAAGTCAGACAAGATTTCGGTTTGCATAAACTTTTGTATTTTTTTCGTATTCTCCCACTCTCTCTCTCTCTCTCTCTCTCTCTCTCTCTCTCTCTGTCTTTCTCTATCGAAAATTTCCAACTATAACGAACATATTTTCCGTGCGGCGTATTACCAAAATTCACGCTGCATTTAATTCATGAAACTTCTCGAGAGCGAAGATCGACGAATAGCCTCGGATAAAGACGTGTACTCGGCGTAAGGAACAGCGTATGGAAATGTTCTGTTGAACATTCGAACGAGGTCCGGTACACGTATAATTCAAATCCGCAAATCTCTATTCTATAGCACGATAGCCTGAAAGGCTTATGTGCACGTAGCTGAAATGTACGGTTCCGTAAATTCGTCTTGAGGCCTTGTTCTCGAACGCGTTACCGGTTACATTTCATATGAACGAAAGCGAAGCAAACGAGGACAAAATGCGGATGGAAACGAGTACAGACGATACACCAGGTGATTACTGGCAGAAAAATGCGGGGAACACGTAGCCTGGTTGAAAGAAAAGAAAAAACGTCGGATTTAAATTAAAAGCATTCGACGTGCTTGGAAAGGGACGCCTATCCTTTTTTAATTAGCGACATTTAGCGCTGCACGTTCGTTGAATATATATATATATATACACATAAACTCGACGTTGAGTTAGATACAACGTTGATGGACAGTATTCGAACGTCGCAGACGAGAGTACATTTGCTTCGTTTGCATATCAACCGAACCGTTTACGTTTGGTCTCCGCGTTTCCACGTTTCCACGGACAAGCAGATCAATCGAACAACCGATAGACTCGATTAAAGTAAATTCGCGAACGTTGGAACATTTCTTCATCGATGATTTTGCAGCTGCTCGATCAGATTTTCAACACCATGATTCTGGAATTTACATTGATGCCGGGCGAACGGGTCTCTCGATAATATTTAATATTACATAGCGATGGAATAAATGGAGATAGATAGAAAAGGAGAAAAATATTCGAGTTATCTTAAAAATTTTCTGTTGTTAATAAGAGCAAAAAAAAAAAAATCTAGATTGAAAAGTTTCATATACACGGTACTGTAAGTCTGTGACTGAAAGTCTGTAAAATCTGTGTATTGGTTATCACGAAAGTTTATCATTTAGTTCAAAGATCTTCGAATACTTTTTATTTTTAACATTTATCTCTGATAATAAAATTTTTAAATTGTATACACTTTACGAATTATTTATACTCTAAAATTCATATTATTTAACTTTTCGAATTTTGAAACAAATACATACATACGATATATTTCCTAAGACGTGGATGCATGTATATGAAAAGTGACTCGAAACAACACATTTTGTTCTTACCAATAATTCCTATTGGACCAATACTAAAGTTCCAAGCGCAACCAATACCCACGAGCACGAAAAACCTTTGTTTTGTGAAACCTTTGTCTGCGATAAGACTGACAATTTATTATTAAACAAAAATGTTGGAAATTGCCCGTTGAAATGATATTTGCGCTTGAAATTGACGTCGACGATGATTAAAGCGCACAGATTGTACGGTTTTCTCTCAGAAACTGTGGCTAGACTCGAACAGTTCCTTGATTGCAACAAATCGTCTTCCATTTCATACGATAATTTCAATGGAAATATGAATCCGTATTTCACACTGAATGAAGGAACCATCCCCTATTTCATTCTAGTATTTCGTCATCGACCAATGTGCCACAGACTCGTGGCCTGGAAATCAATAACATTTACCTGTACAACGCTACATGATAATATTCGCAATTCAGTTCAACAATAGTTTATTCTTGATTGGTTCGAAGTTATGTTTCGATATATATATATATATATAAAACTTCGAACCAATCATATATATATTTTTGATAAAATTTTAATTTGAAATAAAAAAGACCTTACTTTCTCTGCACTTAATAGATAATGATAATAAGTAATAAATTTCTTTGTAGTTAAGAGAACTTATAGTTTTGAGATGAATTGTTAATAAAATAATAAAGCATAAACGTTTCGAATTAGGATTTTTAGTTTGTCAACAACAGTAACGAGAAGAAAAACATTAAATATTCCTTAGGAAGAATAAGTTTGAAACATTCTCTTCATTAAGCCTCTGTTGCCTCGTTTCGACATGTATGGCACAATTCCTAAGTTTAATGACAGTTCCTCGCGCAAAGTTCGCGAGTTGAATACGGACACGTGATCCTTCATCAAAAATTGATGTTTTTATTAAACTGTCAACTACTTTCTCTTGAAAAAATGACAAAGAAACAGACAAGACTTTGAAGTCCGAGTTGAATGAAACTCGAGGATTGAAGTTCAAGAAGTGGTTCGCGAAAAAGGGAAACGGATTGAAAGATCCTAATGAAGTTCAGGAACAAGTAGCTCGTATGATGATGTTCAATTTCACGGATGACAAACTAAATATAAATTTGCTCGTCTAACTTTACGAAAGTAAAGACGCTGATTAAAATCGTCGTTCTGATAATATTAATTTGGCTGGTGGCTAGTCGAAACTTCGAACAACCTCACATCTCAAAGTTATTATTACATATCTTCGTTATTTCTGCCGTTGTACGAAAATTCTTCGTGTTTTCCATAGATTGACTTCGTCGATTAACAATTTCTATCATCTATCAAAAGCAGATTATCAACCTCTTAACTAGATGAAATTTCATTCCGAGAAAGGGTTCTTCTAAGGAAGGTATAGCGATGGAGAACCACTTGTGATTGCTCATCAAAGGTCAAAGAACGGCTACAATAGAGAACCGCATTATATTCCGGTGACGTAGTAGTCCGCAGATCCGGTCATTTTCCTCTCTTTCTTTCTCGTTCTCTCTGTCCATTAGTCGCGACAACGAACAGGGCTGACTCAGCCCATAAATAATTTTACACTTTCCATTCGATCCCCGAGGTCACGCGCTCTGGAAATTTTACATTACCTTTCGCCCTTTGACAGAACCGCCATGAAAAAGTGCTCCTGTTTTACGAATCATTGCAAAAGCTTAGGTACTACGTACACGTTCCACGATAAAAAAAAGTTCGAAAGGTGATTCAGTTAAATGAAATTCAATTTTACAACGCGAGATTTCCATACCCGTCGGGGAGAAATTTTCCCTTTCATTACGTGGCCACGTGTGAATTGATTTTCCTTCAGCTCCGAGGAACACACATCTGCGAGTCATTTTTCTCAAATTTTTACACGCGAGAAATGGTCAGCGTGTGCTTTTAAGTTTAAAGGAGAATCTATTTTGCAATCTACTTCATGTACTTTCATTGCGAAGTGACAAGCGGAGAATTCTGTGAAAGAATTTCAAAAAGCTGCGAGCTTTTCCTCCACATTTTATAATCGAAATGTGGTAACAAAACTTGAACGAAACAAATTTGATTTTAACTCGTTTTATTCGTTTCTTTAGCAAAAGATTAGCTATTTACTCCCGTTTATGAATTAATCTATGGAAATTAATCAATGAAATGGTTGTTACAAATAGATCATTTGATCATCTTTCCAATGGTGTATCGATGAAATACAATAACGAAGCAATAAATATTTTCAAAGTCTGGCAATATCTGGTAATTTTCAAGTTGCACGTTGCTGTAGAGTCAAAGGGGTTGAAGCAACAAGAGAGACAGACAACGTCAGAGAAATGAACCGTTCGATGGCTTCTCAGTAAAAACAACTCGTCCAAGGACCCTGATACTAACCGAAGAAGGGTAACCCTAATTTCCTGCTGCATTTACCCGAGACAGCTGTTTGTGCTTCGAAATTGCTTCTGCATTATTTAAAATTGCCAGCGCCGCGTATCGACCCTCGCGTTTCATCTCACCCGCTATTTCCGTCTCTGTCGTTCATGAAAACATCATAGTGTACATGTCGCGCGCGATATATACTATTTTCAACCCTTTCATCGCCCCAGGCTTCTAAAAATTCCTTGTAAATTGCAAAGGAACAGAAGTCAGAGTCAACAGCCCATCGGTAGACTGTTGTTCTATTCGTTCGCGAAATTTATCCACATTGTTCTATCGACAATCTTTCCGTTCGTTTCACCGATCTTTTTAATTTTGAGACACGTGACTTGATACTTGATTGTAATAGAGCCGAGTGACTCGAGTATCGAGGAAGGAAAGAAAATCCTCGAGTTACGAAGGTTTCGTCGAATACTATGGAAGATTTAACAAACGAAAAATTCGATTTAGAAATTTTACTCGACTAATTAATTTCTCAAGCTTCTTCCGAATTCAAGTTCTAGAGATAAAATATATCCTAGATATGTGTACGAGTAATTTTTCAAGAAAATCTTGCAAACGTCTGTGTTAACATTTGAGAAAGAGGAAAAATTACAAAAGGCGAAGAAAAAAGAAGAAAAGGAAAGAAGAGGAGAAAGAGGAAAAAAATAGAAAGAGAAAGCAGTAAAAGAGAAAGAATAATAAGAAAAGAATTAAATTAAAAAGGAACTTAGGAAAGAAAAACAAAGAAAGGAAGAGAAAAGAACAAAAAAGAAAAGGAAGCAAAAATTTATCTGCATTGACCTGATGTCGTTTATATGCTGCCAGTATTTAAATAGACGTCACTCTGTGAGCGCACACCTTGATTGATATTTTCCACTCATCTGTTCTGAAACTTCATATTTCTTCCCTATCTTCTGGTGAAACATTCGGTTAACATAAAAATTCCACGCAGAGGGTCCTCGTCGTAAAGGATCCGAGATATTCGACCCTTAAAATTGATCGAAATCATGCGTGTGACATCGTTCACGCCGTGTGACAGGTGATGATCGTCGACGATCACCAGCTGACGATTAATCAAATTCGTGCTATTATTCGTGGCATAATTTAAAGGAACAAAAGAAAGATAGTAAAATCGTAATCGGGAAAGGAAGAACGACGAAAATGGTCGTTCAGTCACGTCAACTTTCAATCCCTCGTGAATGTAAACCGTCGAATTATAAGCTTACTGTTCTGCATAGGACACGCGCACGTGACGGATTTCAACATCGCGACAGTACTGGAGGATGGAGAATTAGCTACGTCGATGTCAGGAACAAAACCGTACATAGGTATGAATTAATTTTACGAGTATGTACTCTGATTGAGCCGCTAGATTGACTCTATTAATTGAGCGTAAAATACACCGGGAAATAATTAATTTTGAGCCTTGCGAGTAATAACTTTCTACGATCGTGATGATCAATAATCGAATGATTTTAGATGCAATTAAGCAATTAGGCAATTACCGACGATAACATCGTGCTTTGACGAATGTAAACCAAAGATTGACCAATGTAAAATCATACTTGAATTTCTATATTTTAATTTTACTCTCGATTTCAGTAAGCGGAAAGGAAGATTTTAAAAAAAACTTCAAGCATGAAACGAGAAATCATTTGCACACCAATGAGACTTCTTTAATGTATATTTTGTTCAAATGGTAGATATTTGTTATTGTTAGAGAAATATTACGTTAGGTTGAAAATAACTGTAAAAATATAGCGGTTAATTAAACTAAGTTAAATTATTGTCTTTCTTCGCTTATTATATCGAAAGGCGAAAGCTTGGTCGATACTTGTCATTCATAATGAAAAATATCAAAGATATGAAATGTTTGAAGAGACTTACCATGCGTAAGATCTTTTTCTTTCGTTATCCCCGCATTACATCAAATACCTCTTGGAATATTATCCTGGCATAGCTCCGGAAATTTACATGTGTTCCTGCGAGGAATACGGTGTTCTTGGTTACGGTTTCGCCGTGGACTGGTGGAGTCTGGGAATTCTTGCTTGGGAAACTCTTGCCGGAGAACGTCCTTACCCTCTTTGCTCCACTACGACGCATAGAGAGGCTTTACTGATCCTTCAGGTAAAATTGTCGATAAAATCTTCTCGTACATTCTCTCCTCAAGAATGCTACTGCATGTGTTTTACAATCCATTCTTTAATACATTTTCATAGTAGCCTTTTTCTTCTTCTTCTTTTTTTTTTTTTCTTCTTTTAAACACTCTACACGTATTTCGTTTTGTTCGCCCCTTTTAATACGCCACAGGATATTCCTTCGAAAAGAGAATATTGCAGGATTAAAAATATCGAAACTATCGGTACACCTTCAAATGCAAACACAATACACCGATATTGCAAGCTTGAAAATGTTTGAAAGGAAAAAAAAAAAGCTTTGAACGATATTCTTTTCTACGTTAAGGAAGTAAGACCAACCGTCCAAAAATATCGATGAAATTCGCGAATATTTTTGTAGGTAATTATTAATTGAAAAGTTCAATCTTTTTAAGTAATAAAGTATAAATTTCAACTTTTAGATTGCTCACTCTCAAGAACTTTTCATCTAATGATTGTCTTGCGCATTTATCAAAAAATTTCTAAAAAATGCAAGATTATAGTAGTCTTAATAGTTAATTTAGTACAATTTTTTAATCGAAGTCCTAATTTTTTTAATTATATTCCTAAAAATACATATTTGCGCGAACAGCGATTTTTTTAACCAGTGACGTTGATCTATCCCTTAATCCTCGAAGCTTCTCAGCTCTCGAGTACATGTATGTTGAAACGAAAGGAACGTTCTTCAGAAAGAAAGACCGACACCCGCTGACTGGAGTTCCACTATCTGCGAACTCTTGGACAGATTGCTAACCGTGCCACCGGGCGCGCGGATATCAACGCTCAAGGAGCTGAAGCAAGTGAGCGCGATGAGAGAACTCGACTTTGACAAAGTGTTGAACAAGCAGATAAAACCGCCATTCATGCCGCCGAAAGATCACCTGAACTGCGATCCGACATTCGAGCTAGAAGAGATGATCATCGAGACGAAGCCGCTGCACAAAAAGAAAAAGCGTCTAGCGAAGCAAAGGTAAGCGGATTCCAGAGAATAAAGAGTTAATTGCTAGATTCCAGCTAGACTAGATGCGATATCGTATGATCTTGCGAAAGGAAATTAACGTCAAAGATGTCGATCTGAGCCTCGTCCTCTTCCTCCAATATTCATCTTTCTCGGTGAATCATCGTTTTTTCCCGGGGAAAATTCCCCGCGACTTTTCTCTTTATTGAAATAATAAATAATTGATTGTTGAATTAGAGAATTATATAAAGATCGAACGAAAATAGGAAATGCAAGAGGAAAATAGAAAGAAAAACAAGAAACTAGGAGGACAGGAAAAATTCTAGCTTAGAAAAAAAGCTTATAACTAAAAGAAATCGAAAACTTCAAATCTAACTTCCTCATAAGTATATCCATCGTTTTACGCCTTTCTATTTCGTTCATTTCTCTGCCATATAATCTCTGCCATCCAGTTATAATTACAATCGTAATTCGTATGCATCGTGGAATATTCATTTAGATATATATATATATATATATATATATATATCATTCAGATATCTCCGTATAAAGCGGGCGATATCCTTATTATCAGCGATTTTCCATCAGTGGTTTTCCATTTGACAAAGAGAAATAGAGTGCTTGCTTGATTTCCGGCGTTGTCGTGCGCAGATCTCTGAAAGTCGATCATCTGCCTGAGGACACGGCGGTTGGGCTCGCGGAAGGCGCCGCAGGACCGAGTGTCGATCTCAGAAGATTAGCATTCATCCCAGAATACCGAGTTTACAACCGTGAACGCGAAATGGAGAGACAGGAAAGGGAAAAGAAGGAGAAACAGTGGGAAGAGGATTTGAACACTGCCATGAAGGGTGCCGAGGAAAGGCTGAAGTGAGTTAAACCGCTCGTCTAATTACCGCTCTGCTCCGTCGCAATTGTCGTTTCTTTTTACTCTGTTTGTCTCTCTCTTTCTCTTTTTCTTTCTCGTGAGAGACGAAGGATAGAGGTAATTCTGAGGTAGCCAAGAGGGAATTTAATAAGTGAGGTAAATGAGGTTTTGTGATTGAAGATGATGGTTCGTGCAAGCTGTGCAGGAAGATAATCGCAGACGGATTTTTCGTTGCGCGGTAAAGAAAAAAGGAAAAGAAGAAAGAGGAAGAAGTGAATTACAACGAATGTTCATTTATCAATTGAAAGAGGTATGAAATTAAGTGGAACGGAAAGAGAGCGAAGAGGTTCGTGAAGATATTTAATTTCAACGTAGATACCTTGCTGCTTTTCCACATTCCTTCGTAATGTAATAAGGATGATTAATAGTGTATAATTCGGGAAGGTTTATCGCTAGATCTCAACTCACCGACGTGGTCTTTCTCTTACAGCCTCTATCAGAAAGATTTTACTACCAGTGGAGAGGATAGTAAATTTTGAATTAGCCACTGGGATCACGGGGCGCGATTCTCGTATAAAGTTCTCTGAATAAACGATCGACGCTTTTCAGCGATCTTTACATATTTAAAGTGGTGATAGAAGGAAAGCCATCGATCCGAAGGAAGCGTATATATCTGCCTATACATACCAGACTATAAATTCCACACCGAGGAAAAAGTTATAAACGTTCCTTCGAAGTTTCAAACTCGCGATACATTTGGAGCACAGCCAACTGCAACAAGAATTGAGCTCTCCGGCATACAAAGCACGAATCGTTCGGCTGATATCCTTCAAATTCTCGATACAAAAGCTGTTTTTCTCTTTTGTTTCCAAAATTACAAAAGTCATAGCTTTGAAGTCTAAAAGATTTCTTTTACTTGACGTTACTTAATGTTCTTCACGTGGGCGCTGTCATTCAGTATTTGTAATTATTTGCAATTTCTGTTTTTTACAATTTTTTTTTTGTATTTACAACTGTTTGAATATTTAGAACTGTTGCGATTTTGACATGATAATTGCAGAACGAAACAACAGCCGGTACAGCGAACAGGAAATCGGCTGAGCGTCTCTACAACCAGCGTGAAAACGCGCATAAGCGCATCGCCGAGGCAAGGAAGGCGCGCTAGCACTGTAACTTCGTCGGATATCGACTACATCGACGCAAGTCCCGAGCCTTCCACATCGTAAATTTCTCCTGAACAATTTCTTGTGCACGAAACATGAACGTTGACGTGTATTCTCGGCAAGAACATTCTGAACAGTGATCGTTATTGAAAGACGTTCAGTCCCCGATTCGTAGAGTATCGAAGTACTTATTTAAGAAAGTTGGCTCACGATCGTAGTAAATTGATCTTGTCTTTCGAATGACGCATTCTTCAGTCCAATGGCTGTTAGAAGATAATGTGATAATAATCGTGAATTCAATAAGAGTAAGATCACGGAAAATTTAAGATTTCTTTCACCTTCTTTCTTTTTTCAGTCTTGTAACAGATTGATAAAGATGATATGAAGTATGGAAAAAGAAAATCACAAAGAAATTTTAACGTAAATTTCTAGATAATGATTCTCTACGAATAATTTTTCAAAGAAGAAAAAAAAAAATATTAACTCGTACCTCAAGCGATTGATCTCACGCCGCTTCTTGATCCCTCTTAAGGGAAAGCGTATCGTTTATTTTTGTAAAGAACGAGAAAAAAAGGAACACACTCCCCGACCAAAGTGAAGCCTTTTAAAGAGCATTTTACCAAATCGAAAACTTAATGGAAGAAAAGAGGATGGCACACGCTCCTTTCTTCTTCCTCGAACTCGCCTTTCTTCAGAAAATTCAAGCGAGTATACGGTACCAAGAAATATCCGGAACAACCTACAACTCACTCCTCACTTTAATACATAGTTGGTATATGCTGCTTAACTTCCCTTTTAGAAAGTTACAGAAGTTCGTGTAGTCTCAGATCCGATAAATTTTGTAATGTTAAAATTAAACTCGTAAGCTCGTAGAAGTATAAAAACAAGAATCGTATCGATCGAATTCTTTAGTAAATTACGATTAACTTTGTCAGGCGTCGTTTCTCATACCTTTCATTCATATTCTTGACAGATGATACATACCTGCCATCGTTTTGCATATACCTCGAGTCTTGTTATTAACAATCATTCCTCTGATAATCAACCGACGAACACCAAGAATAATGTAATTTTATAAATATAGCCATTAAGAAAGAAACATACGTTGTAACGTGAAAAATTAAAAAATAATTAAAGGATAATCGAACGACTCGAATATTATCTATCCCTGTTTTCTCTGTGTGGCTTGTTGATTTTACAATGTGTTCCTTTCAAATCAGATCAGATTCCCTTTTTTCAGTCCACGATCTATCATCGTACAAGATGAACATTTGAAGAGCGAATAGACAAGAGAGAAAGATAGTATGCAATTCATGTCACGAAATTCTCGACACTGTTTGTAATTGCTATTTAACAAAAAAAGAATTCTAAATGAACATCTAATATTAAACTAGAACGCGACCATCTAAAGAAGGAGTGTTAAATAATCGATAATAGCGGCGCCGATTCGCGATAGATAAAGAAAATGAAATAACGCAGTTTAGTTTTTCCTGTTTTCTTTTTCAACAAAAGAACTCTTTCATTTATGATTAATTAACGATCAAAAGAACTATATAGTATAGATGAAGAAAAGAACGATTCGTATTCTTGGTTTATAGTGGGATAAAATCTTAAAAAATGTTTATATCAAAATAACGATAAGGAAAGATTAACACAAAAAATTACGTTTACTCGATATACTACTACGGAAAACATAACGATAGTAAGTATAAAGATAAGAGTGTGTGTTATCAAGACGAGATTCAGAGAAAACTGCAAAACAAACATTGGCGAAGATAAATTTAATTCGAGAATGCAAATTTTTATCGATGTTATGGGCAGACTTCTCTTTACTTCGATTAATAAAATGAAAATTTTGTACAGTCTTTACATAGGTGAATAAACAAGATTATAAGTTCATATTTTCTATTTATTTATTTGTATCTTAATCGATAGAATAGATTTGAGAAGAAAAACAAATGAAATAAAGAAAAATGAAATTCTAAAAAAATTTATTAATTAATTTATTATCCAGTGTCACGAACTTCACAGAAAAATTTGACTAGCAGATTCTTAATGTGGTACAATTGAGATAATTATACAAAATTATACGAAATTTCTATTTCTTTCTCCATACATTCGCGTATTAATAATTTCTATGAAAGCATTAATAATGAAGAAATTAATAACTATTAACTGGTAAAAATAATAACGACCTATATTTTTGTTCTAAGAATAATTAATCATATTTATTAATATCACAAAAGTATTGCCATTATTTTGGCTATTATACTCACATTACTGTTAGGTATCTCTCTTTATTATCTGATTTTTGGAAAATCATGTGCCTATAAAGTACAACGGTATGAAAATTGCATATCTATATCTGCTCTTAATGAAAATATCCTTTCAGAAAAATAGAGTATCTAATAAACAAAAAATATTGGTTTTATTTTCACATGCTCCCTGTGTAATTCATAAATTAGCTAACTAACATATCATTGTCAGTCTGTAATGTCAGATAAACGTTATCAATTGTAGATATACATCTTACATGAGTATCTTCATGTGATATATTTTGCAAGGAAACATTTAAATTATTTTTAGTGTTAAATATCTTTTACGTGATCACAGTAAACGTTATTTGAATTATCAATTATTAATATCATAAGCTAACATACAATATTAATATATTGATAAAACAATATTTGTATAAATATTGATTTCAACATAAACCTGACACAATTTCCGAACTATTAGTTTTTATATGAGTTTTTGTCCCATATAAATTATCAAAAATAAGTTGATCCAAATTAAATATCTCAATGACTGATAATTATACAAACTTAATTTGTTATATATAACACACACACTATTTTTCACTTATTGTTTATACAAAATACATTGTAAATTATCTATAAAGTTTTATATACTTTGATCTTTATAAACAACCATCAATTTACAAAGTTAGCAGACAAGCATATTTACAAAAAATATGCGTCGAATACTAACAGGTATTTTACAATTACTTAGAATAATTCATATTATTCTAAATCATTGCGCATTTTCTAAAATTTAAGTTTTTTAAACCGAAGTCATATCTGTGACTTCGATTCTAGATATTGGTTTAGCAGGTTCTACTATTATGAAGTCACGCGCGTTAATATTTTCAGTAGATTCCACTCCAATACATAGTTGTTGCAAATTTGCCATTATTGAATCAACTTGTATCGGTTTATCTGGCAAATCATTATTCTTTCTCAATTTATTGAAGTGAAGATAACAAATACCTCGATGTCCTAACCAAGTTATTTCATTTGGTTTAATACCACGCTCTAACAAAGCATTTTTCAAATCACGTATTCTGGCACCGGATGAAATATTTGATAATTTTAAGGAAAATTCTACCTGAGATTTAGACTTTAATTTTAGATTTTTGCGACGTTGCTGTATATTCTTATCATTTCTTTCCATTTTCTCCTAGAATATTAGAATAATGTACATTAGTATAATATGTTTTATACATACACATTATTGCAATATTTCTTACCTCTACAACGTTAGAAAATACATTATTGTCTCTTGAATTGACCTTATTAAATGTACGTTTTTTAACAAGAAAACGTGTTTTTACTTGTTTCTCTTCTTCTTCGCCAATATTATCATCATTTAAAATAATCTTTTTTGTCTTGAAACGTTTCTTATTTTTTACATAATTAGAACGATAAGTTTTTTGTGTCTCTATATCCGAATCCTCTTCTTTCAAAGTTACTACTTTGCCTTCTCTAAAAAAAAGCACAACTATTTACATAGAAACATATAACATCGATTATATATTTTAATGCATACTTTTCATCAATTTCTCTTAATTGCTGTAGTACAGGCATAGATTTGATTCTTCTTTCACTAAGCATATGCCACATAATACAACTAGGCTTCTTTAATTTTGGATTTACTATTATTGTTTGAGTAGGTGTAACAATTATATCAACAGGTACATCATATTCCTTGAATATTTGAGGTGGAAGACTATCAAAGATTTGACAGTCATGCACAGTTGTGACAACTATAGTATCTTGTGTGACTGCACCCATCCTCATCATCATAGCAAATTCTAAATCTGCAAATCCTTTACCTTTACCGAGTCTGTATCCATCACGACTGACACACACAGATCCTAATACTACGAGATCTATCTGAGAATAAATAAGAATGTATACAATAATCTAAATAATAATAAATCTTTATCATAGTAATAAATAAAATTTACTGTGTAACATACCTTTATTTTGGAATCTATACCAAGCGGTTTACCAGCTTCCGTTAAGCCATGAATTTTTGACAATGTTCTCAGTTCATTTTTTGAAGAACCAGCAACTGGTTTAACATGAAGAAACAAACCAGATCTTAGTCTGGGGATTGGAACTAATATTTCCATATTGGCTTCTAATGCTAAGAATCTTACAGGTTCTTGGGGCTTGTCTGGATTTATCTTTATCACTTTTGCCTGCTTGAAGACTTCCAACTCTGTCAAGCGCTGTGCTGCTTCAGCAGCACCTTTGAAATTTGGTATGCGATTGTATACAGTAAGAGGAAAATTGACTAACTCATTTTTCATCAAGTAATCCCATACTTTTTGACGAAAACTATGTTTAGTTATCTCTGTTGCTAAAACATGTTATACATGTTTTAAAAATTTGATTGCATGTTTTAAAAATTAATATTTTCAAGTTATAAATTCAAAACTATATTCATTATTACTTATAATTAATTAATATGTCATATATTGCTATTCCCATTTAATTTTATTATTAATATGATGAAATTAAAGAAATAAAAAAGAAAATTCAATACGAGTTAGAAATATATATTAAAGTCAAATTTTTTATAGACAAGTGTTCCAAATTAAAAATATATGTCTAGTAAATGTTTATAATACTCACGCAACTGTTCAGTCATTTTTATATAGTTTTTTTTTGTCGAATTCTATCAATTATAAGTTATAAAATGTATATTATAAAAATAGATTATATGATTTATCTCTGGTTCTTTTTTATGCTTGTTTATATATTACGCAAAATCATGTCGGTAAACGTATCGTAATCAAATCCACCAAAATTTTGTTATATATACTTATAAAATTTCAATCTGAAAATTTCAATCTCATAAATGCATTTCGACAAACAAATACATCTTATATAATTTTATGAAAGAGTGAAACAGGTTATCATATTTGACATTACCGATTGCAGGAGAATCAGACACAACTGACGTAATTACACAGATATTTCAGGCGCGAAACATTGAGCTAGTGAAGTTAGAATATTCATACTTATTTATCTTATTATATAATGCATACAAAAAATTCGAGTATAATACATTGGTTGGTTAATAATCCCATTAATATATTACTGTATAAAACATATACTAAAGCATATTACTATATATAATAAAACACGAATGAACTAGACGAATTGTTTGAAATTACTAGTAGCATTGTTCACTAAGTTTGATAGTTATAAGCATTCATTACACATACTCGATCTACTCCGAAAAAACGCGAGGCAAACCGATTTCAAATGGCAGGATCGTACTACTTGGGCCCCATTCATAAATTGTTTAAATATTAATATTTTCAATGAAAAGTTACAATACATAAATTGTACTTTTGACAATTTTCTTGTGCAATATAATTAAAGAGAAATTTGTCCTTTTAATTTGATTTTGTTAAATTTCCCTAATAATTTCTAAATTTTTGATACATTACTGGTGCCTGAATGCAAGAGTGGGATAGACACCTAAGGTCCATCCGTAGAAAATGGCTTTACTCACGAGAAACTTCTGCAAAATATTTTCACAGGTAATGTCAGCATTCGAATAAAATAAAAAATTGAAATTCTTTCGCGGGAGCAATAACATTCAATAAATTACAATCACATCAGGAATGTCATCGAATATTGTTCATTTATTTATCAACTCAATTAGTTGCCAATAACTATTGCAAGGACATTGGAATACTTTCCTCAAAGATACGCAAAGATATTTTTTAATCGTAAATGCTATTCCAATGATTAAGTAAATACTCTGCAAATATAAAGTTAAGTAAATGTTCGAAATTCAATAAACAAAATGGATTAAATGATTGATTTCAGTAATTGTGTTATTTAATCATTACGTTCACATCTATATTGTTATAAATATAGCTTTGAATAAAATATTTATAGCTTAATTATATACAGAGAAAAAATTTTTTTTGCATCATTAAATTATATTTTTTTTTACTTTGTTTATAGCTTTTATCATTTACAACATAAAATATAATTTACAGACTGCTCAAATAGGAGCTGTCAGGTCTTTGCACGTAGGAACGGTGCGTCTACAAGAATCTGTATGTATCAAATTACCTTTCAGAGACATTTGTTACATGAATGATATAAACTATATTTTCTTTTAGACAGTTGAACAAGAAGGAAAAGTAAAATGTACCCTTATACCAGGAGATGGTGTAGGACCAGAATTAGTAGTTTCTGTCCAGAATGTTTTCAAAGCTGCAAGTGTACCGGTTGATTTTGAACCTTATTTTCTCTCAGAAGTAAATCCAACTCTGAGTGCACCTCTTGAACAAGTATCCAATAGTATTGCAAGAAATCGAGTATGCTTAAAGGTAATTTTATATTTAATCTTTCTATTAAAATGTTAATAGTTGATAATGTTATAAATTTGAATAACAATCACGTTTTACAGGGTATTTTAGCAACACCAGATCATTCTTCAACTGGAGAACTTCAGACATTAAATATGAAACTACGTAAAAGTTTAGATTTATATTCAAATGTTGTACATGTAAAGTCTTTACCTGGTGTTAAATGCCGCCATAAGAATGTAGATTGTGTCATTATTAGAGAACAAACAGAAGGAGAATACTCTGCATTGGAACATGAATCTGTAAAGGGTGTAGTGGAATGTTTAAAAATAGTAACTGCAGCAAAAAGTCAAAGAATTGCAAAGTTTGCATTTGATTATGCAGTGAAACATAACCGTAAAAAAGTCACTTGCGTTCACAAAGCTAACATCATGAAACTTGGTGATGGTCTTTTCTTAAAATCATGTCAAGAAATTGCTAAAATGTATCCTAGGTAATATCTTATAATTATAAATATCTTTTATTTTATAAATTTTTATTAAGACTTAAAATTAACATACTTTTAATGCAACTTCAGAATTACATTTGAAACAATGATTGTGGATAATTGTACAATGCAAATGGTATCTAATCCACATCAATTTGATGTAATGGTATTACCAAATTTATATGGTAACATTTTGGATAATCTGGCATCTGGACTAGTTGGTGGTGCTGGAGTAGTTGCAGGTGCTAGTTATAGCCCTGAATGTGTTGTCTTTGAACCGGTAAGATTATAAATATAATAGTGTATAAAAATAATCAAACTTTTTATATGAGATATTAAGAAATTTAGTTTATTATATAGGGTGCAAGACATACTTATTCAGAAGCTGTTGGTAAAAACGTTGCGAATCCTACAGCTATGCTTTTGTGTGCTGTAAAACTTTTACGTCATATTAATTTAAAACGTTATAGTGAACAAATCAGAGATGCATTAAATCGTGTTCTAAATGATGGAAAAGTATTAACAAAAGATTTAGGTGGACAAAGTTCTACAACGGAATTTACAACTGCTGTAATACACTGCCTTCGTTAATTTTGAATCTATATTGATTTTGAGAAGACTTATGTAAAATAGACTCACATAGAATAGGAGCATTGTGCTCATTTCATGTTATGCCATGAATATTTAATGCAACCATATTAAATTGCATAGTATTATCTCGTCACAGATTATATGTATTTTAGTTGTTTTAACTATAAGTTATATTATTAGGATTATATTATTTAAAAAGAGTTACATGTTATACATAGGAAAGACCAATATTTTTTTGTGTCAATATAGTATTTATAACTGAAACTATGTTTGTAACCAGACAATGCCAGTTGTATAATAATAGTGTAATATTCAAATTGTACATTAATAAATTATACTACCTCACATTATTTTTATGCGTTTTATGACATAACCTTACTATGTTTCTCTATTTATATTAATTTATAATATATATATATATATACATATATATATATATATACAATGTAATTTAATATTAACATATATACATATATATATATATATATATATATATACAAACGGTAATTTAATATTAACAAATTAATTAAAATATTGAAATTGTTATAACTAAATACACACATATATATATACATATATTTTTTCTAATAAAAACTTTACGTAAAAATAACCCATATTTGATATTTTCATTTTTCATTCATATCAGTATTATCAGTTACATTCTGTTTTTACACACAGTAAAAGAACGTAAAAGAACTGTCAAAAAACACGTGCCCCAATGGACACCGGGCACCATGCAATAGAACTTATTCATCAGGATATCGTAAAAAGTCATCTTCAAGTTACGGCTTTAATACAAGTAAATATTATTCAAAACAAAAGTTTTTTATAGTAATCATGACATAACCAATGCCATGATTGGCATAACCATTGAATTTTTATTATAATATTAAATAATATAAATGAAATATATTAGTTATTGATAAATTTATGTTTATAATTACTATCAGATTAATTATGAATAAATTCATTGTATTGAAATTTTATTGTAACAATAATATTATTTGAGGTTAAATAAAAAACAGCTGTATTTTTATTGTCATTTATTTAAGAAAATTCACTAATTAATATGAATTTTTCAGGATATTCAACAATGTACTGGTCCTTTAGAATTACTTAATGAATTAAATGCAGAAGGTAGAGCAAAAATAGCAGCTCTGAAGTCATCTATAGATAAATTAGTATCAGTAGCAGAAAGGGAATCTTCAGAGAAAAAAAAGGCAGAGTTATTGGCAGAAGTAGATACTTATAAACAACAACTTAGTACCTCTTTAGCTGCATTTCGTAAAGCTAATGTTGTTAGTGTATGTGTGATAGATAAACTTGCTAAGGAAGAATTGCTCTCTATGCCTGAGGAGCAACAAGCTGTTGTTCGTAGAAGACACGACAAGCAAAACCTAGCAAACACATCAAGTCAACTTTCAGACAAACTTTTAAGTATATCTAGACATTTAGCTGAAACAACTCAAAAAAGTGCAGATACATTGGATACACTAAGTATATAGTTAATTATTTTTTCTAATGTATTTTGAATATTAAGATATAATTTTTAATTCATATTGTTTCAAATTTTTTTAGTAACATCATCAGACAAAGTTATCAGTACCAAAGATGAATTAGAACATCAACAACAAGTTATAGTTCAATCTGGAAAACTTTTAGGTAAATATGGTAGACGAGAAGTTACTGATAAAGCTTTAGTAACATTGGCATTTGTATTTTTCCTTGCCTGCGTCTTTTATATTTTACAAAAGAGATTATTTTGAAAGTATAAAATATTATACACAGAAAAAAGTGAAGACAATATCTTTTCTGAAAAAAGACATGTGTTAAAACATAGTTTAATTGTTAATAACTTTCTGTATAATGTTATTTGTTATTTAACTTTTAAAAAAAAACTGTGTTTTGTAATTATACTATTTTATTGTGGAAATAAGAATATTTATGAACTAGAAAAATTTCCAAGCTACTTCTTTTCTCAAAAATGGTGTAACTTAGAAGTCTTAATGTATACATATCGGTGTAAATGTAATGTATACACGTGCTTCATCACCAAAATTGATTAAATACTGCCAATTGTTTTTGAATTATACTGTCCTGTAATGAAAATGTACTGTAAAAATTCAGAATCATATTTCTGTGATATAGTTTACGAAATCAAATGTATTGACTATACATTTTTACAGCTATTCATAAATTCTTCTTGAGATATAACTCCATCCTTGTCAACATCCATCTTCTCGAAAACTTTATCTACGTGTCTGTTGACTATCCGTTGAATAATCTGTCCGTTATGTAACATTTCATAAATTGCGGATATTACGACCAGCATTTCTTTTCTTGTGATATAACCGTCTCCGTTTAAATCATAAAATCTAATGAAAGGCAAAAATAGAAAGTAACATTAAATATATTATGAATGTAACATGTAATCTGGGTGAATGATTACCTGAAAATCCAGGAGAGCTTTTGATCTATATTACCATTAATAATTAAAGCAATTTCATTAAGCAGATCCCCAAAGCTAATGATGCCCTTCCTATCTTTATCAAAAGCGTTAAAGACGATTTGCGCGTATTTCCCTGAATCTCCCAACGGAAATAATTTTGCGTAAGCTGGTTTTAGATCATTCGTAGTTACGGCCCCTCTCGGACAATATTGTTTGAAGACGCGATATAGTCTTCGTATCTCATCCTTTGAAAATCCCGTTTGATGCGTTAAAAAAGAGAGTCGTTCCGGAAACATGTACAGCGGTTGTTTCTCATCGTCTTGCATATTCTCTACGAAAACGCAGTGAGGTTGAACACTCGTCGAAGTTTCTAAAAGTATTAAAAATACTCTTATACGATAATTTTTCTATTCCGTCAGAACAATTGATGATATTTCGGTATTAAAGTGTTAAGAAGACAACAGTATCGCGTTACTAAATTAACGAAAGCATTTTATTTTACGTTGAAAATTCACTGATTTATAATATTACACCTCTTACATACCAGTTATTTTTTGGATGCTTTTCTTCATCTTCTTAAAACCCCGTTGCATTTTTAACGAGAGGCTTATATTGCTTCTAATCTGTTGGATGCTCTTATTGTCGATATTAAGATTAGACATTATTGTGATACGAATTTAAGCGTTGAACATTTCTAGGATAGAAAAAATGACCGAGATAAGAAAAAAGAAATTTTTTTACTTTAGAATAAGATAAGATGTATCACATTGGCCGTTACCATTTTTAATTGTTTCCATATCAACTGAAAAGATGGTTAAAAAAAAAAAAATAGATAGTTTAAAAAAGGATTGCCTGATTAAACTCCTGAGAAAATCAAGATTCAGAGGCTTTCTGAATCAGAAGCAAAACGGAACTGGCGCAGCTGATTCGAAGGAGTTGCTTTGAGGAAGCTACTGTGGAACTAATCAAAATATTTAGACAATTTACAATGTCAACAAACTCTAAACTTAATAGATCGGTCGCAAATTTTTCGAATACTGCGTTAAAAATAGTTCTTAAGCGTTAGTTTACATTAAGAAACTACACTTAACTTACATTTAAGAAAGAAATTGCATGGACTGTATTGCAAGATTATATTGTCATAGAAGTTCAAAAGTAAAATTATGGTAATTATACTCCAACATTCGTACTCGAAAAAATATCATTCATCTCATATCTCTAATTCTAAACAAACAAAGAAGTAATTCATTCACAGGAGATCCCCAGACACATCCTTTTCTTCTTTTGATTATGTTATTACAGAAGACAATGCTATTTATTCATATGTTTTCAAGTGCGTATTCCGCGCGGAATACCAATGAACGAACATGCGTAAAATGCATCTCATTTCATGCACTCGACATCCACGTTTTATGATTCATTTCTCGAAACTCTTCTTTTTTTTTTTTACCAGCGAATCTTGATGAAGGGAGCAAATACACTGTATAGACGCATATTTTCTTTCGTGTACAAGATTAAACGCGGTTAAATTATTAAAATACAATTGACGCAATTAGATTTCGTTCACCGTGACCCGCTTATTCGCTTATCGTTCGATTTAATTTCGAAAATCAGTAACAAGCGCGAAAGTTGAATCAGATATACTCGAAGATGAGGAAACCATTCGAGAATCACAAACTTCTTAGCGCAAAACTATACTTGTACTTACTTTCTCTGCCAAATGCTATTAATAGTCCGACAGCTTAGAAACCGCTATTACGGTAATAGAAAATAGTAATGGCCAGTCACGGTGAACCTTAAATAAGAATGATTACAAACAACGTGATTGCACGTAAGAACATCTTTGCTATTTGCAAAGTAATTTGCAACCTATCAGGAGCAAAACATTGACCCAATACATTTCGACTTATCGTCTGTCACATGTGATTAAAATATTATTTGTTTATTGATAAAGCAATGATTATTATTGCTTTCAGATATATTGAAATTATCATAAAGATATATGTTATATTATTTATTATTGCATATATATGAATATTGTATTCATATACCAGAAACATCAACCTTGACATAAGATAACTGCAAATGTAGGGCAGTTCGCAATCAACAAAGTTATCATCTAGCCTGTAATATAATTTAATTTCACGATGACTTTATAGCATCTTCATAAAATAATTGTATTTGGTTTAAAAAAATGAATGAATACGCAATAATGGAAATCAATTTGTTCACTTTTAATGATTCACTTGCGCAGAAATGTGCAAATTGCAGTTGTTACGCATCGACATTCCAAGTAAATGAATATCTTTGTATCTATTTTATTGTAGCAGGATTTGTACACACGTAGAATACAAAAAAAGTTGAAGCGCATGATGAGTGCAAATTTTATTATAATTCGCATCAAACAATAAGAGTTCTCCAAGTTCAACGTGACAGTAAGAAGAAAAACATTTGTATACGCAAATGATTTAAACTAAGCAGTAAAAATAATATTTGATAAATCATGATACGATAAGAATAATCTCTACTTTGACGTTAACTATCTTACACGAAAGATTAGAAATATTGACGAATGTAAGAAAACTCTCTGTTAAACTCGACAACAATCTTTTAAAAAAAGAGAAAAGGAGTTATTAGTTAGCGTGCTGTATATTTTTTCAAACGAAACGAATTTGATTTATATGTTGTTACGCTAAGAGTATCAACTTTTAAAAACATTGATCGTTGTATGATTTTTGAATCAATGGATTTCTAAACTTAAAAGTGTGTTATGTTCTATTCATCGAGAACTACATTAGGAAGTTTGAAAAAAACGTTTTTAAAAAGATTGATACTTTAAAACTGAATTGCAGTGTAGAAATACATTATAATAAATTGAACGATGTCCTTATGTTTATATAGACAATAAAGTATGAAACAATTAGAGATAAATCTATAGATGTTTACAAGGACATTCAATATATTTTTTTCCAGCCGGTAGGGTTGGAAATGTATAAAAGAGCAGTAAGCATCCAGCATCATTTCATTGCGACAGTATTTGTTACCGCGAGTACAGTTCAAACTCTTTAATAAGTCCAGAAAGAAAGACGTAATTAGCCGGATGTTTGCGCAGAATCAAATTTTTGCAAATTTCGCGGTTTACTCAATCGTAGTTAATTAGCGACGTGTGAAAAGTTAAAATAGTAAGTGTCGCTAATCAATTTGTTCAGAAAGTGTGAAGCTTGAAAGTAAAAATAACCGAATGTATATTGTATGTGGTAACTGTTTGGCATTTAGTTTAGTTTTGTAACATGAAAGTTCATATCATCGCGCGTGTGTTCACATATCTATATTCTTTTCAGTTCTTCTCAAAAAAGTGAAAAATCTTGAAATATCGTAAGCAAAATGAAAATTTTATTCTTAGTTTTATTGTTGATTGTTGCTGGGTCTGCAGCTCCTTGGGTTGAAATTCTTTTCGGTAAACAAGCAGACTATAATTATCAACCATCGAATTATAAAAATCAACAATATAGACGACATGGAAAAGGAGGAAAGGAAAGATGGAAAGATATTTGCAGAACGATAAATCCGGATCCTTATGCGTTTCCGGGACGAGCTCCCTATCCTTCTGGACCAATTTGCCCTTGGTAACTAAACAAAAAAGTTAAATGGATAATGCACGTAAATAATTAAACAACGCGCACCGATCCATTAAAAATATGAATTTATTGTAACAATATATCAGAGAATATGAAGATATTCACTGGTTGTGAGTATTTCAGTCGGTATACAAGTTTACTATGTAATCAATTACATAAAAGTATGCAGTCGTGTTATACCTATCAGTATAAACTATGTATCAAGGAATAAATTTGTTAATGATACTTTTCTTGTACATTAATCGTATGCTGTAGTTTTACAATATCATATCCACACGATTAATCGTTGCTATTGTACTATTTAAAACTAAATATCATTGATTTATCATCTTAATATATTACAGTACAACAAGCTCTTTCTCCTTTTTTTTCACGTAGAAAAATAAATTATTTATATTATATAAGAATCGCTGTATTAAAGTAACTTAAAATTTAAGTTCCATTTAAGAAATGCATTATATATTATAATTACGGCTATCGATGATCTTGCATGATATTATCTATGTATATATTACATATTATGTACAAATAAAAATCACAGAATTACTGCAGCACGCAAGTTTAATTAAATTGTTTTCCCAGAATAAGTCTGTGATATATTAGAAAAATTTGTACACTGTATGCAGCTTTGGAACGTGAGACGATGAAAGGGAAAACAATCATTTCCAAACTTGTATTAATCCATCTGTACTACCAGTAAGAATACACGTGTTTGACATAGCTACGGCGGAAATAGTATCGTGATGTCCAAATGGTGGGGTTTCTGGACCTTGACCACCTTCTTCAGAATTTCTTATTCTAATACTACTTCCTCCTCCAGATGATGGAGTTGGACTATCTCCAGCTAAAACTTCTTGTACGACATTGGTTCCATCAATTAAACGTTGTCTGTAAAATATCAAAATATGTGCAAATCATATTGTATCAGTTATAATATATTATTTTAAATAAATTTTTTCATAAATACTAACTCATACGCTAATGAATTAGGAGGAGTAACATCATTAGCAGCAGGTAATGCGACGTGCGATTCATTGGGCGTGCATAAGTCCCAGAAACGCAATCTCATATCAGTACCGCCAGCTAATAAGAAGCCTGCGTTATCAATAGATCCAGAATACATTGCACATACACTATGACCACCTTGCGAGTGACTAAGTGGAGGAGCGCTTGACGCCCAAAGAACCATTTGGCGAAAATCAGTTTCAAGATTCCACATTGAAATTTCGTTGTTTCCTTGCACAGCCGAAATAATCCATGAATGTTCTGTAGGGTGAGTAATTACTTTCCTCACTCTTGCATCTAAAGTCAATTGAATTTTATAAAGTTTGAGGGTTATTTGATGTGTTTTATTTTTATGTGTGAATTTAGAATAATGGTAATTTACTTGTAGGATGTTTAATACTGGTTATTGGTAATTGAAATCGCAAATCCCAACATGTATGTACACCAGAACTTGTGCCAAGAGTCAACCATTGTTGATAATTGTTTACGCAAAATGAAGTAATTACTCCATGTTTTAGGTCATTTTCTAAACGCCACGTTGTACCAGGACACCTTAAATCCCATCCTACCAGCGAACCGTATAATGATGCATAAACAAGAACTGATTGTGAACCAGAATCTAAATACTGCAAATCAACTGCACATCCTTCTTCCTAAATACAGAATTCAAGACTTCAGTATTCATTCATTGTAAAATCCAAAAATAAAAAATAAATTATGTATAGTCACCAAAAGATCTAATTGTCTGGTAGCAATAACACTCATTTTACTAGAATTTGGTTCTATTCGCAAAACAAATACAGTGCCTGATTGACTAGCAGAACTTGCTAATGATTGTCCCTGATCACATACAGCTAAACCAACTAGAGGACCACCTCTATGTATGTAAGTTTGCCTAAAAAAATTAAAAAATGAAATATTATTAAACTTGATAATAGTATATTATATAAAGAACTTACCTAGAACGATTAGCAATGTTCCGGCCTTCCATTCTACTTGCATCCCATATTTTTATGCATCCATCTGCAGAACTACTGGCGAATAAACTAGTATCAGGTATAGAAACTAGTCTATTTACTGCAGCTCTATGTTCATGAAGATGTGCAACTGGTACTCCTCGAGGTCTCCATCCACTTGGTAATAATCTTGAACCTTTTTTTAATCAAAGACTTATAATACCGATATTAAGCTTAAAAAATACATTTTTATAATTATTAATTACCAGCTTGCCACGCAATATTATCAGCCCAATGCTGAGCTCTTAATGCTGCAGCATGTTGTTCTTGTTTTCTGTATGTCAGTTGTCTTACTTCTAATCTACAAGGTGCACACCTGTCTACAAAATTACATCAAATGTTTTGTATCTCTTATAAAAAAAAAAACAGTACTATAACATCAAAAAGCATTTTTGAAAACACATACATTGAATATACGAACGTTCATGAAGAGAATGATCATTTATACTATTCATGTCAGATAAACTATGTTGTGGCGATAAATGAATATCTCCTCCATGTAAACTTTGACTAGGGCTTCCACTACTCCCTGTCATATCTGACATTTTCACAGAATGCTATATTATAAAAAAGAAGCAAATTATATTTCTATAAAAATTTATGAACACAGTCTATATATTATTAATTACTTGAACATTATCTTGAGCTGCAAACATTGTTCGCCATTCCTGATTCATTGTTGCATATGTGCCAACACTATCTGATATTCTACGATCTAATCGTTTAAATGGCGGAAGACCTAGATCGCCTTTTGTATCAGGATACAATATTACTATATGATGTCGTATTTTATCTTTCATAGTATTTAATTCTAACTTTCCATCCACCGATTTACTTAGCTTCGCATCTACTGAATTTCGATATTTATTGATTTTCATTAAATGTGGTTTCATTATTAGTAACTGATCTTCAACAGTTTCAGTCATAGATTCTGAACTTAAACGTCTAAAAAGCTAAAAGGCATTTAGATTAGACGAAAACTGTAAAATATATTTATAAATACAATTTATAACTTACATTTCGTATGGAAGTACTCATTTCATTATATTGTGGTACTATTCCTGATACTGCTTTAGCTCGAGCAGCTTGTCTTTGTTCAAGAACTTGAAATAATTCTTCTACATCGTTGTATTTTACAACAGAATCATAAACAATTCTTGGTATGGGAGATACCAAGGCTTCTAATAACAGAATTTCTTTTTCTATTTGAATCAATGGATGTTTTAGATAGGATTGAATCATTGATTGAACTTTGCATTGAACGTCTACTAAATTAAGTGTTCTTGCCGCCGTAGATATAAAACCAACAGTCGCATGTCTTATCCATAAATTTGGATGCACCTACAAAAAATTTAAAATCCAAGATATTGAAGAACAAAAAATTGCTGTCTTATAATTATATAATGTTGTTAAAACATAACTTACTAAAAAAACCATGGTCTCATGTAAAAGTTGATAAAGAGCAGATTTGTGTAAGAGACCTAATTCTGTAAGAGTCGCCATTGCATTAATAGCCTTTGTGGTTACAAATTCCTCAGGATCTGCTAATCCTTGTTGAAGAAGAGGCATAAGGATAGGACTACTATGCCAACCAACATAAGCAGCTACACCAACAATACATTCAAAAAAAGAACCTCTTAACTCTTTGTCTTCCTTATCATTTAAAAAAGTAATAACATGACTAAGTAAAATATCATTGGCCTTTTGTTTTCCAAAAAATATACAAAGTTTGTTTATTCCATTTTCCATTAACGTTTGTTTTACCAAATTCTGAGGATCTGTTAATAACATGGACACAGACTGTTGCACCTAATAATATTACATATTTTAATAGATAGCATATAATATTGTTAAAAATAATTTTATTAATTACCATTTCATGCAAAGTTTGAAGTTCACTATCGTAACTTGGTTTTGGGCCCTCTTTATTACCTAAGTTAGATAAATGAGCATTTTCTAAATAACGTAATGCAATGTGTGCTAAATGCGCAATATTTTCTGCATAAGCAGCTCTAACAATTACTGCTTCATCTTGTGTGATATGTGCTAAACCGGGTAAAATATATTCTGGGAAGATGTTCACATCTGATGGTGGAATTGATTTTACAAGATGCAAACATTTTGTCAGAGTGTGTATAGCTGACACCCGTACTCGTGAAGCAGGATCATGAACTAAGTGAAACTGCAGAATATATTAATAAACTATTATTAATATATTATATTAATAAACTATTATTAATATATATTATTAATAAACTATTATTAAAATACTATAGTTATTCAAATATTTACAATGTAAGGCAAAATCCGATCCAATATTGTTTCATCTGATGTGTTTTCAGCAAGTTCAAGTAATATTTCTAAACTTTGTAATTTAGATTGAGAGTGATGTAAACCTCGTATACACGAAGTAACAAGTTGAGTAATAATAACCAATCCTTCAACGGGTTCTGAAGATAAAACTTTTTTCTCACTCTTTAAATCTAATTTTCGTCTTTGACTTTCAACTAGTATAGGTTCTGCTTGTTGATCCGTTTGACTATCAGATTTAGTGTCATGAATTTCAACAGTTTTTGAATCACATCCATTTAAGTCACTTTTGTTAAAACTTTGATTACTGTCATCTTCAACAATAGTATTATCTTCATTGTGACCAAAATCATCCTTAGTTGATTCTACGTTGTTTTTAAAATGGTTGCTTTTTGTTACGTCTGTACTTTTTATATCACTTTTGATTTTTTCATTTTCTTCTGCTTTTAAAATATTAATAATATTACTAATGTCCTTTTTAAGTCGATTTATTTTTTCGTCAGGTGATAAAATTGGAGCAGCAGAAAAAATAAGCATATATGGTTGGAGAAATAAATAAAAATATTCTGGAAATACTGTTCCACGAGCTTGAGCTAAATAAATTTCAGCACTTTTTCTGTTTGCTGGATTCCTTTCCAACATGGATGCAAGGAGTTCACGTATTCCTGAATCTTCTATTATATCCAAATGCTTGCTGACTGAATATTCGTTGTTTCTATATGCTTAATATATCACAATAATACAATTTTTAAATATTTAACTGAAGTAATATTATACATATAACTTATACATGATCTTTACATATATTACACGCACCTAATAGTTGAGAAAAATCAAATGGTGGATGTCCTTCATTATATAACTCTGTTAATGCACATCCTGCAGAGAAAATATCCATCATTGGATGTAAGTCACCTGTTTTCAGCTCTTGTTCTGATAATAACAATGTATTATTTAATTCCGAAGACAGTGTTTTTACAAAACGTTCTGGAGCTATATAACATGTTCTGAAATAAATAAATGAATTATAATCTATCACAATAATTTGAGAATAACCAAAGACTACATTATATGACTCAATACCTTCTTCTAGAGGTGTCGAAAAAATATGAAAAATCAGCAGGATTATCTTCTGGTAAATAAGTTGGCTTAAAACTTGCAAAATCTGTGAGTAAAATCCAATTCCAACTGGTTATCATTATGTTTTCTAGTTTTATGTCACCATGGCAGACTCCAAACTACAGTTAAATGAGAAGTAATATTTTAATTTTGTTGTTTAATGTTCTTTCAGAACAGTATTGCAGTTGTGTTCATTGTTTGACACTGTGAAAAGTATTTTAATTTGTTTTTTTACCAGGCTAAAAACTGGTTTATAAGAAATGAGCAACTGAAACTTCGTGATATACGTAGTTAATTGACATTTAATAAACATTTTATATAATATATACAAATAATACAATTCATTTATATTAAAACCGTAAAATTATCTCACCTTGTGAGCTTGATGCAGGGCATACAAAACTTGAAAAGTAATCCATTTTTTCTCTATGCTCGTTAAAAATGGCCTAGTACTAATTCTGTCATAAAGAGAATACTTTACATATTCCCTCATTATTGATCCAGATTTTTCCGTGAGCTTATATAAACATACATTTACTTATAATTATAAAGTCGTTTACAACACATTTATTTATAATTATAGTCAATACTATATTATACTATGCGACGTAAGTACTATTTAAAAATACTCACAATCATTCTTTGAAAAGGTAGGCAATTCACAGCAGATGCCAATTTAGATCTAATTTCTTCAAGCTTTTCTTTGTACGTGGAAAGTGGAAGTGTTGGATCATGAATAGCAAAAACTTTAACTACTATAAGACCTTCCTGGCTTCTGGCTCGAGCCACTTTAAAAAATCTAGTACTTCCTAAGCTGTAGATGCACAAAAATTAATTGTAAAAACCAAAAAAAATCATTTGTCAATGATTCTGTACAAGAGGCATGGACAATATCTTTTTTTCTATTAAAAGATATTGCCAGAATACTTTAATTTATATTAAGTATGTTGTAAGAAACATTGATAGAACGTAAATTGGTAAAGAATTAAAATCATCTTATAATATTAGTTTAAATTACTCACTTTACATCGAATAATAAATCACTATGGTCTGTCAAATAATGTTCTACTGGAAATATTTGACTAGGCGCAATACCAACTAATTGATTTCCCATTTTGTGAATCGATGTTTAGTTGAAACTGATGACTATTTGCAAGCAGCGTCCATTTTGTGCCAACTTCAAGTGCCATGTTACACTGCAATATAGACAAACATAAGTTACATTGAAAAAATTTCCTAGATATAATGCTTTATTTCTAATTCCCTAAATTGGCGCTATAACTATAACTAGAACTCTACCATATTTAAACATTGCAAAAATTGTAAATTATTTATTGTAAATACTAAACGATCATAACATCATGAATGTTAAAAAATGAAGAGCATGGTTGATCTCTAATAATACTGGCAATATTATGATAAAAATAAAACTTACTGCTCTGTCCGCAGTGAAAAATTTATATTTGACTATGTAAATTATTGAGAGTGTATTAAATTAGTTCTCTCGATAAGTTTAAATATTTTCTAAGTATTTTAAATATGTTACATCCAAATCTTGAACATAATTTACGACAAATTGATTATTCGAGCGAGTGTTTCGTTCTTTTGAAGAGAATTTCTAAATCTTTAACTTTATGCACTTTGTTGAATGAAACATAGGAAAAAAGATGAAGGATACGATCAAAAAAGTAAATACAATTAACTTTCTTGATCAAGAATGAATTCATGGAGTGTAATCCAGCCGTCTCGTCAAAAAGTGCATTTCCGGTAAGAATCTTTCACTAAGGCAATAATATGCGATAAGACAGTGATATACTTCGTCTGTGACATGGGACCCAAAAAAGCATTGGTTTATGCTAGTTAGTCAATGATGATATGATATAAGAACGTTAGGTACGATAACGATAAATGATAAAGTCACCGTACTACAAAAGGAAATTTTGTACTTTAAACGTTTATTACGTATTTTAAACGTTTACATAATACAGAATATAATGGATGACTGATAAATGTTTATTAATTTCTTGACAACTGTTACATATCCTTGGCAATTTGTAACTTGGTAACCAATAATTTGTTGGTACCTCCTTAATAACTTTTGACGAGACAGTTGAATAGCAGTAGATGTCGCTACAAGAATAACGTACGTGCTGTCATCTATGTGGCCAGGTATTAATTTAAAAAAAAACCCAGTCGGTATGTCGATAATTAGTTTCCTTCTTTGTTTATAGTCTCGTAATATGTCTCGATAGATGGCATTACTTGCCTTGTCCATAGACAAAGAGAGCAATAATGTGCGACAAGGTACAGATATATACTACGAGACGTGCAATAGCGTGTGATAAGGATAGATAGAGATTAACTGATTACACTATTTCATCGCTACGTAACGCTAGTATTCAATGGCTATGAATCGATCAAATTTTTATTTGCAGAAAAAGGGAATTAATTTGTGAATTTTTCTGATTGCCTTTTTCCTTGTTAGATCTTCGGCTTTTTTTCTGTGTTCTATTTAATCAACAAAATGCAAGTGCATAAGAAATCTCATATGATCTCATGTTTCCTATTCATAATCAATGGTCATTATTAATTGAAGAAATCAAAATCGCATATGTACGTTAAAAGTTATTCATTTTAAAATTTAAAGTTGCAAGATTAAATTAATATCAAATAAATATTTTTAATTTTGTTCTTTATTGCGTAGACTATGTACGTACATAACGTACGTCTTATCACAATCCTCAAATAACGTTATTTATGATATCGTATTACCATTTTCGAAACACGAATGGTTCTTTGCATTGTATTAGATTATACGCTATCACAGTAGTATAATATATCATAGATTTAACATCTTTTGTTTGCTGTCTGGTGCCTGCTAAATGTTTCGTACATCCTTTGGAACGTTGATATCATATTCTGGTTGCACATGATTTCGCAATCGCGCATCATTATGCCTTAATTTAGCAATTAAATATTAAATGATAAACTACATTTCAGCACTATTTTAAGTGTGTCTATGTAACAATTATAATTATAATTTATACAATTATAATTTGGAATTATATATATATATATATATAAATATTATATAATTATTAAATATATAATATATTTATAATTATTAATTATATGTTAATTATATATTAATTATATAATATTAAATATTATATAAATATATATAAATATTATACATATAAATATATATATATATATAGTTAGAAAATTATTAATCCTTGAAAAGTATTAATCCTTGAATCTTTAACAAAATGGCGTTTTCTGGCAATGCAAAGCGAGTAAAGAACAGTCGTTCCAATTTATATAAATATAGGGAGAAAACAGAAATACAGGAAGATAAAAGGTAATTAAAAATTATATTATATACGATGTATATTGTACTTGATGAAAGAATGTCATGTTTTTACTTATATTACAAGAAATTATCCCGAAAAGGAAATTTCACATAAAGAATACGTCGGTAAAGTGAGTGATTAAATGGAAACAAGTTTCTAAATTTAGTCACATGTTCGTCCCATTTTTATTGCCGACAATCGTCGAACATAGCAGCGTCCACAAAGAGAGCAACTCCATGACAGTGTCTATTATCACCATACTGTCGATGGATAGCTCTCTTTATAGCGCGCGCCTTTCCTCCTGCGTTTGAATTTCTTCCTTGTTGCGCTTTTAGTACTCTAAAAATTTCACATTCCATCAACAATGTAACATTCAGTGCATATTTACAACATCTGAAGGGTATTTCGATTTTTCATAAATTAAATTCCGTTAATATTAATGGCCTTGACGAAACATTCGAAGTAATGCTGCTACGAGAGATAGAGATCCGATTCGCACAGACAATTTATATTTTATTATATTGATAATGTCAGCCGAGGAAACGCTGAAAGACAGAAAGTATTGCCGTCATGGAGCAACAGCACGAGCATAGCAGCTTTGCTTGTTATCAGGAAGGTGCGAGTAACTTCTTCCTCTTTAGCGTTACCACCTGATTGCGCGGTAAACATAATCTCCGTGCGTTAGCTCGTGCCATAAGTCGTTAACACTTGCTTTTCTTCTTCATCCTGATGCGTTTATCGAAACGCTCGAGCCTAAAAATACATTGAACTGCAAATCAAGATTTAATTGAACGAACAGCTCGAAGATTGCGGTATAATCTGGTAACAGATTTCGAGTAATGTTAAAACTTACGACATGAAAGGGTCTCAACCTCTGAATTGATCGATAATTCTATCGATCCGAGATAAGTTTGAATAATTCAATTGTGACGTCTCGATAACTCTCAAGCTGTATCACCTGGTGAAAAATTAACCATAAATATTTTAGAAATATTCGACTATTCCAGTTTAAAATTTAAAAGAACAGCGAAAGAGCATTGACGATCGAGGCAAAACTATATAAACTTGCAGGATGCGCTTTCAATATTGTTAATTGAAATTATCGTGCCTGTACACGGTACATCGTCTGTAATTAGCAAATAACAATTAATATCCAAAAGAAAAAAGACTGAAATGAATGTACAAGTATACGCGGGGATTTTCCTAAAGTAACATCATAGATCAAAATCTTTATTTATTCAGTTGATATAGTAATAGTAACTGATTTTGAGCAACTGCTTAAACAGATAGATATTTCTTTATAAACTTTATACTAGAGTTCTCCAGTACGTATCTTTGCGTACTTTTCTCATATCTTTTATTCTTTCGCTTATCGCTTAAACGAATCTCGCACTTGAAATCATGATCATAAGTCAATCACGTTAAATGGTTAAGGCGTTCGTGATACCTGGCCGAAAATTCTTATATTCGTGTGAATTTAATTACAATAACTGCAAAATTAGTGACTTGCATGAATGCTGTAAATAGCCTTATAATAGCCTTATACGTAGCCTTCAACCGCGTGTAACTCTTATAATTATATCATAAGTCTTAAATTTTGTATTACGTCACAACGAAATTTATGCCTTTCCTCATTATTCGGTTGCATAAAGGAAAGATAGACAAAGTTGCATAATGAAACGTTCAGCATCTTCAATAATTGTCCACGCGTATATTGTATTCTTTTAAATACTATCGCGTACACGAAGAATCAATAAAAATACGCCGTGTGTTAAATCTGACGACAAATATCGAACATCATCTTTGAGAGAAACCAACGATTGCACGTTATCAGTAGACGATGCGATAAAAGCGATAATAAGTTGACTTGTACAGGTATTACCAAAAATTCTTCGATAGGAAGGTTTGTGCTTAGTTTCCAAGCGACCTGCGTTATCTTGAAAATACAATAAGATAAATCGAAAATTTTAATCACTTCTCCCACTGTATCTTAAAAAAATTGAAATAAAAAGTTATATCAGCTTATTAACAATTGTTTTCTGAGGAAACTTGAAAGATTATTTTCGACGAAAGAGAAGAAGATGAAGCGAAACCTTATTTGTATATTGACTTTATTTGCATCGTTTTAGCTTATTTACCAACTTTAATGAGTTTCACGTTATCTTCTTAATTGTACGCCTATTTACGAAAAATATATAGTTTTATTAACACGTAAAATATTTATGCGCTTCGCTCAAAAAATTGAATGTTAAAAAGATATCGGGTTATATCGTTCTAAGATTTCTCAATTCTGATATTATAGAACATGTCCAACATTATTTTACTGCGGTAATTGTATCAATATCATTATCAATGCCAACGTATCTTCCGGCATGTTCATCAATTAAAATTATTATAGTACAAATAGAACAAATCCAACCAGATTTCTCAATTTGATGTTACAATTCATCTACGATATTAATAATACTTACATATTATTTACACATTTTGCGAGAATATAATTATCACGATGAAAATGTTGGATTTTACGAATAGTAACCGAAATTATCAAATTCACTTATCAAATTCATTTGTTCGGTAGACGATGTAATGAATATCTAAAAGAATCTATGTATCTAAAAGAATTCAACAATATTATATCGGGGTCGTTGTAAAATGTTTCATTACCGATGCCCGTGCGTTACATAATCATTATTTCAAACGCGAAACCGATGTCGTGTATTCTCTAGTAGCAATTATATCCCTGGAATTTACACATGAAAAGGCTGCGGCACGAAGAATTCCAGTTGTAAGTACTTGAGGTCGCAAGAACTTCAGCGGTGATAAACATGAGCGCCTTCGACGAAACGAAACATTTTTCTCTTTTCTTTTCTTTCTTCTACAAACGTTCACATATTTCTATTTTTTTTCTTTTTTCTCTTTTTTAAATTTCATTTAAAAAACAACCTTGCGGCAAATTATTTCTGGCATTTTCGACTTTGAGATAAAGTTTGTGACAGCACGATGACTTACCTGATCGGTAATCAGTACCCCTGATCCCAAAACCATGACGTGATCGCGCTAGACCTCAGGATACAACATACATTCCGCTCGAAGCTTTTTCTCAGCGCACCTCATTATCTGGGAAATGTGCAGGAATAACGGAGCTATGAAAGGGACGCGCAACAAACCGACGAGGAAAGTAACAACCAATGTAACAACTCTTTGCAGAACAAACGAATGAAGAGGTTCAAGAACGAGTGACGTGGATGCCTCTCCGGGCCGACTCATATACTCTAGCAGCGCTGATCTGACGTCACGGGTTTGCTTCTTATCAGGTAGAAGCGCCAACACCTGTAAGCTCGCACCTGTATCTATGCTTGAGCTTAGCGCCGATGGGAACGCCCTGAACTGAATTTTCCTACGAAAGTTGTTTCTGCACCACAAGCGTTGCAATGCTTTTGCTAATAAAATTTCTCGACACGAATAATATCTAGATATAGATCTCTCTGTTGTAGTAATCACCAGTCGAGTTTTTTAAGAAAGCTGTTGAGTATCGAACTGGACTTGATTTGAATATAAATTTTATGTGAAATACAATCGGTGCGATAGAATTTCTACTCGCAAAAACTGAAGGAGAAAACTGAAGGAGTGAAAAATTTTGTTCGTAAGAACAAAAGCTAGCGAAAACTGTCCGTGCCTTGTAAAAATTCCTGTGAAGATATATGAAAAAGAAAATAGATATAAATGCTACTACTTGTAAGCAGTAGTGTGGTTTCTTTTTCTTCATGAAAAATTTCCTTTTTTTGAATAATCAAAAAGAAAGATGATGAGAAAAACTGAATAAAAGAATACGTCTATTAACATTAACTGGTTTTTCAAATTCTTAGAAAACATTCCGAAGTTATGGATGTATGGATGTAGCGACATCAATAACAAGAGTTAACACGGTGGTTGAAAACAAACGCAAGCTCCATAAAAGACAAAAAGGAGAAAAAAATAATGAAAGATAGAAACGAAACCGGTGCTTCGACGATGTCACGCGCGTTTACGTGGTACGCGTTGCACCTTATCTCGTGTCCTAGTTACATCATCGTACACGGTTTTGTAGTTCTTGCACAGTTTCGATTGAAAGGAATTAACAAACGTCGATGATCAAATTACGATACACCGGTGAAACCGTTATGTTTTATTTTATGATGTACAATCACAATAAATTTTCCGAGTTCAGCTCGTTAAAGTTATATGAATATATTTTACATTAAAATTAGCACGTAACTTAAAAATGTTTTTAGATTCCAATTAAACTGTAATGATAGAACGACTGCCAATAGGAGGTAGAGGTTTGCTCCTGAAAAGAAGACTCTCCTTCAATACCTCTTTTAATACCTTTTATTTTCTTATTGATTGTTTTTAAATACCTGCAGGCTTCGTGAAAAATTTGTCTAACTTCCTCCAGCATCTGTTTGTAAGTTGCAAGATCCGTGGCTTTTTCTTGTTGCACGGTATCTAATCTAGTTTTTAACACGAGGCATTCTTCTTGCAATAATTCCATTCTATATTATATACGTTAGAAACTTTTGTATATTTTGAATATGGTTTATTCACATTTATGTGGTTTTTAAAACTTACTTAAGTCGCATTTGTTCAATATCCATTTGTTTATCATTAGCTTTCAATAATTTTGGTAATTTCGTTCTATATCCAGTGTCAATTTTGACAATCCCTATTCTTTCCGTCTCTAATTTTCGTATCTTTAATTCTAACTTCGCCGATTTGTTTTTCTCATTGCGTAAGGTATTCTATGTATAATTAGAATGTAATTAGAAATTCAATCAAATAAGAAAAAATATAGTACAGTACTATATAGACTTATAGTATATAGTATATAATAGAAAGAAATTTACAGAAAGAATATCAGTATCATTTCTTTCTTTATCGAGGCGCCTGTTGAGAATTGTTATCAACTTCAAAAGTCTCTCCCTTTCAGCTTCAGCAGCAAGAGCCAAAATTACATATTCGTTAGGTTCGCACGTACTTCGAACACTATGAGGAAGGCTATCATGGTTTAAATTATTTAAAAATTCTTCAGGTTGTGCAATTTTTCGGGATTTAATCTCCCACATGTTTGGAATTGTTCCACTTCTACAATTAATGATCCAGGATTTATTTGTACTTAATTTTTTCCTAATAACGAAATACCTCAATTTATCTATTTCAATTTCTCGTTCTTCTAATCTTCTGCGCAGTCGATCAATTTGAAGCTGCGCCGCCTGTAAATCGTTCTTTAGATTCGTGTACTCACGTTCAATCTTCTCTGCTCTATTTTTCATGTCTGTCTCGCGTTCTTCGCGTTTTATCTCAGTAATTTTAAGCCGATTCTATGAATTTGGAATTCATTAAACTTTTAAGAGAAATGATCAATTTTAGCATTGACAAATACATACATTGAGTGTTTCGATTAAATGATCATCGTGAGATCTTTTTTCATTTAACGATGCGATATTTCCTTTCGCGACGTTCAATTCATGCTCCAACACTTTTATCCTTGCCTTCGAAGCTTCTAGCTTCCTCTTGTGTCCCTCAATGACGACTTCCGTTTGTCGAAGCTGCTTTGCCGAATCTTCAATTTGTCTCCGTCTCTCTTTTTCAACATTTCGAAGATTTTCTAAATTTTTTCGTTCTGCAGATACTAATAAAATATACATCTTAAAATAAATATTTATGATAAATGACTACGGCATTTTGTTTTAGTTACCGATAGACGTTTTTCCTTCGTATTCCGACAATCTTGACTGTAGTTCCGTTACTTTTTGTTGTAGTAGATAAATCTGTTCAGCTCTCCCTCGCCATCCAGATTGATTCAATAAATTACTCAAATTCACGTTTTCACCAATTTCACTGTACAGTAACTATATTTGCAGCTTTAAAAGTTGTGTATTGCGCACATAGGTGTATGTGTATATGCATATTTTTTTTCTTTCTTTTATATTTATAATTTTATATGTTATAAAATTATCGATAAAAATGTTTTAAATGAAATAATACCTTATGCAATTTATTAATCTCCTGTTTAAGACTGGCACAAGTATTTTTTGATTCGTACAGTTTTATTTGTGTCTGTTGTAATTTTTCAACCAATTGTTTGATTTGATCCTCGTCTTCCTTCAGCTGATTATTCTTGGTACCTTTGTTAAGGATACCATCCTGTATCTCGATCATAATATGATGGAAGAAAGCAACAGTATAAGAATGCCATGTACAATTGAAAAATTTTTAATATAACTCACTCTCTTGAGAGGAAGCATCAGTTTTTAAACGTCTATTTTCGTGTCGTTCATTTTCTAATTCTGTTTCTTTGTTAGTTAAATGAACTTCTAAATTTTTGCACTTAGATTTAAGCACTTCAATCTCAGCTATTTGTTCTCTACATCTTTTGCTAAGTTCGATAATTTTTGCAGTTGCTATTTCATTTGGTTTTCCTAAAATCTGTACCGTTTCTGTGATTCCTTTTTTTCTCTTAATTTTGTCTTCCATTTCTTCAAGTGACCGACGCAAACAACCATTTTCAGCGATTAAATCCTATTATTTCACGTTTTTAATTTCTCTTTATAATGAAATCAATTTTTTTTTTTTTTACATTTGATACATTCTATAAATATATTTAATACATTCTACAAAAATGACAAATTCTATAAACTACATTTATCCCAATTACCTGAATACGGTTCCTTAAAAATAAATTTAATTCTTTTGGAAAGATAATGTGATCGGGTAAATTCTCCTAAAATATCAATTCTTTTTAAATTTATCTTACAAATATTATTAATTTATAAAATAATTATTGCGGCAAATTCAAAAATAATACCTCTGTTAATTCTTTGATCCATGGAATCGTTGCATCAAACTCTAAAGAATTATTTGTCTCATCTTGTAATGTTTTATACATTATTTTTGATATACTAAAAATTATATCTATAATTCTCAATTATAGTATGCAGTATTAAAATAACTATAAAAAATTAACTGTTTTTTTATTATTAACTATATACAAAATTTTTAGTAACCTATTTTTATATAAACATATGAAGTTGAACTTTTGTTATGATAAATATAATGATTTTATTTCGAAATAAGTGATAATTTCAAGTACATTAGGTTAATAAAATAAATAAATTATACAATTATTCTAGTAGATAAAGCTTTTATCTATATTATGCAACATGTAAGTTTTTACAAATATGATTACATAAAAAACTTAATCTTAAATGTTGAAATAGACAAAATTTAAACATTTATTTAATAATTATACTTTTGCTCGCATGTTTTGTCTTCACTTGTTGCCTGCATACTTCTGATTATTTTTGTTCTTTCCACCTGCTAATTTTCCTCCTTTTTGCATAGCATGCAATTTAAAGTTTTTTGCAACACCTACTTTTTTATTTACTCCAGAATATTGCACATTTATCCTTCTTTCATTAAGAAATGAGTGGTGCAATGAAAGTGCTTTCTGTTATAAAAAAATAATAACAAGTAATTAAATATATACTAATGTTTAATTCTAATATTCAAAATAAACAAATTATTAACTACTACCTCGTAATCTATACTATTGGCCAATTCTACATAAGCAAATCCACGTCCTGTATTTGTATCTTTCCTCATTGGTATCCTGACATCAATGACTTTACTGACCTTAGTCAAAAAGTGTTTTTTAAGTTCCTCATTGGTAGTACTAAAATATAAGGAATTAGTTATTAGAATGAATAGAATGAATAGAAGAATATATATGTTTAACGTAAAAAAAATAATATATTTACCTATATGATAAATTTCCTACAAAAAGAACATATCTTTTCTTCTTGCTTTCTTTTTCTACATTTGTAGGTGCCTCTTTTTCTTTCTGTACATTTTTATTTTTTATTTTATTGTTTTTATCTTGATCATTATTCTTATTTTCATCACCATCATTATCCTCATCTTCTTCATCCTCATCTTTCTCATTATCATCATCATCTTCTTCTTCATCCACCTTCTCTTCCTCTTCTTCTTCCTCCTCCTCCTCCTCCTCCTCCTCCTCTTCTTCTTCTTCTTCTTCTTCTTCTTCTTCCTCTTCCTCCTCCTCCTCCTCCTCCTCCTCCTTTTCATCTTCGTCTTTTTCTACATAACTTTCATCATCATCCTCACTCAATTCATCATTCATCTTTATGTTTTTCTTTTTCTTTTTATTTTTATTATCATCATCATCTTTTTCCTTTAAAAGTGCTTTATTTTGTTTAACATCTTTCTTTTTATTTTCTCTATTTGACTTAGCTTCTACTTTCTTTTGCAAATTTTTATTCTGTTCATTACTTTGAGCTTTTCCTTTTTTTACAATTTCTGATAGTTTCTCATTTCTTTCTTTTTCCATCTGTCTTTTTGACACATTTTCCTCTTTCTCTGTACGTAATCTTTTCTTAAATGCTGCTAATTTCCTTTTAGCACTTCTTGAGCATTCTTTTCGATTTTCTATTAATTCAATTTTCTTTTTTATCTGTTCAATTGATAAATGAAGCCCTATTGAATGTCTATTTTTTGCACGTTTCTCACGAAAAGCTTGTCTCTTTTCCAATAGTTTCAAATTACTTAATGTTTGCCTTTTACTTTTTTGTGCATTCTTTTCACTTATTTCTTTTTTATTAGAATTTTGAACAATTTCTAATTTATTAATTTTCTTTTCATTTTTAAAGTTCTTAGGTAAATTTTTTTTTACTTGTTCATTTAATTGACCATTTTGTGTAGTTTCATGTACTGTTTTTTTCTTTTTTAAATTTTTATTAAAATTTACTGGTATATCTGATTTTTTTTCAGTGACGTCAGACTCACTTGCTGATCGTTTTTTAATATTTTTACCCATTTTTGCTTTAATATTTACGATATAAATACTAATTTGCTGTAAATGAAAAATAGACACATAAAATGTACAATTGTATTTTGCAAAGAATGAAATTTTTATAAAGTATAGAAACAAATTTAATCTATATGGTGTGTATGATTATCTATTAAATATATTTTGAAATATATTTATATTTATATTTAATTAAAATATAATGTATGCATTCACTATTTGAGCAAAATATGCATATAAATAGTTAAACATAATTGCAATTAAACTTGAAATTACTATTTCTAATCTATTTAATTTTTAATTTATTTCAACTAAACATATCGATATTCAATAATTATTTTGATTAAAGTAACACATAAAATAAAAAATACATATTTTATTAGTTTTATAAAATTAACATACCTTCTAAACGTGGTCAAAGTGAAACTTTTAAGGTTAACTTCAACACGCGTCTATGCTTATGCTCATCTGACTAAAAATGCCCAATTCACATTTCGATTTGTTGAAATTACGCATGCGCATTCCCTTTTTTTCTTTTTTTTTTTTTATTATAGTTACGTATTACCATAAACATTCTTTATATTATTTATATTTCATAAGAAAAATATGAATACAATTTTTTTAAATATAAATAGTAATAATAATATATTTATATCTAAATAATACGTAAGTAGATAAAATAGTATCTTAAACCAACGTCATTTCCGTTATAAGAAAGGTCTGATTTACAGTTTCTATAAAGTAGAAATACTTTATTTTCAAGTTATTAACCCAATAATTAAATAATATTCCTATATAATAAATATAATTATATAATTAGTAAAATTGTTGCTATATCATTTTCAAATATATATAAACTAATAACCATTTATAAAAACCATTTATAATTGCCCTTTTTGTTAAAATATTTTACAAACAGGAAATTTTAGTCAATGAATTTTCATGGACAAATCACATAATTATTATATAATATATTTATTAGGCAGTCGGAATTACAATTTTTGTACTATCTAGTTAAAAATAGTTTCTTCACTTAACATTTTTATGTAAATATGTTGTTTATACATAAAGAATGTAAAAGAAATTACCTAAATACAAATATCTGTCTGAAATTCAAACATCGACTATAATCAATTAAATACAACAAAATGTAATATAGTATATTTGTTACTTCATTTTCTTGAAGTATGTAACATGCATGGAAGACATTTGTCAAATAATTACAATATAAACTATTCATAAATACTATAAACGCAATGTATTTCATATATTTTTATTAAGCATGTCTATTTTAATTGATTTAGTATATGTCACATATATACTGATCTAGAAATCTCAAACTCTTGATTTGTATCAAATAAGCATTATAAAAATTTAATACAATGAGTTACATGTAGTTATTATGAATTATTTACAATTACGAGATTTGTTGTTATATTAATATCTTTATTAATAAAGATTAAAAAATATAAAAGAAAGCGTAACGACTAATTAAAACTATTTAATTTTAAATTTTACAAATATAATTTAGTTATATTCTATATCAAAAACTTAAAATTTGTAGTAAATACATCTTTCACGTAATTTCATTAAACAATTTAGCAAATTCCTTCTTATAGGTGCATTTAGTATATAAAATTTACAATTTTATAAATGCAAAAAAATACATCATACAATACAATCATATCAAAAATTTTGAAATTATGAACTTATCTAATAAATTCTTATGCATATAAGAAAAATGGAAAAACAAGAAAAATTGAACAAAATAGTAAATGTATAAATAACACATAATTGTTCATTTTCCTTGCAATATAGTATATAAAATTTATAAATAAAAAATTTGTACAGGAAAATATATTAATTATTTATAATTAACTATATTAATAAACATATGAATTACAATTTGATGTAAAAATTCTTTAAAAAATGTAATGAAATGCTATTGAAAAAAACAACCATCTTTTCATTTTATAATAATTACTTAAAAAATTTTGTAAAAATAATAGTAATATGATAATAATAATTGCAATACATAAATCTAATACAAGCAAGAAAAGATTTTCTATATTTGGAAGCAATTGTATTAATTAATTTATGGTAAAATATTCCGAGTCTTATATTTTAGTATTATGATTAATGTTCTATAATGCTAAAAATAATACCTGAGGTTAGTAATTTTGCATATAAAATTTTGTTACTGCATTATACTGAAGTTCAGCTATCGCATTTGAAAATATTTTTTTGTTTCATATAACTATAAATTATTAATAAAAATTATTTCCATTTCTTTGCATATGTTCTTACAGTTTTTTAGACAAATAAAATCATATATACTGTTTTTACTGTCTTTGTTTATCAAAATGAATTAACATTAAAAATACTAAATATTATTTATCATTTTCTTCAGATGTTCGATGATATTTACATACAATAAATTGGTATGTCTAATCAGCTTTACGTGGCTTACGTTTACGAACATTTGGACTGCTTGGTTCAGTTTTTGAATCTTTATCTGCATCCTTTTCTTTTTCTTCTACTTCTGATCCCTCTTGTTCAGATTCCTCATCTACTAAATCATCCTTAACATGTTCAACAATTTCTTCATCCTGTATACTTTTTTCTTGCATAAATCCACCTGATCCATCCTTTTGTTTCTTCTTGTCTTGAAGCATCACAGGTTTCGGTGGATATATAAAATCGATCAAGCAGACAATAAACTGCAAAGTATAAAGAGCAATTAATTTTTATTTAAACAATTGAATTTTATATTATTTATGTTAGTTTAAGCTTACCAATCCCAATATTCCGCCTAAAACAATAGTAGCAATAGCAAATATCAAGTAACTTCCCCAAGTAGGTAATCCAAAATCTTCCATGAGCCTATTATGTATTCCCTATAAGAATAATTGAATTGTTTTACAATACATTTAAAATTTAAAGATTAATCCTATCAACTTTCAATTAAAATCTTTACCCGTAATACTTGTGACATTTGAAAGAATTGACCAATCACAGACATTTGAATAGATGTTGGACTTTTCCAACCAGGAATTGGTTCAATCTTTTCCCAAGTTTTCTCAGACACAAATTCAATTAACGAGTCTTTATCTCTAGGACTCTTATATTGCCTAAATATACCATCTTTAACACTAGAGGAAACATCAAAAAGTATTTAAAATTTTAAATCATATTAGTCTTTTTACAAAATACAAAAGCTTACTGATATATTGTAGGCAAAGCTGTAACCATAAATCTTCCACTAAGTCCTGGAGAATCAGTCACATCAACTTTTCCTACATTGATATTTAAATTCTCCTTTTGTGCAGCAAGATGTTCCCAAATTGGTTCCAGTGCTTTACAAGCAGGACACCATGGGGCATAGCTAAATCGTAAAATATTTAAATTATAATGACATCTATCATTTTAAAATACAAATAATTCTTAACAAAATATTTCTTAAGGTTTTTTTTTTTTATATTTTCGAATTGCTTCCAATAAAATTTTTCTTCCATCTTTTACAATTGGATACATAAAATATAAATGTTAAAATGCACAAATTTTTTTAATATGATTTTTAATACGCCATCAAATTTAACGATTGTGAGCCAATTCAACTTACAATTCCACCATCCATTCTCCGATCAGCATACGATCCCAGTTTTCCTCCGTAAGTTGTTCCGCGAAGGTACTTTTTGATGATGTCTGAGCGCTTGCATTTACAAGATTCAAAAATAAACAACAATATGTGATATAAAATGAAAAACTGAATTTAGTGTTCGACATTTTATGCTAACTAATATCCACCGGTATCGTAGACACACGCTGCCGGTTACTGAAAGAAGCACAAATCCAATCCACTATAGTTGGCAATTGGCAACCGAGTTCCTTTCATGATATAGTAACACACTATACATATTGAAAGCCCTAGAAACAAATAATAATTATAATTCATTTTTAAAATTTATTTGGTAGATATTAATATAATATAATATAATATAATATAATATAATATAATATAATATAATAGTTGATATAATAGGAAAAAACAGTTGTTTCTTTGATCCATTTAAATTTAGATTTAAAAATATATATGTTAGAAATTTCTTTTTTTTTTTAAATAAAATACTTTTAATCATAGATATACAATTAAATTTTACTTAATCAATTACACATTTTGGAATAAACTCTGTAATTTATAAAAAAATCAAATTTGTCTTAATATAAAATATTCTAGTAACATTATTTAATTATTGAATTATATTTCACATGTAACTTATGTATATTTATGTATAAATTATAACATTCCATAAATTAATTATGTCTCCTCTTGATGAAGAATATTTCAAGTTTTTTGTCAACTATGAAAATTATATATTTTGAAGTTAATATTCGTATGAATAACCCTTTATATTTATCGTATCATTGTCATGCGACATCAATGTTAGCAAGCAAATTGTGTTTGTTGTTATTTAAAACAAAAAACTCGAAACATTTCCGCAAATACGTAAATAAAAAATGTGTTTCAATTTTCGTAGTTCTTATTTATTATATAATTTTAATTTCTTATTATTAAATAACAATTATTTCAATGTAATAAACGTTAATATAAAGACATATTTGAATGTTTATCATTTTTTTGTATTTCTATTTCTTCTATTACTTTGTTTTTTTAATAAGTTCATAAATACATGTAATAATAATATAATATAATATACATAAGTGTATAATAATTTAATATTCAAAAACATAACAAGTTGTATATGATTAATATTTTTTTTAATTTTATTAATTGTTTAGAAATTAATTTAATTATTTAGAAAAAATAAGGTTTTACTGTGCAGTTTATGAACAATTTTTTTAAGAATATAAAAATTTTCTAGGTAAACAATATGTCTGTTGTTTATCCAATTTTACCTAAATTGGCTGAACAAGATGGTTTTGATGATGAAGATTTAACAGATATTGACGATGAGGTATTCATCAAAGATGGAAAAAATGGTCTAAAATTACATGATGATAGAGGAGTAAAAAGGCCTTTAATGGCACCTCGTAGAAAATATAAAAAATCATATAATTTTGAGACATATGGACTTTCAAATAAGGCTGGCTTTGGTCTTATGATATTAATAATATTAAGTTTAATTATATTATGCATTTATATTGTAAATATAATCCCTGGACCAATATCAGTTTTGAAAAATTGGTTATCAAATGATCTTAAAAACTCATTGCATGAATCTAATATAATACCATGCACATCTCTTGTGCCAAAGATTTTATGGACTAGATCATTACCGAAGTTAACATCTGAATCACCAATAAGAAGCAATGATGTTAATGGTGATGGAGTTGAAGATATTATCATTGGATTTAATACAGGTTTTCATTTATAAATATGTATATTTCAATTTAATCTTTAAAATAATTTTTCATATTTTTTGATAGTATTTTTAGTGCATTTATTTTTTTATTTACAGGTCTTAGATTTATAATTTTATTTTGCTGACTATTTTTAGTTTTTGAGGTATATAATTTTTGTAATATTTATATTATTTATATTAAATTACATTTAAAAAATAACATTATTTTATATATAGGATTGGATATGATAAACATTCCAGAATATATTTGTGCATTGTATTTTGACGGACAAGTTCCATGTTTCGGTGGAATTCTGGCTTTAAATGGAAAAACAGGAGATACTCTTTGGGTTCATTGGACAGCTCATGCTGTTTTCTCAGTTGATTGTGGTATAGATTTAACAAATGATAAAATTAAAGATTGTATTATATGTGGTCGAGGTGGAATACTTCATGCAGTTGATGGTTATAATGGTACTAGTATATGGGAAATACCAGTTCAAGATTTATCGATTTCTGAAGAATGGAAAATCTCAAATATCTATGATGCTAAATTTATTGCTGATATCGATGGAGATGATATTGCAGATATTATTGCATCACATACCATACAATCAAGAGAAATTCATTCAAGTGAAATTCTTATGATATCAGGAATTAATGGAAATATTATACATAGATCAGTTTTACCAAATACAGAACAACTTTTTTTAGCACCTCAGAAATTAGTTCATCCAGATGGAGAAAATATTTTTGTTCTTGTAACTAGTAGTCAGAAACAATCAGGTGGATTGTATGTAATTCCTCAAGAGAATCTAATGTACAATGACTTGGTAAGTTTCTTAAATATTTGAAGATAATATATAAAGTTTATTATATAATTATATATATGTTATAGAAATTACGTAAACTTCACCATAACACAGGAAAAGGAACTTTGTTACCTCCAATTTTAGTCGATGTAACATTAGATGGAATTGAGGATATTGTTGCTGCTATGTTTAATTCTACAATAATAGTTTATGATGGATTAACTTTTGAACCTATTTGGAATTATACAGTACCTAATTCTGAAGTAATAAGTATACCTATTCCTGGTTACTATAATGATGATAACATTCCAGATTTTATGGTAAAACATCAAATAGGTTTGGGTTTTCCAACATATTACTATACAGTGACAACAATTATAAATGGAAAAACTGGTAAACCTTTGCTAGAAAAACCAATAGAAGATAGTTTAAGTAGAGAAATGTCTGGTCTATCTGTTACTGTTGAAGGTTTTGGAAATGATTGGTTTTTACATTGGTCAGTTGATTGTCTAAATTATGAGGGAATTAAAGAAAAATATCAGTTCTTAAAAAGTGAAGATTTTATATCCGAATCACGCGCTGATATTTGTAAACTACGATTTAACTCTACTTTAATTACAAATTTATATGCTTTAAGCCAACATGTTGGACCACCTGGAATATCATTATATTTTTCTGAAGATTGGAAGTCATTAGAATACAATAATTCTATGAATGTTAGAATAGAACTACTTGAAAATACACCTTTCATGACTGAACACTCATCGAAGAATCATAAAGATAAAAATAAAAAAAATAGTTTTAAACAAGAATTGAAAGATTCATATGAAACTTATGAACAATACAACAATGAACATAAAAATAATGTTTTGAAAAATGGAAATAAATGGCCCCAAAAAAATATACAAACAAACAAATACTTTGATATCTTATATGATGAAAATAATAAAATTAATATACAAGAACAACCAATAGATTACCAACAAGAGAATGAAATACGAGAACAAAGAAGTAACTTTAATCTTGAATTTACTAATCAATTTGATAACAGAATAAATAATTCTGTAAAAAATACATATAATAATGAAACAAATATTACTAATAACAAGATGTTAAATACATTTGAAACTTTTGACGATTATATAGCAAACTTGGACACTAAAAATAATGTAAGTGATGTAGAAGTAATGGAAAATACTGAGTAAAGGAACAATTAGTTCGTTGTATCATAACATTAGTAAAGCGAAAGAACCTGATTAAACTTTTGTAGTAACATTATTAATTTATAATAAAGTTATTAAAAAATACATTTTACAAAAAAATATATAAAGAAATTTTTTTTAGGATGTAGAAACTTTCACTAACAAGATTTCTAATAATGCACCAAATCAAGGAAGAAATGTTATAATAAGAAAAATTCTGAAACAAAAATTCTTAAAAAATCAAAATGAAAAAGGAGATACTGACATAAAACTAAAATTAAAATTAAAAGATAAATTTGAAACAAAATTAAAAAAGCAAAAAAAGAAGCGAGAAATAAAACCTAAAAGCAATCAAATATATTCAGTACATGGTATACAAAGGCAACCACCAACTGGAATATTATTACCATCTATTTTAGAAACGAAAGGAATAACTTCTATTGATTTAGTATTTTCTACATTTTGGTTACCATCCTCTAAGGCATCTGTGATATTAGTTCAAGAAGATTTAAATTGTATTCATTGGAAAATGTTGCTTTCTGAAAAAAAGTTCCAATATAAAGACAGTGATGATATTATTAAAGAATGTTTAGATGAACGAGGTATTAATTATAAAACACATCAGGAAACGAGTGACGGAGATGATTTAAAAATTTCCCTTGGACAAATGACAATATATAGAATGAAATTAGAATGCATGTGTCCTGAAGATATGTTGCCTAATCAAAGTTGCAGAAATATATCTATGCATCAGAGTTGGCCTGAATATTTAGGTTCAGGTGGAAATGGATATTTTAAACCATTTTATAAAACAAATTTTTGAATAAGATAATTATGTTCGTATATATTTTTCATAAATAATATTTATTTTCTAATACGTAAAGAATACATATTTCTTTTTAAATAAATATATAAAATTTATTAGAAATAAACAATAACAATAACATCATAATAAAATTCAATATACGAACTACAAATATGTTATTATTTTAATATGTACTTGTTATACAATAAAAATGATAACTATAAAATTTTAGTACGCGATATTTGGTATTAATATTTTAAAAATACATTATTTTTTGTTTAACAAATATATTACATAATGAAGTGTATATATGCATGTTTTCAAATTATGTGTGTAAATTAAGATTGTCATTTGTTGTAATATTAATTTGTGTACTATATATTCTTTTTCCAAACTATTTATAATGTTTAATGTAACGATATTGAAAGTAATTTGTTGTTGTTGTATATGAAATACATGTATTATAATTTCATTAAAATTTAAAGACATTATTCATTGCTGATATAATAATAGAATAAAACTCTACTATATCATTTGAGAAAAAGTTTGAAGCCAGGTGTTTGATCAATATTCATTTGATATACACGTTGTGGTTTTACTTAACTGCTATTATATTTTTTATGCAGATTATTTAAATAATTAAAATTAAAATAGTAAAATAATTTATTCTAAACTGTAAAGTTTATTTAATTTTAAACATGTCTGAGAGACAAATATTAAATCGTAAGTTATATAGTTTATATATATATATATATATATTACTTATATGCCTGTGATCTTTCCATGTATTTATATGTACAGAATCTTCATATACTGCATGTAGTATTATACCAAAATTTCAAATATCTGATATACAAAAAGTTTGTATAAATGTAAGTTGTTTTATAATGTTTTTATTTTTTCTACTAGACAATTGTACTACAAATTTTTATATTTGCAGAATATATATAAAAATGTTGTGCCTACATATAAAAGTAAAATAAAATACTTAAAACATAGCTTGAAGAAACAATGTAACAGTAAAAAGGAAAATTGGATTGCAGAATTTAAGCAAGTTAACACATCAAATAGTGATTTAGGATAATAAACTAATATTTTTAATTTAATTTTAATGATTTTTAATTACAGGTAAAACTAATTTTAAAGTTTATATTAACTAAAAATCAATATTTTTATGCACTCTGTTGTTATTGAGAAGTGATTGTGAGTACATATAATTACTTTTATGTTTGATACTTGTAGGATAATGGCTGGACATTATAAATCAACGAAAATTAAATACTGTAACAGTTTTAAATGTCATCGACCAATTATACCATTTTTAGTATCAGGAACACAAAATATAAATATTCCTGTACGATATAATCATGCTATTTTGAGCGATATAGTAACAAATGCACAAAAACAATGTTATACATTCTCACCTAAGTTGAAACCATTTAGAAATATAGGAACTCAAACAGATTATCGAGACAGTGAATCACAAACTGTTCCTTGGGAACCACCATATAAAATTAAATCAGGTATAATTTAATAGATATATTTTACATTTTTATTTGTTAATGTATCATCATCTTCCCAGGCCATCATCCTGAAGCTTTATCAATAGTACATTTAACTTGGAATCATGGATTACAAATTGGAAATCACGATTTAGAAATCATTAATAGAATGAGAAAAAAGAAAGCATGGGAAGCAGTTCTTCCTCCTATGGATACACCAACAAATATAAAAAAGCGCACAGCTATAATAAATGCGTTAGAAATAGATGAATGGACATATAGAGAATCAGTAAGTATTTTTTCATTATTAAAACATAAGTTGTATTTATTTTTAAGAATAAAATGCTTAATAAATAAATTTTTAATTTTAGGAAATTCAGGCAATAATAGATTATAGACTTGAATTAATGAGTGAAATATCTAAATCACTAGAATATGAAAAAGAAAAAAAAATTCAAGATCGTTTAGATAGATTGACAAATCTTTTATTTGTACGCAAAAATAAAGAAATAGATTCTATTAAACATAAGCTTAGAAGAGAATTGAGAAAACTATATAAAAGACAACAACAAAAATCAGAACCGTTTAAATGTGATATTATTAAAGAACATATTAATCCTTCTTCTGAATTATATGCCCCACAAATGCGTTATGGTGAACATCCTAAAAGAAGACATGAAGTAATAGAAAAAGAGTTGTTAGGAGAAACCTATATTGAAAGTAAATATAAATATATTAGTATTAAATATTACACTATATATTATATATTATATATTACTATTACACTACATATTATATCCTTTATATTGTATTTTTGAACTACACAGATGTAACTGAAATAAATACATTGCCAAGTTGGCTTCCAACATATGAAGAACTAAGTGCAATAGAACCAAGACCTAAATCAGCTGATCTGTGTATTAGAGCAACAAGATGGACAAAAGAAAAGCTAGGTAAATTACACAGTGATCTGGAAGCAAACAGATTAAACACTAAAACAATAGAAACACCATTATTATTGAAGCGCAAGTATAAATTACCATCTCCACCTTCAACACCATATAAAACCAGCACAGAAAATATAATAAATGCACGTCTACATCAATTATCTATGTTTATTCAAAAAATAATTAGAGGAAGAGCTATTCAATGCATGGTAATCATTAAAAACTAAATTATTAATTAAATGAGATTAAATAAAATATTTTTGTTAACTTAAATTTATATCTAAATGACTCTTTTTTTAGATGTTTGAAGGTCGCAATAGATGTAGAGAATTAATTGAAGAATTACAATCATCTCATGGATTAGAAGAACATAGCAAAAAACATCAAAAAGAAAAAGCGCATACATTAGAATTACAACATTTACAAAGTAAAAAATCTATGCAAGAAAATCACTTATATGAAATTCTCAATTCTTTAGAAGGAATGACTATATCAGGAATGCTAGATTTTCTTAGCAAAGTATAATTCATCCTGAGTTACAATTATTAAAAATATAGAACTATATAATAAAATATATAGAACTTTTATAATATTTATCAATCTTGTTTTTAAGGAATTAATAAGATTAGAAGGTGAACGCCGAATACATGCTTTTGCATTATTAGCTGAAAGAGAAAGAGCTATGAGAGAAGCTGCAGAAGCTGGAAGACGTCAACTAGAATATAATCGTCGTAGGGAATTTGACGAAATGTTTAGGCAAATTATAAAAATTAATCAAGAATCTGTGGAAAGCTATTTAGAAGATATAATAAAAGAAGGCATTGAATGGATATCTGATGAAACAACTAAAGCATATATTTCAGAATTGTGCGATAAAATAGATGATATAGCAGAAGCTGCACAAAAAGAGTATGACGAATAAAATACATTTTACATAATTTTTTCGAGTAATACATTTCCAAATTCTTTATATTTTAGTGCAACAAAATTAGCAGAAGAGGAAATGGTTGCTAATATGATTTATAATTTTGTATTACCAGAAGTGGAAAGAAGTACTGTACGAAAATATATAAGAAAAAAACAACAAGCCTACTTACAAAATGCACATGCTGTAATTTATAAAGAAATATTGAACTTACCAGTCATTGAAAATAAAAATCTATTGATTACAGGATATGGAAAAAAACAAAAAGATTGAAATACAAAATTAAATATTTTAATAAATATTGTTATACCTTAGAAAATATTTTACTTGCTATTTTTTATCATTGGGTTAAACGTATTTCAACATATGCATGCGTACTCACAATTATTCTTACATTCTTTAAAGCAAAGGTACAGTACAACGTAGCTTTTGTATCGTCCTAGATAATATATAAAAATGAACACATATTAAAAATCAGATTATAAATATTTTAAGATTTATAATTAAAATAAACACATAAAAATATATAATTATGTGCATTGATATTATGTTTTTTACCAGTTTATTGTTATTGTCACTTACTAGGTTTTTAATAGTTTATTGTCACTCATTTTACATAAAATCTTACATAATGCTTTTATCCAGTATTAAATAAAATTTTTTCTACAAATAAACAAATTATTATATTATAATAATATAAATAAAAATATATTAAATATTAATTTCTGAGATCTAATATTTTAGTTGATAATTAATATCTACATTTTAATAATATACTTAAAATAATATATGAGTTATTATTCTGTATACAATTATATGTTTTAGTATATTTATTAATTATATTTTAAATTTTTACAATAATTTAATATAATTTAATATCAATTCATTACATTTATCAACATATTTTTTAAATTAATAACATGCATACTAAAATAAGAAGAAAATAACATATTTTATTTTTGATGTGTTTCTATACACAGTATTCCTTGCAATGTTATACCATGAACTTTTGAATCATTTATATAGAGCAAACGTGATTTGTAATCAGACTATTTTAACAAGCATGAATCATCAAAATAAAAAAAAATAAAATTTTTATTTCTTATTTTTTACTTCATAATCATGACTATCTTTGAATGAATTTTTATGTAACATAATACAACTTTCATTTTATTTCATTCAGATTTAATGATTAATCATTGTTGTTTCTGATACATATAAATACATATAAATGTATTGTTTAAGAAGAAAATGAATCAAAGAAAAATAACAGCCCGAAATTTTCAGAATATATCTCCCTCAGTAATAGATTTAACACATTTCCAAGCATGTCCATTGAACAGACGATTGTATAACTTAGATTTGTTTAAATTAAAAAAATTTGGTTATTTATTTAATAAACACAATATCAAATTAAAATAACATTTATTTTACTTTTTGTATGCTATCTTTTTATTAAATAGTTTGCTACTATACTTTCAAATATAACTTCAAATTATACGTAGTAAAAGCAGTTATATATATTTGACTTAAATATGTAAAAAGCTTAAACATTTAAATTTATTCAGTTATAACATAGAAAATGCAAAATACACATAGAATAATAATTTTGTTTTTGATATACAACTTCATTATGTACAAATAATAAATTAACGTGAAGTTGATGGATATGTTTCTATAGCATTACCTGCAAGAAGATCAGTCATAAATTTTTTAAATTTGACATCTTTTGCATCATTAGATGATATTCTTTCTACTATGAGTTTACGTTTTTTTGCTTGTAATTCTTTTGTTTGTAATGGATCAGTGTCTCGTTGATTAATCATATCTATATGTTTTCTTTTACAAGTTTCTATTGAATCAGGTTTTTGTGTTTCTTCTCTCGCACGACTTAACTCAGCAGTTAAATCAACCATTTTTTGTTCCCATTCTTCAAGATGTTTTCTCATTTCAGCTAATTGTGTATCTTGATCATGTATTTTCTTTGCCTGCTCTTGTAATTTTAAACTTTGTAATCTCATTTGGAAACCTTGCCGTTTCATTCTAAGTTTCATTTTACCAATTTGACCCTTTATAGATAGAACAGACAGTTTATTTTTTTTAGTACGACTATAAATTTTCTTAAAAGTCTGATTCAATTTTTCTGAGCTAAAATTATGTGACAGTGTTGTGTTTGAACTTGTAGTATGATGAGAAATCATTAAACTTCCGCTTGGCAATTCATAAGAACCTACATTACTAACAACTGAAGTACAAATACTATGTTTTAAATCTGGTAAAATTTTTTCATCAAAATGTTCCATAGCCATGCTACTGATATCTCTTAACTCTTGAAGTATTTCATGAGCTCTAGGTGGAGTTTTAGAATCTCGGATTAAACGAAGAACTCGAAAAATTTCATCAATTACCTGCACGTAAAGAAATATAATTAATTTAATATATATAACAGTTAATAGAATTACTAATATTTTACCTTGCCAGGAATGAAGCAACACAAGTTAAGATCCACGTATTTTATAAAAGTCATAGATAACATAGATATTCTTGTTTCAATTGCTGTTAATATATCACAATGACGTGCCAAAGGATGACTCCTTCTTTCTGATTCTCTTCGTGGTAATTGACTCTTTACTGCACGTAAACATTGTGCATGATATTTTTCCATCAAATTGAAACCTCGATTTAATAATTTTTTACACGTTCGATCAAATTGTTTACAAACCTATTAAAACACAACGAGACAAAAAGAAACTTAGTACATGTACAAAATCTTAGTAAAAACTTAAACAAGTGATTAATAATATACAAGAGAAATAAAAATAATCTTACAATTCTATATCGAGAAATTTCATCATATGTAAGGTTAGACAAAATTGTCTCTAAAACAATGTCAGGGAGATTTATTAGTTGCAACATATCACTGTTTCGCTTTACAATTCAATTCTTAACACTTTCACTCGAGTGAAATTTTAAATATAATATGAAATTATATCTTCTCTCAAATTAGTGTAATAGTAGTAAAAACGGTGCACTTTTAACTATGGTGCATACAATTACGATTACAATGTTTTGACCGACCGATGACCTATAAACAAATATAGCTATTGCACATGTATCTGTTTATGATGTAGTTTACTATCTACATTCTTGCAATGTAGTAAATTGGTTAGTTTCCTCTCTAAATTTATATAGTTAATGGCCGGATATAACGCACATCAGTTTTGGCTGCCATATTGTTGTGTCACGTGACGAGGGAGTAGTGAGGTGAATGCGCCGGGTCGAATTCGTGACGAAGAGTTAAAAATTTGGACATCATCGTACTAGGAAACCAATTACAAGATGGATGTACGAAAAGTGACAGAATTATTACGAGCCACAATCGACCCAGAACAACAAAAGCAAGCTGAAGAGCAACTAAATCAGGTCGGTCAACTGATTGAAAACGTGCTTAAATGACCGATACTCGAACAGAAACATGTGCTTCATTCTTATCATTTTCCTTCATTATTATTCGTTTTTTACACTTTCTTCATTATCATTCACCTATGTGCATATGCGTATATATAATTAACGCCTTTAAAAAAGATTTATAAAAATAATTTCTTTTTATCTTTGTTAGAGTTAACGTTTTGAATTCTTTTATTAATTCCAATTTTCTAAAGAATGGTCTTTAACCAAACTTGTAATTATATTAATTCAAAGTTCTTTTTTATATGTTCTTCTTTTAAATAATAAATAAAAAGATAAATTTCTTAATATTTTGAAGCTTTTTTATTGTCCATCTGTTTTTATATTATTTACTGTGATAAAAAATATGTTTTTTTCATTTACTACAGTTTTTTAATTTTACATTAATACTTTTACTATTAAATATATATATCATAATAATGTTTATATACTTTGTTAAATATTAATACAAATAAATTGATTTGTATTCCAAATTATAAAAAATTACATTATGATAAGGACAAGAGAATTTAAACAAGAAAATTTATGATTTAAAGCATTCCATGACATTTTCAGATTCACAAAATTATTGGTTTTGCACCGACATTACTTCAAGTACTAATGACTGCTGAAGAAATGTCCGTACGACAAGCTGGTAACTAACAAGCTAATTATTTTAAAACAAAGGAAGATTTAATTAATTAATATGAATTTAATAACAATTCAGGTGTTATATATTTGAAGAATTTAATTACAACAAATTGGGCTGATAGAGAAAATGAAAATGGCTCTGTTAAATTTACTATTCATGAACAAGATCGTGCAATGATTCGTGATGCAATTGTTGATGCCCTTGTACATGCACCAGAACTTATTAGGTAGGTTCTTCTTTTTCAATCATTCATTTTTTATCAGTTACTTAATATGTACAATATTATATCTTTATAAATGATCTTAATTAATTTTTTTTTTTTTGTTAATTTAGAGTACAATTAGCTGTTTGTGTTAATAATATAGTAAAACATGATTTTCCTGGAAGATGGACGCAAATTGTGGACAAAATTACAATATATTTACAAAATTCAGATGCTTCTTGTTGGCCAGGTGTTCTCCTTGCACTCCATCAACTTGTCAAAAATTTTGAGTATGTCTTATTGGAATTTCTATTTGAAAAAAAGAATTATTATCAGAAGATGACATATCATACATTTCAAATAGTTTTATGTCAAAAACATTTACTGGTATCTTTTAGGTATAAAAAGGCGGAAGAAAGAGGACCATTGAATGAAGCAATGAATCTTTTGTTTCCTATGATTTATCAATTGATATTACGGCTTTTACCAGATCCTTCAGATCAGTCAGTATTGCTACAAAAGCAGATATTAAAAATATTTTTTGCTCTTACGCAGGTATAGATATTGTCCATAGATTTTAATATTTTATATAAATAGACATAATATTTTATGTAAAAATATATAATCGCTTTTTAAATTTCTATTTCAGTATACACTCCCTTTAGATTTGATTTCAAAGGAAGTTTTTTCACAATGGATGGATGTAGTGCGACAAATAGCTGATAGACCTGTTCCACCTGAAACTAACAATCCAGACTTGGATGATGATGAACGATCAGAATTGCCATGGTGGAAATGTAAGAAGTGGGCTCTTCATATTTTGCGCAGAATGTTTGAAAGATATGGAAGTCCTGGAAATGTAACTCAAGAGTATAAAGAATTTGCTGGATGGTACTTAAGAACTTTCAGTGCGGGGATACTTGAAGTCCTTTTGAAAATTTTGGACCAATATAGAAGAAAAATATATGTATCGCCTAGAGTGATTCAACAATCAATTAATTATATTAATCAAGGGTAAGCAATAAATTCAAGGAATAATTCTATGAAAATGCAATTTGAAAATTTTCTGTTTTAATATGTAGAGTAAGCCATGCATATTCATGGAAGTTCTTGAAACCACATATGTTTGAGATAATTCGCGATGTACTCTTTCCAATTCTCTCATATTCCGCTGCAGACGAAGAACTTTGGAACAATAATCCATATGAATATATTAGGGTGAAATTTGGTGAGATTTAAAAATAGTATATTCTCTCTGTGTATATTTTATTTTTTGTTATTTTATTTTACTAAATTATATAATTTATTATTTTTTAGATATATTTGAAGATTTTGTGTCTCCAGTAACTGCAGCACAAACCTTATTATATTCTGCGTGCAAAAAACGTAAGGATATGCTTCAGGAGACTATGCAATTTTGCATGGAAGTACTAACCAGTCCAAATGCAGATCCTAGACAAAAGGATGGTGCATTACATATGGTAACTATTTTATGTAGAAAAATACTTTGTAAAATAAAAAATATAAAATATTCTAAAAATCAATCTTCTTTAGATTGGTAGTTTAGCAGACGTATTATTAAAGAAGAAAGTTTATAAAGAACAAATGGATAAGATGTTGCTACAATACGTTTTTCCAGAATTTAATAGTCCTCATGGACATATGCGAGCGAGAGTAAGTGATGCATATATTTTTATTAAAATTTTACTGATTATTTAATTTGTAATATTTTTACATTTCAGGCATGTTGGGTATTGCATTATTTCTCCGAAATAAAATTTAAACAAGAACAAATATTAGTTGAGGCCGTTCGATTGACGACGAATGCTCTTCTGACGGACCAAGATCTACCTGTTAAGGTAGAAGCTGCTATTGCTTTGCAGATGCTTCTTTCTGCTCAAGAGAAGGCACAAAAATATGTAGAACCTCTAATTAAGCCTATAACTCTTGAATTATTAGCTATTGTACGAGAAACAGAAAATGATGATTTAACAACTGTTATTCAAAAAATTGTTTATACGTATTCAGAACAACTTATGCCAATTGCAGTTGAGATGTGTCAACATCTTGTAAGTATTATTTTCTTCTTCATTTTAAATCTTCTTCTTCAAGGTAAATTACAATTTACTAAAAAGTGCTAATATTTTTTAGGCTGCAACTTTCAGTCAAGTGCTGGAAACAGATGAAGGCAGTGACGAAAAAGCTATTACTGCCATGGGATTGTTAAATACAATAGAGACTTTATTAAGTGTAATGGATAATCAACCACAAATCATGGCACTATTACAACCAATAGTGCTTCAAGTTGTTGCCCATATTTTTGGAGAAAGTGTTATGGGTAAATTAAATAACAATAATGAAAGCAATGATATTAAATATCTTGTATATGTTGTTAAATATCATTAATAATTCCTTTTGTATTTTAGAGTTCTATGAAGAAGCTCTTTCACTAGTTTATGACCTCACTGGGAAAACAATCTCGGGAGATATGTGGAAAGTCTTAGAATTAATGTATCAGTTATTCCAGAAAGATGGTTTCGAATACTTTACTGATATGATGCCTGCCCTTCATAATTATATTACAGTTGACACTCCGGCATTTTTATCCAATGAAAATCATATATTGGCTATGTTTAATATGTGCAAAGCTGTACGTTGATCGAATTTCTATAAAAATAAAAAAAACGTTTTATAAAAATTTATTTTTTTATTTGTATACATTAGGTATTAACAGGAGATGCTGGAGAAGATCCAGAATGTCATGCTGCCAAATTATTGGAAGTTATAATCTTGCAGTGTAAAGGTCACATTGATCAAGTAAGTTATATTTTAAACATATATTTTAATCTAAATTTATAAATTTATTTATAATGTTTTATATAAAATGTTATCCTTTTAGTGTATACCTTCATTCGTACAATTGGTATTAGAACGTTTGATGCGTGAAGTTAAAACATCTGAGTTGAGAACAATGTGTTTGCAAGTAGTAATTGCAGCTCTTTATTATAATCCAGCCCTGTGTCTCGAAACAATGGATAGATTACAAGGAAATTTTAGACAGTCAACAGAACCAATTGCTTCACATTTCATTAAACAGTGGATTCACGATACAGATTGTTTCTTAGGGTGAATTGTTTTAACTTTTTGATAATAATTGCATTTTTGTTTTATAATTAAATAGAATTAATTGACAGTCATAATTAAACTTCGATAAACATGGTATTTATATTATTTAGATTACATGATAGAAAGCTCTGTGTTCTTGGATTATGTACTTTAATTAGTATGGGTCCAGCAAGACCACCAGCGGTAAATGAATGCGTTCAACAAATCATCCCATCTTTGATTTTACTTTTTGATGGATTGAAAAGAGCCTACGCAGCTAAAGCATCTGATACCGATGATGAAGAGAATGAAGATGATGATAGTGATATAGACGAAGGTATTAATTTCTATTTATCCTTCTATACCTCTTTTTATTCGTTTTTATTTTATTTTTAAAAAATTAATGCTAATATACAGTGTGTTTCGTTTAACTGAAAACAGTGGAATATCTCACGAGGAAATAGCGTTATTAAAAAGATTAAAAGTTTAAACAAAAGTTTGACGAGAAACAGTACGTGATGCAAATTTTCTTTTTTTGTATGAATAGTAAAGAAGATTTCAAAGTCGATTTCAATTTTTTAAATAAAATCATATATTTTTCTATATATGATTCGGTTGGTCGATGTAGTTCTGTATTTTGTATAAAAAAAAGTATTAATCTACGTATGTCGAAAAATTGTTAGTTTAGAAACTATTTTAACTTTAATTTTGTAAAATTATATGACGAGGAAGCATAAGGACAGTATTCTCATCGAATCAAATTTTTGTTTAAATATTTTTTTTAATGCCTCCCCTTTATGACATCTTCCATCGTTTCCAGTTGAACGGAACACATTATATTATACGTTACATTGTATTAATATATTACTATATTTATACAGAGGTTTTATCATCTGATGAAGACGAAATAGACGATGCTAGTCAAGAATATTTGGAAAAGCTACAAGAAAAAGTAACAAGATCATCTACGCAACATGGTTTTAGTGTATCAGCCTCAATTCAAGATGGACATGGTGATCACAGATCAGATGATGACGGTGATGACTCAGAATACGATGCTAACGAGGAAACTCCACTTGAATGCTATATTACGCCTTTGGATTCGGACAATATGAATCAAGACGAATATGTTGTTTTCAAAGAAGTAATGCAAAGTACGTAATCATATTTTTATATTTCATATATATTTATTTTTTAGATTCTTATTTGTTATTTATAATATATGAATTAATTTTTTTCTTTTTTATTTTCAGATATTGAAAGAACAGATACAGTTTGGTACAGAGCATTAACTGGTCATTTAACTACAGAACAACAAAAAGCATTGCAGGAGATTATTCTTTTAGCAGATCAGCGTAAAGCAGCCCTTGAAAGTAAAAGAATTGAACAGAGCGGTGGTAAGTTTCTAAAATATCCCAAAATATCTTAATATTTTTATAGTTTGCTTTGAGGAATGCATTAAAATAATACATATACAATGTTTTTGTTCTAGGTTACGCTTTCCATTCACAGACTGTACCTACATCGTTCAATTTTGGTGGAACGCTTTTGAGCCGATAGACTCCTGATCGTTTATATTCTTAGCTTAAGTAAGTAAATAAATTGCGAAGCATCCAAGTCGAATATCCTTAACAATGCAATACATGTTCCCAATCCGTTAAAACCGAGTTACACAGGAGTTGAACGAACATGAAAAAAGCACTCATTTTTGTTTGTATCTCCACGTTTCTAACTTTTCATGACTATAGCTCGATACATACAACAATGGTAGCATCCTTTCGAGCGTTTGGAAATCCATTCCACGATGGAATCTGCGGAGAAGCACGCTTCTTCTCATAACATAATAATAAAACGTAATTAATTCTCATAGTAGAACAAATGCATCTAAGATAAATAAAGATAGTAATTCATATTTTTTTTTATATAAAAGATATTTTTGATCATTATTATTTCGATTTCCAGATTCCAGGGAATATGTTCTGATCTCGATTTCCAAATCATCGTGCTTCTTCGCCGAGCTCACACCAATCCATCGTTTAGCGCGATCGAATTTTTTCTTTTCTTTTTTTCTTTTTTTTTTCTTTTTTTTTTTTTTTTTTTTTTTGTACAAGAAAAGATATGTATGAAAGTGAAATAGAAGAGTGAAAAAGGAAAAAGAGCGCGTGTATGTATGTGTGTGTTTGAAAGAGGAAAGGAGACGAAATAGTAGTTCGATCGCTCTTGAAGCGCTCGAAAAAGTGCCTTCAACACGCTCGACGCGGATGGGACCTAACTTAAAACAGAGCAAAACGGATCGAGGCTAGGACGCTTCTCTAGTTTGTAAGTTTCCTAAACACTGTACTAAAATATAATAAATTAATGCTAATTAAAAATGAAGAATTCAAACTTTCCAGTTTTAATTTCGTTAACATGAATTGTAATGACATTTTCAAAAGGAGAACTTAAATTCTTGTAGAACTATATCATCTCGTACATTATGCTTTCAAGCAAAATCATATACAAAGTTTATAACTTGATAAGTTTCTAATTTAAAGACATTAATTACAATTAGTCGTGTTTTATAAAATTGTATAATGCATCGATTATTTTTTATTCGTTTGTTTAAAGGAATAAAATTTAATAACAGTTTTACATAATAACATTGGTTATTATATCTGACTAGAAAAATGGAAATTAAATCATTAGGATAGAATTATTAATAATTAAAATATAAAATTTTTTCATTAACAGCCTTATATTCCACTTTCGATCGATACATAAGTTAAGTTACGTGGTTTCAAATGAAGAGCTTAGCAGGATATATATATATACATATATGTATATATATATATATATACATATATACATACACACACACACACACACATACATATATATATATCCGATTATGGAAAATAATTTATATCCTGCGAAATAATTCTCAGCGCAGAGAGATATATTTATAAAAGGAGCTGCGATGATTGAAATTGTAGCTACATTTGCTTATACGTGTACACATATATACATTTTTTTAATAAGATTATAGCAATTCTAATTATAAAGTTAATAATGTTTAATTGAAATTTAAAGTTTATAATTAAAAGTAATTCCTTACGCAAGTTGCAACAATTTTAATTATATCCTCGTTTTCGTATTTAATCTTGTAATAAGTATATCTAGGTAAAGCAGTAACAATTTGTATGTACTTCCAAAAACAACTTTTAACAATCTTTATTCAACAATGTTTTGTTTTAATTATATATTACTCATTGAGATACCAATTAATTATATATTACCAAAAGATTGCAAATGTAAGTACAATTTCAATCTTTTATTAAGAAAATCTGAAAGAAAAAAATAAAGAAAGGAGAAAGAGTATCCCACAATTCTGAGAAAACAGCACATCGGTGGCCTTTTTTTAACCGATGGTTTATTGACCAAAGGTACGAAGCACTCATGAAGACGCAGAGAGGTCCGATAAAACGAATGAGATGGACGAGAGGAACAAGTTTAGAGCATGAAAGAGTTCTACTCTCGATCCCTCTCCGCAATGTGTCCTCGAATAAAGTGAACGTTAATGTCACTTGAGACATCGTTCGAAATAAAACGCGCCAACATAGCCACCTCTCATTGCTTTCGCTACATTCTGCTCAAATGCTCTCCTATTATTTTGCAGAACCTCTGCAGCATCTTTGTTCAATGGATCTTCTGGATTTGGTTCCTAAAAACAAATAACATAAACATTTCTTTGTTTAATTATATAAGCATTTATATAAAATTTTCCACTTTGTTATGAAAAATATAATAATTTTTTTGTTATACTAAGTACCAAAAAAAGATATTGTAATCCATAAACGATAGAATTAATTGTAAGGACTGGTTTCCAATCTTCTCTTAAAATATTCAGGCACACATTGCCATCTAAGTCAATATTAGGATGATAAACTTGTGTTTCACATTTTACTTTAGGCGGCTCATGAGGATAATTTGGTCCAACTTTAAAGCTGAAGACAAATCGACCACCTCTATAAAATCCCTGAAAAATTAAAAAATCATTACCAAACTGTGAAGAAGAAAAAAGAATGTTCTTACCTCGTCTGGACAAATAATTAGTTTAAAGCTAAGAAGATCATCTGGATCAGGAAACTCTGTCCCACATGTTTTTGGAAGATTAAGTTCATTTATGTCTATATAAAATAAAAATTTCTTAAAATATATATTAGAGAATGAAAGAGGAAAAATATATTTAAATTAAGCTATTCTACAAGGTTACTTAAAGGTCAAAACAGCAAATAAAATGCTTTTAATGAAGAAAAATTTAAGATTAAACATTAATATTAACTACAAAAAAAGATAAAAAGCAAATTATTTCTTACTTAAACTCTTTTTTATGAGAAATTGCATTAATAATTATTGCTCTATTGAATATAAACAAATGTTCATTATTTATCAAGTTAACTTTTATTTATCTACCAATTTCTTTTTTAGCTTGTTCTTATTCTAAATCTATGATATTTGTCAAAATATCTTATAAAAAAAATGTATAAAGTTTTCTCCTACGAATCAGTATATATTTTCAAAAGAACGTGAAAGTAAATCAATTTATAAACACTGCGTGTAATTATACGGGATCAATGAGAGTAAAAAGAAACTAAATATAAAATATGCGAATAACACGGTACCATTAAAAAATGAACAGATATTGACTGTTAGGAAATTCAAAACCAACTGTAACGTCTATCTAAAAATCTTTTAATTGAATCGTCAACTTTTCATTGATTTCGTTTCAATTCTTACACATTGAATAAGATGAACAAAACAAAAATTGCAAGGGAAACGATTAGCCGTCAATAAACCTTTTGTGATTCTCAGTTGTGCCGCAGATGCCTTCTTTTGGGTGCCAGCTTTTGGCGACTCGCCATCCTTTTTCGCCTGTTTTAATGAGAATAATTTAATCATGATAAAGTGGCGGTGCCCGGCGTGGAAGGTACAAAAGTCTTCTTCCTCGATCGGCCACGCGCGCAGCAACGATGCACGCAACAAAACTTTTTGACAATGGAAACAACTACTGTAAATTTACGACTGGTTTCACGTGGACGGAACAGATCTCGTTTCTGTTACAACCACGGTATTAAAGCACCATTTTTCACATACTACACTAAAGCCTGTCTTTCATTTGTGCATACATAAAGATCTAGATTAAAATTGAATAACCAATTCTTCCCGATTAAACCGATTGAAATTTTCTTTTAAATATTACTTGTTATTTATCTGTAATAGCATGGAATACTGACTTCACTCGCTTTGAATTAATGCGTATACATCACTGTCCTCTAAGTCGCAGGAATTTTTAGATTTAAAGTAATTGTTGTTATTATTCTCTTATCGTTTTATATAAATGATTACAACGAGTGAAACAAAAGATATAGAATCCGAATCATTTATATTATTTCATCGTAAATATAAAAAAAAACTGCATACAATTCTTTGTTGTTTAAACATGATTGGAGATTGCTTGTAACGATTCGAGATTCTACCAATCATAATCTTCTACATATGTTAGAAACCTTTGTTCGAGCAATGAAAATATCTTTCCTGGTGTCGTTGAATATACGAACAATTATTTGCTGCTACAAGAGAAAATATATAAACACTATATAGATGGTTCAATGTTCATTTCGAGTTAGAGTGAGGTTTAAGACGTCAATGGCTTACATTAGTTGTGCATGTTGCTTGTAACGATTAAAAAGTGACGAAACAGAGTTTCTCGATACGTGTATATATTTTTCAAATTTGACAGTAAACGACAACACAATGGCTGGAACCCGGGATGAGATTTTAGCTAATTTTCAGGTGATTTATTGGTTCATTGATTGTTTCATTAATATCATATACAAAATAGAATTTTAGGTTATGATGTGCATTAATGACATTGACAGTAGTGGAAAAAAGATGTATGAATATAAAATAATATTTTCGTTTGTTTTTTTTTTCGAGCTATCAAAATTTTAACGATATTTTAAAATATGTAAAAAGAAAATTATATATATATATAGGGTGGTTTGAAAATTAAAAGTGCAATCAGAAAGAAAGCGATTCTACGAAAAAAAAAAAAATTAAATTTGGTATAAAGATTTTTTTGCTTCCAAGAAACTCAATTTCAAAAATTGAATTTTGTATATTATTAATATTAAAATAATATTCTACGATGTTCGATATTGTATATTTTTAAACGTTTCTTTATACTTCTTTTGTCTTCCGTACTGTATTTATGAATCGTGAAAACGAATAACAAAGACTAAAAAGTTACAAATGGATAAACGAACTATAAATAAAAAAGAATCGTTCTACTAATTTTGAAACATATTGTTTAAAGCTAATTTTAAATTAATATTTATATTAATTATTTACAAAATATAAATAAATATAAACTATTCTTTTAGGCATGCACAGGAATTGATGATGTTGGTGATGCTATTAAATATTTAGAAGAATCAAATTGGGATTTATTGGTAAACTTTTTATCTGAATTTGTTTACATGTTATATGTAGAAATCCATTAAAGTTTAAATGATATATCATATAGGCAGCAGTAAATCAAGCTATGCTTCGTAGTACACAACAATTATCTTCTGAAGTAAGTCCAGACATAGAAATGATAGAAGAAATTGAAAGAATGCCTCAAGCTCATTCGTTACAATCTCAAACCAATTGTGATTCTAAAAGTAGTTCCAAGGTAGAAATAACAGAAAATTCAAAACCAGGAACAAGTAAACCTAAAAGTTCTGAAAGAGAAAGAATTCTTACATTCCATATTAATCATCTTAATAATGAATATAAAATAAATTTGTCCGAGTTTTCGTCATTAAGTAAGTTAATTAATACATTTTGTACGTTATCTATGTATGGTATATGAAATGAAAATTTATATATAAAAAATATCTTTTTAGAGGATCTCAAACAGCTTATATGGGTACAAACAAATGTGCCACCTTGCCAACAACGTCTTTACGGATGGAAGAAAGAACCAAAATCAGATTATAGATCACTGCAGTCATTAGATTTACCTAAAGAAAATACTTTATATATGTCTTCTGCAACAGAAGATGCTGATTTAACAAATGATATGTAAGTAAATTTTTTGAAAATTTATGTATCTATAAAATATTTTAATCTTATATACAATTATGCATTTATTGTTTTTATAGAATGAGTTTATCAAATCGAATGACACAAACATATACTTTAAATATTAAAGATGAAATAAAGAAGGAAACATATAACTTGAAATTTCCTGGAACCAATACAATCTTGGATGTAAAATCTGGCATTTATTCATTAACAACTGTTCCAGTTCGAAATCAACAATGGAAAGGCTGGCCAAGTTCAGTAAAAAACGATAATGTCATGTTAGCGCAAAGTGGAATTTCTTATCCAGAACATGATTTGTCTGTTAATGAAATCCCCATAAAAAAAGATAGAAAGGTATTGATAATTATATTGGAAATTTATATAGTTTTAAAGTAATATTTATATATTTTCAGGAAGTTATAGACCTAGTTGAGAGTGATAGTTCTATAGATGAGGATGATATAGAAGATGATGTTTTTGTAGATAATGTCAGATCTACAAAAACTCAACGTCTTAGTAAGAAAATTAATTTTTTTTAATTCAATTCTAATAATTATTAATAATGACTTGATGTGATGATCTCTATCATATTAAATACTAAAGAACAATTTGTTTCTAGTGCCAGAAAATGTAACAGATGAAACAATAGGAACAATGCATTTTGCAGAAGAATTCGAAAAACGATATGGACCAGCACATCCAGAATTTTTTACTGGTACATTTAAAGATGCTGTTAAAGAATCATGCTTAAAGCCAGCAAAAGAGGTTTGTAATTAGTTTAGAATTATTATCTGTTTTAATTGGTATTTTAAAATATAATTTTTTTATGTATTACAGAGAAAATTGTTAGCTGTATATTTGCATCATGATAATAGTGTATTAGCAAATGTATTTTGCACACAGTTATTAAGTTGTGAGGCAGTACTACAAGTTTTGTCTGCAAATTTCATTGTATGGGGTTGGGATATTACATTTGAATCCAACAAGCAAAAGTATATATAATTATAAAATATAATTTTTTAATAACATCGAATCTTTTTTTACAAAATATTTTTAATTTACAGATTCCTTTCATCTGTAAAGCAAACATTAGGATCATTTGCAACGTTAGCTATGGAAAATATAGATGTTGATACTTTACCTGCTCTTGTAATTATAATGAGAGCTAGATCCATTACAGAAATGTTTACAGTAATACATGCCAATGTCGGAGTAAATGAACTATTAACTAATTTAATTCACGTTGTTGAAGTATTTCAGGTAAATGAAAATTGATATACAATGTTAACACAATATCTAGCATTACATTTATATTTTTTTAAAAACAGGAACAGAGACGAACAGATATTGGTGTTGAAGAAGAAAGACAAGCTAGAGAAAGAGTAAAACAAGAACAAGATAGAGCATATCAAGAAAGTTTAGCTGCAGATAGGTATATTAAAAATATATATAGTATTTCGATAAATGAATATATTCGTAAATGATTATTTTTATTTGCACATAATTTTAGAGCAAAAGAAGAAGCAAAACAAATGCAAGAAGAACTAGAAAAGCAACGAAAAGAACAGGCTGAGAATGAAAGGTTGGCTGAAGAAGCAAGAAAGGAAGCTCATAGACAAGCAGTAGAATCAAGTTTACCTCCTGAACCGCAACAAAGTACTGGTGATGGAGTGCTAAAAGTACGAGTGCGGCTTCCAGCTGGAAAATTTCTGGAACGTAGATTTCGATCCGATACACCATTACAAACACTTCTTAATTTCCTTATTGTGGAAGGTTATCCAACAGACGAATACAAAGTTCTGTGTAATTGGCCTCGAAGGGATGTAAGTAGATGATGTAAGCACTTGAGTTCCCACTTCATAGATGTGCTCCTCATTTTATTAAATATGGAGGAATGATCTTTTTACATGTGTTGTTAATTCGTTACAGTAAATTTAAATTTTTAGTGTAATTAAAATTTATTCAAAGTTACTTTTTTCAGTTAACTTCTATGGATTCGAAACTCACACTTATGGATCTGAAATTTTGCCCTCAAGAAACAGTAATTTTAGAAGAACGATAAGTAACTTGTAATTAAATTAAAATGTAGAAATTAAGCATTGCAATATTCTGAAAGTGTTATTTATTTAACAAGTTTTGAATAGTTATCAGTTAATATGAATTCAGTTCATTGTGCAACTACATTTTTATGCTGTACTTTTTCGTACTTCTCATTCGTACGACAAATGTAGTTTTACATTATAAAAAAAGTTCTTTCCATGCATGTGCATTGTATATTTTAAATTCCTAAAAATAAATTACATTTTAAAAAACCTCAAACAAAAGTAGCCTTTTGTTTGTTGTTACCATTATTGCAAGAAGTATTTAAAGATATATTAAAGGAGTTCAATTTGTAATAAATACGAATGAAATTCATAATAAAAAGATATTTTGAATAATATTAAATTTTCCTAAGAATTTTTATTATAAATATAAAGATGCAGCAAAAACAATATCACGCTTTATAAGTTTAATTGCTTCGCTAAATTTATTTTCTAAATCCGTATTTCCAATATTTTTTGCTGCCTGACATAACTGTCTAAGAACTTCTTCTAAACGACGCATACATCTTATGATAGAACCTATAATGAATTAAAATTATATTTTTTAAGAATTATATATGAAATTTGATAATTTAATAAAAAAAATAATTTTAAATATACCTTCAAATATATCTGTCATTTTACAAATTTGCAAAAAAGTAGCTCCTTTACACCAAGCATATACAATGTCCATCAAATATGGTTTAAATCTTTCTACATATGCATCTTCATCTAGTTCTAGATTAGCTTCTGTAGATACTTTTGCTATTCTTCGAGCTAAATCCTGCATTTGTCTAAGTGGACCACTTAATTCTTCAGTACTCTTAGGCATCTCATTCGATTTGTCGTCGCAAACGAAACAACTAATTAACGCTACCATTTGCGGAATACTTAACGAATTAAATAAACCATTAAAAATCATTTCTGTCATTAATAATTCATCAGTCCCATTAAGCTCACAAGCAACTCTGCCTTTTAATTCTATAACATCTGATGCTGTACAATATGCCATTCTTCGTAATACTCGTTTCCTACATTTTAATTCATCCATTTGAAGTATTGATTTAGCTTCTTTTAATTCTAATTTAGCTTGTTTCAGCTGATTACCTAACTCTTTTTTATATAAAAATTGTTCGTATAAAATATTTACATTAGGATCCTACATTAAGTAAAGAAAAAGTAAAAAATTCATTGTTACTGCAAAAACTATTAAAATCGAAAAAGATAATATGTACATAAACAAAAGATAATTTCTTTACCTTATGCAATGGATGAGCATATAATCTCTCTTCTAGCATTTCAATTTTTTTAACAATATCTTTGAAGATTTCATCTTCAATATGCATATCTGTAATAGGATTCAACAGTGGTGGTCCATCTGGAAATCTTTTTTTTACTTCCTGTATCGTTTTTAATACACTTTTCCTGTTATCAGATGGTCTTAAGTCTTTTGGATAATACAATCTGAGTGAACTTATTTGGGAAATTAAAGTATGTATAACGGGAACTACTTCCATGTCACCTTCTTCTCCTTCCTGACAAGGTACAGGGCATCCTTCACTAGAGTCTTTAGAAATATGAAGTAATATATCAATAATAATAACAGTGTTTTCTTTTGATGGATTTCTAGGGTTTTTCTTCTTGAAATTTACAATAATGCCCCAATCAAACATTTCATTTTCATTTTTTACCTACAATCACCAATATGATTATAAAAAAGTGATTTTGAACATAAATGACATATATATGTGTATATAAATACATACTTTTACTAATCTTCCAGGTTGTAAAAATGGAAGTAAATATTCTGGTTTTGTTAAAAACGACCTAAATTCAGTACTAAGACGTTCAAGTTGTTCACGTATATCATGATAGCAAGATATATGATTATACCTATCAATCGTCACTGCATTATATGCAATTTGCAAATCTTTTACTTCTACAATAATTCACAAAAATAATATTTCATTTTAAACCGTAATACTTAATACACAAATTAATAATTCACTTACTGTTATATAGATTTGGAATAGAGGCTTGATTTTGAAATTGATAAAAACTCCTCTCCAACATATATTCTGGATTAATTTCCTCAACTCTTAAAAGATTCAAAACCATGTTGTAAGTTAAATGAAATGCTGAATTAATAGGATCTGGTTTCCCTTGTACAATTGCTTTACCAACGACTGGACTAACTTGCTCATCTATCATTAATATTACTATTCCTTTCTCATCTAAGCCTCTCCTTCCAGCGCGACCAGACATTTGTATATATTCTCCAGATGTAATCCAACGGAAATCTTTACCGTCAAATTTTCGTGATGCTGCAAATAAAACTGTACGTGCTGGCATATTTAATCCCATAGCAAAAGTTTCTGTTGCGAATAATGCTTTTATTAATCCTTCTCCAAACAGTATTTCTACAGTTTCTTTCAAAATAGGTAAAAGTCCACCATGATGAATACCTATTCCTCGTCTCAAAAGAGGTAATACATTTTCAACTTGTGGTAAACGTCGATCTTCTGGATTGAGAACATCCATAGCATTATTAAATACTTCATCTACTAATTTCTTTTCTTTTAATGTATTTAAATCTAATTTAGCCAATTGCATTGCATATGTCTCACAATCCTTTTTCGAAAAATTAAATATAATTACGGGTGCAAAATTTCTTTCCATAATCATTTTAACTATCTTAAAAATATTTGTTTGTCCAACATTTGATGGGCGAATACCTCCTTTACGACCTTTAGTATCCCCTTTAGCTGCATCACCATGTTGCAAGCAAGACATTGCTCTATTAAAATTTTCTTCTTTAAATTGCCCCATTTCATCTACAACCTACATATAAATAAATAAATATATATATATATATAAATATAAGTTGGTTATTTCATCACAAGTTATTTGTTTATTGTAGTCTATATATACCAAGTGGATACCATCGCCTCCAACAGGAAATATATAATGCTGTAAAGGGGTTGGTCTGTAATCTGTATAAACAACATGACATGGTTGCTTGTGTAAATGTGCAACCCACTCTACAAATTGTCTGGCATTAGGTATAGTAGCAGAAAGAAAAACATAATGTACGTTGTCTGGTAGTAATATTAATGTTTCCTCCCAAACAACCCCTCTTTCTTTGTCACGCATATAGTGAATTTCATCAAAAATTACCCATCCAACTTCACGCATTACCTAAATATTACATGTATCATTGAGATTAAAAGAGAAAACTAAAAATATTATTTACATTTAATTATATTTATAATAAAATTTTAGAAAACCTCAGATCCTCTATACAGCATATTCCTTAAAATCTCAGTAGTCATGATAAGCACACTTGCTGTGGGATTAATTGTAACATCTCCAGTTACCAAGCCAACATCCTTAAAGTCTTCAAAAAATTCTCTATATTTTTGATTACTTAATGCCTTTATGGGCGTTGTATAAATAACTCTTTGTTTATCTCTTAACGAACATGCTATTGCATACCTATTTTGCACATTATTATAATAATTATAATTAATAATAGATTTGATTAAAAATTTGTTATTTTTTCAAACTATAATACATACTCTGCAACAACAGTTTTACCAGCTGATGTATGTGCAGAAACCAAAACTGACTGATTATTTTCAATACATAATATTGCTTCTTTCTGAAAAGGGTCCAATACAAATTTATATTCTTTGGCTGGTTTGCCTTGTTTATTTTCCAGGGGTACGTATTCATAATCTGGTGGAACTGCAACTTCATGTGTACATGACTCAATTGTTTCTATTGTATGTATTTTAATACGTGATGTTAATTCTTCTATACTATAAAAATTAAAAAAAAAAAAACACATCCAAACAATTATTAAACGATCTAGATAAAATTTTGCAAATAATTTTTTTCTAAGAGAAACAACTATCTTACTTTAAATCGTCCAATATAGGATCAGGCCGTGATTTTTTGGAAATAAATTCATCAGAATCATTTTCAAGTTCTCGTTTAGTTCCACTTTCTGCATTAGTTTCTCTGCACGTATATTATTTCTTTTAATTAAGAATATTCCTTAAATTTACTTTCAAAATATAAGTTACGAAGAGGTTATGGAATCAACTTACTTTTCGTTTAATGATGCATTTAAAATTTCATTTTTTGACTTTATTGGAGTTGGAATTACTTCTATTATATCTTCTGTTTCTTCAAAAACGTCAAATAAATCCTCAGTGAAACTAGCCATTACAAATATAAATTTATATCGCGTGTAATATGGACGCTTTTCGATTCCTTACCAAGCTGTTACTTAATCGATATTCACTATCGAAAGAGGAATCGATTATCGATTAATTTTAAATTTCGATCAATTATTTGAAATTCCATACTTACAATATAACTTAATTTCCAATGAAAAAATTAAATGATATATTAATTAAAGCAGAAATGCGTAAGTAAATTCAAAAATATCTTCATTGTGAAATTAGAATTGTCATAGAATTGACAATGCAAAAAAGAATTATGAAATATTTACTGAAATGTCTACATAAATTCAAGTAATTAAAATCCTTTAGACTCAATTATATTAATTTGAATTCTTTAGTCTCATAATTTATTCCAGCTATACATCAGTTTCCTTTGGCTTAAATGATTTTTAACAAAGCTTATTTTCAGAAATAATTTTAAAACAAAATGCGTGAAATTCAATAAAAAAAAAAAGCGAAAAAGTAACATGCATGAAATATATGAGTAATTCTATTTCTTTTTTTGTTATAAATTATTAAATATTTATGAAGTATGTAAATATGTATTAATTCATTTTTCGTTAATTTATGTCGCTTAAAATTGAACCGTGGATAAAATATGGATAATTTTCCTATTTAGTCTATTCGAATGTATCAATATATTAATATTATAAGGATAAAGACTCTCGAACGAACAGGTCGAGTTTATATGACGAAGAAACGGGACTTTCAGTTTCTTTTGGGCGTTCGCAAGTGGAACGTCGCGAGTATAACGGTCACGCTGGCACGCGCGTGAAAGTTTTGTCTCCCGAGCGCCCAGCCTCCTCCACAAAGTTTATTGACGCAGAAAAAAGATTGAAACAGATACACAGGTATTTAAAAGTACATGTAAATTTTCAAGATCAATGAATAATTTAAAATCTAATTTATATTCAATAATTTAATTTTATAATTATTTTCAGTTACTTTTTTATACATCGTTTTACATATTGATATATTTTATTATATCAGTCCTTCTTTTATATCAGTTCCTCAAATAGCAAATAATTTTTAAATTAACAAAAAGAAATGAATATTTAAAGGCAAATATGACTTTCATTTTTATGGAACAATATTGGTGATTCGTGAGAATATTTCATTGAGATTATATTCATATTTCGTAACACTTTATTCGTGAAGATTTATTTTATTTTAAATTGTACGTGCACATTTTAAAGAAGCATGAAAAAGATCTTCCTATAAATCAATTGACGATTATAGAATGTATCAATCAATAAGATTGAACGATGTATGCTACTATGTTTTAATAACAAATCGTACTTACATACATCGTAAGAACACCTGCAGTATTTCAATGATATTTACATTCAACTATTTATTCAACTATTTGCATTACTTAGTAATTTGTACATTTGTCTTTAATTACAATTGTTCAACTGATAGGATGAAACTTTAAGATGATTTATGAATAATTTTTAAATTTTAGATTTTTAACTAACTGATTTATCTATGTTAGCCATGATTTAAATGTTCATTGTATCGATTAAAGATTCCAGATGAATTTTAAAGATTATAAGATAACAAAATAACAACTTTTAGTGAAGAAAAATTTTTATGTTGAACAAGAATTTAAAAAAAAGTAAAGGCATTTCGTGAGTACGCTACGCGACACTGTGAGGAAGTTGCGAAATGGTGTGAGTCTCGACAGAATGGCCATATGTTAGAATCGAAGGACGAAGATATAAGAACATGAAACGATCAATAGTTCACGTACTGAAAAAAACAGAATTTGTTCAGAGTCAAATTTTTCTTAAGCATTTCATGTGTCTTCCGAAGAAATTTTAGTCATTCATAGATTGATCCTAATTCATTTTTTTCATAGATTAAAATCGTAATTTAAAATCACTCGTTTAATTTTATTGTTCTACAACAAGAAACTTCATTATCCTATAACATATAGTAATATCAAAATTTAGTTGAAATTTCCGAATAATAATATAAAAAAGCACTTCTAAATAATAATTTTAAAAAATACTCGTCAATGATTTGTCCGAATTGTTAAACTGTGGGACGAATTGATGACAGAATTTCAGTACATTCTCTATATTTGATTTCATTTTTATTGAAAAAATTTACGTATGTGACAAAATTGTAATACATATATTACATTAGGTATTAGAAATTCTGTTACACACATACCTCAACGATGTTACTTAATTTCATCAGCTACTGCGTTTTGAGAATTATAAATATTTTCTAAATCATAACACGTCGCCATTTTCTTAATATTTCTTAATTTCATTAATGAACGATTGAATTATGTTTTGCAGTAGTTAAGTTTAGTTAAAGAGAACTGTAGAAAATAATGAATATCTCAGCTAGAGGAATTGAATCACGTGTATCTGAGTAATGCGCCGCACATTGTCTGTCGAAGCACGTAAGTACATACATACATGGATCGGTAAAACTGACGTAATCTTTAATCATTGAATATGCAGATACGCTTATTGCTACGGAGCAATTGTTATCTTGTACTTTTTTCATGGAAAAGAAAAGATAATATAGATATTATCTTCTGGTTGTTTAGCCGATTCCAAGAGTTAAGTTTTTACACTCATTCGATAATACAAAACATAAATCTGCATATATGAAAGTTGTACTTGGCCTGGGGCTTTTTCGCCTTTCTTGTTCACCACTGAGAGAAAATTTTCACCGCATGAATATTAGCTCTTAGCTTTATTTTATTGTCGATCAGCGATTGATTGTTTCTTTAATCCTATATTATTATATCTACTGAATTATACTCTCGATTTTCTTCGATTCTATTGATCTGTACAGGATTAATCTGTACAGATTGTAAAATTACAATGCATGTGCTTGGAAAAAATTCGTTTTAATTAATAACAAAGATCTTTACTTGTACAGAAGGATTTGTTAGTCAATTAAAAGAGCAGGTCCATTCCTTCTGAGCGTAAGAATGCAGAGTAATAGAACGAAGACGCGATTATTTATTTTCGAACTGTAGAGCGGTTGTTTTCATATGGTGGTCCTAAATGAGTACGAGTGAAAGTTTGTGAGTAAATATTTTTTGCAACTCCGTCGTTTTGCAGATTGCTAATAATATGAGCTTCCTATAAGATAAGATATGAGTTTCTTACAAGATTATACATCTTTTTTTTTTTTTTTTTTTCGAGGAATAAATTACACGCAGCTACTCTCGTACATTTCATACAACAGTTGAAATTGAAATCTGCGTCTCGTGTAAATCGAGATTTCAACAATATGAGAAAAATAAATTTACAATTGAGCATTCATTCAGATTCAAATTCGTTCGAATATATTGACGAACGTTTATACTTTCTTGTTCCACTTTGTTTCTTCTTTTTTCGAATTTAGAAACTAATTGGTTATTTATTATTTGCAGGTTTACTTGCAGGTTTAATAAAAACTATTTATTTGCATATAATATTTCACCGCACGAATATTAGATGTTTGTACTCTTGATTTTCTTCGATTCTACTGATCTGTATCATTATTTGCAGGTTTAATAAAAACATTTCTTGATTACATAATCTATGTAATACCATCTTCTGAGCGAAGTTTCATTCTTCTTCAAGCACGGGACTTTTGTAACGTCAATCGACATTCCAGGCTACACCGTGTAATACCCGAACATCGGGTAGTGAGCTATAGTGACGTGAAAGTGGCCGACTGGAAGCGGAATGCGGAGTGCTGGGCGCTACGGTGTGTACTTACATTGACCCATGGTACTAGGTAATTGGAGTACCATGTTTATCTGTGTACGTATAGAAGTATTTTTGATATATCAATTGGACCAATTCTCTCGTGTCGGATTCATTTCTATGATATAATCTATGTAACTGTTATGTTTCGATATTAATTGAACCGATTTGACTCAAAAAAAAAAAAAAAAAAAAAAAAAACAGTTGATTATTTCGTAAAGATTATGAAAAATATTAATTAAGCAATGGCAAAATTCGTCTTTAATATTTTATCTGGTAAATAATTATTATTGCAAAAATATCTTATATTTTCATCTGCTTGTAAAGAATGTCCTAAATAACGTAATACTGGTTTCAACGTTGTCCAATTTCTTACGTGAACATGACGAATGTGAAAGCGACCTTGAAGCTTGAACCATCCACTGCATTAATAGCACTAAATAGCATGTCCGATAAGTGTCTATTTAACACGATTTTTATCTAACAAACTCGACTGTCGAGTTAGAATTTCAACGAGAATTTAAATTAAGATGTTAATTTAATCGATTTAATTGCAAGTGAAACTAAAGTTTTTTCCAAAGTACAGTAAAACAGCTATCGATGAAACAGTTTAATAGAACAAGAGTACAGAGATCTATTTTATAAAATTTATTAGATTCGTCTTGCCTTTACGTTTACCATTCGATCGTATTAATGTTTATATTTGTGTTATATTTTCCAGTGATTGTATCAGGAGATGCTGAAATGTTAATGAGAATAAAGGGATTCGAAAATGAAAACGCGCGGCTATTAGCCCGCGGTTGATTATATTATTATTTAAAAAAAATATGCAACGATGGTTATTGGCCCTGGATGAACCTGCATCTAATCCATGCGGTAACACCGTCATCAGCCACGAACTATCGAGGTATGAACACATTACATTTGTAAGCAACTTATATCTGTATGTCACATTCAATTATAGTAAATATTATTGACGACATTGTTAAAAAAGTATATATATAAAACCATGAAGTTTTATAACGTACGGAAATGGTATTTATTAATTGGATCGTAACAGGGGATGCCGGAACGCGGGAAGTTTTGTTCCAGTGCCGCAATCACAACGGCCTTGGCAGTTTCAGGTGGGAATCAAACTAATTCTGACAGTGAAACTACCAAATTGTCTTTGTATGCGCCAAATGAGCGATTCACTTGCAACTCTGACAATCTGTACGCAGTGCCACAAATCGATTTACACGAGATAGAATGGTAAATTGAATTTCCCTTTTTATCATTGCGATAATGTATCTAAACTATTTTTAAATGTAAAATAAAATAGAAAGATCTTCCTTTCTACCTTCAGGATAGAAACTGACTCGTTGGAGGCTGATGTTTCAAGATTTGTAGCCGGTTCGTCAACAGTAACAACGACCACAACGCGAAATAATCTGAGAAAATGTTATCGAACTTCGACCAGTTCCGGTTACTCCAGTCATTCCCCGCCGCTATCAGCTAGCTCATATTCTTGTTATACAACAGCAGTCTCAGGTCAAAATTTTTTTCGAGGAGTACCTTTAACAATGAAGGATCAATTCAACGGAGGTCTTGCTGTAATTCACGAGAGCGAGTCAATTCCACGTCCTATTTGGCCGACTACGTTTCCCAATCCACGCGAATTTTATCAGAGCGATGAAAATCCTGAATGTGATAGTAAGTATCGACAGTAAATATTTCTATGTATATTTCTAAGTACTGATATATTCTTTCACGTTGATATTTTATAAAAACAATGAAATATATTGCGGTTTACAATAGCTTTGCATACGTGTTGCGGATGCAGTTGTGCATACACCTATTCGTATTGCGATTGGGATTATGAAAAGCCTGCAAGTATATCAGCACACGATGTCCTCCTTGAATTATCTCAAACGCTAAATTCTGTGATAGAAGGCAAAAATGCTATGACACCAGAAGAGATTTTACACAATATCTCGTATAAGGTTGCCCAAGGAATTGGTTTAAAAGGGGGACTTTACGAATATGTTTACCATAATTCCTCTTTTTTTCCAAGCAAACGATCATTTTTAAACGATAAGAATTCGTATCTATTAAGTAATAAAAATTCTTCGCCGAAAATCAATCCAGTAAACTCAAAACTTTACAATAATACACGACAATTTTATTTGCACAATCCATGGTACACTTGCTTATGCAGTTGTAAACATACTCATAGATTTTTATCGTCTTTTAAAAATGACGAACAAACCAAGATGAGCGATGAATCAGAAAAAAAAGAAAATCCTATTATGCTTTTCATGGATAATCACTGTCAAGGAACAAATTCAGAATTAATGTTGCAGAACAATAAAAATATTTTTGAACCGCATGTTTGTAAATGCTTAAATCGTTCGATCGTTGGCAATAAAAAAGTAAAACATATATGTGTGAATCGTGATATTAAAAGTGAAAGGAAAGAAACGATTAATATTAATGAAGAAATCAAACAAGATCGGAATAAAGTTATTTCTAACAAACCAGAATATTCTGTGGTAAGTCTATGTACTTCTGAACTATAAATTCAAGATAGATTTTTTTTTTTTCAATTCTTCAACCGATTTCTTACTCGATGCACGAGTCTTTTTTACAAATAGATTGGATTACAAGTAGAAGATCCTTTAGTAATACGTTTATTTCCGTGTACTTCGTTAAACATGTATATTTTTTTTTTCACATATAATAATAATTAGGGGCAAATAATAGTAGTCACAATATCAATGTAACCAACGTATCAAGACTGATGTTTCAGCAGTTGGAGTGCAGTAATGGTGATTCATTCAACAAAGGTAGAATCTTCTCGTCCAACAAAAATAATTGGGATTACCGTATGCAAGGATTTGCCGAAGATTTAGATTTCACACTTGACGTTTCACGAGCGGAACGTTTAGGTCGTGTAATTGCAAAAGCAAAACGAAAACGACAATGGTGCAGAGCCGTAACCGCCTTCTTCGGACTAGTCTTCTTTATTTTAAGTGTCGTTATTGTTTCTTTATCCGTAACAAAAGGACGTAAAGTATTTGGAAGTATGTAATTTCATTTATAAATCAAACAAATTTAATTAGAATATTTTTGTAATTCTAGTAAAAATACTGACTGACACTTGCTTTATGTACTTTTAGTACCTTATATCGATAAGTTAAATTAATAGGATTCAAATCCTGTTAGCAATATATGGCTGTGACCATGTTCTTATATATTAATGTTAATATGCAATGTTTATCTAAATAAAATAATGTTAAGTAATAATTAAGATGTACAATAAAACGTGAAGATTCTATGATTAAAAATTTAGGCAAATAAATTAAAAAAAATTAAATTTACGAAATTTAATTAATTCTCTAATAATTATAACAATTTGATAATTATTTATATTTTTAATTTTAATTAACAATTAAAGATATATTAAATATTTTTATAGTGAAAACTTCTTGAATTTGTGCGAATATAAAACATTAATTTTAATCATTGGTATAAACCATTGCGCATGCTTTTACGAATGTGAGTATATAACATAAGTAACGTTAAATAGAATTCAATAATTTGAAATATAGTAAAGAAAAATATATCCAAAATTTAAGTTTTGATAAAAATATTATTCTTTTATATATGAAATTATAAAATAAATTGTTACACGCATAAATGTTTAATACTTAGACTTAATTTTATTATAAAGGTTATATCATTCTACATATTTCCAGATCATCTTAAATATTTAACTATTTACCTAGCTACTTTAGGAAATAGTAAGAAAAAAATTAAATTTGTTTGACTTAAGGTACGAGTTCAATTTCTACATTAATCTTTTATAAAAATAGTTATTTTTAAGTTAATCATTAATTTGGTACATATTAACCTATACTGTTCCAGATTTGATTCTAAATTGACCTAAAATGGTATGTGTACCATGTGTAGCTATACCAATATTACTCATTATATGGAGATTTTTGATACAGCCATTATTTATAAAGTGGTGGCAGTTCAGAAACAAACAGAAAGAATTAACAAACAAAGAACAACCTCCACAATTGGTAAAGGAATGTAAAAATGGTATTTGCACACTGTCGTGGGCAAAAAATCAAGAAAATAAAAAATTGGATTAGAAAACATTAACATGAAACTTAATTATGGATATATGAATTATAGTTATTCCAAATATAATTTATTGCAAAATATAAAGCTTTATACTTGTTTATAATTGTTTTAGTAATTATAAATCCATATTATATCTCAAGTAAATTATTTATTGTTATTATGATATAAGGTGTATATATTATATAAATTGTTAAATCATTCACTATTGTTAAAAGATAATGAAATTTTATTTTTTCCTATTTTTCTCACAATTTATTACTTATGAGGAAAATGTTAGAAATAAATAGTTTAATATTTCGTATTTCAGTAACATGATACATCGTTTTACAAAAATGTATACAATTTATATTCCAACACAGTATCAATATTTTTTTCATGTACTATTTTTAAGAAAGTTATTTGTAGTTTGTAGAATAATTAAAAAGGATATTACATTTATTAGTTTAAAATCGCTTAACAATATTTAAATATTCTTGACACAATGATTTAATGTACATTCCTAAGTTCTACTTCAAACATCAGCGTGCTATTACCAGGAATAATAGGTGGCGAACCTTTTGCTCCATATCTGTAACGAATGTAAAAAATAATGAATAATATATTTAAATTTAGTTTATGCACAAACGAATGATACATACGCCATAGCTGGAGGTATTGAAATACGTCGTTTTCCTCCTACTTTCATTCCTACAATACCAACATCCCAACCTTTAACTACTTCGCCTTTTCCGAGTCTAAATTTAAAACCATCTCCTTGCGTTGTTGAATCAAATATCTTTCCATTTTTCAAACGGCCCACATAATATACAGAGACATGTTTTCCATTTTTTGCAACACTGCCATTACCTATTTTCAATTCTTTGATTTGTACCCCACCTTCTACTAGTCTTGTTTTTTGGTCACTTTGGACGTTCACTTCATTTTGTTGCTGTTTTACTTTATCTCTTTTTTGTTTGGCTTCTTTTCCATTAACTACTTTTTTTTTTTCTTGCTGTTTATTTTTTTTATCTTTCTGTTGAAACTTTATTTCTTCTTCTTCTTCTTCTTCTTCTTCATCTTCTTCCTCTTCTTCCTCGCCTTCTTCATCTTCTTCTGTACCTTCCTGATTAAGTAGTAATTCCTCATCTCCTTCCTCAGATTCATCAGAATCATGCTCTTCAGTCATACCATCTAAGTCTATATCCTCGTCAGAAGATTCTGCTTCAATTTCTTGTTTAGAGCGTTTGATATTCTTTTCATTTTTTAAAGAATCTGTAGCTTTTCTTTTTGATTGTTTCTCAATTAATTGTGGTACCTGTTCATCTTCTTCTTCTTCTAACTCATCTAAATCGTCATCAGGTATCAAATAACCAGTTAAATGTACTTGACCATGACCATGACATATAAATGCTATTGTGGTCCCCTCGTGAAAATTCAAATCAAGTGGTACCTGCCATGTTGTGCTTTTTTTTAAATTGCATAACAAATAACAACTATCTTCGTAGTATAACATTACTTGTACCACGTTATCATCTGTAATAAACAAAGTTTGAAATGTATATACCACTACAATTTAAAAATATAACAAAATATAACAAAAATTCGAATTTTCTAACCATATATTTAAGGTTTAAATAATAAACTAATTTATCTTTTAAGTTTAAGAAAAAATATTTAAAAACTTAAATCTAATGAAAAACGAACTTATCAATTTTACCGGCTTTTTGAAGATTTAAACTAGCCATTGACACATGGAATGATTTTTCAACAGTTTGCGTATATCGTCTATTTGGCTCCAGTATTAAACCTGAAAGAGATTATACAATTATTATTGTATATAATTTCATTTTAGTAAAATACTATTTTCGAAAAATGTAATCATTTTTCAAAACCACATGGCGACACCATTTTAAAACACTATACTATACCGGCAAATTTTAGATCGTTAGATATATTTTGAACAAGATAATTATATTTACCCCAAAACATTTTGTCTGTGTAGTTGTATAACTTTTATTCCAGTAAAACGAAATATTAACAATTGAACCTTTATTTTTTTACAACTATATATATCGGATATCCCTCGTGCCAACTCGCAAATGAACACCTATAAACTATGAAACTTCATACAGCGCCATTACCTAAAAGTCATATTCCGTCATGAACTAATTTTTCCATAGAGTCAACATCATAGCGATAAAAACTTAATGGATTTTAGAATCTATTTTTGACTTTGAAACTTAATAAATAACACTTGTTACTTTTAAAGTAACAATCTTTCTAAATTCAAATAATGAAAATTTTAATTAAAATTTATGACTGTCTTAAAGTGATACTTCTAACTAGAACTTCTAACTATAATTTCCCGAGTTTAGAATTAATATTAATAGCAAAATACATTTAAATATACGTTTCAACTTTTAATCATTAAATATACGTTTCAATATATTTTTACTTTATTTTTATATGTAAAATAGTATTTCATAATTTCGTTGCGATCGTTTGGATTTCTGGAAAAAATTTGTAGATAGCATCTCTCTATCTATCATGTATATCCTTTAATATACGTATAAGATACTTGGGTACTGCTATCGACATAGAGTGTAATTTATAAAATATTTTAGTTTTGAAAATTTATGTTGTGAATTAGCAAAATGATGATGGATTATTTTGTTACAAATAATTCTTTGGCACCTGCACCTATGGGAATTCAAAGTACTGCTGGTGCCGTACCTGTAAAAAATGATAAAGGTTATTAAATATTATAATTATAATCAATGCTTAATTAATTATAACACTTATTTTCCTGTTATAAAGTTACAATTATTATTATAAAAACAAAGCGGCTAAAAGTTATCTTTATGAATTATATTTCAAGTATTATATCTTAAATCTTCATTTAAATTTAGGTGAACTTTCTATGAAAAAAGTAAAAGTACATCGTTATGTTTCTGGCAAACGACCTGATTATGCACCAGCTGCTAGCTCAGAAGAAGAGTCTGAGGAAGAAGATTTTTTAGAAAAACGTGTACATAAAAATTATGAAGAAAATGAAATTTCTACAGAGACACCCGCACATTCACAGGTTAAAATAAGCGACGAAGATGATCCACGTATAAGAAGATTAATACGTTTAGAGAAGCAAAAGGAATCTAATACAGAAATTTGTGCTGAAAGACATAGACATATACATGAACCAGAATTAATTGATATTGAACCTGAAAGAACTCGAGAAAGAATCAAATTAGAAAGCTCAGATTCTTCAGAAGATGAAGAATTGTCAGATTCCGAAATTGAAAGAAGACGAGAAGCGTTAAAACAACGAGTTTTATCAAAAAAAGAAAATGAAGAAGAATTAATTCATGGAGAAGAAGATGAAAGATCGGCCGATACTTCTGAGGAAAGCTCAGAATATGAAGAATATACAGATTCAGAGGAAGAAACTGGGCCAAGATTGAAGCCAGTTTTTGTACGTAAAAAAGATAGAATTACTGTGATGGAGAAAGAAAAAGAGGCAATGAAACAGAAGCAAGCAGAAATTGAAGCCAAAAAGTTGGTAGAAGAACGAAAACGACAAACATTACGTGTAAATCAAATTATATTACAACATAAATAATATTGATTATTTTCTTCTAAATACGCAATAACATTACTTATTTCACAGATGGTAGAAGAAGCAATAAGAAAAGAAGCACAAGTAAATAAAAATATTAGTGAACATGAAGGAAAACTTGAAGATGTTTGTACAGATGATGAAAATGATGAGGTTGAGTATGAAGCTTGGAAATTACGAGAATTAAAAAGAATTAAACGTGATCGTGAAGAAAGAGAACAGTATGTATCATTAATAATAATAATAATAATAATAATAATAATATTTATGTTCAATATATATTCTCATAAATATCTTTTTTAGGCTTGAAAAAGAACGGCTTGAAATTGAACGAATACGTAACATGACAGAAGAAGAACGGAGACAAGAAGCGCGATTAAATCCAAAAGTCATTACAAATAAAGCTGCCAAAGGAAAATACAAATTTCTACAAAAATATTACCATCGTGGAGCTTTCTACTTGGACAAAGAGGATAATATATTCAAACGAGATTTCTCTGGTGCAACTTTGGAGGATCATTTTGATAAAACGATTTTACCAAAAGTTATGCAAGTGAAGAACTTTGGACGTAGTGGTAGAACTAAATATACGCATTTAGTTGATCAAGATACTACTCAATTTGATTCACCATGGATTTCAGAAACGGCACAAAATTTAAAATTCCATAACAATCAAGCTGCGGGAATGAAGCAAGTATTTGAACGACCGTCATTGAAAAAACGAAAAAATGAAAATTAATGTAAAAATTTTAAACTTTAATTTGAATAACTCTATATTTACAATATGTTATTGAATGATATAACATGATACAAAACAATAATACAATATATTATGATGTAAATTTCTTATTAATTATAGATTTTAAATATATAATAATTTGTAAATATAATTTTCAATACATGTAACAATCTATTTTTTACATAACAAACTTTTTAAAGCTTGCTTTGCAGCAGCACACTTTGCTTGTTTTTTATTTGCACCAAATCCATGAAAATATTTTACTTTCCCAGCAATAATTACTTTTAAAGGTACCATGATAACATTCACATTATTAACAGCACTTGGTTTTCTGGAAAATATGTAATTATTAATTAATTTTAAGGAACATGAAATATTAATTACTACTATTAATACTTACAGGAATTGTGGATTTGCACCTTGAGTTTCATATAATACACGAATTGGTTGTTTTGGAATATTTTTACTGAATTCAGCTAGATAAAAATTTCAAGTTAATGATACTTATTTATAGTAAAATATTTTAAAGTCATCAAATTATTTTCATAAATACACATACCGATTTCTTTATGCATAATGGAATATATTATATTCCATACTGTTGTAAGATTTTTGTTACTATCTAAATATATTGCACCTATTGTGGACTCAAATATATCTCCTAAAACTTTAGGAACTTCTACATGTTCAGCCATATTACATTCGTCTTCTTCTAGTAAAATCCATAAAAGCTGTAAATACAAAAAACATATTACGTACATATGGAAATACAATACATATTTTAAAATAATTCAAAATATATTTAATGTATTTTTTTTAGTAATATGAAATACCTCATCATTCACAGCGAAATTCCTGTCTTCTTGAAATTTTACAAATCGTTCTATAGTATTGTTTAATTCTGGAGTATAAGATAGTAAAGCAATATGTAAACCATGTCGTACAGTTAGGCATGCAAAAATAATATTATTAACAAGGGCAGATCTCAGATCTGTTAATGCGCCAGGATTTAAATTTCCACAATTTTCATAAATATAACTTGTAATTAGGAAATCTGAAATAATATAGTAAATTAAGTATAATTCATTTAATATTCTATTAATCGATAAACACTATTTTACCAAGTATTGCATCACCAAGAAATTCTAATCTTTGATAACATTCAGTCATATTATTTGGTGTATATGAGGGATGTGTAAAAGCCTGAAATATTTAATTCTTTTATTTAATATTTATATCTTTTAATTAAATTAATTTATCAAACTACATTTTATGATACCTGCAATAAATATCCTTTATTATTAAATTTGTACCCAAGCTGAGATTCTATCCCGGAAGCCCAAGGCATGAAATAGTCCATGTTTCCTTCACAAATGATTGGATTCTGAGGAGTGCCAAATAACAGTGCATCAACATCAATTTCATTTGGCAAAATTTGAAACCATTGTAATAATCTTAAAGTATCTTTAATACCCATACTCTATAAAAATAAAAATATTAATAATAGAAAAGTTATTGCATTATATATTGCAAGATTTGTTTTTAGACTTACTCTAAGGTATACACCGATCAATGCTTCTACACAATCAGCTATTGCTTTATCAGAAACAGTTTGTAGTCCAAGATAATGTTCCATACCAGTTTGTGATTCTGCTGTTTCCCAATTTGATATCTTTGTTTCCATTACACTCATTGTGGTTTTACTGATCTGTCCACTAAACTGTTCATCTTTAGGAATTTGAATTTCATATAAAACATTTGGCGATACCTTACACAGAATTTTATTTATTATATTAAATGTACTTACTTTACTGTAATTATTTTGTTAAATTTTAAAAAATCATTTTAATTCGTATTAAAATGATTTTAATATTAATTAATTTGATTAATTAATTTGCTTTGTATATGATTTGATTTTAAATATTGATCTTAAATAATACAAACCTCGGCATCTACCAATATATTTTGAACTTGCCTATCTACCGTATAGGCTGGAGTAATGAAATTGCTTATGGCTATGAAACCATCAACTTTCATACGTCCCGGAATATGTTTCTTAATTCCACAATAACAAAGATTACGATTGCCAATAATTTTTCCCTTTAATGCGGTTAAATAACCTTCAGTATATTTTGGAAAATTATTGTATAAAAATAATGATGTAATAAATTTCAAATACGAATCTCCTAAAGTTTCTAAACGTTCTAAATTAAATGCATCATGTCCTAACTTGGTAGTTAATGCCTATAAAAATTAATGTTTTCATAAACTGGCTAGATTAACTAATTACAATAAAAAAAATAATTTAAAATCTACTTACATACATAATCTGAACGAGATCAGGACCATGCGAATTTTTTAATAATAAGATTTGCAAAGGCGGTATTGATACTGATGGTTTAATTAAAAAATTAACTTTTTCATTGGTCTGTAAGATAATAAATTTTGTGATTATTGTAAATAAATGTTAAATATAAATATTATATATATATATATATATATATATATATATATATATATAAATTTTTAGAATCATATAATGAAGTGCGTGTGTGTAAAAGAAATACAAGATATTACAAATTATAAAATATTACCATTATTATATCATTTTTATCCTGTTTTTCATTCATAAGTTGACAATAATGTTCGATTTGAATTAGTTGAATTTCTTCAATATTCCTGTCCAAATCTGGTGGTTCTTGATATCTTGACCATGGATAATGATATGATTCTGTGTTTAATACTGTGTGAAAATAAATAAAAACAGTTTTGTTATAATAACTATAATAATAATTTGTAAAAAAATATTTAGTTTACGTATAGATACTATTTTCAAAATAAAACAAAGTAAGAATACCATCTATTTCTGGTCCATTTAAAACTGGTTCTGATTGTAAATTATCATTTTCCATAGTAGAAGTTTCTAATAAAGGCTCAAATGAATCTTCTCTTTCTTCCTCAGTTATCACTAATGGAGGCCATTTATTATTTGATAATAATTCTAAGTTAATTTCTTTAGCAATAAGACATCTCAAATCTTCTGCAATTAAAAGCTGTGAAATTCTATGTAAAATAGATGGTAAAGTTGTTGCTTTAAGCCAATATAAAGCTGGAAAGTTAATTTTAGTACATAATTCTGGAACTAAATGCTCTTTCAAATTTTTCGATGAATCCACATATCTGCGATTTTTTGATTCACTATGCATATGTCTGTATATAAAAATACAATTTAATTATGAATTTATTTTCATTTAGTATGTATAAAAATTTATAATTACCTAGGTATTATATAATCTATTGTCCTTGATATTGATTTTACTTCTAACATTGGTTGTTTTAAATCACTTATTACCAAACCATGTTTTTCTTTATAATAATGAGCATATGACGAAAAATTATCAGTTGGAAAATATGAATTTGGTGTAATATCATGACACACTTGAGTAACAATATATGTTTCTGCAGCTCTATAATTCGGTTTAATCAATGCTAATTCATAATCAGTGGTTTTAAAATAAAATGGAACTGGTGGTGATATATGTTCAATAGATCTATGCTGTTTTATAACTTTCCAATTTATGTTCCAGTTTTCATCGACTAAAAAATTATATTTTAAATAAATAGCATTTGTTCTATCTCTTTAGTTTTAAATCTTAGAATAGAAGAAATTTAAAAATTAGTAATATTAGTGATATTTCACGTAATGAGAGAAAGAATAAATATATTTTTATTTTTTTATATTTAATTATTTTATATTTAATCACAAATTTTACTTACCTGGTACAATTAAAAAACAATTATCACGATTGTAATGATCAAATACCATAAACGATTTTATAACTGGTACGATTTCATCAAATATCAAAGTATGAAAAGTTTTTAATAAACTAATTTCATTTTCACATAAAAACATCGTTGTATGATTTACTTTAACATCAATATTTAATTCACCAAGATTCATAAAAATTGGAAAAGATGGTATCTATAATAAAAATACACTGTATATAATGTTTATTACAAAAATTAGCACAAATTTTGATTTTTAATTTAAAACAAATTTAAATTTATACCTCTGGTATTTGTTTTGTAGAAAGTATACCAAAACCTGCATTATTATGTAATAAATTATAAAATACCAAATGTCGATTATCATGATGTGGTGCAGGATACTTAGGTATAGCATGAAGAATATGCAGATATATTTGTTTTTGTGGCTCAGGAAATGCACCATACAGAGCTGATGGAAACTAGACCATAAATAATGACCATATAAATGATAATATTTATTACATCTTGATCAATGAAATAAAAGTTTTTACTTGTAACTGATGATGTCGTTTTTTCTTGTATGTTCCTAAATCTTTGTCCGATTCATTTTCATCACTCCAATTTGGAAATAAATAACTTAGATCTTTTTGAAGTGATTCTACTGTAAGTGGCTGTAACTTATCAGTTAATTCTCCTATTTTATGTAATTCTATACACATTTTCATAGCAGCAGATCTCTTTGCACTACAGACAGAAGGCATAGGATCACTAAGAATAACAGTTCTTAATGGAGATGGTAATGGTAATTTAAGAGAAACCTAAAACATATTTAAGAAAGTTATAGTTTTATATGAGAAAAAAGAACCAAATGAAAAAAAAATTGTTTTGATTTTTAGTACCTGATATTTATTAACTTTAGTATTATTTGAATTTTCTGAAATTTTATGTAGAATCCAAATAGGTGATAAACAGGTAAATTTTGATTTCAATAAGGATGTACAATATTCATTTATTACAGTAATTGCCATCTGTTCTGTTATACAACACATTTGTCCATCATCACTAGTTATTATATATGGTTTTATGGTGTATTGATATAATTCATTTTTTATTTCATCTTCAGTTGGTATATTACGACGTTCATAACTTTTCTCCTTCAAATACTAGTTAAAAAATAAAAAATATGCAAACTTATAATCTTTCTCAATACAGGAACAATATTTATAATGTGGTACAATATTTTAAGTTCTTAATTATACTTAATAATAATATAAATAATTATAAAAAATTAATATGAACAGATATAAATAATTATAAGAAATTAATATAAACATATATAAATAATTATACGAAATTCATAAATAAACACAGAAAAGTAGTACCTTTTTTAAGTATTTTTCTACCGTTTGAAAGTCATTATATCGTTGTAAATACTGTGATTCATCTTTTTGTATCAAGATTTTATAATGACTATATGCATGTCGTGCTCTTCCTTTACTTTGAATATATGTTCTTACATCAAGTGGAAAATCATATCTTACAACTAAAGAACATTTTGGTATATCTATACCTTCATCTATAATATCTGTTGCAATAAGACAGTTTAACAAGCCATTTCTAAATCTAAAAAAGACAAAATTACAAGAAATTGTATATTTTTTTTATTAATAATGCATCAATATATCCATAGTTGATTTTTATATTAAAATTAAATAAATAAATTTATAGTGTATAATAATATATCTTATTATTTAATTTATTTATACAAAATATTATACCTGAGCAAAACTTCCTTATTCCGTTTTGATATACATAACAATTCTTTAGAATTTTTATAAGGATTAACTGAGATACCCATGAGGAAATCTGGATGTAAGAATTTATATTCTTCATCATGCATAGATATATTCTAAATTAATACAAATTGCAAAATAATGAATAATAATAAACTTACATAAATTATTAACATAAAAATTACTTTTTTACCTTTAATATTTGATACAATATTTTTGCGGTGAATCGGCGTTTTACGAAAATAATACAGAAAAATACTTGATCATTAGTTCTGTTTTTATAAAAGTTTTTTAGTATTTCAAAAAGTTGTCGAACTTGGTCAGATGAATATCTGAAATTGCAAAATATTATTGAGGAATTGTACAAAAAGTATGGATGGAATTAACTTACTTGTAAATCCTTTCTTTTTCTTCTTTTTCTTTTATTTCATCTTCTAATAATTTTCTACAAGTAGATATTTTTGATATAATATATTCTAAAATATATACAGTTTCCTACAAATATAATATAGCATATTATATTACAAATAATATAGATAAATAAAACTTAAGATATTTTTGTGTCCAATATTTACATACCGCATCATCTGTAGCTTTTTTTAAACATTCTAATTGGATTAAGTAAAGTAAAATACATTTACTTGCACCGTAAATTCCTATAAAAATGAAATTTATCAAATTGTCTATAAAAAGAAAGGTAAATTGAAATCAATTATTTTAATCCAAAATATTTCCATATATTTTCAAGGACAAGCGATTATTCCAATACAAAGTCGAAAAAGACTTCGTTTTAAAAAATAATAAGTTTTAAAATTCTATAGCAATTAAATATAAATGTACCTAACAATGTATAAATATGAAAATTCAATTTTCTCAACATAATATACAAATTTAATTTTCCCGCAAACAAGATCTCAAAAAAATTACCTTTTATCTTTATTTATTTTTAGATATTTAAAATAGGGCAATAATTCCGATCGTGTTAAATATGTCCGTTGATTTTTAAAGATATGGATAAATTTTGTCAACAAAAGTTTTTATAATTTTATAAAACCCATTGCATGAAAGACAAGGACAATATGAGAACAAAAATACACTCCTATTTTTCCTCGTTTTTCATTTTAATTTTATAAAATTAAAATCAAAATATCTATTAAACTGATGATAATGTTAAACTGATTTTCTGACATACATAGATTAATACTTTTTTTATAGAGAACGTCAACCTGTATCGATTAATATATAAAAAAATATAATTCCATTTAAAAAAGTTGATCTTGAATCTTCAAAACACTCCTACCTGCAAAAAAATTGTCATTGTCATAATATGACCTTTATTCTCAACAACTTTTGTTGACAAAGTTTATCCATACCTCTAAAAACAACAAACATATTCAAAGTGACCAAAGTTATTGTCTCATCTTGTAGAATAATACTATTCTTTTATTATCTCCTTGATATTCTGCTATTCTAGCATTATATATACCTGTACTTGAAAGCTGATATTGTATGTCCATTAACACATTCTGCAACTTTTGACTGGTAGTTTTTGGTCTAAATTCTTTGCTTGATTCGTAGTATTTCAAAACATCTTTTAAAATTACACAATTTAGAATATTTTTTACTTCCTGAATGATATTATTCATACACTCTCCAACATTACCCACAATATATTTGTTAAATATAATCATTTCTTCATTTGGTGACGTATAATACTCTTTGTGTGTTATATTTGCAGTAGTTATTTTTGCATTAAACGTTACTTCTAAAGACTATAATAAAATTTAAATATTAATTACAAAAGTCTTTTTATTTTGTGATTATAAATGAAATTTACCTGAATAACTGATTTTATTTTTTCCACCTTTACATTAGAATTTAACAGTGTTGCTGAAAGTCCTAATACTTTTGGTTGTTCTCTCTTGAGACAATTTTGAAAAAATTGCATAATCTGTCGCATAGGATGATCATTTACCGCTCTATGACATTCGTCAAAAATAATCAAATTTATTCTATTTAAACTCATATATCCATGACAAAGTGCATTGACCAAGATTTGTGATGTCATTACCAAAACCTATAACATAACATTCTTTGAATTTTATTCTTTCGTTCTTTCATCTAGTTCTTTGAAAAATTTTATTAAATGCAATTCATATATTATAAAAGCAATATTTGTAAGATTGCAATAAGATATTTGTAAGTAAGCAATAAGATAAATTATAATTATAATTATCTTTTCTTACATCATGCTCTTTTAATTGTGCATTCCAATCTTTAGTATGCCAAAAATCAACTCCTTCTTCACTACTAAATGCTCCACAGGACAAACCAGTTAATCTTCTAATATAATCTCTTTGTTGTATAACTAAAGGTAATGTATTCACTATAAATACAGTATGTTTACCACCTTCATCATAAGATCTAGATAAAAAATTCATGATACAGAGCTTCAACATTAATAATATTACTACTTTATTTTTTATGATAATAACTGAAAAAAGATATTAATGATTCATACTTTCGTATATCGGCACTTAATTCTTTTATAAGCATAACAGCAATAAATGTTTTTCCAGCTCCTGTTGGTAGATAAACTATAATATTTTCTTTACATGCAATTTCAAATAGTTCAACTTGATACATTCTTGGTATAAAGTCCACCATATGAGTCTCAATATGAGTCTCCATAATTAATGATGTTAATGATAAAAAGATCTGAAAAGATCTATAATATATTTATACAAAAAAAAAAAAATACTTTGAAAATTACAATTAGTAATCTCACTATCTCACCAAAGATAGTAAAAATTTTGAATAAAATTAGCAATGTTTTATTATTCACTTTTTAGCGACTTTTAGTTAGTGAAAATTCACGGCCCAACTTCATCACACAAAAATTAAGGGAACTCCCTGATAATGTTAGCAAATTGTCTATTACCATTCTATTTAAACGTCATACAAACCAACCTTAATACTAAATATTACTAATTGCAAACTGTGTCAAATATTCTAGGAATAAACTTATTTTATTATTTATAGTAATGTATTCCTAATATCTATTTTATTAATTACAGTAATATTCTTATATCTTATAATTTTAATTATTAACAAATTAATTACAAATAAAAATAATAAATACTTTTGTTTCATAAGAATTTTTTTTAAATATGGCAGTAATTGTTAATTTTAGTTAACAAATAACAAATTTTGTACAATACGTTATTAATTTAGAAATTAAAGAAATTTTAAGTTAAATTAGTATTTAAATAACATTTTTATATTTTAATAAAACAAAAGAACGTTAAATTTATAATTTGCAGAACTAAATTGATATATGTTTTAAAAATTTAATAACATTACTTAATAACATGTAATAAGTTTATTCTTGTAATTTTATTCTAGTAATAAACATCTGAAATTTTCCTTCTAGATTTTTACAAATAATGAATTGCAACTATCATTCCATTATTTGAGGTTGGTATGACTAATATCAAAAGTAGTAACAATTTAGACATTTCCATCATAGGTGGCAGTAAAGAAAAAGCTATCTTTTTTTAAGCTATTATATCGTATAATCATACTTCAATATAGTAACATTTATAAATCGCCTTGAAGTTTTGAGCTCAAGTGTTTATTATAAAGATATCCAAAAATGCGTTTAGGGAAAAGACATTTTGAAATTGCTACAAAATGGTAAATGTTCTTCAAATGATATATCAAACTCATTAATTCATTATTAATTATTTAACTAATTCGTTAAACTAAATTTAATAGTTAATGTTAAAATTATATAACATTTTCTGCAAAATATCAATCACATAACATAACATTAAACTAATATTTTTATAATCTTGTACCATAATATATAATAAAAGTCTTTTATAAACAGGATTCCATCAGTAGCGACATATGGGGCAACTGCTGGTTTGGCATTGATCTATTTTACTGATTGGAAAGCAGTAGCTATATATATACCTTTTTATGGAGATAAATTCAAAAACTAATTTTAGAAATACCATATTTATTGTAACGTGTTACTTAATAAACTATAGTATTACATAGTTTTAAATATGCTATTTATTAAACACGTGTATTACATTCTAATGACGATACACAAACTTTTCAGATGATTTCTATTTTTGATAGGTTTGTTTCTCTTTCTTTATATTTTTCATATAATATATTTGCTTCTGTTTCATGTTTCTCCCTTTTGTGTAATTCAACACGATGTTGGAAAGAAATTCTGTATATAAAATTAATATTACAGTGTAATAAAGTTATATAAACTATCTTCTTTCTATTACTTAATAATACAAACATAATTATATTTACTTATAAATGAAAAAGCATCCTACAAAAACACCCACGCTAAAAAGTACCTTACTTCCAGGATGTAAACGAAATTTTTTTTTAGCCATGAGGTGTTTCCTATAAGAAAAAGAAAATACTTTTAAACATTATATTAATAACGAATTGGACTTAAATTACCTTATAGTAATATAATTAGAAACATAAACTAAATTTTTTATTTTATTCTATATAGAAAATAAAAATGCTTAGATTGTTTATCCTGACTTACTTTATTTAAATTTTCGTTTGCAAAATTCTTTTCAGCGTATTGTTTTAATGGTTCATTCCAAATATAATAACCACTAAAAGCACCTAATATCGCGGCTACATAACCTGGACGAATAGGTACACGAAAAAATCCCATGAGTAATTATTTTTATAATATAAAAATCCAATAATTATTATTATAATCTTAAATATAAATACAAAATTCAAATTTGTATTGTACTTTTAGTGAAAGTTTGGAAAGAAGAATATTTTTTATTAAGTAGATATTTGATAGAACGGTAGCAGAAGAACGGAAGTGTTGGATTTGCAGTATCAATTACTGTACAATGTTACGTAATTTCTATTTCCTACATTTTTGCATTTTATTCAAAAATTTTATTTTCATACAAATATAAGGACATTAGAATATAATAGAATGTAAGGATATTAAATAGAAGGAAACATAATTTTATAGTAAATAATACTATCATTAATAATTTAATTCAATAATATTAAAAAACTTTCTAATAAAAAAATTATTTAACTTTAATACAAATATATTCTTGATCGATATTAAAATATACTTATATATTATATATTTATTATATATACTTATGTATTATATATATACAAATTTGTGAATATTATTTTATAATGATCATTCAAATTTTTCCAATAAATTTATAAAATTTATTATACGTATCTAATTGAATTTTGAAAATTTCTTGCATTGAAACAGGTAGTATTCGCAATAATAAAGCAATTCCATGTTGGTCACATACACTGATTAATTGATTTATACAATGTTGCATAGACACCTAAAACAAAAAAATAATATATATTATATTAATTGATATATTTATTAAATTAAAAAAAAATTAAAAGGAAATATAATATTGGTCACTTAAAAATCTGCTATTTGAGACAATATATTTAAATATTTATCTGAACAAATAGAATTTTAAGAATTGAAGATAAAGTAATAAGATAATAGTATTAGATGTCACCAATAATAACTAAATAATAGCAATGACAATTAAATATTCCAATCACATAATGCAGATGGTTTAAGAAGCAGTATTGTATACAATGTTATTCTGTTAAATGTATCAAAGAAAAAAAAAAACTTACCTTAACAAAATTTGGTATTGAACTTTGTGAAAACATTTTCAACAAATCTGCTATTAGATAAGGACTTAGTCGAATCATATCTTTCTTTAATTTTATTAAAGAACTTGTAAACCTACGCACAAAATAGAGCAGTTTGAAACACATTTATATTTGTTCTACATTATATAAAAAATATTTTACTTACTTTTCAATATCTAATGCAACACACTTAAATGTGTGTTCTTCAGATTTGTTAATAATAAATTTGGATTTATGTACAAAAATATTTGATACTTGTCTGTATAATAACAATAATAAAGATATTCTGTCATTAATTAGATTTGTTCTCATTTTTAGCAATACATTACATAGTGCTAATGTATCACTACATATTACTATTGTATTTTCTTGCAACGATTTTAAACTAAGAATTATACTCATATCAATAATGTATCCAGGAAGATACAAATGTTTAGCAGCAAGAATATTACAAATTAATTTCAATAAATTTGGCCAAAATTTTTCTAGTACATTTACAGTTTGTATTGTTTGAATTAAATTATTGATAGCTGTTAAACGTAATTTATTGCGATCATTGGACATATCTGTTTTTAATATAGCATTCCAGATAAAACAAATATTTTCTACATCATTTTCTTCAGCATTTAAAAGTGCTTTAACCTGTAATAAATTAAATTAATTAGGAAATTATATTTATAAAATACGTAATACAACTATACAAATATTTATGTATAATTATTAAACATACCAATCGATTATGTAATTCTTTAGTAAAGTCAGAAAATTCTTTTAGTTCACTTGATGCTAATAGAGGTGAAAGTACATCTATAGATGGATATTTAAATAAAGTATTCCAAATTGCTTTTGTAGTTTGATTTGTAATGTGAAATACTTTTTTATTATGTAAAATAACAACCATGAGTTGTAAACCATCTTGCAACAATTCATTTGTAATTTTGTTATTTTCATTGTTCTGTTAAATAAACATTTTATTATTATATATTTAAATTTATTATTAGAAATGTTATTAAAATTAAATTTAAATATATTAAATATAATTAAATTATAATATAATTATAGTTATAATTATATTTATAATTATAATTATATTATAATATAATTAAATATAATAAATATATATTGATTATGTTCATATTTACCACAAATATATCTTGAATTGCTGATTCTGTAATGGCCTTTAATTTTTCATCAACATTTTCATTTTTAATACCAATCCTTAATAGTAAATTTAATATTTTTATCTCATCTAAATTCGTTATTTTAAAAGATAAAGTTTTTGTAACAATTTTGATTAATCTTTTTTTAGCCTTTTTAATTATTATTTTTTGGTCAACATCTAATTTTGATTTAATACGTTCCATAGATTCTAATAAAAAATATATGTTCTTATTATAATTACTAAAAGATTTTATTAATCTTTTTAAACTTTTATATGAACAATTCTTCAGAAATAATTCCAATAGTTTTTTAAATGTTTTGTTTTGTGGTAATAATTGTAATAATAAAAAAGGATCTATATATTGAAATACATCAATATTAAATCTTTCCAAGAGATCTAAAAATGAAAAAAGTTTTTATACATTACTAATCTTTGATTAAATATCAACTGAATGAACATAAAGAGTACCTGAAAATATTCTATTGCATAAAAGAACTATTTCACTACTCTGATTACATTCCATTCTAATAGCAAATATGTACATAAGTGTTATTGTTTTTAGATTAGTATTCAAAAACATTAATGGTAAATGGAGCAATACTTCTAAATATACTTTAATTTTACATAAAACTACGTTCTGTATTTGTGTCCATTTATTTACTAATAATTCTTCTTTTAAAGACATTAATATGTCATTTATTTTGTCACATTCGACAATTTCAGTTTCAAATAACAATTCCTGGAAGGATAAATATTATTTAATCGTTTTATCAATTTTATATAATTTATTCCAATATTAGGAAAATATACTTACTGCATTAAAATATTTACTCATAGATTTTGTTACACTTTCTGTTGTTAAATATCCAATTTGTACAAAAATACAAGTTAATATGAATATAATGAATCTTTTATTTTCTTGTAAATCATTTTTTTGTAATATTTTCACCCATTCATTAAAATTATCTGCAGTAGAAATCATATCTGTTAATAATAAATGTGTTAATTTCAAAACTTGTTCATTACTCAAAGATGGTATTATTTCTGTATCAAATTTTAATATTAAACTCCAACAATTTTCCAAACCACCTATCAAATTATCAAATATAAAAAAAGATTCATTTAACGTAGTACGAGGCATCTTTATTTGTTGTAAAATAAGTTTATTCTGTAATCATAATATATATATATAAATATAATTTTTATATATTTCTAATATGATGAAAAATAAATTTCCATAAATTAATTTGACAAAAATAATCAAAGAAATAATGATAACATTTTAATAACATACCATATTGTTTTTACAATCTTCATTGCCAAATTTTTTAATGTTTTTAATCAGTTGCTTCCATTGATTCTCTGATATTGATAATACCAAATCTTCTAAAACAGTATTTGACATATAATATTTCAGAGCTCTTTGTGTTTCATTCCAAGAGAATATTGCAGTTAATAATACTGCAACTGATCCATTTTGATTTGAACATACTGTCTCAATCAGTAAAAGAGATAAAACATTTCTTACATCATTAAAAGCACTGATAAATTTTTTGTAGGAAGTAGATGTTCCATTATATTCAAAAATGCATATACCATCTAACATTGTAATAAGTAATTCAACTGTTGCTTGTAATATTAAAATATTTGTGCCTATAATAGATAAGAAAGTATTAAAATATATAAAAATCAATTATGATTCCATTATTATTTGTGATTATTCTTACTGATATTATTAGTTTGTAATATTTCCAAGCAATCAGTCCTTAAATGGTATGTCAGTGTTCTTAACATAATTACACTTTGTGAATTTGTTATATTATTTACAGTTTTCATTAATTTTTCTTTGAATTCACGTGAAAAACACATATTATTTTCTGTAGGTGATACACAAGACAAATTATCTTTTAAAGTTATTAATATTGCCGAAATTAATTTTTCTTCCTCTCTTAGGTGTATAAAAGCATCTAAAATAGATGTCATTAAATGTTTATATTCCAATGCTGATTTTTCTATAAACATTTTTTTTAATATATCTTTAACTCTTCTTTCAATTATGAGAGGATTAAAATAACAAAATTGTATTAAAAGATCATAATCTGTATCATTCATACTTTTGCTTGTTAAAATATCATCGATTATATTTTGACAATAATCAAATAATGTAACATTGTATACTTTGTTATTAAAATTAAATATTACATCATTTAAACACTTCAAAAGAGCATTTAAAATTTCTACTTTACATGTTCCAGAACACTCCACTAATTCTCTTAATATTATATCTAATATAACAGTGTCTGATTTGAAAGTAGTTATTGCCACACGGAAGAAAAAAGTGAATGTCATTAAATTACTCTGAAAATCTTTTGTTTTCGCATTTTCTGTTAAAATAGATAATAAATTTTTATATTGTGCTATATCTTCATCTTTTAGAAATTCTCCATTTTGACTATGTTTTCTTCCAAATATTAGTTGTTGAATACATTTATGTGTTATTGCACCTAGTCTATTAGTATTATCAGTACAATTGTGGTCAATTAACACACATAAAGGATTTAAGATATCGCATATAAATGTGATTCTTAAACTATCTTTTGTAAGAAAAGCAGATTTATAAATTTGTATTATATTTTCTATGACATTAATTATTGTATTATATGCTGTTAAAATTAATCCATTGCTTCTGTTAATTAATGAAATTTGTATTCCTTCTATTGATTTTTCTTTAACGGTAAGAACATATTTAAAAATGTTTTTCACACATTCTAACAAAGACTTTGTTAGAAGTCCTAAATCCTCTGGATTATTAATAAAATATTCTTGAATCCTATCATTTGAAGTTAATAAACTACAGCATTCAAAAACATCCTCATGTATATACTTCATATTTTGTTGAAATGTTTCAATTAATACTTTTAATAATCTTTTTATCGCATCAGTTTTAATATTCAAACATTTAATATTTAAACAATTTTTTAACGAATTCCAAGCTTTTTGATCCATGGAACACATATTAGAAAGCCATTGTAGAATAAACTCATTTTTATGTATTATTGGTACGTCAATAGCAGAGAATACATTTTCTGCTAATTTTAAACGTTTGGATAAAGGTTCTTCGTCTGTATTTAAGCGTTTCAATAATTCTATTAAATAAAAATATATATATATATTTAATTATGTTTATATTACTGAATTTTCAAAGGTTAGAATTTTATTCGCATGTTAACTTACCCACTGATAAAGACATTTTAAATACGTTTATCTTATATTAATATATTAATATATTTAACACATTTTCCAATATTTTTTTGTATAACGAATCATTTTAATATACCATGTAAAGACTAAAACGTAAAGCAATAGTAAACAGGTATAACGTAGTACAGGTGTAAGTAGTTTCAAAGCACGTGGTGGAATCAATTTAATGAGGTTATTGTACAAGTCCAATTATACGTTTTAATAGTTAATTTAATACAAAAATAAAAATATTTAAATAAACACTTACATTATAATATATTATTAAAATATATATGTAAAATTTTTATAAACCAAAAAATTATATTATTAAATATATTATTAAATTTATAATACGAACATTTTAGCAATTTATAATAATAGTAGTCAAACTACATACTATTATTAATAATTAAAAAATATTAAAATAAAAGTATTTTATTTCATTTTAAATATTTATTATTATATGCTACAGAAATTACTATCTCTTTTAATATTATGTAACATTTTCTGGTCTTATTGAAGGTTCATTCTCTGTTGTTGCTGTAGTAATAAATATATTATCACGTTCAGAATGTAATGTGTTATATGCTGAAATAATTTATATTTACATTATGATGGTACTATGACTAATACAATTATATTTTCGTAAATAACACCAGTTGAAATTTAGTGAGTATAATGGAAAAAGATAATAGATTCAAAATATAAAAATTCAACTTCAGCAATCTATGCATTCAAAAGATACTAATCTTTAGCACAAACCAATGATTTTTAAATTTGATTATTTCTTTTACTTCTTGAGTGTTTTCTGTTTTTGAAATCAATATCATACGTATTTACATATATTCTAGCTATATAATTTTTTCACATCGTTATATTAATTATCATACACAACAAAGATTTCAATCTTCAGAATGTATGAATTATAGAAATAAAAATTTGATATTTGAATCATTTGAAATACAATATCTCTCCATGATACCTAATAATCAAATGATTACTGGTGTCTTTCGGAAATATATGGTCATATGTTATAAATACATACCTACATTATGATGAGATGATTTTGTACATAACATCATTAATAAACCAAATATTGCAGAAGTAGTACAAACATAAACTAAAACATTTTTATAATAATTTTTATTATCAACCCAACAGCTTCTGAAAAATAAAAGACAGCACTATTTAGTTTTGTTTGTTTCTAAAAATTTAATTTTAGTTTTATATAATTATTTAAATTATTAATATTTTAAAAATAATATATACTGACAAATATTGAATAAGCATGACTGCTAATCCATTACAAAGTTTATCTGCAAAACTCATAACACCATACACAAATGCACCACTATCAACATTTTGACCTATGAAATCTGCAGTAATACCAAGACTAGTCACCAACATAACAGAACCTGCAGATCCTGCAATAAAAAAAAGTTAGTATTTGAATATATTTTATTTATATTTAATTTTAAGAACTTAAGTTATGTAATATTACCTAATATTAAAGATACTGGATAGATCTGATATTTTGTATATGTTAAACCAATACCAAATTGTATCCAAATACAAGCACATATACCTAATATAACACCAAAACAGTATGAAATTTTTCTACCTAGTTTTGTATTCAATCTTTCTATAATTAAAGACATTACAAAACTACTCAAGTACATTATTAAGGGAATAGTAGCTAAAGATGTAGCTGGCATATTTAATGATTTATGTAAATACAAAGGAATATAAATCTGTGATAAGTTTATAAATAAACGAGTAGGCATATATATACAAGCTACTTGATATAATTGGACATTTTTTAATAGTAATAATACTGTTCTTGTGTTTCTATGCAATGGACCTATATATAATAAAATAGATATTAAAATAAATATAAATTTTTATCATTGAATAAATAAAGAATTAATATTACTATTAGAATTATTAACAATGTTTTCTTTAACAAAGATATGAAATAGAATAGATGTTATAGTTCCGACTCCAATTCCAATAAATACAACTTCTTGAAATTTCTTTGCATCATCAGGCCCAATTTGGGAATTTGAATCCTTAGTATTTGTTATGTGTAATACTGCCCATGTAATACAGTAAACAAAAACATTTGAAAGGACAGTAAAACTGTATCTAAATAATATGTTAAAATTATAATTTAGTCAAAATATTTTAAAAATCTTCCTTAATAATTGAAAAGATACCTTATTGCTATGAGTTCTGTTCTTTCGTACTGAAAAGGTGTAAGTTCTGGAACTAGAGATAAATGAGATATTTGTACTGCGGCCCAACCAAATTGAAAGATTGTGACAAATGCTGCATAATAAACTAATTGAGCCCATTCATGAGAAGTTTCACATCCAATACAATGTGAAAAAATAAAAGGAAATGCAAATAGTATGCATAGGGTACCTATAATCAATATAATCAATGATACATAAACAAATGATAATAATTATAATAATTATTATTATGATATACCTATTAAATGCCATGTTTTTCTCCTTCCATATTTACATAACCAAAAGTTATCGTTCTTATCAGAATGAAAACCAATAAAAGGGGTAGCTAAAGCATCTGCTATTTGACCAATAAGTAAAATTATTCCAGCCATGGTTGAATTAAATCCAAGTACCAAATGAAAAAAAACTAACAAATATGTAAACCACATAGAAGCACAAATGTCATTTAAAACATGTCCTATTCCATATAAAAGCTTTCGAGAAAAAGGAAGACGTATTATTTCACTGTGGTCATCAGTTAGAGTTACAATCTGTTCATTTTCCATTGTAATTAATGCAATGCAATACTCTGAAATTGAATGCATAGTTATGTTAACATAATCAGTATCATTAACATAATAATATAATACAATATAATAATAGCGATACAAAAAATTAGTGTTATATATAGATATATATGTGTATAACAATACCATAAATTATTATGAATATAGATAAATTTAAAATTTATTAAAACATGAATTTATTCTCTCAATATTCAATAAAAATTATCTATGTTATATGTATATAATACATATATATATTTTTTTTATTGATTATAACGCATTTTATTTGCAATATATAACACTAGAACTAGTTAATTAAAGTAATTAATTTATATAGTGGATTTGAACTATATTATTCCTAACCTATCAATTATAAACTAATAATATTATTTACAATTTCACATGTATAGGGTATATAATTTTATATACATAAATGTTATAAAATTTATCTCAAGATTTTAAATGTTATGACAATCAAAAATTTGAAATCTTTTTTTTATTTCAACACGACGTATATTGAATTTGCACGCAATAACGAAAATGACAGATTGCCGATAATGAACATATTAATTACTTACATGAATATTACGCATGAATATCACGCATTTACAAAAGTTAAATATTTAATAATTAATATTTAAATAATATTATATATATCGCATAAACATGGAATTGTATTGTACATTAGTTCTAAAATATTGTTGATTGGTTATTTTTACCAATTTAAGTAATTTAGAATTTCAAATACTATTGACGAAAAAAAAGAGAAAAAAAATATTAACATTATAACAAAAATAAATTCAACAATAATTTTATCGTATATTTTCACATATTATATATACAATATGAAGTAATCTACATTCATCTATTTTACACATTTATATCATCGTACAATATACTTTGAATAACAACTCATTCTTAATATTAAAATGCAATTAAAAAGATCTGTTGTTGAAATTTATATTTAGTATGTTCCTAAATGTATTTTTATTTATAATATATTATTACACTATATACTTATACTTTTGTATTTAATTATATGATCTTTCAAACACTTAAAGATGATCTTGAATTTATATAAAATTGATGTCCAGAAAATAAGAATGTAAGAACATAAATACAAGCTGCAATCCAACAATTATATGCATTTTGTTTATAACCCCTATCTGCTGCAGCATAGAACTCTGTAGCTTTTTTGAAATCTATAGATTCATCCATCGGAAGATCTTCTACTAAAGCTACGCTTTTGGTATAGAAGAATATTCCCATCAGGAGCTGAAAAAAATAAATAAAATAAATTCTACAGATTACAATTTTTAAAAGATGTATGAATATTTGCTTATATTATACTTCATATTAATTGTAAATGACAAACATCAGTTTAATCAATAAATTCTGCAATTATTAAAAAATTGATTACAGACAAAAGTTAATCAATTTGTTTTTTCCAAAAAAAAACATCAAAAGAATGAAACTAAATTCAGATATATTAAATATATAAAATGAACTCTTTTACAATTTGTTAATGTGAAATATGTAATTGTTAATTTTAAAATTTCTCAATATATTTCGAATATGTTGATTTTAGGTTAAAAAATAACTTACTAATTGAAATATACCCCAAACGGATAATATTAAGCCACATAGGGCATATTTAGGTCCACATATCTTCATTTTTTTGCCAAAGTTATTTTCTTTTTGTATGAAGTAATCTAAAAAGAAATCTACTTACTACTCGTAATTTACTACACCCTCAACAATCATATGATTTTTATTGTTCACTAATATCAGATATCGATATCTCGAAAGGATACATCCGCTATTTGAAAATTTGTGTTACGTATTGGTTAGAACAATTTATCGTTATTTTACGAATATTTGTTTATTAATTAAGTAAGACTATAAAATTTAAAATAAAAATAGATACAAAATTATATGATATTTGTATTTGTAAATTTTACGACGGACAATATTCATCTAAGTTATCTTATATTATTTTAAATATTATATGTTTAACCAAAATAATAGAGATTTTCTACATAAGAAGACATCAATTGTTTTCATAGTATTACAGATAGTATTCATTATTAATATTGACAAATACTAAAATGTTCATGATTCATACTTCCTTGTTGTCAGCCCTGATTCATAGGATCATGGTTGACCGATTGGGTTAGTTTGTATTATCATTTAATTAATATTATATTCTTTATGAGAAGTTTATTTTTAATCTATAATTTTAATATGTATATTATTTACTCGATTTTGAATTACAAAATTCATAATTTGTTTAGTCTATGATTTCTAAGGTTGTTATCGGATAACGATATAATTTAGTATGTAACTTTGACAGTTGTACACGTAACATATAAAACGTTTTACAGAAATGATTAATCTTTCAGTAAATTATATTTCTCGCTGCATATTATGGATTTTACAGAAAATGACTAAAAGTTCTTTTTTTTTTTTTTTCATATGATTTATTACAGTAAATAGCGAGGCCAATGCCAGGCGCATTGCTATGGTTGAAAACTGCTTTGGCAGTTCTGGCCAGGTAAGATTGGTATTAAAAGTCTTAAATTTTCTTATATTCAACTTTGTATTTTCGAATATTACGAGTATTTGATATAATTTGATATATCTGACATTCTAATGTTAGCCTTAAAAAATGTTTAAAGTACAAATATATTTAATAAATTTACATTAACCTATTATATATTTCAGCCACTTGCAGTGCCTGGAAGAGTTTTAGTTGGAGAAGGTGTATTAACCAAAATGTGTAGGAAAAAGCCTAAACCAAGACAATTCTTTTTATTTAATGATATATTGGTCTATGGAAATATTGTAATGAACAAGAAAAAGGTAAATATATATCAATATTAATAGTTATATTAAATATAATTTTAGCTTATTTATTAATATAGTAATTTTAAATAATATATGAATTTATTAGAGATATTAAGAAGATTTATATATGTTAACAGTACAACAAACAACATATTATACCACTTGAAGAAGTCAAACTTGAATCTTTAGCAGATGATGGTCGTAAGTTAATATATCTTAATTATTTTAAATTATGTTTTATGCTTAATGATAAATCAGTTTGCAATTATATTTCAACTTTGCATTATATAGGATTATTGTAAATATTTTCAAAGTTTTAAATATGTATAAAAAAAATATTAGTAAATTTGTTATTAAGTAAATAATAATGTTTATATAGTAAATAATGGTAAATAATGTTTATATTATATATATTTTATATTATATTTTATTATATATATTTATATTATGACATAACATTTGTAAAATGTTTTATTTTATTTCTGTAAGAAATTCTGTTTTCATTTAAATCACCATTCATAATAATTTTAGGACTAATTTCTGGACTATTTTTGTACATAAAATATAGATAATTGTTAGATTAATATATATAATTATATAAAAGTAATATAGTAGTTTATCATTATTTATAGAATATCGCAACGGCTGGCTCATAAAGACTGTAACAAAGTCATTTGCTGTTTATGCTGCCACTCCAACAGAGAAACAAGAATGGATGGCTCATATTACAAAATGTATTGAAGATTTATTAAGAAAAAGTAAGTAATTATTGTATGCTCATTTATTTATATAACATGTAATTTGTACATATATTCTTTTGGTAGGTGGTAAGAAACCAGTTGAAGTTCATGCAGCTGTTTGGGTCCCAGATAATGAAGCTACAATTTGTATGCATTGTAATAAGACACAATTTACAGTCTTAAATAGACGGGTATACATATATTAATTATATTTTCAAATTGTTAAATATTATATTTTCTAAATATTTACATTATTGATAAATCGTTTTCAGCACCATTGTAGACAATGTGGAGCTGTTGTATGCGGACCTTGCAGCAATAAAAAGTTATTATTGCCTGGACAAGGAAATGGAAAAGCAGTCAGAGTTTGCTTGCAATGCTACGATGCAGCTAGTAAAGTAAAAGCATCATCCCCTTCTGCTGTTGATAATTTAAATAACAAGGATCAACAACGAAATTCTGTAGATAGTTCAGGAGGTGATAGTTCTGGTGACGATGACGATGGAAATAAAGAAGAAAATCATGATCATGAGGTAAGCAATATTGAAAATGCCAAAATAAATAAATTCAATAAATATCTTATTTTTTTACAGCCTAAATTTTATTCTACACTTGCTCGATGAAGCTAACTACATTGCATCAGAATAAACAGCAATACAAACAGGAATATTATTCACAATTATATTTTTAAAAGTTAATAACTTTAAATTGTCAATAATATTACAACTAATAATAATTTAAAATTTATTAAAATTACTCCTAAATTATATTTATACAAAAAGATATGTCTGTGTATAAAGAATTCAAATAAGTTTGTATTCAACTTTGAAAATTAATATCTTTGATATATGTAATTTATGTGAATGATTTTGAAGATATCATTAAAAGTTAAATAATATGTTATTTTAATATTTACACAGGCATTTAAAAATAGAGAAGACTATTTTTTTAACTCTGTATCTTATGAAATTTTGACCATTTATATTTATATTATCTTGTTATTGTAATATTTCACTATGTACTCTGTAGATTCTAATTTTCGTTATAATATTTTAAGAATATATGCCACATTGTGCCTTTCTGAACAGAACAATTATCTTTTCCATTGTTTACAAGCAATTGATATTAATCTAATGTTAATTGAAAAAACAATTCGTAACAATAAATTTTTAAATGTATAAACCAAAACTTTGTTTAGTTGTGCATTCATATTGTAAGAAATTTTTATAAAATAAATAAAATTTAATAACAATTTTAAAAAATTTTGTTGGTTTATTTTTAAAATTTTTAAATAATACAAAGGACGTTTATTTGTGCAATATCAAATAAATAGTAAAAAATTAAAAATTCAATATTATACCTTTTTATCAAAAATTTTAATTTTTCAGAAATAATATTGTACGTATGAAAAGTTGTTTATAATTTTCGGTAAATATTTATTTCTTTAATTTTATTTTTTATTTTGAAAAAAATTCATTTCATATATAATGTAATTGAGTTTTCAAATTAATTTAATACAATATAAAATTAAGTATACATAGCTATATTAGTATACAGTTTGTAAACATTAAAGTTATGGATTCACAATACAAGTTGGTATTTTTTATCAATTATATACGATTTTTTAATAATTTAATGTGTATATTTACAACTAATTTTCACATATAACAAATATATTACATGATATAAAATTTAAAATTTACATATATATTAATAATTATTTTTTTATAGAATATTCAGCTTGACATAACCTTTATATATTCATTTCTAAATATTTCATTATATAGAAATAAATTTCTATTGTCCAAAGTTTTTAAAATAAAGTAGCACATAAATTAATTACATTCTAAACATAATTGTAACCATTTTTTACATTATATTTGATTAATAAAATAAATTACAGAATTATACATCCTGTGAAATATTTGCAAGATCATTTGGTATGTATATATTTATATATATTTATATATATAAATACTGTAAATAAAACTTAATTATTATTTTGATATATATATAATAATAAATTTAAAGGCACAAAATGTTCGACCAGATGGTAGACAGTTTTTATCTTTTCGTCCAATAAGTGTAAATATATCATCAATTACTCATGCTGATAGCTCAGCTATATTCAAAATTGGTAATACAACAATTGTATGTGGTATTAAAGCTGTAAGTATTCTTCGTTTTTATTTTTATATTTTATTTATTTATATTAGTAATAAACAAAATCAAATAATTAAAGAATGATATAAAAGTTTTAATTTTTTAAAATAATAGTTTATTATTTTTGTGTGAATATATAAATATATATTATAATTCCTATTATAATAAAATCTGATTATAGGAATTAGCAACTCCTAAAGCAGAATCTCCAGAATATGGTTATATTGTGCCAAATATAGAACTTCCTCCATTATGTTCTCCGAAATTTAGACCAGGTCCACCAAGTGATCAAGCACAAGTTGTTGTAAAATTAATTGAAAATATTTTGAGAAATTCAGCAGCTATTGACTTGAAAGATCTTTGTGTCTTTAAAGGTAAACTAGTATGGGTCTTATATTGTGACCTTGTGTGTATTAATTATGATGGTTCAATAATTGATGCTTGTATTGGAGCATTGACAGCTACACTTAATACTTGTAAGTTTTAAATAATTTTAAATAATATAGCTTGTATATATTTACACTATGTATTTTCATGTGTATTTTTTTATAGTAACTTTACCTGAAACACTTTATAACATAGAAACTGGAAGTGTATCAGTAAATTATACAAAAAGACTAAAATTTCCAATTAAAGCATTACCAGTGTCTGTTAGCTTTGCAATATTTAATGAGTAAGTTATATTTACTTGGAAATTCAAATAATTAAAATAATTATTAAATAGAATAATATTTATACTTTTAGTCAATTATTGGTTGCTGATCCCACTGATGATGAAGAAAGTTTATGTTTAGGAAGATTGACAATTGTAATGAATGAAGACAAGATTTGTTGCATACACAAACCTGGTATAAATTTATCTCCTATTTAAAAAAGTAAACATATTGTACTCATCATTGAAATTAAAATATTATACTGTATATTCTTTATTCAGGTGGAATTCCAATCTCACAAGATTTATTTTTAAAAAGCTTAACTAAATGTAAAAAAAGAGCAGAATTAATAAGATCCTTAATTGATGCTGCTGTGTTAACAATTAAACAGGAACATTTAAATGAATGAAAAGTTATACAAAATTTTGAAGTATAATAATAAAACTTTCTAATTATTTTGTAGTATTAATAAATTAAAAATTTTTTTGATATCTTTAAATTAATGTTATTGCATTGTATGGTATATTCTGTATCATTACATCATATATAAAAGTTTACTTTTATCCATTATTTATATTTAGTATTATGTATTATTATATAGAATAAAATTAAGTTTTAAGTGTAAACAATTAATTAATAGTAACAGTTTTTATATGAATCACACAAACAACTTACACACAAAATCAATCTTTATAGAATAATGTAAGAATAAATAATGAAATATTAATACAAACTAGTTTTTTTCATAATACGTAAAAATTCATCTTGAGAAACTTCTCCATCACCATCTTTATCTGCTTCATCAATCATTTCTTGCAATTCTTCATCTGTAAGATTTTCTCCTAATTCTCGTGCAACTCTTTTTAAATTCTTAAAAGATATTTTTCCTGTATTATCATCATCAAAGAGACGAAATGCTTTTAAAACTTCTTCTTTTGTGTCTTTTTCTAACATTTTTGTAGACATTAAATTTAGAAATTCTTCAAATGACAATGTACCAAGACCATCTGGATCAACATCAGCAATAAGTTTTTTTATCTCCTCTTTTTTTGGTTCAAATCCAAGAGCTCTAATAGCTACTTTAAGTTCTTTGGTAGCTATTCTTCCAGTGCCATCTGGATCAAATAAATCAAATGCTTCTTTTATATCATTTTTTTGTTCAGTAGTCAATTCCATTTTTGGTACAGCTTTTTTTCTAGTTACAACTGCAGTTTGTCTTTTAGAAGTAGAAGCCTGAAATAAAAAATAATTTCTATTAAATTTTTAAGAACATAAAAAGTAATAAAACAAATATTAAAGTGTAGTACATACCATATTTAAAAATTAATTGGAAAGTAAAAAAAATAATATTTTTATATTTTATAAAATTCAGTTGATTTTTACATAATTACCAATTATCATCAAATTTATTTTCACAAATTTTGTTATATACTGAAATATATTTTAAGAAAATTAAAATTTTCTTTTATTACTATTTATAATCTTTTATTGATATTGATTTAACAAAGTCGTTAAATCTAAGAAATCCAAATTTCACCATTTAAAGATTCATTTTATAGAATAAACAATAGAGAGCCTAATATCTAAAATATGTAATGCGTTTGAACAATATATTATTTATTCTATACTTGATTTATTTATATTGAGAAAATATATTATGAATTAAAAAAAAATAAAAATATTTTAGTGGAAAGACTATTAATAGAAATTAATTATCATAAAAAAATACTAATTGTTTTCTATTGTATATTGAATTATACATATTTAGATATTGTGGCAACACTGTATGATGTACAAATATTGTATCTAGCAACTATAAAGAAACATTTTAATATTTTAAGGGTATATACAATGTACGAGCCAATAGTTTTAAAAAAGAGACAAATTCGAGTTCTTACTGGAACTCCGGCTGCTAAAGTGTTTGTAATTACAAGCTTGTTACAGCTTTTGATTCCTGTTTTATACTTCAATCACCTTGGGTGAATATTTGGGTTAAAATTTTATTATTATTGTATATTATGTATTAAATTTTTACTAGTTTAAAATTCGAAATATTACATGTAAAAATTAAATTGTAGAATAGAATATAAATATTCAATTTATTAAACAATTACAATATAACCTTATCGTATTGAACTGATTGTGAAATCGATAAGCTTTGATGAATAATATTGGTATATAATATTTAAAATTTGACATATTATATTGCAGTGATTGGGTTGTAAAGAAGAAGAAACTTATTTTTGAACTTGAAGAAGGTTATAGAAATAAAGAAAAGACCTTATATGACGAATATTATGAAACACGGGATTATTGGGATAATCCAATGTTTAAAAATATTGTTTTAAATGTGTTTAAGAAAAAATCTTTGAATACAGTTGAAGGCAATAATTAACCAGTTCGTATATCGAAATATTTTATAAGAAAGCTTATCAGCAACATTTTCATTTTGTAGTATTTATATAGAATAATGTAATATTTAACGAAATATTTAATCGTACAAAGTATGTATATATACAATATATTATAATTATATAAAATATATTGAAATATTTGAAATGTTGTTTTTTTACACTAATTTTTAATTATACTATTTTATAATATTAAAATAATAAATTTCTTAATTTCATGTATCTATTCTATTTTAGAGCATGTCTAAAACATAAAGTTTATCGTATGTCATTTTTAAGAAACCTATGAAATGGATGAACATTTTGAAGGCAAGAGACTTTCACAAACATCGGGTTTAAATGAAGATGATAGTTTATTAGATTTTAAAAGCCCGAAACAATCATCAAAACAAAAATCAATTGAATTTAATCATTGCAACATATATCAAAAGAAACGAACAGTTGCAAAATTAAAAAACAAAGGAGAAAAGCATAAACAATCGGAGAAAAAAAGAAATGTGCAAGAATCGCAGCCTTCAATAGAATCATCATTTTTTAAATCTAAAGCTAACTGTTATGATACAGATTCTACTGCTGATGCGAAATTGGCTCTTGTATGTCCTTTATGTTTTAAAACATTCAAAGATCTTAATTCTCATGCATTACATATGAAAATTTGTGCATATAAAAATAATGTTTCTACAAAAAAACTATTAAATGCTATAGAACTTCAAAAGCGACAAGAGAATGAAAGAAAATCATTAGGTTTGCCTGCTGCACCTACTATAGTACAAGCTAAAAAGAGACCTTCTAGAAAAGTATGTTTCACATTAATTGTTATAATTATGAAAAGATTCTGTAAGTAACTAGAAATATATTTTTTCTTTTATGAAATATAAATGGATTCTTATAGAATTTATATGAAGAAACTGATCTTCAACTTGCACTGGCGTTATCAAAATCAGAAGCAGAGTATCAAGAAGCAGAGGAATTAGATAAAATTAATGAAATTGAAAGTTTACCTAAAATATTAAATCAATTTGTGTCAGAAACAAGCAAATCAGTTCATGTAGGCCAGTTGGAAAAATTTGGATTTGCAAATAATAAACCTCCATTATTAATAAAGAATAAAAAGAGTATGTAATTTAAAATGTGTATCTTTTTAAAAATTAAACTAAATGTTTTCAATATATTTTTTTAATAGGAAAAAATAATGAAATAACTTTGCTTCAAACACGTTCTCAAGAAGAAAGAAATTATATTTTAACTGAAAAAATTTCAGAAATTCTAATGGGAAATGAAATTACTCAAAATCAAAATGGAAAAATTAAATGTAATCGTTTAATTCAAAAGAAAAATGATCTAAAAAGTCACTTTCTTCAGAAATTTTGTAACAAGGTAAATACTATATGTTTTATTATATATAATATTTATATTATATGTATTATATATATATAATTATATTTTTACGAATTTATGTATTTACTTTTTATTAATATATTTTTCTTCTGTTATTTAAAAGGAAGAAAAATTGTGGAGTAAAGCTAAATTGTCATCAAATCAAAAATATTTTTATGTATCAAATTTATCAAATTATATAACTTCAACAGAAAAACAAGTGGTAAAATAAATAAATTTATTGATATTTTTAAGTATTGTATATATAATATTGTATTATAAAATATTTATATTTTTATAATTCATATTAATATCGTATTCTAGAACCAAGAAATAATCTTAGATTTTGCAAATACACGTGAGATGTATGATATGAAATTAAGTCAATATAAAACAAGAATCTGTAGTAATAAAGAACGCGACGAAGTATCGGATACAGAAGCACAATTTATAAATGAAAAATGTGAAAATTATCAAGATATACAGTTTATTGATACTATAATAACAAACTGGGGTAATGCGTTAAATGATAGCTCTGCAAGTGACATAATAATATTTGTCAACAGTAATAAACATATTTGGGCACATAAATTAATCTTTTATGTACACTGTCCAAATATATTACTTGATGTAACACCTAATGATACTTTATTATTTACCAAAATTAAAGAAAAAATTTCTTGGACAGATATATCTTATAATATTGCTTTAGCATTTTTGGAATTTATTTATTGTGGAATTATAAAAAAATATTTAAATGTTTTGGATAATTCAATAAATTTTTCATTTTTAAGAAATCTAGCAAGAAGATATAAAATAAAGGAATTATTTGTCTTCTTGAAAAAGAAAGAGATTGAAATTAAACAAATAGGAATGCATAGTAAACGGGACAGAGAACTAATTTCTGAGGAAAAAGATAATTTAGAAGTAATCAATAATAATGTAGAAAATTTAATTTATGGTATCAAAGATTCCAAATTGATTGATGATGAAAAATTAAATAAAAAACACTTGGATAAAGATATGGATAAATCACAACTGACTGAAACAGAATTGAGAAAAGATGTGTGTACAGACGAATTATTGCAAGAAGAAATTAACTATTTTAATGATACAAATATTTTTCGAAATAATAATATATCTCCTGATTTATTTGATGATGTTAATGATACAAAACAGATTGAAGAAATAAAGAATAAAACAAAATATGTCAATGAAATAGTAGATGATAAAAAAGCAAAAAATAATGAAAATTCTAATATAATTGACTCAGTCAATCAAGTAATGATTGATACTACCAAATTTTCTACATCTGGAAGTATGACAAAATTAAAAAATATTGAAGAAGATAAAAATTTATTTACAGATAATATCACTACACCAAAAAAAAGAGATTGTTCAAACATATTAAAATTAAAAAGTAATCTTAGTATATTTATTGAACAAGTTCAAAGAGAAAATGCAAGATCAAATTCTGATCTAGATTCCGATGTTTCAATATCATCAACATGTTCCAAATTATGTAGGAATCCATTTAATATAAAACAAAATGATTCTTTTGAAAATAATATTATTAAAGAAACATTTAAAACAAAAAGCGATATTTTAGATATATTTGATCGTAATAAAAATTCTGAATTAAAGACGAAAATGTCATTTGATAAAAATGATTCAGATATATCTCTCAATTTTGAATCAATAAATATGCAATCATCAGAATCTAATAAAAGAGAATGTGCTACAAATTCAATGAACAAAAGTACAAATAGTGCATATGAGAATCTACAAGATGAAGCAATACATTCCATATCTGAAGAAAGTTTATTAAGTGAAAATAAAAATGACATACCTTCAGATTTTAATACATTTTCAGATGAAGATGAAATATCTATGTATTCAAAGTACAAGAAAGGGCATAAAAATAATAGCATAGTAAAATATCGAAATTTTGTACACAAACATATAATGAAAAATAATGTGATAGATAATATAATATATGATGAATACCAAAATAAAAGTAAAATGGATGATGATAGTTTATTATTAAATATAGATAAAGATTCAATATGTGAAATAAGTCCAACCAAGAAACATGACAATGAAGATAAAATAAAAAAAGTAATTCCTAATTTTGAAGAGAGTAAAAAAATATCTCAGCAAAATTTGTGTAATGAATATGTTACACCTGAAAAACACAATTACTTCTTTACTAATGTTAAACCATTAAGTACCCAAAAAAATATTTTTAAAGACCAAAAGTTCAATAATTCTAATAAGCTAAAATATAGTAAATTAGAAAGCAATATCGATTTACAAACAATTAAAAATAAATCAAGTGCAGATAAACATAATTCAGTAGAAACCGCAATATTAGTATCTTCCAGTCCTGAATTAGGTAACAATATTTTATATGTGCATAAGTATGAAGAAAATAAAAAAAGGACAAGTAGTTTACATTATCAAAACTCTGAAAATAATAATTCTCATAATTCTGAGAATGATATTTACTTAGCAAATGCTTATATTAATGGCAGTGATGATAACATTAATACTTTATTGTTTACTGAAGAAGTAAATCAATTAGGTAAACGAATTATATCAATTGTAATAATTAATACTTACTGACTTATCATATAATAAATTGTTAATAATAACAATTCTTTTGTAGAGTTCAAGAATAATGAAAAATCATTAAGTAAAAAATTTGAAAGGAAATCATTGTTAGAAACAAATTCACATATTGGTACGAGACATATTAAAGAGGATATAGCCGAATCTTACAATAATTCTCAATGTAGATGTAATTATAAGAAAAATTTGAGAACAACTGTATTACCTGAAATTATTGAAGATAGTGTTACTCCTCCTCCTAATTATAATGGCATGAAAACATCTGAACTTCAGGTAAATTAATGAATACATTAATATATTATTATATATTTTAATATATTGATTTGATTTCAGGCGGAATTAAATAAATATGGATTGAAAATACAGAAACGGAAAAGAGCAGTAAAATTATTAACATATATTTATAATGAGTTACATCCTACAATTAATACATCGCCAAGAAACATAAAATCTGAATTAACAGTAATAAGCAGTGAAGATGATGAACCACCCATGAAAAAAAGAAATAGTAGAAAGAATGATATTGACTATGCACGTAATTACGAATTTCAATTAACATTTTCTCCTATAAATTATATTACATATACGTAATACTGATTTCACTATATTAAAATATTTTCATAAATTAGTAAAAATTTCATAATTCTTAAATAGTATAGATAAATAATTATTATTTGTATAGAATTGTTGAAGAAAAACCATTTTATGAATACAAATTTATTTCAGTAATTGATAATGGATCAAATATTAAAGATATGTTTTTAAAACTTTTATCTATTAAAACCAAATTATATAATCAAATTTTGGCATATGAACCAATATGCATTAATTCTTTGCATTTTATGTTAAAGACAGAAGGTTTAAAATGCAAAATGAATGTACTTATGGATTTTTTAGATGAACAGGTATTTTTCTATTTTCTTAAAAAAAAAATATATAAAATATTAAAAGTATGTAATAACGTATTCTTTTTAGTGTATTACATTTTATGTTCAAGAAGCAAAATAAAAAAAGTTAGCTAATCTCTATATAAAAAATATGTACATATTTATATAATGAAAACATATGCATGTATATTAGTTATAAATAAAGTGTATATTAATATTTTGTTAAAAATATTGAATTATGAATTATTGATATATATTAATACAAATCATGAATTATTAATACATATTATTAAAATCAAATATCAGTACATGTGTATATTTGAACAATAATGCTTGAATATGTATAATTCAGTTATTCATTCCTTTAATTTATTAATGTAAATTATTTTTTAAAGAATTATATAAAAATTTAAAATTGTTAACAATGTTTAACTTATTGTTCTATATTATGACATTTTTTTACATAATATAATTGTATTATATGTTTGATAAAAAAATTAATTATTGAATAAATTAAATACAATTTCTCATATATAACAATTACAAAATAATTACAAAATAATCGATTAATAAATAATTACAAAATAATCGATTAATTAAATTGAACATATATAAATAATTAACAAGAACTTATGAAAGTGAATAATAAGTAATAGTAATAAGACTTCGCGTATAAATATTTATAATATTATTTAACTAATACGAGGTAGAAGACCGTTTATTTCAGGTTGAAGAAATTCTGTTACAACAGCTGATACCATTTCATCAAGAATATTTCTTAAGACTTCAACATTTCTGAAAATAATTGTATAAAGTAATAAAGATTTTAAAATTAGAGTTACACTATGATTAACAAAAACATAAACAACTTACTGTTGATTAGGAGAAGCACACAATTCACTATAATATTTAATTTTAGGTTCAGTACCACTAGTTCTTAAAGTTATAACCAAACCATTTTTAAATGTAAATGTTATCATTTGACTAGATTTCGAAATAGGTAAAAGAGCCTTATTATCTGGTTTTGTATTATCGTAACCAGTTGTTAAATCACGAACACCTATTATAGTATATTTTCCATCGAGAATATCTGTTGGATACTAAAAAAAATGTTTAAAATTAATGTCATATCAATGATATTTTGTATTTATATTTGTATTTTCTTACTGTATTTGATTTGCCAGAGTATGTTCGTAATCTTTCAAATATTTTTTTGATTATACTTGGTTCATGACAAATCCAATATGAATTCTTAGAAATATGGTATCCATATCTGAATAAAATACATATTTTTTAAATAAATATACACATAAGATATAGATGATTTGATTTAAATAAATATTTGAAATATAAAATGTATGGTAGCATACTGAATATATATTTCGTTTAATAAGTCGGGAAGAGTAAGTCCCATAGTTTCAAGATAGGCTGATAATTCTGCTAGATGCATTCCTGCACTTATACCATCTTTATCGCGAACTTTTGAACCACACATAAACCCTATGGCTTCTTCATATGCAAACAGAACTGTTTTACCCATTTTTTCTAATTCTACAGTTCTATTGCCCATCCACTTAAAACCTGTTAAAGTTTCCTTTTAAAACAAAAGGGAGTGTATAATAATAAAAGTAACAGAAATACTTTAATTTTATTTCTAGTACACATACCTCAAAATTAAATCCTTCTTGTTTAGCCATTGATGCTAAAATCTTACTTGAAACTGTTGATGCCAACATATATACATCTGAAAAATCTGTATCAGCATATTGCACTTGATATTTATGTATCATCCACCATCCTAAAAGTGCTCCCAATTCATTACCAGAGAAGATATACCATTCGTCACTATCACAAAAATGCAAAAACTTACTTACTAAATTTTAGTTAATTTTGTATATGTATATTATTAATAAAAAATATAAATTATATACTTTTTTATTTTCGTAGCACAAGCTAACCTATCTGCATCTGGATCATTAGCAAGAATAATAGAAGAAGAATTTTTATTTGCTACTTGTATACTAAGATCTAGAGCAGTTTTTCCTTCTTCAGGGTTTGGAAATTTAACAGTTGGAAATTCTGGATCAGGTAACTTTTGTTCTTCAACTACTACAAATGGCTATAAAATATTTAGAAAAACTTTAATTTTTTAAATAATTTTTTAAATAACTAAAGTAAAATCTTTGATTTTTACTTATACTTAATTATTTTCAATCATAAAAGTTTAAAATATAAAATATAATAAACATTAAAACAATTACTTTGATGTAATTTATAATATAATAAACTATTATAATAGTACCTTAAAATTTGCAACATTAAAGGCTGCAGTCATATATTGATATCCTACACCATGCATAGGAGTATAAGTAAATTTTAATATTGTATTTTTATTTACTTCTGGATATAAAACAGTTTCTTCGAGATCATTAAAATAAGATTGCATAACATCATCCCATGGATCTATACATAAAGAACTGTGATAGATTTTTGTTACTTCCCACGAAGATTCCATTGGTTCAAGATTTTTAAGTATGTATTTTTGAATTTCTTTATCATGTGGTGATATTATTTGTGCACCATTTTCCCAATAAACTTTATAACCATTATCATTTTTAGGATTATGAGATGCTGTAATCATTATTCCAGCTGCACATTTATACTTTAATACACTATAAGGTATAAAGGGAGTTGGTACAACTTTTGAAAAAAGATATACTTTTATACTTTTTGATACAAAAATTGCAGCAGTCAATTCTGCAAATCTGAAATATGTAAATTTTATATAACATTAAAATAATATTTCATATCTATACTCATGTAATATATGAAGCATATATTACATGAATATGGAGTAATAACAATGAATATATGGAGTAATAACTGAAAAATCATAAGTTAAATATTTATATCGACCTTTTGCTGCAGTGACGTCCATCATATCCTATTATGATACCCTTTTCAGTTACATCAACTATGTTATCAGCTAAATACATTGATAACCCTTGACCAGTTTGAATTATAACTAAATCATTCATTTGATTATATCCTGGACCCATACAACCTCTTAAGCCAGCTGTACCAAATTCAAGCCTTTTTAAAAATAAATTAGATAAAATTTTATCATCATTGTTAAGAATCAATTCTTGAATTTCATGTTCAGCAGCTGTATCCTAAAACATTTTATGTTTAACAATAAACATTTGAAGTATGACACGAAAGACATTTAATTTAAATATATTATTAAATTAAAAACCTTATTCCATTTTAACCATTCACTGATTTTATTATCCAATTCGATATTTCCAGTATTAACAGAAATTTGTAGAGCCATGTTAGAGATATGTGTATTGTAGTGCAGAATAATATAACCTAAAATATGATTTACAATTATGAACAAAATATTTAACACGATTCATCAATATTACGTTCAAAGATATGAATAATGCAAAATAAAAAAGAAAATTTGTATGATACAAAAAATATATTTCTGTATACAAGAATGTATATGAGAATTAAAATGATCATAAATGATTATAAATGATCAATAATCAGTAATGATCCCTCAAGTATCATTATTAATACAGATTCTACTACTATTTTTATCATTAATAAATCTAATTAAAAATAGAAAAAAATAGTTTGCATTACACACAGAAAATCATATCAGTACCTAAATTATTATATTTATATACGTGTATACATTAAATATAAAGAAAATTATATTATAATGAGAAATTGATATCTATTTGGAGATAGTTACAAAGTAAAATACTTACAAATGAAATAAAGTGTTTTTCAAATAAAGGATAAAATGATGCACAATGAAGAACTGGAACTCACGCAAATCTGAATGGTATGTTAGATATTGACTAACCTGTTACCGTTGCCACTATATCATACCGGCAATAAAAATTAATTGATTCAATGCGGATTTTTATTAAACGTTAACTTTGTAAATATTTAATGAAGGATTTATATTAATTTATAAGTTAGATGTACAAAACAAGTTGTTTTTAATTTGTAAAAACATTTTTTTCAGTTCAGTATACATAAGGTATGTATGTAACATGTAGGATATTTTTTCAGGTTATTTGTTTTTACTTTCAGCAGAACATATGTGACAATGCTTGTGTGGGCTGTTCAAATTTTTGTCTTTATTTATATTGTTATTGTATAACTGATTTAATATATCGATTAATGATGACAGAAATCATTAATATCAAAATGTCATTAGGTTACATTTCAGTCTGCTATATTAATCCATCAATTATCATATATTCATTTTCTTTTTTAGTACAAATGAAATTCAAGAGTAATATATTTAGTTTTTATATTTGGAAAATAAAACAATGATTAAGATTGGCCAAAAATTGCTTTGGCACAAGTGTAAGGCCTATTACATAGAAGAATCCAACATGGATAGATTTTTTATTGAACTGCTAAGGAATTTATGAATGACAGGTATCTTTATTTTTTAATTTCTATCAAATTGAATTAATAAATTATAAAAATGAAAAATTATATTTTTAGAAATTGTGCATTGTGTTAGTTATGTTGATTATTCCATAGACAATATTCTTATAAAATGGATATTGGAATTGTTAAGATTGCCGAAGATAAAGATTTTGAAAAGTTGAAACATTTGTATGATGATAATAATGATTGGAGATTAGATTATAATAAACCTGACTTGTCAGTTTGGACAAAATCTGTATCAGGCATTAGTTTTAGAATGGTGAAGGTATGTATTTTTCTTATTATTGTATCATGTCTATAGATGTTTAGTTCTATTAATTAATATACTTTACAGATTAGAACACGTTTCTCTGATGTTCTACCAGAAACGTTATATGATGTATTACATGATCCTGAATATAGGAAAGTTTGGGACACCCATATGATTGAATCAAAAGATATAGGATTTTTTAATCCAAATAACGATATTGGTTATTATTCAAGCAAGTATTTAATATGTATTTATATAGAAATTGTAGTTATTATGGATATAAACATGTATATATATGTGTATATAAAACGTAAACATACACACACGTGCGATATGTGTGTGTGTGTGTGTGTGTAGATATATATTTAAATATGTATCTATATATATTATCAATTAGTGGCCTGTCCATCACCATTGAAAAACAGAGATTTCATTCTGCAAAGATCATGGCTTGATACTGGTATAGAGCAATTAATTTTGAATCATTCTGTTTTTCATAAAGACTATCCACCAAGAAAACAATTTGTGCGGGCAACATCTTATCTTACAGGTAAGATTTGAAAATTAAGATAAAATCTATTATTTATGTATATGTTTAATTATTTAGCTGTTTATTTTATTTAAGGATATATAGTACGACCGTCTCGAAACGGTGATGGTTCTGAATTGGGATACGTCTCTCACACTGATCCACATGGAAAATTACCAGTTTGGTTGGTTAATAAAGTTACACAAATATTTGCTCCTAGAGTATGTAATTTTCATATTTATTACAATTAAAATATATATTTATATTAAATTTTTAAATTTATTTTTTTGTTATAGATGGTTAAAAAGTTACATAAAGCTTCTGTAGCTTATCCTAATTGGAAATTACTTAATAATCCAAATTATAAACCATGGCATTTTCCTGAACAAATTGCATCACCACGTATAAGAATTGAAGATGTAAGATTTTTTTTTTATAACTTTATCATAGAACATTACAGAAAAAATATATTTCACGATAAAAAAATAATAATTATAGTTTTAAATATAATACATTTATTTATCATTTGTTTACAGTGCGTAAAATCTGCAGAAGAAAGAAATTCAAAAAATTATTATGTTGATGAATCAGAATTAAACGAGTCAGTTACAATGGACAGTGATTAGCAGCTTTGTTCAGCGAAGTAAATATTTACATTGTTAACATTGAAAAATAGTTCAAATTATAAAATTCAGTATAGAAGTTTCTAGTATCAACAAAGCTTGATAAAAATTAATTTACTCGTATAAATGTGTATATAATTATACACATTTACACACACACACACACATATATATCCATATACCAATTACATTTTATTAATTACATTGGTAACAGTAGTATCATGAATAGTATAAATTACATTGATAACAGTAGTACCATAAGTAGTAAAGGCTTATTGCAATGAATGACAGTATGATTAATAACAATTTATTATGGCCTGTCTTGAATACTACATATTTGTAGTTCATTAACAATCGAAGACGTATTTGTTATTGAAAATATAACGCACAATAAGCAGGTTGTAATTTTAATTTATTCGTTTATTTTTATTTTTTATGTCAATATTTTAATATTACATATCATAATTTTTGTTTTATATATATATATATACGTTTTGTATTTATTTATGTGTATATATCTATGAAAATAATCGCTGAAGGTACAAAAAGTTTATACATTGTCTAGATTAAATATTTATTAAGATTACTGGCTTATACATAGATAAGCTTGATACATAGAATGATTATAGTATGTTGGTATTACAAATGCGATTTTAGGAATATTAGAAATCTTAGATTTTGAATACAGAAAGAATAATGATTATATACATATAATTATTTAAGATTTTAAAAATAATGCTGCATAATATTACTTGTTACAGTTAACAATTTTATAATATATGATTTACAATGGTTGATGTATTTTATTTATATTAATAACAAAAATTAATTTTATTTGTCTTGTTTTATCAGATGATTGTTATATATTATTAGTTTATTAAAGTAATAGATAAATGTATGCATTAAATTAAATAAATTTTTTTGATTTTGCTGTAATAGCTTCTGTATTTAGATGTACTTTTTACAGATTATAGAAAAAATTAGGATTTTCTATATTTATTAAATATTCTGCTTAGATTAAAGTATTTAGCATATTCTAATTATGCATTTATACAATTATGACATTTTTATAATAACATATTGCGTTTGCTTAGTTTTCTAAATATATATATATATATATTGCAAGAATGTATTTGATATATTATTTATGAATTTTTGATGAATATTTCCGTTTTTTAGAGGTAAACTGATTTATACATTTATTTTGATATTTCATTCTTGTACATTTAATTATTTAAATATTTTGAGCTTAATCATAGTTGCTTTAAAGTATAATGGCTTTAATATATAGATAAAATTTATTTATGTATATTCATTATAGTCATATTGAATATCTTTATTTCGTACATTACACTGTCAATTGAAAGACAAATAAGTAATTTAAACTTTATATATTCTCGTAAATTTATGATTAGAATTTTTACATTATATATATGTATATATATATTTACGTATGTATATTTATGTAGCAAAAAGTAGTTTTTACATCAAAATAATATTTATGATATTATTTTTAAGAATTTTAAAGATGGCTAATGATTAACTGATTATTATTTTTGTACAAAATGTTTTGTAATAGAACAGAATATGTATTTTATTCAGTTTAAAATAATTTATATTCTTATATTATGTCATTCATTGTAGTTTGGCTAATATAAATATTTTGGTGCTAGTTTATATACACATAGATAATATTAAAATATATAAATTGACTGTAGTTTTATTAATTAATTTTTATGCATTATTTTTTGTTATTTACTTTTCTAATTAATCTCTATATACAATACAAATGTACAATTACTGCTATTTATTATTTTTCTCTACTGTACATGAATTATTAATGATAAATTTTAAATTATATAATAAATTTTATAATATATTTTTATCTAAATATATTTAAGAAATTATTAAAAATAGAATATCATAATATTTCACGTAAGCATTATTTTTCAATGAAAAATTTGATTTGATGAATTTGATAAGTTTTATTTAACTATTATTATTTTTGTGGAAAATATTTCTAGTGTATGCAATTTATTTCTATACATTATTACTAATTTTATAATTTTATTATTAAAAATGTTTCACATTCATTGTATGATGAATTGTATGAAATATATCAAATCATATATTAATAAGTATAATAATTTAAGTATGAAAAAACTTTTATACTAATATTAAAATTTAACTTAGGGCATTATATATTGCTTGAAATTTAATTTGTTTAAAATTTATTGTATGAAAATGATATAAAATTGTGAAAATTTCTAATCAATTAATATATTTTATATTCTTTTATTTTTATATGTAATGTTATATAAATATATTAGAATATATTTTAAAAGAATGAATTGAATTGTTTAATAATAAATGTTTATTAAACATAAAAATAAAAAAAACATTCAGTTAATATAAAATATTATTGTTATTATATAGTTATCATATATAATGTATGATAAGACTGTACATTTTTGTTATCTTATATAATTTGTTTTTAAAAATATACAAGAGATACAAAATAATTCTAAAAAGGTGCTTGAAAAACTTGTGCGCATTCTTTTCATTTTAAATACATACAAACATTTGAATAACCATAAATTAATAAATTTCTTGTTTTGAAAATGTATTGCATGAAATAAACGAAATATCAATAAAGTATGAATTCGACTTGTTATATATATATATATATATATATGTATATATATATAAATATATATATATATATAGATATGTATATAAATACATAAATATATATATATATATATATATATATTGCATATGATATATATATATAAAGTCTTTTATACACTACGGAAAAATATTAACTTTAGAAGAACATGTAATTCATATTAAAATTAAAAGTACTTTTAGAAATTAAAAATATATGAATTTATATTCATTGCTATTTTTTTATTACAAATGTAATTATGATTTGTACTTTACAAACAATAATTATATTTTTTAAGTTTTATAACACCATTTTAGAACATATAACCACAATATAAGTCACGTGTATTGTTTCAAATTTATATTTTGGATAATTACTTTTAATTAGTTTGAGTTTTCAGTGTTGTTAACTGTTCCATGTATTCAAGATATAATCTTTGCCATCGAAGATGTCCTCCAACAACAGATAATACATCTTCTAAAAGTTTATGTTTTTTAATCCCCTATATAAAACCGAAATATAATATTATGTTTATAGTTAGAGTACGTATAACACATAAATAGAAATAAATAAAAAGAATAAATATTGAAAAAATACCAAAATTGAGGGATCCCATATGCTTTTAGAAGCTGATGTATGACTTGGACCCAAAAATTCATCTAAAATTAACCTTAGCCGTTTTTCTAATCCATCTAAAATGATACTATTTTAAATATAATAAATGATTAAAAAATTAAAAAAATACATATATATCTATGTATACCTTGAGTTAATAAAAATGATACTAGGGCCATGAGCCAATGTATGTATTCTTGAGCACTTCCAAGAGCTTTGGAGGCAAGTAATTGTTGTTCTAAATAAGAAACAACACTTGGAGCACTATGAGGTAACCTCGGATTAGGTAAAGTATTTCCTGCTGTTCTAAATAATCCTTCCTGCAAGGAAGATAAGGGACCTCTAGGTGCTCTGTTTCCAGATGCACTTGATGCATTAAATGAAGCCCAACGCCATATAGGATCTTGACTGTCACCAATTAGTAGCCATGTACCTAAATAAATTTTTTATAAATATATTATATATAATGTGCAATAAATAGCTTTATTTTGATATAACTTATATACCCATTTCTTTATGATATATATATGCTCTAGCATTTGTAAAAGCTAAATGCGGCATTCCATTATACAAAGTACAAGACAATAAAGAAGTACCAGGTACTGCTAAATGTGCAGCAGATGTAGAAACTATCATTCTACATGAATATCCTATTTCCCATACCCGTACAGCACCACAACTTGAAATAACCATTACCTAGAAACATTTATTGAACAATAATCATTCTTAAATAAAAGAAAAAGAAAAAAAAATAAAGGAAAAATTAGTACTGCATTTCCAACTGCATGAACTTTTGCAAGTGGTGCAGGTGGTGCTAATGGAGGCGCTGGACGGCATCCCTTTGTAGGATGAAATGTATGGAGACTACCATCTTCTAACCCAAGTGCTATAACTGCCGGTGATGCTGCGAGTGCTACCGCACTGTATCCTAAATACAAATCCCAAGTTGGTTCAGAATCTGTGCCTTTAAATACTTGTAAATGGGCTAAACCTTGACTGTTTGTAACAGTTACTGCATAGTGACCAGCTTGTTGAGATAATGAACTGGACGGTTTTAATGGAGGAAGTATAATTTGACTTATATTCCTTTCGGATGCAATTTTTGGTTTCTTATTATATGGTGTATGATATGATTTTGGTGTTGGTTGATCACGACGTTTTAAGGTAAGAGTAGAAGTTTGGCTAGTTATATTCGTTGAATTTAAAGAAGAAGTAACATTAGGCGTTACAACATCGTTTCGTTTTTCAATAACAATGGAACTTTTTACTTGGCTTGTAAATGTTGGAGTTCCAAGCCTATTATTTGATGAATCCCTGAGTAAAAATAATTAATATAATCTACAGGACATATAGAAATTATAATTTTCTAAAATTATAATCTAACTTACATTGTATCAGATGGTGGTGGTATGAACATTGGTGTTATTCGCCTTTTACCATCTGATGTCCTTGTTTCAATTTGCTTATTAATTGGACCTTTAGCGGGAGTAGTTGTAGTAGTAGTTGGCGGTTGTATTAAATTTGTATTTGGAGGTGTTTGAGTTTGTTGCGTAGATGGTGTCGTTGTTTTTAAATTAAGAAGTTCGGGTGCTTCCATTACAGTACAACCACCTTGAACTAACGGCTTACCATATAATCGTTCATGAAGACTACTCTATAATGAAATAAAAATAATTTGTTTCTTATAATTCAAAATGAATTACGTAAAATACATACTTGTTCGGCAGGATCTAATGGTTGACCTAATTCTTGTTGTGTAAATTCAATAAGTACAACAGATCCATCCCAAGAACAAGCAGCTAATCGAAGACCACAAGGTGACCAACTAGCATCTAAGACTGAATGTGTAAATAATTCATGTATTACTACTAAAGGTCTTTTTAGAGATGTCAACCATACAGATAGAGAACGATCGCGTGATCCTATGGCAACGCAGCAATATTGTTTAGAGGAACCTGATTGCTTTTTTTGTAGAATATTACCATTGAATTTCTACAAAATTAAAAAAATTAATAAAAAAAATGAATAAGTAATTCAAAGTATATAAATTATTAAATTTATATTTTATGTTTTATGTTTAATACCACACATGTAACTGCTTTGCGGTGACCAACAAAATCTTTATCTTGTGTCCATCCATCTCTTTCAATTATTTGGGCTGTGGGACCTCCTCCATTCATTGCATGAGCTGATACTAAATACTGTCCATCTGGGCTCCAAGACAGTCTTAAAACATGAGTTGTTCCACCACATTCATCAAATGGTTCTGATATTAGTGCTGCTTCTGTCCAATCCGTAGTACGCCAGACTCTTAATGTCTTATCATCAGATTGTGATGCTAAATATTTTCCTACTGGATCCCATGTAATTCCTTTTACAAATCCTGTATGGCCTTTTAATACAGCTACAATAGCTGGAAATTTTGAGGCATCCCATACAATAACACTATTGTCTACTGATGCAGAAGCTAACCATGGACTATGTGGTGCCCATGCAAGATCAAGTACATCAGCTTCATGTGAACGTAACGTAGCTATGCAACGCCAGGTTTCAATACTGGATTTTCCACCAAATATCGAACTTCCACCTGATCCTCCTGATAATCTCCAGATCATGATCAGTTTATCTACACCACCTGATGCTAGCAAACCACTATTGCTCCATCTTACACAATTGACACAAGCTATAAAAGTAATATAAATTTATTAATTTAATACATGTCATGTTTAATTATATCATTAATTTATGTATATATTAAGAAATATTAACATATACATGTAATAAATATTAACATGTACTCGTACCAAGATGATTATCTAACTGACACAACATTTTTGGAATATTTTCATCTAATTCAGCTATTTCATTAACTACTGGTTCCATATTCCATATAACAACTCGTCCAGAATCTCCACCTATAATTAATTTTAAAAATATTATAACAAATTATAACATTTAATATGAATATTATAACAAATTATAATTTAATTAAACAATTGCCTCTATTGTAAAAAATATTAAATCAAATCTTAATATTATACCTTGTCCACCAGTGGCAAATCTTTTTCCATCTGGATGTATATCCACGGAAAAAATTGGATAGCCTGAAAAATAAATATTTTATGTTACATTTTAATTGTAAACATTAGAAAATAAATTTAAGTAATATAATTTATACAAACCATCGTGTGTAACCCAATTAGGCTTTACTAGTTTCATGTTGTTTCATTCATTAAAATTTGTCGGTTTAATAATTATTGTCCATAATTGATTTTAAGTACTTTGATAACTAATTGATATTTCTATATAATTTCTTAAACATGACTCTTTGTTAAGTAGTACAATCTTAAATCAAAACACAAACATTTACTCTACTGCCGGCAACACATTTTGGGGAATTTCTATGAAAACATAAAATGTGTTTACAGTATACAAATGTATAAATTACTATATAATATCTAATATAACATATATATCTACGTAAGTAGAATAGGTATTATAAAATTTACTCAAAGAATTATATCTTATGTATATATTAGATATAAATACAGACGTGTGTGTGTATGTGTGTGTGTATCAGCTTTTTAAAATTAAGTTTTATTTTATATTTTTAATTTAATTTTCTATTTTTGTATAACACACATACATCTTGTATATTTTTAATAAAAAATAAAATTAAAACGTTTTCGATTGCAAAATACATTATTTACAACATATATAATAAATATAATTAATTTTCAAAAATAACAAAACTATTAGATCGTGCAACAAATCCATTTACATTTTTTAAAAAAAAATATCAAAGATACTTCTCTAGTATTATTTTTATATAAAATATATTTAGTCAATGATGTAACCTAGTAAATGCATTTTATTCAATAAAGGAAGAAAGAAACAACAAAACGTTAAGAAAAATATAAAAATGTATTTCTTTGCATACATGTTTGTAAATAGTCAATTCTACAATATAAATTGTAAATTCTTACAACTCTTTGTTATCATATTCTACGTAACTAAGTTTTGATGTACGATTGCGTATTTCAACTATTTTTTTATAACGTTCAAGTAAATCCCCAATGGAACGTCTTTTCTTGGTTTTATTAATGTTATTATCATTATTTTTAGTTCCTGCGTCTATTGTTTCACATATATCAAGCACATTAGCTTTATTTGGAAACTCATTTACTATATCTTCTATTTCTAACATGTTGTCAGACTTATCCTGTTTCGCAGTCAATTTTTCTGGAGTAGCAAATTCTGCATTTATGTTACAGAGACTTTTTGTTGAAATGTTTAGACTAAAATCTGATATATCATGCATTTCTTCAATTGCATTTGTAAGCACTGTGGAATTTGCTTTTGAAGAACAAGGTACAGATGCTATGCTCGAATTTGCTGTTGTTGCTATAAAAAAGAGAAGAGTTTTTAATTTCCTAAAAAGATTTAAAGTACTGATCACATACCTGCTGTATTATTTTTTTTCACACGAGTTGAAAATAATCGTGAATATTTTTCTGCCTGTTTGGAAGACAATATATTTTTTTTAGATAACATCATATTCATGTGTAAAGATGGTAATTCATTATTTATATTTGTCATTGTATCTTCAAAATTGATTCGTGATACTAATAAATTTCCTCTTAATTTTGATCCATGTGATGCATAATCTTGTTTCAAACGTTTATATCTTAAAAATAGTGATTTATGTGGAGCTGAAAAACGTTTTCAAATATATTACTTAATAATTTTATTAATAGTTTTAACGTTACCTTCTACTGGAGTTAATTGTAGTCGCTTCTGAAGATTATTTCCTTCATCACTACAATTTGTATCAATTTTAATAAGAGGTGACGACATAACGACTATATTATTCATTATGGGTAATACATCATCATCATGAATTTGTGTTATATTTTTTTGACATAAAATATCTTGTGTTTCAGATATCATTTTGGTAATATCTACTAAATATGTTTGTATTATATTGAATGCTGCTTTTATATCTTTGTAACTAGCTTCTATTTGTAATAAACATTCTGAGAAGTCTTCTAATATATTTAATTTCAGTCGTTTTTGCAACTGAGTAAGGGAAAAATTAAGTAATAAAATAAAATTATTTAACATTAATTTATCATCTTTATATAATCGAAATAGAAGACACTGAAATGTGAAATATTTTAAATTTTACTATGTTCTTTTTACTTTATTGTTTTTTCTTAGCATATATGAAAAAAAAAAACACTTACTTGCATGTTTGGAGGGAATGATTCTGATATTTCAAAATGATTTATTTTTTGTAATTGTTTTGCATTGAATATTTTAATGTCACTACTATTATTTATTATTATATTATTAACTTTATTAACAAGTTGTTCTATACCTTTAAAAGCTTTATTTTGCATATGAAATTGATTCAAACTTTTATTTATATTCATTTTCCATGCTAGAATTAGTAAATTACTATTATTTTAAAAATTAAGAGCTAAAACAGAGATATATTTATATATAAAAATAACTATAATGTATATATATATATATACATATGTATTAAAAATTGGAAAAATATATTGACTTTTTATTATTTCTTCATTATTTATATCTCTCAGATATTTCTTAATTGAATCATGTACAGGTGCTGTTTGTGAGAGACTTCCAATTAATATTTCTTTTTCAAAAATTTCTGCTATAATTTTATCTAGTGTTTGTGTTTCTTTCCTGACGGAGAAATTAATAACGTTAGATAAAAAATGAAATAATAATATTGTATAAAAAACATATTGTATAATAAAGTATATAAATAAAACTGAAAAAAATATTACTCTATAACAGATTTAGTTAAATCCTTCATTTTAGATAAATTTTTATGCTGATTCAAAATATTGCAATTAATTTTTGTATTAGTTTCTTGTAAAAATTGTTTTATTATGTTTCCTTTGTTTCCTACTTGCGGTGCAAATATAACATTGAAAGTAGCTGAAAAAGTAAGTATAATATAAAAGTAAGCATAAAGGTAAATATAATAATTCTAATATTTGCATAGAGATGTAGGGAATTTATTGTAATAAATAGGAATAACTAGTTATTTCTATAATATAATGGGATTTTAATAAATATAAATAGAAAAAAGTATTACAAATTTTATATTTATTTTTTTTATATATTTATTTATGAAAAAAAGAAATTTACTTACTTTCTCGCATAATGTATCTTCTTATCACTACTTGAGATAATTTCCACATAATGATTGTAAATTTACTTCCACCTGCATGAATTAAGTGAGACATATGTATATTTGGAAAACCAATGTCAAGATTTTCTGCAGATATAAGCGTTAAATAATCTTTGACATTGTTACGATACTTTGCTTCCGTTTTTTTACAAAGTACAGGCCATTCGATGAGTTTCTTAAAACGTTCTGAATCGTATATTGTCAATAAATAATGTGAAACGTGTAAAAAACCTGCTGTGTTGGGTTTGTCAAACATTCCCTACGAATGAAAACATTGTGATAAACTAAATAATGATAATATAGGAAAAAGCAGCATAATTAAATATATTGCAAGCGCATTGATTTTCTACTAAAGAATATACCTCGCGAAAGTATTTCTTCAACTCATCGCTAGGCTGAATAACTTGAGATAATAAAAGTACATTTCGATGAAAAGATGCACTTATAGCCATTATATCGATATAAAATTAATAAGTTTACACAGAACTAAGTATTTAATATAATGTAGAATTATAAAGAATATATTTCGGTCGATAAATAAACCAATCACTTCATAACAATGACATAAGATAAAGAAAAATCTTGTTATTAACGGCTGTGTAAACCGTTTTGAATTTTAAAACTGTGTATTTACTACTATTACAGAAGTGAAACCTTATACTAAATAAGTGAATGCTTTTACATGTCAATTTGAATCAATGAATGTTGCATCAAATTTTGGAATTTTTGTTGAATTTCTCGTTCATAATAAATTTTTATACTTTATTCACAGTAGAACCTGACTCACGATAAAAATTTTTGAAAAGCATTTTAATTGAATAAACATTCATGTAAACGATGCTTAATCTTTTATAATCTACGTTTGAAACGCGAATCAAATATGAATGTGGACGTAGTTTAAAGATCAGCTATAGAATACATCGACGTAAAATGTTGATCAATCACGTGGATTAATGGAAAAAAATAAGATTCATTCTATTTTTCAATTTCAACGTGAAGTCGTTTGATCTACTGACTAGAACATGTAAATCTACATACATGTATACCTATTCCTTAGGTTAAATACATACCTATAGGTTAAATGCAATACAGGAAAAAAGCTGAAAATTTAATCACAAGGTTGCAACTGCAAAAGTTCATGAATTAATCTCCTTGATTAAGTTTTTTTTTCTAAATGAAAAGTTCATCGAGAATGTTAGCATAAACGATGGAGTTAAAATTTATTATCACATGTTACTGTACTCTGTCTATGAGTACATAAGTCGGTCCTTGTCGCACGCTATTGCGTTCCTTATCTACGAACATGGAAGGTTATTCCTTTTACTAAATTCACGAGAATTAACAAGAAAACACAACAAGTACTATTTATTTTAATTTATGTATAATAAGATCTTTCTCGAGTCTTAACACTTGAAATTGTAATATATTTTCCGCTATTTTATTTAGGGACACCTATTACAGCCAAACGAACAGCCAATAGTCTGGCATTCATTATGCGAGAATTAATCCTGATCCTATATCAGGAGTTTTATTTCATTTTTTTTTTAAATTTTTCAAATTGAATAAATTTGTTTTAAAGTAAAAGAAGCATGGATGGGACAAGAATGGGTTTCGTTGTTACATGTGATGCAATTACTAATTGCATTTTTGCAATATGAACTAATCGGTTACGATTAGTTTCTATGTTAAAAATTAAAGGATTTGTCGAGTTTTTAGGGAGATCGTTGATTTCTAAAATTATAGATTGAAGTTTTTTACGACGACGTATAGTGCATTTTTAAATGTTGTACAAGACGTTACACTTTGGATTTGAGACCTTAGACTGACGGATATTTCAAAATTATGATATATATGATTATATGATTTGATAAAATGTAACAGAACTATTCTATGTTTGTTTTTTGATTAAATATCAGGTCCGTTCTAAATATATTTTGTCTCTAAGCACATCTCAATAAATAAAACATCCTGTTGCAAGTAAGTTTCCAACGAAAAATCAATCGATCAATTCGTAAAACACAAATAGAGCGCTTTCTGAAACAGACATAATAAATACATAATAAAAAAATGGAATAATTTTAGATACTAATCTCGTGTTTTGGAATCTGGAGATACAATTAAACATTTTTCTTAAACTTGTATCATTTTACTTGACGAGCTTTACATTTCGGTATTGAAAGTTTGACAACACACTGTAGGTCTCAAAGATTATATTGTTGGCGCATTCGCTAGTTCCCCAACTCACCGTTGTTTAAATGTAGAGTGCGCTAAACACCAGTGGTTCTTTACTACGTCGGTATTTCAGGTCACGGGCCACGAAAATTCGTAAGACGGTCTACTGGTCTATTCATATACCTTGTCGGGGGTTTGACGTAGTTCTCCAATTCACCGTTGTTTAAGCGTAGAGGACGCTAAAAAAAACAGGTTTTTTCCCTGGTCGGTATTTCAGACCCTGAGACACGAAACTCGATTTGATGTCCGGTCTATGCAAGTTACTCAATGATGCAAATTAGTCAATGATACATCTCGTCGGTGCTTTAGTTAATGGTTATAATCTTATTCTACGTTAAACTGGTAATGTTGGAAATGACACTAAAATGGTAAGAGCCCCCGAAAATGTGACCATTTTGACATAAAAATACATTGGATGATAGACCTATTTGTCTATTCTATACCTTGTCTGTAATAATAACGTTGGTGATAAATTTTTTCCATATCATCTGTGCTCACGAGTCTTTTTATTACAATCATCAATAATATATTATTAGATTCAAGCTTACGTTTACGTTTAAGCTTACGTTACTTAAGAAAAATCGAAAAGAAAAGAAGAATCGAAAACTCGTATTACTTACGAAATAACTTTAGAATTTTGGTATTTTGCTTATCGGTTTCACCGATTAATATTATTACCGGTATTGGAACCGTACCACTGATCGAGTGCAATTATCAACGTGAAATGCTCGTGAACAGAACGCTTTTAATAATATATCGAACATCAAAGAATACTGCACCTATTCAGGAATGACTCGTCTCAATCACGTTACGATTTATCTTGCTTGATTCATGTTCGTAGGATTCAAGATAACTTCAAAACCGCCCTTTCTTTCCTTCGTAGTCCGAGTGCACCCCATGGCGTTGACCCATCTTGAGTATAGGTCAATTTCTATAGTATTCTTAATCGAACGTATAAGATCTCCTTGTCCTGCTATGCATACAAGGGTAAAAATTTGATAGACACTTATTGTGACGATATAACTCAGATGTTAACGTGGATGAAAAACGATTCGTGGATGAGACATTATTAGCGAGCAATTCACAGCTGTTTTTGAACGTTAGCATCAACGAGACTCACTACCAAACGAGATTCACTCGATAGATAGATCGTTTTCTAATTCCTGCTGTTCTTGATTGAACCGATGACTTCGTTCTCGGATCGTGTCTATTACTTCTATCACTTCTACTTGAACAGCTGAAAATCGTTTGTAAAAGCAATTAGAATTGATTGAAAACAATTGCAATAGTTTCGTTGATCGACACACTATGTTTACACAGAGCGATTTCGAACGATTTGAAATTTCAGTTATCCGATCAAAAATTCGTTCAGTATAAAATAGGATTTACATTGGGCAATTATCATCGAATTGTTCAACCGAAAATTGGCGAATGTATTGCTTCTGTTTCAGATAGGATTCGTTTCGACCTGAATTTTCACGCTGAATTTACGCAGACGAATTTAAAAGAAAATTTAAACCTCACTGACTCGATTGTTCGATCGAAAAATTATGGCTAATGGTTAACTCAAGCTTTGAGAACTAACACTCGACAAGACGGTCGGTCAGTTTTACGTGCGAAGATCTTGCAAGCGATCTCTCGTGATGGTCAAAAAATGCGTGGGTGCGGGTGATCGTCCTCGTAGCCGTTCGTGGGCCCGATACATTGTCAACTGTCAGTTGACAGGGCACAGGATGCGCCTTTTCCGTTCGAAAAGAGCTTCGATCGCCACTCCCATCCCATAGAATTGCGTTCAATCGTCCATCGATCGAACGTGACTGTATCGGCCGCTATACTTGTCGATTGATCATCGCCGCGTATTTTTCCGCGCGATGTTCGTTGCTCGAAAAATGATCGAGGCGCCGATTCAGTCTTCTTCCATCGATTTGCCCGTCAAATAATTCTTCTGGACGCTGCGGGCCCCGCGATTACGACTCTTTCGACCCGTTCGGCTCGCGTCCGCTTCGCATCGATTGACGCAACGTTACCGAAACGCGATTTATGGCGAATCATTTGCCCGATAATTCGATTGTCTGCTGCACGTACTGGCGTGATACTCGCAAGTCGCGATTTACACGGTGGTAAATATCATGGGGTAATATCATGAGATTTTTCTACACGAACATGATCGAAGGAATGGAACTTAAATAAAAATTCCTTTTTCTATCTGCTAGATATATTACAATAAATACTTTACTTTCTTTTCTTTTTTACGCGTGTGTCTTGTAAATTTTTGCGTCTTCCAGTTTCACACAAATGGATAAAAATCCGCACGCGTTTAATCGTCGCGAACTTGCTTAGAGATGGTTCATCAACTTTTCTGTCAAACGATTTCTCATCACGCGTGAAATAAATAGATGGTTACAACGAATAATATCGATGTCCGTTTTTTTTCGAGTTGCATTACGAGGTATTTTATACATTCGCGATAACACATACGTGCGTTAATTATGCGGTAAACTGCATCGATGATACAAACGAACGATTACTACTTAATGATTACTACTTAATTGATGCAATTATTTACACCGTCGTTCACGTCGTCTCTTCCATGGCGAATAACAATTTGTTTGGTCCATTTACACGTCGAGATAGCGATGCGGATCCATCGAAGAAACGAACCTTCGATTTCACCGGGAACGACGCGCCCAGCTCTCAGATATATAAAAAAGAAAAAAAAAAAAGAAATAAAAAAAAAGGAAAGAGTTCCTAATGCCTGTTTATATGACGCAACATCCGGCCCGTTCGTGTTTCAGTCACATCGTGTATCGTCTTCATTGTAATCGTCGTCGAGTTTATGCGATTTTTCTATACGAGAAATCCGCCCCTTTGTGTACCCTGGTGTATCGATTTATTTTATTTCTTTCCTCTCGCACGACCGAAGAAAAAAGGAACGCTGCCGTTCGTTTCGTCGAATGCATTCGACGAACGCATTCGTCGAGAGAGAGCCGCGAATATTTCGTGAATTCCTGGCCTCGGCTGTACCGTCGACCAATGCTATTCAATCGAGTTCATCGACGATATTTGTAGCAAGCTCCGAGTCGTAAAGCATTTTAATATACGTGTTAGTTTTCACGCACGACGCGCCACGTTTCGATTGTAAGGAGATCGTTACATTGTCGGGGGCTTATGCCCTTTATGCCCGTACACGTGCATCGGCTCGTCGTGTCCCGCCTCCTCGAGGATTTCTTGGTTATCTTTGGCCGCCTGAAAGGTACGTTTAAGGAACGTTTCCTTCGATGTTGAATCAACGAATAACAGCGAGCTGCGCTCCATGAAAACGATTCTTTGTCATCAAGGGGGATTTATCGATGCAGCTAGAAACCTAGGAAACCCGCGTGTGCAGGGGTCGAGGGGGAGAAATCTGAGCCCAGCCCGTAAAATCACGTTACAGAGAAACTATCTGGCCGGGTGGACTGCGTTTTTGCGGTCACCGGAGTACACCTTCTGTGCTCTCTCTCTGCCATCTCTCTCTGCCATTCGACGGTTCCTACTTTTTATTGTGTGCCGTTCGAAGCACAACGTTCGGTATCTAAATTTCGGTATCTGAATTTCGCGTTGTTTCAGCAGAAATAAACCGGGACGAGAGTGGGCTGGACTGCAGCGCGCATTTAAACGATGTCGATTCACGCGAATAATTACGAAGCGCATCGGAAAAAGCGCATCCGCGCGATAGAATCCGCTCGCCGCGTCTAATTATGTAAATCGCGATCGAGTCGTAAATTAATTAGCCTCGCTGACTAATTGAAGACTGCCGGCTCTGGCTTGATCGATCGCGAGTCAGCAACCTCGGCCAAAGAGAATTTCAATCGCTGTGTCGCGCTGTCTCGGCTCTCGGCAACTTTTCATCCGTTCCGAATCGATCCATCCTCTTCAGCTGCGATATACACCGACGTCGCCGATATACACCGCCGAATCAGTTTGCCTACCGTGAATCGTTACGTTTTTTCACGGTTCTGATCGCGTTTGTGCCATTCTCGGAAACGTCCTTGTCGCGAGCCAAACGTTGGAAAACGGTGCGAAAGGTGACGAAACAGAGCGTTTCGCAATTGTGCTTGATACAGTTGAAATTGATTTCTCTAACAGAGTTTCGAGAGAGGTTGTAAAAGAAACTGACGAAACTTAACAACGGTCGTATTGCTTGTCTGGCGAGATAAGCAATGATAAGGCCATCGGTCGTACAATTTAACTATCGAGCAGCTTTTTTCGAGGAGAGCTCTGCTAATTATCAGATTTAATCAACAAGAAGGTTTCTCCGAAATTATTCAACAAACCTAATAATTAATCAATTTGGCAAACGTACACTGCGTTCTCCGTTTTTCCGTGAACGTTTCCAGTGAAATTTATTACAGTTCTCAGCGATTGAATTATTATTGGTTAATTTCGTAATTTGCCAATCTACCTAATAGCTTACGTACATTTTTAGCGAACATTTACGCTTTTCGACGTGTCTAGAATCTCGACGTGAAATAACGATGGCAAGACGAAACAACAACAAGCGATACGGTCGTTAAACTCGAATTTATGAGAAAAATATATATATATGTTCACACGATCGATTCAAGTTTGAATTGAACTTTCCATTGAATTTTCGCATTTCGATCGAAGGAAGGGAACGAAGAAAACGACGAGGCAGGGAAATCCGGCGAGGGACAGAGGTAAGGAAGGAAGAATCAATGGGAGGAAATGGCAATTCGAGAAGTGTCTTTTAAGTTCTCGCTATTGGAGCGTGGTAGGCGTCGCGAGTATATACCGCAGGCATCGTAATCACTGTTATTTCATCGTGAACGGTAATGCTCCGGCTTAAAGCCGCCCTACTTATACGCATTACCGTGGGCAAAGGCAACACGGACCGCGTCCCCGGGCAATCATCGTTCTCGAACGTCATTACGAAATTGCTTTGGCAAATGAAATGCGCGGTTATGCGCGTGTACGAACGATCTTCTTAAATTGAGATTTATTGGAAAATCGAGCGTGCCGGCTTTCCAGCGTGTCCATAAACAGGCACGATGAGAGCCAGGATACAGGTCTTCCTTTTTGCATCGGGTTACGAATTCGCGATTACGGTTCCGACAATTTAAACAAGACCAGGGAAGAAATCTCATTCGTGTAGTTGCGATCTGCCGGGACGATCGAACGTGTTTCGATCGTTGAAATAAACGGCTCAAACCATGGAGGAGCACCGGGGAGATTAATTTCGGTAGAGATGGGAAAGAAGGGTTTACGACTTTCGAGAAACATTCTTCTCGAGACGAAGAATTTCACCAATGTCGGAGAACAAATGTGGCAGAGGAAACGAAATGTTTGATTCGAGGAAACGATTGAAAACACGTACAGATTTCGTTTTTCTAAAAATACGTTTTGTTTATCAAACTAAAGTACGTAACAACTGTACAGGGCAAGTTCTCTTGAAATTCCTATTGTTCAAAATTGCAAGTTTCTTTTGTAAATGACTGATGACGGTGTCATTCAAATTTCAAAGTTTTCTTCAGTTATATTCTTCAGTCGTATCTCGAACACCGTAAACGTATCATTGATTTCATTACGATGTAAACTTAGTTAAAAAACTGTTCTTTCTAGAAAATTTCTTCCTTGTTTTTCTCTTAAACAATCGGCAAAACTAACGTACTATATTCAGATCCGATTAATAGAATACGTATGTATGCACGGCAATCAAATGTGTAACATTGTGGACTTTCCCTCTGAATCTGTGAAATCCTTTAAAATCTCCAACTTACGTGCTCTCTCTCCAATTTTTAGATTTGTTTTCATTGTACACACGTGTACGTAGAATTGTATCTGCGGAATCGAATCTAAATCTTGAATTTATATTTGAAAAATTGTAATTCCGATTATGTAACGAGACGATGTCAAAAGCAATTCTAACCCTTAGAATACACGTTTAGTATTTCATTTCTCAAGAAATCGTCGATCAGGTGTATTAATTTAGCTTTTCAAATACACTATCGATGTACTACTAATCCGTAAAACACATGGGAAGATCAGACAGATCTTTTTGACGTCAATAATTCATTTCAGTACACGTCTGTCACTGTATAATATAATAAAGAAACATGCAAGAATTAACGTACAGTAAAATGAAATTGAACCAATTGCGTTCGAAAAACACAACTCCAACAAGTGTGAAATATATACTTCCCTCTTTACGAAGAAAATGCGCTTACACCAAAGCCTTTCGAATAATATGCTGCTCGGTTCAATGTTTTCTGCGAGTTTTCTTCTTGCTCCAACAGCTGACACGAATTATACGAAATTGTCGTTGATATCGAGTACACGTCTAAGGCTAAAAGACGCGGAGACGAAGCTAATCTCGCGGGATCGTGGACGACGTTTCAGTTTCGCGCCTCCGTAAGCCTGTCGGTAATCCATACCGCTTTCTTGAATAAGTGTCTCTTTCGAAGGGCTCGTATCGACGATAACGTACTATTGCGGTTGCCCGGACAGCCTCGATATCTGGTTACATAGCGGAATCCTGGTTACATTCACAGCGGATGCAGCCGGTAGCCAGTCGAACAGGATATATTGATTTGTCCAGATGCCGGGCCTGGCGCGAGGACGTTCAACGCGCATCGAGAGGATAATGAGCTAGTGGAGGTTATTTGCCGGAGCGGATTTTTCCGATTTACAGTCGCTGTAAGCTTGCTGCGATAAACGCGAGTTATCAGCTTTCAACCTCATCTGTCGACGGAGATCATGGATGAAACGAAGAGCTATTGATCTAAGAGCGATTGCTTCTCGCGCTTCTCAATGACGTGCAGATGATTTACGTAGTTTCAAGGTTGAAGAATAGAAATAGATCTCGCGATGTCAAGTGAACAACAGATTTCTTTTTTTTTTATTACGAACGAATGAAACTGAACCTGTTCTCTTCGTTTCTTTACGGTATGCTACTCGCTCCGTTTCCTCTCGACGATGTTTGCGATATTTTCTTTACGAGAATCGTGAAATACGCGAAAAATCATAAAATTATATCGGACATTTAAAAACCATGTACATTTTAACATATTGAAATGTAATATCTATTTCGAGTTATATTAGACTCGAGGAGATGGTTAAAATCAAAGTTAAAAGAAAATCTGTAATAAGGCCTTCGTTACACAAGTATGTAAGTACTTTTACATTTTTTCTTTTTCTTTTTTTTTAATGAAATAATTTGAATCATTTTAACGTAGAACTATTTTGAATGACTTTCTTCACGATAGTATAGACAGACGATTTGAAAAGGAAAGATTCTTGACTTCAGTTTTATTCTTTGGTAAGAAAAAAAGATGCGAGAAATTATTATTAATTTTACACACTCGTGACGATCTAACCCCTTCTGCACGAGTAGGAATTTATTATCGCAGAATAGCGTTGCCGTGTGAGATTTTCGATTGAGAAGAACAGACAACATAAGTCGTCGCTGAATTTTCGGGCAGATTGTCGTGAATAAGCATATCGGAGCATGGTTTTCGGGGGACAAAGATAAAGCGGTTGTAACAACCGCGCTATCTAAATAGCATGCCATGCTAATTCGTTAATGGGACATCCTGACAGGCACGCATTTTAATCAGTTTTCAGCGTACCGATAACAGGCTATTATTAAGTGGCCTTCGGGAGTATGGCCACCGTGTGGTTCATCGCACGAGTTTATCGTGTTGGCTCGCGTACAGTCGTCCTGCTACGCAATATATATATAATTCTCTCGGAATTTCAAATCTTTGCTACCAAAGCTGACGAGTAAACGAACATTCGATAAACAAAAATCGATAAAAGATGATTGAAACTAAAAAAAGAGCGCTCGAGCATACCGCTCGACTATACCAGGCTGCTCGTTGGAAATGATTCGACGGCTCGCAATTACGTACGCTAGTGCCGGTTATTATCGGCGTGTAACAAAGTGGTCATCGGAAACTGATACATTAATTGTCGTTTCACGAAACACGGTTGCAGAGCGAAACGAGGCCGGGAATTCCATAGCCGCGAATTAAGGCATAACGTAAAGGAAGGCAAGAAAAAAAAAAAAAAAAAAAAAAAAGGGGGAGACCCGTGTTCCCGCTGTTCGTTCGACTTGAGTCTGAAAATGAATTTACGAGGCCATAATCGCCAATTGAGATGAGTACTTATTGCGTGCGATCGAGACTCGGCTGAGACCTTGCGCCGATGCGTTGCACTCTGCTTACGTTAGGAGATTCCGCTACCATCCGCGGCCACGAATGCGTTATAGCTCGTCGCAAATTACGTGAAAATTAGCCGGGGCTCGATCGATCGATCCCCGCCCCGATATATATACCAGCCGACGCGATAACCAATCGATCGATCCAACGATTTGTTTGCTCGCGCCTTTCAACGCGTTTTATTCACGACTTCGTTCCGTGGTTCGAAGAAGTTGACAAACTCGTCGTCGTCGTCGTCGTTGTTGGCTTGACAAAAATCCATTCCCCGGAGGAGCTGCGTGAAAGGAGAACGGGACTTAGTATCGCGAAACGTGGGAGGAGATCGAACTCCGATCGTACTTCGAACTTGCGACACCCTGTACGCAGACGAATTCAGTGGCGATGACGCAGAGACGATTATGCCGAGCGCAAACGTCAAACGTCAAGATTAGCGGCGAGCTGTAGTTCGGGACCTTAAATGAGAAAGACTTCTCGAGCGTGTCTGTTTTATGTAAACGACTCGGGATTGTGTACCGTCCATCTGCGAATTGTCAATTCGGCTATTTACACGGGCTTTACGAGTTCTGTATTACCCTCGCGTCTGTCGAATTCTTTAAATATATAAAAAAAAGAAAACGTCCTAACTCGCCGGTGAAAGTTAATAAAGCCGTTTATTACCGTTTGCTCGAAGAAAGCGCGCACCTCGCAAAGGAAAGAATCGCAACGAAAGCGAGGAAGATCGTCGATATCCTCTCGAGAAGACGCGAATATCGAACTCACGGGCTGCGTCCGAGAAACAAACGTCCGATTGCTTAAGCAGCGATACGTATTTTATTGCTGCTCGATATCGAACGCCGTGCGTGCTTGGACGTTTGCTCGAGGAACATATTAAGACCGGCACTTGACGACTCCCTTCTATTTTTATGTTTTTGCAGTTGGTCGCGGCTCGGCCGAGCTGCTCGGATTTGCGGGTTTCCTTTCCGCGCGAGGCAGAGTTTGTTCGACTTCGATCCGTAAGAAAGGGACCAGTTGGAGCAGACCTCACACGTCGATGCCAACGATATTTCATCGAGATTCCCTTCCCTCTCTCCGATGTTACAGTACTCGTCGAGTGATATTTACATATCACTAGGAGATAATATGGAAGAATTTACGAACGAGAGAAAGGAAGTTGCCGTTCGAAGCGCGTATCGAACGCACGCAATTAGGCCGTTTGTCTCCGAATCGAGGGAGAAAGGGGTTGTAACGTTATCCCTTTTATCGACGACAGTGCCTCCCAGAATGACGATCGTGTACAAGAAAGCTCTCAAGAAAGAGAGGTGGATTAAATTCGACAGGAGGTGCTCGACACGATATTTGAATAACAAAGTGTTTGCTCGTCGGCGTTACGTGAAATCATGGAAATTTTACACCGTCGAGAGGTCAACGGAGGGAAAGAAAATAAAAGTGACGGCAGCGGTGAACGGGGACGCGACGAGGATGAAGAAGGGACGACCGTTGAAGGAAGAAAGTTGGTCCGGTGCATTATGACGCCCCGTAAGATCGTCGACCATACGCAGATCCGATCGGATCATACATGTATCGTGTATTATAATCTCGGGGTGGAGGGGTTGTTAGCCGATAAATTCTTCATCTAGGTGGAACCACTTACAAAAGGGAACACCTTTTCGTGATTGCATGCTTACAGCATGTGAAATAGTGTCCAAATTATAGGTCACGGCGTATAATTCGACGAAGCGTTGAGCAGGGTCGTGCTTTGCCAAAAAAAGGAAAAAAGAAAAAAAAGAACAGAAGAAGAAGAAGGAACGACAAAAGTAAAAGAAAAAAGAAGAAAAATAACCGTGGAACAGGGGACCCATTTCTTCTTTGTAGATACGTGAAACGCGCTTCCTCCTCTTTTTTTTTTCTTTTTCGCATTCTCGGTCCATCTGTCTGCCTTCCTCGCTACTTCTCTCTCCTTTTGCCTCTGTTTTTCTCTCTCTTTCTCCAGTTTGCACAATGGATTTACTTTCCCTCGTTCGTTCGGATGAGATTGACAACCATAATTATACGACGATTCGAGCGAAGTGGCTGCGGAAACATCGTATAAGTAATGCGTGTAATACGTGTTTGACCATTAGTTAATTGTCGTCTCGTTAAGTATATTGATATATCGACGCGGTGGACTCTTAATGGACGCGAGAACGTTTCTAACATTGTCCTCGATCGCTGAAAATGATAATAACTGGCTGACTGTCTTAGTTGGCAATCATAATTTTCTCTTAATGAGGTTAATGGGAGTCACAACCAGTCAGTTTTTTCTTCAGGTTTCACTGGTTCGCTGGTGTAACGATCAGCAGGCATGGTGTAACGATAGTTGGAATACACGTTTTTCATGCGCGGTGAAAGAAAAATACAACGGAATTCCTACCTACGAAATTTCCGAGATCTGTTCTCATTCCCTCAAAAATAATCTTGTTCAAAAGTTTGACTATACATTTACCGCATTTGTACTTCATTTACTTAATTTAATGCCAATCCTTATAGTTTCTTTTTAGAACTGTACTCTACTATGACAAATGTCATATTCTCATTTCTTATATTCTTATACACAATATGCTAAAATACTATAAGCAAGAAAATCACTATCGATGTTAGAAGTGTGTACTGATATTAGAACGTCTATATACTTTACACACGAGATGTGTACCAAAATGTGTGTGTCCTCTCCCATGAACATTTTCGAGGCTCAATAAACAGGATTACAAAATTAATCAATAATGCTACTTTTCTGAATGTATAGTTATGTTTAAAACGAAGCTCTTTGATGTTCTTCAATACCGTGATACATTTTTTAATTTAATTTTTCTATCTATTGTAATTTATATTAAATTATACGTACTATATAAAAAACATTTTGATCGTTTGCGTTCATTCGCGTTAATTGACGAATGGTTTTTTTCTTTCTCATTCACGAAATCGCGTCGTTTGGCCCCTATCCAGAAACATTTCCTTTTGTTTGGTCGAATTATCGCACGATGTCGTGACTTATCGTTCGAAATACGAGCGTGTAAATGTTGACAGAGGTTGGAACAGAAAGAGAAATAGTCCGAAACAGTATGATATAACCAGGCGAGCGATCATTAGCCCAATATGCTCAAAGCTTCAGCTTTACGTCGCAAAACGGAGCCAATAATTGCTCGTTGTACGCGCGTTTTGCATCCGTTTTATCGCTTCGTTCATTCTTCATTAACTTTATCCTTCTTTTACTTCGTGCTCCCACGAATCGCCCTGTGAACCCCGTTTCATTAACCCTTTGCAGAACCCGAACGATCGTTTAATTCATACTATTAATCATCACCGATGCAGCGCCCGTCATTCATCAGCGCATCACAGTGCCAATGTTGAAAAACAATCAGCAGTAAAAATAAAAGGAGGTATAAAAGTACCAAGGTGTACTTGATCGTTCTAAATTTTGACACCTGACTAATTTATCATCGAACACTTATACGATGCTACTGACCGAATTATTTGCTATATGAATTCTATTTTAACTCTCAAACAACTTTTCGTCGAATCATCACAGATGACTGTGTATGGAGCAGTTTGCGAAATTACTGAAGTTTATGATATTTGATTTTATTTTGTATGCTGTGTTCTCTTCACGGTAGGCATTTTTACGCAAATTCATATGTTTGGCAATGCAATTGAGAAAACACGACCTTAGGTAGAAATTATAGATCTATCGCAGAAAGGTTTGACCACGTTTGAAACGTTTCACCACGTTACGAGCAATATTTAAAACAAAGATTCGCGATCCGAAGATTAGCAATGAAATTCAAACGAATGTTAAAGACACTGAGACTTGGTTAATTGCGTTTCAGACGGCGCGAAACATATGCACGCCCGCAGAATTGAAAACGTCGCGATGCGAAAGTAAGCTTCTGACTCCAAAGATTTCCAACACGCTAGAAACCCGAGAGTGGACAGTTTTATATGGCATTGTCGATGTGAAAGCGCGTAATGCGATATGCAACGCGAATTATGTACTGGCAGTAGAGAGCGCAATATACCTAATGAGAAACAGGGGGCAGGGGGCTAAAACCGTCCGAAGCGAGCAAACGAATCGATGCGACGGCGCGAAATTGCGAGAGTCCCGACGACGGCAGTTCCATCGACGACCGAGCAACGCGCCTGTTATTCTCCGAATGAATCTCGGCGAGTAATAAAATGACGAAAGGGAGGGCCAGCCGGCGATCAAGCGTCCCCGCTGATTACTTAGCGCCGCTCGTTGTTCACGTTGACATCCGTAATCGGTGGTGGGCTCTCGCGCGGTGGTCGAACGCGAAATAACAAACGGAAAAGCGCGCACGAGCGATCCATTAGTCCACGGTACTATTATCGGTTCGGTTCGATTTCTCGCGGAGAAGCGCGCACGCTGGAAATATCGTAACCGCGAAGCAACTCTTCCCTGGAGCAGGGGGAGGGATGCAACCGCGCCGATTTAGGCAATTAGATCGTTGCGCAAGTTTTTCAATTGACCGACGATGAAACGAGAAACGATCGGTCGAGAATAACTCGGCATCGAGAGTTTAATTCCATTTAGGCGCATCGTTCCGGTGGATCGTCGAGAAATAGAACTGGGCTGTAACCAATTTCTTTCAAGGTTTCGAAACGCTCGAACAGCCGGGGCAGATCGCGAAACAACCACGTCGCATAAATTAATTAGTCGTAGTTTTGTTACGGTCGCGAGGTGACGCGATCGTAAACTCTGACACGCGCCGTTAGGAAACGAACGAACGAGTAAAAATGCACGAGTTGGCACTTGCAGGCTCTTCACTGAGAAATCAAAAGTTATGGATAATGGGAGCTTTACCGGAGGTCTTTATTTCATGCGTGTTTGAATACAGGTAATGAAGTAAATTCAGATTTCGATCTGCGTAGGAACTCTATCTATGTATTTCTATTTACGCGCATTCAAACGTAAAGTTCTCTGTTTCGTTCCGATGATTGTCAAATATAAAAAAAAAAAAAAATCGCGATCTCTATTAGAAGCGGAATGTAAATCAGTCGCGGATCCGTGAACGTGAATTTTTAATTCCTTAATATATGGTGTCACGTGTCACATGTACGCGTGTTGTTAACAACATAATCCTTGATCCTTAATTCCCTAATATACGTCTCATGCGCATCACGTCACGTATTTTCGTGGGTACACGAAACCCATGCATTCCCAAATAACAACGCTCGTCTGTTTCATTGTATGATTCATGCAGCGACGATGCGTATCAAACACGTCGACGATCTTCATTTTCATAATTGGCTGCATTCTCTCTAGTTTTCGTCGAGTCTCCAGAGGCGATCGCGCCCGCTCATCCTCAAGTTTGCCTTAAAACTGCAATTATATCGGACGGATATATCGACCAGACGTGGCATATTAAACGGGTAACCGGATTGGAAAAATAAATAACAGTGGCGAGTGCGTTCCTTGAATCGTCATTCAGCGCGTATTATTTACTTTGAAACGTCGGGTCCGAAGGCAGATCTAGACTATCATCGAGCACCGTGTCCCTCTCGTGTTGAAAATATTTAAAGCCTGCTCTCTCTGTCGGCGAATGCTGTTTGTCGAAATTAATGAATTATACGTGGCAGCAGTATATTTTAATAAATACATATTTAACGCGGGCAAACAGCGAGTAGGATGATTGTTGGCCGAGCGTGTTCTATCTGGATCTGGATCGACACGGTCGATAGGAAGTTAATTAACTATCTGTTCGATTTTTACGCGTTAGTGCAACACCGTTCGGCGCAGATTCCTCGACACGGATGTAACAATGTAGGAAAACACACTTTCCCTGGTGCATCGGTGCATCGCCTTCGCCGATGATTCCGCTGGCGCCAAACTAATGTTCCGTGCGCGCTGCGAGGAAGCGAGTTTGCCTTCGGTGGCGACGTACGCGTCGAAAGTAGAGATGGGATCGAGCACCTCGCAAGTAGATCCGAGCTTTTCAATCTTCCGACTTCCGTTTCCTTAGACAAGCATCGATCATTGCAACGATACAGGATCGTAGTAATTTATCGAAATTTTACAGATACAATTTGTTTCTACTAATTCGCAGCGGCGTCAGTTTGAGATCGTTCTTTAGATCCTTGTTTTTTAGAAAGAGAGGAAAATCACTCTGTAGAGTGAATTTCAATTTCCAAGAAATCTTTGTCGAATCTTACACAAACATTGAACTACTTACGAACACATTTTCGAAACTGTAGATGGGTGCTCATTCTATAGATAGAACTCGAAACAAGCTTGTACAATGTGTATGTAAAACAAATATTTATTTATGTGACAGACTCTTTAGCAACGAACAATAATAATTGTTGTTCGACGTACATACATGGGTTTATAGCACCTGATTATACGACTGTATCGTTGAACGAATAGCGTAGGATAGGAGCGCACGTGTACTGAATTTTTTGTATTCGAAACCCGTGAAACGAAACTTATATATACCTAACTCGACTTGAATTTATAAGCGCATGCGGAACTTGATCCCATCCGTAGTCGGAAGTGCTCGAACAGAACATTTACGCATATCTTAACGCGACGATCCGCCGACGTGTACGTTGACAAAAAAATGCACGGGAGACGTTCTACGATTTCATCTCTACCGGTTATGCGAGTTTCTTCGCGAGCTTTTATCGTGTGCCATAGCTACCGCGATACGCGTATTGAACTTACGAAGGGCGAACTCGCGAATGGAGACCGAGGAGCACTGAATGGAATTTTTTCTTGTACCGTTCTCTTTCTTTTTGTCTGTGCAATATAGACGGTGACAGTTTCTCAAACGATTGAGAACGACGATCAGTCAACGACGCAAAATCTCGGCCACTTAACGCGATACCTGGTTTTATTCATCAGTTGCGTCATTTTCTTCTTGCATTTCCACATCGCGAGTCGAAAGACAAGTCCGCTCGAGAGACAGAGAGAGAAAGAGTTGCGTAAATCGGCAGGAGAAAATGAAAACGTAGAAAAGCACGTAGACGTTCACAAACCTTTGTCACTTGACACGAAAAGGTCGAAGAGGTCCTGTTTCCAAGTGCAGATAACTCTAACTTGTTCGATAGAGCGATTGAGAGACACGGCTTTTCTTTTCGGTCGCGAACGTCTGCCGTGGCATTTTATTCACGCGATCCGCCTGGCCGATCGGCGAAAATGTCGCGATCGATTCGCGACGCGCGGCCGATACGCGGTAAAAAACGTAAAGCGGAAGCGGGAGAGTGGCTGAGCGAGTTGCGCGTGGCTGCGGGGCGTTACGCTGTCGACGGTGCAATATCCACGCCCGTAACACCGTTACACTATCTATCGATAACCGAAGAAACACCGCTAACGTAATCTCGCCGACTAGATTTTACGAGTGTTCGTTCGCTGTTCGTTGAACCGATCTACGCCCATAGATACTGTCAAAATCGTGTCAGTTATATCGAAACGTTTTCATCGTTGTTTTCTCGTCGAGAGGGCGGAGAGCAGTCCTTGCGTCCTTCGTACACAAGAGCGAGAAAAATCGCTAAATCACTATTCCCGAAAGGAAATTTCGTACCTTTTTCCTTGGCGCGCGCGCCGCGTCGTTTGTAAAGGGTGGTTTTGCACCTATGTGCGAACAAAAAGGACACGCGGTTATTAAATAAAAAATGCAAGGATCGAGTGCTAAGAGCCACTTTCACTAATCTTCAATACCGTTTATACCCGTCGGGTTTAAACATCGCACGTACGCGCAAATGACACGACAAATACGCTGTAATCCTAGATCAAGCTAGCGCTACAAGGTCGATGAAAACGGGTAATGTGTAATACCTATCATCGTCGAATTACCGACGATCGAACTTGTATCAGAGAAATTCTCAAGGGCAAGTAACGAACAAGCTCTCACTTTCGTACTTTCGCGAGAATTTCTAAAAATGCATCCTCTAAAATTTCCACTTGGTTTCACCACTTTGGTAGTTCTAGCCGAAGAAAAAAAGAAAATAGCGACCAAAAAAAAAAAGAAAAAAGAAATATCGTTCGTGCGAGGTGTCCCGAAAAAAAGGGGTACTCGTGACCGTAGTTGGCAGCGAGCTCTTTCTTCTTTCTTTCTTTCTTTCTTTTTTTTTCTCGATCAGTTTCTCGGGGATGCGTCCTCCGTGCACCGGCTGGTGCATGTGCATCGTGACGGTGCATCGTGCGTGAACACGTGCGTGGTGGCGCGTGTGCGTGCACACAGGCGCCGAGGGATGCGTCGACGGATCTCCGGCCTCCTTCCCCCTCGGATCCACCGCCACCCTGCGGACCTATATATTTCCCGGAGGGTCTCCCACTTTCGCCACTATCATTCCTGTCGCGGCTGCGCCAGCTCGTGAGCGCGCAAACGTGAGTCTGCTCTCGGCTTTCCTCTTTGGAGTTCCCTTGTCGGATGATAGCGCGCCACCTGACTTCTTTCGCGTTTCTTTCACATCGATTTTTCACCGTTTGGAAATCGGCGTCGTGTCGGCGAGATCGTGGTACTGGCGCCACACGAGCGGCTTTAGTGCGGTTTCGAAAGAATTCGTATACACAACGTTGTTTGCCGATCACGTCGACTGGTCGATCGTGAACGCGAGAAACACGGAAATCGATTCTCGATCTAGTTTTCTTGGTATTTGGTCTTTTTCTGAGACGGAGATAGAGAAAGTATTGATCGCGATCGGGCGAGTTCTTTCTTCCCGCGGGCGACTCGTGTTTCTTGGGAAATGTGTGCCACGTGTAGTGAGCCCGCGAGTCCACCTGCTGTATCTACCTATCGAATGGGATTGGATGAGGTGCATGCACGACGGTACGTCAAAGTGTTTAGCTAAACGTACATTGATCCTTGTTACCGTGTGCCAATTTCAAGGTACATATTTCCATCGAGAAACAACGCCGCACGAAACTTCTCTCGGTTATCATCGGCCGAGAGGTTTGTCTTCGCACTTCGCAAGCGGTATTTGCAACGAAGTTTTCACGGTGGAGAAATATTTTCCTTTCTTGTGCAACCTGCGAGAAGTTTCGGTTTCGTGTGGCAGTCGACAAGGCGAGAATTAATTCGTCGAAACGAACTGCGAACGAGAGTCTCGACCGAGCCGCGACAAATTCACCAGGTGGTCGTAGGGTCGCGCGTTTCAATGCCGCGCGAGAATTCGAGATGAGACGCATTCCTCACAGCTGTTCATACAACGAAACGGGTGCTCGTTGCCGCGGCGCAAAAAAAAAAAAAAAAAACCGTGAATATAGATGCCTCTTTATACCATCGTTCCTTAAGTTGCGACTTAACATATCGTCCTATAAATTATTTTCGCACCACTTTTATCTTTGCGTTCTCGTAACGTGTCTGAGTTATTTTCTGAATCTTTCAACGATACAGCGCGAATCATCTGACCGGACGATCACTTGACGTAAAAGTAAATCAACTTCGTCTCCTTCGAACTTTTCTTTCTGCAGATTATAATTCATTGCTTTCTTTTTTCTTATCAAATTTATCAGATTCGGAACGATGGTTGTTTCCTTTGGAAATAAGAAAGTCACACCAGTCGGAGCATTCCGGATAAGGTAATTCTTCCTCCTTGAAACGCGAACTCGCTATTTCTCGCTATATCGTTTTCAACGGCGGAGAGTAGACATTTCGAGAAGCAAAGTAAGAATAAAGAGAGCTAGGGAAGACAGAATTATCGTACACCTTCTCGACGAGCGGATTGCACGGCAAAGGTTTATTACACACAATGAGACAAGGTAAAACTTAGATCGTAGAGAGTCCGCGACTTAAAGCGATCAACCTTAACCGGTCTAAAGGCGTCTCTCGCCGTTTCCGTGCGCCGCTATACAGTGATTTGTTGCGTCGTGTCTTTCTTATGCTCTGTATCATTCAGCTGGTAATGAGCTTCGCCTTTAACGTTACGCGATATGCTTCTCATTCGCAGGATGGCCTGAGCCTCGGAGCAAATCTTCATGGATCGTTCACGAAAATCGAGAAATGACCGGTCGCCGTGGAGTCCCGCGGAAGTGCCGCGGCGTCGACGATGCGCGTCGCGACCCGCCAACATCGCCAACATCAGGAGTTTCGGGTAAGAGGAAATCTATTTTTCTAAAAAACACTCGTCTGGGGAACGTTCAAACGTTCTGTGTGACGTGACGCAGCGGCTCTGCAAAACTTTGAAATACTTTGAATTGATATTGAAGTGTATGTATGTGTGTGTGTGTGTGTGTATATATATATATATATATATATATATATATATATATATAGAAACACATATATATATTTCGTATTTTATGACGTAAAATTCAAAGCAATAGGGAATACTCGATAGTTTGATGTGATAATAATTATTATTAAATGGTCAAGGTTAATAAAATGAAATATAATAATAGATACAAGAAATTAATAAGATAAAATAAATGATAGATATGAAAAATTAATAAAATATAATAGTAGATGCAAGAATCACGATGTCGAAGAACATTTCCAACGTAGCTTTGTCCTACTAATAGTTAGTATATTGGTATATTAGTTGGCTGAAGCAGTAATTTTGTAAGTGATTAAATCTTGAGTACCATAGCACGTATTGATCGATAATAAAAGTGTCAATTGTTTTCTAACGTATCTGACAACAAGTTTTGCGTACAGATTTGCCTTTTGTTTGTCTGTTACACATAAAAGAGAATTGATTACACACGGAGAATTGATTCCGAGAGAAGGCCAATCAACAGTTTCGATAATATTTAACGGGCAATTATGATTTTTTACGATTCCCAAGATACCGCAACTACCGATTTCTTTCCCACAGTTATATTATAGCGCGATCGTCTACTACTACCGTAGTTATCAAATCCATCCAGGCGACTTATGTTAGCGACCGTTCGAGCAGATCAAAGTTAACAGTGTTAAATTTCCGATACATTGACTTGGATTTTCTCGCTGGATTAACGGTCGTCAATCGACACGTCCATGCAGTCTGAAAAATACCTCTATTTAAAGAACGCTTCTGGTTTGCAGGAATGTTATTTAACGGGCAGCTGCAAATGACGTTCGCCGAACGTGTAAATGGCCCGGGGCTTAATCGTGACCTCCTCCCTGCTTTTGTTTAAAAATTCCACGCAATACCGCCTTGGGAACGTGAAACCGTAAAAATTGTCGATCGAACGTTGAGCCCTACCACGAACAAAACACACGTAACCAAGCGTTATTATTGTGTTGCTTACGGTGCCGATGAAATACATAATCGAGTTGCTCGATACATGACGATTAGAAATGGAATCGTTGCGACAGCTACGATTCCGGTTATTAGTTTTTCGTCGTTATATATATTTAAAAATTATCGTCTCGACGCGACTGTCTGTACATTCAATGCTTCTATTTCGATCTTAACATTTCCGAAGCGGACGAGAACGAATCGGAGAGAACGAAATTCGAATGGTCTACGATCGACGGTATTGAAAAACGGCAGGGGTGGTGGATGGAAATGCAAAAGCGATAACGCAGACTCTCCCAGAGAGATCGGTTAAAGCATTTAGCCCAGGAACACGATACTTGAACGAGAGGCGCGCGAGCAAACAGCATGACCGAGCGCCACACGAAATTTGTACACGATTTGTATCGCTGATCCCCCGTAACCGCGAGCGTGCGGTTCGCTGGAGGAAAATGGAAAAAAAAATAAGAGGGAGAGAGAGAAAGAGAAAGGGGAAAAGAGAAACGGAGCAGAGAACAGCCGAAACACGATCGCCTCTCGATAACTCGTCATTTTAACGAGGATATCTCTCTCTCTCTCTCTCTCGTCTGTGCCGTACCGTAGCTATACCATAGCAGTTTATTTTAATACAGACACCTCGTAATAATTCTCAATGCACATCGTACCGAATGAACGGACATCAATCGTTGCCCTCGTTACTTTCGATGCTTCAGGCAGAGGGTCCCTTGTTATCTGCGCAGTCTCTTTTGTACGGCATGCATGCCAATGTCCGCGCATAATTACCGGTTTCGATTACAGATCGGCAACGGTCGGCAAGTGCGCGCCAGATTTTCCGCCGATGCTGGGAAACGTCGTTCACCCTAATCGTCGTATCCTCACGTTGTTTTATCCGTTCGTCGATCTCTCGCGTGAGTCCCGCGAGTTGCGGTTCTCTCACGTTGGAGACCCACGTTTTCTGCTTCCTCTCGTAATTGTCAATCGTGTTTCTCCTCGGTTTTTCTCTTTAATTATACCTTAAATACGTGCACGTCTGCATACACGTGTTGGCAATCCATTCCGAAAACACCGAAATGAGAGACATTTCGGATTTCAAGTTTCAGCGAGCGTATACAATTTGGAGTAGCGCGATTTCTCAGCGATTCGTAATACCAGGGATTCCCAGGCGTAGGTTCAAAGCACCGACGCGACGCACGCACGTCTCGTAGCGTGCAATCCTCACGCTGATAACCGTGAAAGTAACTCGTGTATCATACTTTGTGACACTAATCCCCCGGGCGGAGGGATGGATAGGACCACGAAAGGGACGTCGAGGAACGAAAGCAAAAAGAAAAAAAAAAAAAAAAAGAAAAGAAAGAAGAAAGAAGAAACCACGCGAACAATAAGCAATCTATAGCGAGTATGTAAGGTAATTATATTGAGTCTAGACGCACGCGTGCGATTGTATGCGCGTACGTCCCTTCCGTGGAGATCACATGCGGTATATATTACATATGGTATGTGGTCGTGATCGAGTTTGCCGTGGCTCGCGTGTATACGCAAGTCCTTCGTTTCCCCTCCGTGATAATATGCGGTGACGGAAAAATACGACTCGTCCGACTCGTCCGGCCGAGAAAGTTTTTGCTCGCCTTGAAAACTTTTCGTCGCGACGTACGGAGCTTGATAATTATGCTCGTCCCTTTTCTCCCACTTCTGTCCGAGGCTCTACCGACTAGCTGTCCATTTCGACCATGACGGATTTTCACGGACAGCGTCGAAACGTCGGTGACTCGTTTCTTGCACCCGAGCACAAGAGTCGCAAAAGAGCTTCGCGAACGAGGTTTTCCCTCGGTCGGACTACCGTTTCGCGAAAGAAACGATAGGGAACATTGCACAGTGTACACCGTTGATTTTCTCCTGCTTTCGGCTACGCGCGAATATTGTCCGCCTCGGATCGGAGCATCTAACTTAACGATCACCTTTAGCGTCCACGTGTTGCATAATGCTCGCGTGTGCCCGCGCGAATGCGTGCCATTACACGGTCGCTGTAAAACTTGCACCGTCGAGGCTTTTTATATCTGATGCATCGGGGCGGAGAGCGGTGCGGCACGGCGATAACCCGAAGCGTTACCGGAAACAGCTGTCGGCGGCTCTCGGATCTGCGAGGTGCGAACCGCGAAGTCGACTCGAATATCGATTATTTACGTGAGACGTGTGCGGGAGGTGCACGGGAGTGCATCGTAGCACACCGTACAGGAAAAAACACGCGCGCGCGGGAAAGCCGGAGGATGGAAAGACAAACAAATAGAGGTGCATTAGCCGGTGACCGTGTCAGGAATACGAAGAGCAGTTGGCTTACGGCCTACCTCGCCTTATCCACCTCCCACTTTGATTTTCACCGCTGCCATCGCGAACGCGGCACGACGCCGCGAGGCTGTCGTGAGAGAAAAATGCATTTCTCTGCGCGTGTTGGCGCCTTGCCCTCTTCCTTCCTGTTCCTTTCTCGTTGTCCCTCGTTGTCCGCGGAGCCACGTGTTCTCTTCGTCACTCTCTCCGGCGCTGTTCGAGTGCCGAGTACAGTTAATCGATAGGGATGGGATCAAGCGTACAATGCGAATCACGGTCAAGTTTCGTCCCCCCCCGTCGCGTTCATACTGACACAGTAGAGAAGACACACGTTCTTCCCGTTTTTTTTTCTCCTTCCCCTTGAATTTTCGAATGTTACACATTAGTATTCGTTGTAATCCGAATTTCATTTTAAAATCTTCAGTATTCAGAGTTCTTCTCTCTTTGCAACATTTTCGAAGACAACGAACGTGAAAGTGAAAATTCAAACTCGACCATTGGAGGTACCATTCGAAATACAAAGTGTTCGAATCCAATGATCGACAACGAAGGTTCCAACATACTTGCGTGGTACTCGATTCCGTCTCTGACGTACGAACGAACTTGATCGATCACGCGGCAGTCGATTCGGTTTCCGTTCGAAATTCGTGGCGACGATACGCGCTACTGCCTGGCCGACCGTTTCAAAGGTTCGTTATCGAATACGTTCGCTCGGGAAGAGAGAGATTTAGGAACTTGATGGGTTGACGATCGCTCCGGTGGTCGTTGCGCTTTAATTAATGTCGGCCGCACGTTCGTGATCCCAAACTTTCGTCGGTCGGATTCTAGGAGGTTGTCGAACGAGTGTGTTGACAGCGAGAGAAAAAGGGAGAAGGGAGAAATAGGCGGCTCGGATCGAAGGCGAAATAGGAACGCGTCGATCGGAATTTCATTCGGTCATTCAGGGCCAATGAAACGCACCTTTTGAGCGCGGGGAGTATATGTATCGTTTAATTACGGATCAGCTGTTCCAGTCGGGGCGTGACGAGGCTCGCGCGTGTGTGCACGCGTGTCCCGTTCGATTTATTTCGAGTACGTATCGAGAGGTTCTCGCGGCCAACCGAGAGAGATCCCATCTCGGCACCGAAGATAGAATTGCCACGGAAGGCAGCAATAAACGCGATCCACTCGCAACGAGTACAACGAGTACTATTCATAAGTCGGACGGAGCTAAGGGCCGTAAGTCCGCTCGCGAGAGAGTGGCGCCTTCGACCACCTCGTAATTCTCATCCGAGGGCTTTTCTTTTTCACAGAGGCTCGCAACTAGCATCATTATACACGTGTTCGTCACGTTCGTCCACTGTCGTTCGCGCTTCTCGCTTCGCGCGTTCGATGTATCTTTGATTATCTCCGTTCATTTGCTTTTCTTTTTTCTCATCGTCGATTATCCTCGGTCGTGGTTTCTCACAGATCGCAAAATACGAAATCGAAGCGCGTAAGTTTCGTTCTCGTTCCTTTTGTCAAATTTCGTTTCATTCGTTAACACGTTAGCAGCGAACCACGACCGCGCGGCAATTTCAACGAACACAACAAGACCACGAAGACTAATTGCCGCCACGATATCTCTTACCAATTGGTTATCGAGTTTTCGTTAAGTCGATTTTCATGTCGTTACCCGGGCCTATTTAAAGGGTCGTCGTACTCACGGCTATCGGCGCTGGTCTGGGCATCGATCGATTTTTCGAGACGGACTAATTGGAGGGCTTCTACCTTAACTTCCTTCTCGACAACAGACTTATTTTATTTCGGAGCGCTCTCCGATGGAAAGCTGTCTAAGCAAACCGATGATTTGTGACAGCCGTATGAATTTTCGTTGCTCGAAGAGACGGTCGACAGACGGAGGAAACCATACACGAGACACATGTGATCATAATGAACGTATGCGCATCGCACTTCCGGAGACGTCGAGAGTAACGATTTCACAGGCGTAAGCGACACAAATGACTTTCGTAAGCGACGTTTGTTAAAACGACGCTGATTAATCACATCGCGAGAAAGCACGGAGCGGAAATTTCCTTTTTCCGTTTCGTGGATTTAACGCGATTTAATTACGTCGCGATGTAATTTAGCAAACGGTCAATGGCGATTGCGCGGGGAATACGAAGGCGAGGTATCAACGACCACCGATCACGGGCCACAAAACATCATCAGAGTCGTAAAATCGTCGAACAATAGATTAAAGCGTTGACAAACAAGTCGTTAGCCAGTTTCTTTGAAGTTTTTCGCGAAGAATCGAAACACCGTACGCTTTTCAATCATTTGCGCTGTTTGTAACACTAAGCGCGCTGCGCACGCCATTGTTCGAAGGAACGACAAAGGCTTTGCAAAGGTCTCGGTTTCGATTCCAAAAGCGCGGCTTGCCTCTTTGCGTGAAATTCATAGCTTCGAATTCCCCCAGTCGACGTACGCGAGCGGTTTCAACTTTTCCGACATTAACTGACCACATTATGTTTAATTGCGGTAGAGTAGCTGCGAGTCATTGACTCCGATTTACATCGATTCCCTCCGACGACGACGGTGCTTACGTCTTTAGATTCGCAACGGACAGCGAACGCGATACCGATTTTAACTCGTTCGTTGACACCGATGCTCTGAATGTCTGATGCGAAACATTAGATAGCCAAAACAGTTCGTACGATTCTTTGGAATGAAAACTGAACGCGTAGAAGTTTTATTAATTTGATTAAAATAATTATCTTCACGATCTGTGATCTTTTCTCAAATACTTTTCTAAAAATCTATTAATCTCTTAATTTTAACTTCTGTTTTATTAATAAATTGTCTATTTTATATTTGATCAACTTATGGATTGTATAATTATGTAATTACATGTATTACATTTGCCTAGTACTTATATCTACTTTGTTCATTTTACCATGTACTTTATCGATTGAATTAGATAAATAAATATTTATTTATTTAGCCATCCAGCGTTAAGAATATCAATTAACTAATATACATCTCTGCAACACTTGAGACGTAACAAATCGCCGTAACAAACTTTACCAAAAATCGCACGAACATTCTCGGTTACTTAATATTTCGAGTGGGTTCTCTTCGATTTTTCTCTCGCTGCTTTTTAGCCTCTATTGTGCGTATCTTCTGCAGTTCCGTCCACGAACGAAACGTCTCTCGCGAAGGGGAAGACCTTTCGATTTATCGGGCGCCGATGAAAAGAAAACACGGGGACAAGATTCATCGATTCTCGATTCGCGCGCGATTGTTTGACACTCGAGATTCTCTTCCGCAATGGAATATTTCGAGGCAAGTTCGCACCTCGAGACTCCTCTCCTCAGACTCTCTCGATCTTTATTAGAATTTCCCTCGCGATCGTCTTGAAATTCAGTGTTTCCCTGCGTGGACTCTGCGTGGACCCTAGCTCGATCCGAGTCGAATCCGAGGCTCGCCCTTCTATAAAAATAGAAAGACAAGCGGATGACATAACAATAACAACGCGAACACGAGGATAATGACGGCAATATCGGGCTAATCGTAAGCGTCTATTAAGGAACAGTGACCCGTGACGTTTGCAGAGGGTGGGGCGTCTAATGCCTGTTACCTAAAATATCTCTGATGTCTGTTATCTGTGATATCTGTTACGAGCAACGCTGTGATTTACAATGTTACGAACAACATTCGAACTACATACAATCTTCTTATATTCGAATATAGCAAAGTCAGCGCAACTGTTGCAATCAAATTTGCGAAACAGAGCGAAAATGAAAAATATGTATAAAGCAGCATTCTGAAAGACGGAGGCCAGGATTTCTGAAATGTGCATGTACACTAAATACGCTTGAACACGTGCAGTAGAAACACAGAGGAATAATTCATTCGTATCGAAACGCGGATTCGTTTGCTACACGTTCGACGATAGGGACTCCCAGTGAGGCAGTGGATCGGCAGGTATCGATAGAGGGAAAAGGTAGAGAGGAGGGTGTCGAACGAGCGGGGGCGGACGACGAGTCGGTGACGTTGATTCGCATCGAGTCCCGCTGCGAGGACCTTGACAGTTTCGAGACGCGCTGACAGCCACGGACGCCTGGCACCGTGCGTCGTAGCGCAATCCCGGGTCCCTCAAACGATGCGTATTCTATCAACGTCCATGGAGCGCGATAACCTCGGCAACTGCATGCTGAATGAGCCGTACGAGAAACCGGCGGATCGGTGCTGCGTCGTCTCGTTTCGCGTCGCCGTCCCTTTTCTGCAACAATGGCCTTTATGCGCGGGACGCTATTCTAACGCGGTGTACGGGACGAGAAAAGGTAGAGAACGACAACGACAACGACAACGACAACGACGGTGGAGAACGACAACGGCGAGCTGATCCACGTCGCGGCACGGACAAAGCTCTTTCCCTTCGCCATATAGGAACCGAGCCGGACAGCCGAGATTTAAATTGATTTCGAGATAAGTGCGTGGAATTAAAGATGCATTCGGACGATCATCCGCGCTCGGCCAACCCTTTCCTACCATTCCCGATACTTGTCTTCCACTTTGCGTACGATATACCTCCGGCTTCAACAGTTCGCTCTATACTCTGTATCTATTGCGTTGCCATCGTTTCCTTTCCTTTCCTTCTCTCTCTCTCTCTCTTACTCTCGGGGGAATCTCTCTCGGAACCTCTCGAGGGTATATCTGTCGTTGTCGAAGAATTAAGAGGATAAACTCCTGGTAGTTTCCTGGTTGGAAGGCAGAGGCGAGTGATTAAGAGCCGGAGGAAGCTCGACCACGAGTCGCGTATAAATAACGAGCGACGAAAAGGGGAATGGCGTACAGTCGTTCCCATCGACAACCGCTTGTTTGATGGAACGCCTGTCGTCGGTGTACGCGATCGTCGTCGTCCCGACTAACGTCTCGAGCGTGTGTTCTTAGCATGGCCGCGTTGCCGCGTGCGTCTCAACCTCTCTCTCGACCACGAAAGTGAAACGAAGTGGTTTCTCGGCTGCTCGTGATTCCACGCGTAAGTAAAGCCGTTAACGCCTGCTCTGGCGAACGCCTCGTTTCAACTGGTAAATCGACGGTCTTGACCTTCTGATAGCGTGTCGAGGTCTCCGAGCTCCATTTCACCAAACGTGCCTTCGGACGCTTAGGTATTCAGACTACCACTGCTACGCGCGTGACACGCGCCTCGCAAGATTTACTTTCACGAATAGAAAGATGGCCAAATGAGCGAAATATTCTGGAGAACAGATCGTCGTAACAGTGTTGACGTTATGTTGTAACGACGTGTTAACGAGCGAGTGTGATAAGACGTTAGAGAAGATCGATGACATCGTATGCAACGATGGCCTCGAGCCATCGCATGTAAATGTTTAACGCTTGAAAAACTTGCGCGTGACGCCAGTTAGAACAACGTTCTCTATTATGTTGTATCGCAGACCGTCGCGAGGAGATAATCTTGGAAAAAATAGGCTACCCAATCTTTTTATCTGTCTTCCACGACGCTACGACGAATCCGTCTACACGGTGACGTTAATGATAAGTGTTTCGCTCTTGTGTGAGTATTTGACTGTACGATGCCTGAGGAGTAGGAGATGAGAAACGACGCGTTGCAACTGCGACGCATTCTAGATTCGCGATTTCATTGACGAGAGTTCAAGAATGGAGGCTGGGTGAAACGTAGCCATTATCGGCGGCGCATTGTCCGTAATCGGTCGTTTCATTTCGCAATACGTCGCTTACGGAACTTATTATGGGATTTGGACTGGACGAGCTCATAGATATCAATGTAATTACACGAAATGTGGAACTTGACGTTAGCAATGCAAACATTTACGAAGAACATATTCACGTTTCGTACACATACCGTGAATTATTTAATTTGCAATGGAATTTTATGACAGAGAGAATGCAATTAAACTCGACGACGTCAATTGCAGAGTCAAACGTGATTTCCTTCGTTGATAGTTCATGCTTAAAGTATACACACATGCTCGTATATATAAATTCATATTTTTACGAACGTAATTTATAACAAGGGACCTAAATAGATAATCGTTTTACCCATTTATGAAAATTAGCTCCGTGTCACGAGGAATTTCCATAGATTAGAGGAAAGCGATCGAACGAAGCATGTTCGGTGATATAAATCTCGTTCCGGGTCAGGGCAATCAATCGCGTTCCACATTAGGGTGGAAAAGTGTTGTAAACATGGCCGGCAGTCATCAGCCAGCCAGGTATTGTATGCGGTGCATGCACGGAACGCATACCGGATGCATCAGATAAGAGCGTTCGCGAGGTCTCGTAACTCCTTGGAGAAGAGAGGAAGAGAGCAAGCGTACGGCTGGAAAGCGGCATTAAACGGTGCCTTCTCGTTTATTTTTCAGTAAGCGCGAGATAGCATGGTTTGACGTGAACCACCAGCTACCGCCAGCGGTGCCATCTCATGTCCTACCCATTCGCGTATACGCGAAACCTATAATTATTCTTTCGAACGAGATCGTGGGCGAGCGGAGCCGAGCGAGAGCCGCGTACATACCGACTGCAATTTCGATTTCGCCAGTGTTTCCACCTTTCCCTTCGCTTACCAGGCCCGGGCATTATCGTCGATGACGATTTCATTTGTGGGTCGTATCGCGTGTGGTCCAGCTTGCCGTTTGAAAGTCTGAACGAATTTCCATGTTTCTTCGTTTCTTCCTGGTTCGCGGATACACGGATCAACTCGTAGAACTAACTCGCAGCGACGAGGAGCAATAAGAAACGTAAGAAACGAATCATCCAGGAGGATGAAATGTTACTTCGATCGATGGAGGATCAGAGAATTTTAATTTCAATCACTTACATGGAATACAAACTCTTTGATACAAGGATACAAAATTACAGAGCGCGAAATTATTCTTCAAGAGCGCTATTCTTGGAAGACGCAAGGGAGGAAAACATTAATTAAACTTGCCTATGCGGAAAATTCTAGTTCCGATCGGGTGAAAAAGAATTCGAATCCGTACGACGGAAATCTAAACATCGTAGGGTGTTTAAGATGAAAAGAACATTAAAGCACATTGAAGTTCAAGATCACATTCGAGAGTTCCGGGCAAGAGTACCAAGAGTGGATGAATTACGGAAAATCAGACGCTCTTTGCCAATGAATCCAAGAGTTCTGAACGCGAGCGACTACTGTGAATAGAAAAGTAATAGATAATAGACGTGATACGTACAGTTGCGATTCGTGAAACTAATGTACATATCTCGCGAGTATGTCGCGTTATACGCTCGAACGGTTTCTCTAATTGATACCCGTATGGTCGATTCGATACGAGAGAGATTTCCTCCGTATCGCGGTGCGTTTGTCAGCTACCGAATAAGCGAAACATTTTAGTCCGTGAGTTCTGCCCGTTTCTACGTGGCGCGGCTTGGCGTACGTGATATCGACAAGATATCAAAAGCCGTTTTCCCACGGGCGACGTCGAGCTCCGGAGAGCACCGGGGATTATCGAGCCGCGATGATTATACATCATACGCACAGTTCTGTTATTATATCGAACATAGAAACAGAACTGTTAATTAGCCACTGTGCGCTTCGCTCGACACGATCGGCCGAGCCTGTGTGTTAATTGAAATTGATTCGAACTTGCTTGGCTGGAATTTCAGGTGTTAAAGTAATGAGAGCAAAACTATTCGAATCGATGCATCTCCGCTCCGGCTGGAAGAAGCATTAATTAGCGGTCAGGAATGTTGAATTATCGATGTGTGCTTGAAATTTAAGCAGCTTCAGCGTGTTTGCGCAGACCGACACCACGCCGTAAATCAATGCTGAAACGTAGTTATTGGAATTCACGAAGAAGAGAGGATTAAGTTTCCCTTTAATCGTTTGTAGATCGCGATGATCAGTTTCAAGCATATTCCAACACTTTGCGTAATTAAGAAAGGACGCGCAATTTTTAAGAAGTTTTAAAGATGTACTGACAAGACACGTGCACCTGCACGGAATCCAGTAATTCTAATTCAGCGAATTAAAAAAATGCGTATAATAGTGGCACTTGGTCTTGTGGATATAGATATCTGTACTACTCAATACATATATTCGTTCATGTTCATTCATGTTCGCCTTATCGTCTTCAATACGACGATTTTTATTACGCGCGTCGTGAATCGCGTGTTCACTTATCTTCGTGGTTTGCAAACGATTTAAAAAACGCAGAACAATTTCAATTGGCGCGTATTTCACGTGATGTTCAAAAAATGTATCCGTGAAATGTAGACTTCTAATTTCGCTAGCTCGTGGTGATCCGTTGGTTTAGCAGCTGTAGATGAACGATCGTTCGTCAGGATCGCTGGTTTGATGGTGGACCAGTCGTTGCGGGAATACGTCGTGAAAGCGTCGTCGATGCGTTGTTATTACGGCGGTCTTGAAATAGACGAGCTCGGACGCAAGGCGCAGCCGGAAACTACTATTCACCACAGCCGCTGGATCGCGCCGTCTCGCGGAAACCATGCGTCCGTGATTCGTCGTCGATATCGTGTGCTTTCTTCGTTTCCTGTCACGTGGAGTAGTAGTTCTTCGTTTTCCTCGCGCAACTGCAGCGAGTTCGGCGGTTTATCGTTATCGTTGGCTAACGCGCTCCGCGGGATGGCGAACGGACCCCGTTACAGTCGCAAGAAGCTTAGGGCGGCTTTAAACCAGCTTTGGCGGTGAACAGCGGCCAACTCGAAATACAGGGCACTGGCTAATTTCACGCTTTACCAGGAACGGTCCGGAAGCCCGACGTCGGATAGGCAAGTTTTCGCGCTTTGAGAATTAACGAACAAACAACTGTTAATGCAATGCTCGACCATGCTTCCCCCGCCTCTCCCCCCCCCCCTCTCACCCACCAGCCGCTCTGTTTACACACGGCTGTGTCTCTCCTTTTCCACCCGACATAGTTTCAACGCGATTACACCGTCGCATCCCTAAGTTCGTTCACAATTACGCGCGCGCGCGCGTGTCCGCGTACACACCCTGTGCACATATTTGCACGCGGATCTACGTGCAAATATACGGGCGCTCGTGCACGCGCACAGCCGACGCCGGCGTTTCTGCGTGCCGCGACGCGTCACGGCTCTCCTTAGGTACGGGTAAACGTTTGTCTTGGTGTCGCGACGCATGCTAAAACTGTCGCGATTGACTTTTCTCTTGTGGAGATCCACACTCCGTCTCGTGGGAACGGCAAATTTTTTTTCGTTTTTTTTTTTAAGTTTTCTCCACGTTGTGAGCAGAGCTTACAACGTTGGCTCGACGAGTGTTCGCGCGGTGGTCTTCTTACTTATTTAGTCGTGGTGTATATAACTGTGTTTGAACTAGGCTACGTACAAGACTGACGAAATAAGTTAATTAGACCTGTTAGTCAGCTGGAGGACTGGTCAGTCACCTACTCCGCGACAGGCTAAATTAGGGTGAAATAGCGAGCTGATCTACGTTCGTAGCCAGCGTTTGTTTCAATTGATTTGTTTCCCCCCGGTCGGATTTTAATCAGTTGGACGTTAGGATCCAAACCTGTTCGTTATACGCTCGTACTCTTGAGTTCACCATCGAGGGGTCGACGAACACGGATTAATTATCTTCTAGAAATATAACTTCTGATCCGTTATCTTGGTAACAAATCCAATGGCAGGACTTAGACGAGACACGCGCACGTTCCCTTCCTTTTAATTGCAACGCTGGCGACTGGTGGTGGAGCCGATTTCGGTTCGAAACTATACATGACAGATCAAAGTATCGTGATTCGCGCAGCCACTGTTTCATCCTATAATTAGTCGAGGCTTCCGAGCGCGAGCTACGTCTATAGAAACGTTGTTCTCACGGTTCGCTAGCAGTACAGGCGTCTTCATCGGGATCCAAACCGTGACATCAGTGACCAACAAACGAGCATTGAATCTTAATTCAACAAGCAGACTTATACCTGGATCGATAATGGGTGATAGACGACGACCTCCATTCGGCAGGGACTGTCATACCACGACGTATGAAAAATCCTAGGAACTCGTTCGCTCGATCTACAGTTGGGGAATCATTGTCAGGGACAAGGATGGCCGTGCGGAAACACGCGGTGTATTTATATGGCAGCTAACGATGGACATTCGAATCTCAGTGTGGAAATTTTTCAAATATTCTGAATATTCAAACCGCTTCGATTTCGACTCGATGGCTTAAAACTGTTGCTTGATCTTCGCTGTTGAAAGTTTTGAAAAGCGTCTCTTTTCATTTTTTACGTGCATGATATAATCCCAACAACAATCCTTATAACACTTTGCCTAGAATAAAATATTAAAAGTGCTTGTAAATTATCAAGACTTTCAAGTTTCAACCAAAACTGGCCGTATATTCGTTTAGGGTCATCAATTCCTCAGTACACATGTATCTCGGTACACGTTCAAAAGTGCAAACGCGTTTTCGCGTCTCGTATCGTGGATCGGGTCTTTCCTCCGTTCGCGCGACGAAAAAATTTCATGGGAAACAAACGAGACTTATACGAATATAATGCCTGCATTGCACGCAACCAGCTAGATGAGATATATATAAGCGATATAGAATTACAGATGCGATTATGGCTGTAGCAAAGCTGTTATCGTATATCGATCGTGCACCCCTTTACCAGGCCTTTGTTTGCATAACTTTGAAATAAAACGACGTGAAACGGGCGGCGCGATGCTGAGTACCCCGCGGCCTCGGGAAACGCATCAAAATGCCTTCGCGAAGCCAATTATTTTTCCAAAAGCGAGCAAATATTTCTGTTTTAACGTTTCGCCAGCGAGTCCGAGCTTCCTTCCTATCGCGAGCCTCGATCCGGTGAACGTGCATCCGACAAACGAAAAAAAAAGAAAACAAAAAAAAGGTTCCTCCAATTTCGAGCGGTTATTTCGCAGAATCAAATATCCGGTCGCGCTCGAATCGTAAATAGTCAATATAATAGTATCGACGGAATAGCGGAAGCTGATCGTCCCATATATCTTGATACAGAGGGAGGATAAAAAGGAAACGAGAGCGGATAAAAAGATCTGGTCCAAGGGAAGCGGATAGACAGAGAAAGAGAGAGAGAGAGAGAGAGAGAGAAGATCCGCGTGAAAACAAAGAGACATAACGAATTCAGAACACTGCGCGTGTCCGATATCTCGCGATATCTTCTCTCGAGATCCAGGTGCATCCATTGATTCTATGACCGTTTCCTAAATGGGAAACGCTCTCTGACCTACGGTTTATTTATGCAATTGTATCCACGCTCGCGCTTTATGGAATTATGGAACCAGAGAACACGCGACGATCCATCTCCCTTGTCTTACGATCTTTATTTCGATCTTCTTAGGTAAGTGTTGATTGTACTACAATTGTAAATGATCCATTATACTTTAAATTTAAATTTCGCCTTTCTTTCAAAACGTAATTTATTATGCTATGTGATAGGACGCGATTCCGACCGCGGAGACGTTAATTAATTTCCGTTCTTGATAATTAATCTTCGTTTTCACGGACTTTTCACTTGTTAGCGTTGGATTAGCTCTGCTGGCTTGCGAAAAACGCTGGAAGAAAAATAGCACACAGAGAGGCCGTGTGTTATTCCCGCCACGGAATTTAATAATTCGGCGATAAGTTAAGTTCTCATAATCTCTGTACGATTTGTCGGATATAACGCGACGCTATCCACTGTTCCGTGAAAAGCCTTTGTTCGGTACGGAACGCGATCGTGTTCCCCGCGTGTCGAAACGAATTAGTGCATCTCGGCGATTCTCCGTCGCTTCAAACATTTCTTTGCGCTGCAGAATGCATGCTCATGCAGAATAGCTGAAATTCCAGCGTGCGCGCAATACGGAAAGGCTCGGCGAGGTTAAATAAACCTCGACGGGCCAGGCGGAGAGCGAGGCAGCGCTCGCAATTAAAATGAATTCACCGTTGAAAATTTTGCGGGTGCGGGGTGCCCGGTCAATTCTTTCCGCGTGCACCGCGCATTCCATTCTCATTCGCGGCTTTATTAAGCTCGCGGTCGGAGCCCGTGACCGTCGTAAATCTCACCGAAAGCGGGAGCAGCAAGAGGCGAAGAAAGAACGACCAACGTCACCGATACCGATCTCGTTTTTCAACGACGGAATTAATTGGAGGAAACGTTTGTCAACGAATGTATATCGGTAAGACCTAGATCGTTAGTGTATAGTTCTTTACGTAGTCTCGTTATCAATCATATCGTTTGGCACTCTCGTAAAACGAACGAAAAAACGACACGATCTGTTTTTCCTTTTCGTTGATTTTCGCGTTGATAATTGGGTCGGACAACTGCGGCAAGTAAGTTCGAAATCGTTGGATCGGTATGCCTGATGGCACTTCGAGTTTAAGTGGGACGTTTTCGAATATTTCGTGATACGATTTCCGGAAATGAAAACAACGCTCGCAAGTGTGTTGTGGGTTCGAACGTGTAGTAGACATACCCGAAAGAATTATACGAATGGAGATTCGGATTCGTTAACCGCACACGTACACGTGTATCTGCATGGACGGATGAAACACAGGGACCCCTTAAAGGGTAGAAATTATAATCGACGAAAGCGAGTGAGTGATAATGTTGCTTCTGCCCGTTGCCTCACAGCTGAAAACGACAACATACGGTGGTGTATACGTGAGCATTCTGACAATACGTGCTCGTCGTTGGTTAAATGAGCTCGCCGCGTCTGTTCGACTGAAACAATGGTCTTGTACGCCGGCTACGTGTACCGTGTGCGAGCGCGTCAAAAGGCCACGCGAGGCATAGCAAGAGGTTCGATCGCCGTGCCGTCGTAAAAGTCGATTGGAAGTCATACCGGGCCGTCCTCGTCGTCCACGTCACGCCACCTACCGACTCCGTCGTATCCGGTCGTGGCTAATTATTTCCTGCTGCGGAGGAAGAATTCAGTTTCCACCGCGTCGTTTGTCGTCGCGCTTTTTTCCCGATCGTTGCACCTCTCCGGCAAGCCCGCGACACGTTTTAACGGCATCGGATTCGTCAATTTTCGTGGAGAGGTTTGGTGGCGGCAGGCTGGAACGTAGAATTCGGAGAGAAAGCTCTCTTACTTCTAACGACGACGACGACGACGACGACGACTGTACACAATTCCGAGAAACGTGTCGAGCCCTTTAAGGGGCTCGCTCGGTGGAAAAACGACGGGGAGATGTTTGCACAGGTGGATGAGGAGGCGTTTCTTCTCTTTGTTTCTCAGATACCGAGCCCTTTCTTCCGTCGTCGTGTTACTCCTTTTTTTCTTTTTTTCTTTTAAAAAGAAAAGAATACTATCTCGCTTGTCGCGAGCAACAGGTTAACAGGTTCGGATTCGGATCGTAGGTGGTGTGATATTAAAATGTTCACACTTCCACGTCTGGTTTCTCGGCAGCAGCGGCGCGCATTCTGCACGGCTGCCCTTTCCGGCACATTATCTTGAATCGGCGCCTTTGTACGTGACATTCACGACGCCTGTACCTGAGCAAAGAAGGAGTGATTCCTGTCCACGGAGACGAAAGGTGGGAATTTACGGTCATTAAACGGCGTTCAAAGGCTCACGGATTGGCTCGACATGGAGCCTCGCGCGTTTGCCCCACGTGTCCGTCTTCCACGGATCAAATGCGAGCGTAATTGCTGTTAAAGCATTCATTCGTATTATAGCTTTCATCTCTAAGATGCGATTATCGTGTATTTCGAGGTCAAGAAGAAACTTCCCCGTTCCGATTCCTCTCTCTCTCTCTCTCTCTCTCTCTCTATTTAGCTATGTGGGAATTAAATCTCTTTGAAAACGTTCGCACGAACGTTTGACCGTGGCTACGCGATTCACCTTTCGCAAATTCTGATCCTTACGGTATTATCAAAGACCGTTCGCGTTTGCGCTCGATTTCGATTCGCAAAGGAACGGATAAGCTCCTACCAGTCGGGGCAATCAGAAGCGATAAATCGACTGTAAAAGCCGATTCGAGAGAGGAGGCCAACTCGTGCCAACGGATCTAGTTTACAAAGGAAATTACGAACAGATCCTCTCATCGGGTCGAACGTGGCGAATTTATGCCCCAGGTTCCCCGTCCTCTCGACTAGATAACAGGCCACTGCGGGCAGCTACTTCCTTATCGTATTATTTACGACACTTCCAGTTAGTCGAGGAGGAACAAAAAAAAAAAAAAAAAAAATCTCGCTTCGATGGGATCGGTGCACGTTGTACGATATACACGTTGCATCGTACGAAGCTGAGGATCGAGTGTGTGGGCCTAGTGGCGCCTGGCCTGCTGCCCTTTTCCTTCGATTTAATCGATTTAATGGCCGATGACAGCGGCCGATGAAATTGGTCAGACGATGCTTTCGTGCAGCGTTAACGAGTAATTAGTTTAGTGGCCTGATAATGACTAGTTCTTCCCGGTAGTAGTAGATAAAATTAGAACTCGTGCCCTCTCCTCTCTCGAAAGAAAAATCTATTTCTATTTCACGAACGTGCGGACTCGAGCGTGTATCGTGAAAACAGTAGCAGGTATCGATAGATTTTGTTATTCCACTGTCCTAGGTACCAGGCTGATTCTTCATACATTTTCAAAATGTCAATATTTCCTCAAATATTTCGCATTCCAAAGAAAAAGAATAATTTTTGCAACTCTGCAAAAAATGTATTCCCTGGAGTGTTTCTGCTACCTGCACAAAATCCTCGCCATTTTTTCTCCAGATTGTATACCACCTTCTGCTTTCTACTCGTCCTTCACGCGTTCACCCCCGGTAAATATAACGCTCGTTTACCAAGCTGAATTCGCCTTTTTGTTCACCGTGAAAATTCCGGTTCAAAGAGAGGTAGTCGCGTGATACCGCTTCGAGAGGTCACAATACTTCGCACAAAGCCAGCGCGACGTTTATGCCCGGTGTGAATAATGGCCGCGATGGAAAGAGCCACGATTCTTCGAGCGTACACACGAGCGCACTTTTGGTTAAATCGGAAAGATCGCGATTTCCTGGCAGTGCCTTGACCTCGAGCGGAGGTGGGTGTGCGAGCGAGGTTGAAACGTTCGGCGGAAAATCGGTTCGTTTTGCTGCTGATTGCGCGCGAGTTCGAGCACGAACGCCGGGAAAGGCAATCGGTAATCGTTCCAGGCGAGTCGAAACGCGCAAACATCGTTGGCGCATTTACCTGTCGTTTATTTTTACTCGCCGACTCGTGCGAATTGGAGAACGTTACGCGTTTTACGATACGCGCGAATCGCGAAAGGGCCGGCAAAAATAGGCTACCAGCCAAGTGGAATTCGATGTCCGATCTGCTCTCGCCGAGGTAGCGCACGACGAGGTGGTTAAACGCGACGGAATTCGCTTTTATCGCCAGTAGGGGCCTAGAGACTAGTTGAACGCCCCCTAACGTCGATCGGAGTTCTACCAACGGAAATTAATTGATTTGAGTGGCTGTTCGCCGGTCTGTCGAATGTTCCAATACCCTCGAACCCGACACTTAACCCAGATTCCACAGCATCGACAATATATATCCACGTAAACGCGAAAATAATTTCTTCATCTGCGTCGCGCACGCAACCGGTGTTCCTTCGGCCACCGCAGCACGACGGGACCAGCGACGGGTCTTCGTTTATCGTGAAATTGTTAATCGAACCTGGATTTCTGCTAATTGCGGCGTTTCAGACATGTTCGATTAGGCCGTGCAATTATCCCTTCGATTATGTTTTAATTTATTTGCGTCTTCGCTCGCGTTACGGTTTTGTTTTCCTCGTCGTGTATCACGCCAGATTCTCTGTGGCCATTTAATTGTACCGTGTCGTTATTAACGGAGGATAAGATCTGCAAGTTGATTAACTTTCACAATTTCAATGCTATCTTCTGGATGCCATCCATTTACCCTTACTTGTGCTAGCTTTTATGTAAATATAAGATAAGTAAGTTAGTGGGCTCTACAGAGATTTTTTTGAGACTGTTCGCTTATAAATCTTACGACTCGCTGTAATCATGATCCTACTATACAGCGTTTCAACGTGCAACCTCTATATAGAAGATAGAAGATACTAGACGACATGGTGTTTTTTTAAATAAAATCATTAACTCTCGTCTCAGCAATCTGGAACTGTTGGATCCAATGATGTAACTTTGACGTATCTTCTTTTTTTTTTATCTCACATATTGTCCAAGCTTTCACCGTTCTTTTTCAAATCTTCCTCATTCTTTGCTCCTCACGTTCTACCCAGATTTTCCACGCTTGCAAGAAGTTTTCTCATACACCGTCGTGTCATAGATGTTTCATAAATGAGATCAGATTTAAATCCAAACCACGAAGTCTAAATCTAAACGATCGCTTCGCAAACATGCGTGTAATTTGAATCATTCTCTCGATATTATCGCGTTCTGAACTTTCTCCACGCTTAACATTTCGTCTCAGCAACCTTCACTATCGAAAGGGGTGTTCCGCTGTAGGCGTGTAACTTTCAAAGCGTTTCATAGGTCAGTGAAATGTCGCGAGCAGAGAGCCCGGGCCGAAAAGTCGATCTCGCTAAATGGTCCTCAAACGATCGTGCGCCGGTGCGACCAGCGAAATAAGAGCGCCACGACCTTAAACGGCAATCCATGCGTGGTGGCCTTAAAGGCAGCGGCCGCGTCTCACGAAGGCGAACCGAGAGCGGCTCGTAACTCGCACACTCTCGCGTATGATGTACGTAGAATCGTGGATCTCGAAGACGGCCGCGAGCCACGGACCGGTTCTTAATAATTAACATATGCAACGTTAATTTTACGGAATTATAATTTCACGTCACTCGGTGGCGGCGGGAGAGAGAGTGCCCGACGGGTGAAACGTGCATACCGGTACTCGAGGCGCACACAGCCATGGGACGAGGAACGAGGGAAGAAGAAGAAGGACGTCGCGTGCAACGGACGAAGGCGAGAGAAGGTCAAGACACAGCGTGCACGTCCTGTCTTTCAGCTACTGGCTTCTCCTCGGATGCAAGAGGAAAAGGGAAAAGAAGAACAAGAAGAAGAGAAGGCAGATGATAGAGGAAAGTCTTTTTGCGTTTCGGAGCGAGGTGAATTAAAGGAGCCGGTAGAGAGGCTCGTTATAACTTTTCCTAGCCAAGATTGAGATGATTTCCCCTCCCTGGAGCTTTATTACGATATACGAATCATTCTAATTGCTAGTTATTAACCATTTAATAACTATTGTACATGTTCGCGTGTCTGGTGGTCGAAACGTAATCGACCAGCCGATTAAAACGAAATAACAAATCGTCCAATCCTCGACGAATCCCGGCTTAATTTCGCGGAGACGTGATGTTTTTTTTTTTTTTCTCGTTGATCGGGGAAACAGATCCGGTCAGAAGAACGTTTCCTACGGCTGTTCTTATTTTTTCTTTCACATTCTTTTTCTTCGGTTATCTTCTTTTAACCGAGCTGACTGTTTCGACGTTTTTTCTGAACAGAGTCTCACAGCCGGAGGGTCAAAGAACGAGATCTCAAAGGGAAACGATGACAAGAAACGTACAAACGACGCGTTTCACGGTAAAGTGGATCGGGTCGGTTAAAAAGCACCTTGTTGAGAGACAAGCAGTCACGTCCGAAAACGTTCTATCGCCGATGTATCGGCAGAGCTATCGGCGAAACGCGCGATCAGTTAACAAACGTCACGTTGTTCGTCTTTGAACGAGGGAAAATCATCACTTTTTCATGACACGACATCGAAGTGACCCAGAGTTGCCTCGAACGAGTTCACCGTCGACTGTAACATCGCGAGACTTGAAAATTATGTACCTGCATTCTGAAAATTTCGTTTTGCTTCACTATTGAGTTTCATCATGATTACAAAAGTTTCAAATATCATACTTCCAACGGCTGTTAGTTGTCAGATATTAAATTGGTTAACCTACTCGTGTCTCGATCCGACACTTAATTCAACGTGAGATTAAAAGATCGAATGAAAGACATTTTTTAACGGTAGAACCGCATTTGCATCGAACATAATTCTTTCATGTTGAATCTCACTGGAGGACAATTTTGCTGCGTGCTCGGTGCATCGAATTATCGAAGGATGAATCGAGGAAAACAGAATATTCGCGAGTGGCGGGCAAATGCGAGAAGCGGAAAAGACGAGAAGAAGCTGGAAGAAAATAAAGTTAACGCGGTATTGGCTGCGGGCGGTATACCTACGATGAAGATGGTTCATTTACGTTCAACGTGTCTTGTTAACTGCACGCACGACTGGCCATACGTGGCTCTCGCGTTCGCGTGAAACCTAATATACCGAAAACGAGTTGAACGGACGCACACAGAGAGAGAGAGAGAGAGAGAGAGAGAAAGAGGAGGATACAAAGAGGGCCACAGGTGAAACCAAGACCGATGAAAACTTGCGAAAAGGCTTGGAAACTGCGCTCTACACGCGCGACCAGACGCGCCTTTGTGTTAGGTCTGGATTGATCGCCGGAGAAATCTTTGCTTTTCGTATCGTTTGTCACGAGATTACAGCGACCTATTAAAGCGTTCCCAATTTATCGCCCGTGTTTACTTATCACTTGAAACTCTCTGCCTCGCTCTTCTTCAATTTTAACGAACGTCGCGATGGATTAATTCGGGCCACGCTACGTTTCGAGCCTCGCTACCATCGTGAAAGATGATTGCATACGTAACACGTTCGTATTCGTTCCTTGCAACACGTCGGAGCAATTGCACGTAACGAAGAAACGTAGAACCACTCTGGCGTTAATTAAACGAAATGTAGGCTTCGATATCGAATTCGGGAGGCAAGAGAGCGGAATGTAGGTTAACGAAGCGGGAGAGGACGTTTAAGATCGCGAGGCCGCGGTGACTCGAGGTCGAGCGAGGCCCGATTACACCTGGTCCATTGGTGCGCGTCCTCAGGTGAGAAAGTCGACGTCGTCGCTTCGTTATTCGTCTCGCGTATACCACTCTCGCATCTCCTCCCACGCTTCTATTAATAACACCACGAGGAGATGTGCATTTATAAGCATGTCACATTATCGTGTCTGAAAAAGAAGAAAAAAAAAAAAAAAGAAAAAACACGCTACATCTGAACGAGTTTTGCACTCTTCTGTCATATTTAATTGCCGAATTCCTTTTAACGCCTAACTTTGACATCATCGGCCACTGGAATCCAAAACGAGTTAGGTTTCGCGTTATTTAATTTCGAAACTTTTTACTTGACTTCATTTGTCAGAAAATGTATAAGATACAAAATTTTAATAATATCACCGGCTTCTATGCCGTTGTACTATTTCAGAATTCTGTTCACTCGATTTTTTGAAAAGTAACTTAATAGGAGGTTAATCGGTAATAGTAATCACTCGTTGAAGACGCACGAAGTAACTACGAAGTCGATTCTACGACGACGATAACGAGATCCCTTTATTGCTTGGCATCGAGCAGGAAAATTGGCGCCCTCCCGGACTGTCAGGCGATCAGCTCCCGTTAACGATTTATTAATATTAAGAGCTATCGAATTAAGATTCCCCCGCGATGGCCGGGTCAGCGAGGCATAGATCATTCGATTAGACTCGACAATGAGACGAGCATTATAAAGGGTCCAACCGGGGTGCTCTTATATTTCATTCCCTCTCTCTCGACATTCAACTCGTGGCTGATTAGCGCCGTGCAAAAAGCTCCGATGAATCGATAACGATCGATGGAACGCGAAAGTTCATGACTGGCTAAGACTATTGCATCCTGTTACGTTCGCTCGTTCTGTTCGTCTTTCAGCAGTTTCTTAACAAATCCCATCGCGAGGTGTGTTTTCATCGAGCATCATTTCGATAATTTAGTCTGAGTAGTAACAAAGTGATCAGTTTCTGATATCGAGCTTAGCCGGCGGTCGAAACTTTTAACGCTAGAATTGTCGGAACGACCAAAATGATTTTCCAGAATTTCTCGAGATCGAGAAATTAGAATTTTTTCGTTGTATTGTAAATGCAACTTCTCTCTCTCTCTCTTGCGGATTTGAACACTTCTCTGAATAGAAATTTTACACTTCAGTTGCCGGTAGCTCTAGCGTCAATGAAGATGCCGAAAGATCAGCGTCGCCAGCGTAATTAAACGGACACGCGATAATTGCGCGTGCACGCTCCTTTTCACGTACAATTAAGCTCAACGATAGGATAAACGTGACACGAATCTTCGCTGTTGCAATCTTCTCATTATGAGGCCCACGTTCGAACGGTGTCGTAAAAAGGAAACGGCATCGATCGATAACTATCGTTGAAACGTGGGTCCCGTGTCGGACTCGACGATAGGATCCATTCTATTTCCTTTTCTCCGTCCAGTCCCGGCGTATACCAAATTAATAAATCAACGAACACAAGGAAAGTATTTGCTTTGTAACATACACGATTGAAAGAAAATTTTTCGAACTTTTTATTCGCGCGCTGGATTCCATTACTTTTTATCAGGGATCTTGTTATCGTCGGGCATTCTAAGATGGCACGCGTACATTTTCGAAACTGCGTTGTTTTCAATGAAATTCCAAACATTCTGTCTGTGATTTTCTGTCGAAGCCGATCCCACGCGTGCAAAAATCGTACAAATCGATTGGAGGAGAAAGAGAGAGTTCGCGAAGAAGAAGAGCCACTCGTTGCCGAGCTCGTCAACTCAATTTCTCAGCTGGTCGACGCCAAGACGAGGATAATTAACCAGAGCAATTTTGAAGCGTTGCCCTCTCGTTTAACTAGCCGGTCGATTTACGGAGACTGCCACGGTCGTTACGGAGGACCTTGAAACGAGAGCAGACCAGCATCCACGTACGCGTTCGCCGCGATTTCCATCTGTTTGAATCTGCCTTGACACGTTCCGCTCTCGAATCGTCGCGTCGATGCGCGACTGCTCCGTTAAAAGCCAAACGCGAACAGATCGTGAACATCTCCCCGGATTGTGCCCCGTTTGTCTCGGGCAGTCAAGACGAGAGGACCGAACAGTGCTTCACGATACGGTTCTTCGTCGTTGCGACGTATGTATTTCTCTCTGCCGACTGTCAAAGACCTGATTCCACGCTTGTTAACGCGCGTTAACTGTTACAAGGTTTAGGGCTGTCCAACCAACCGCGCGTTGAATAGCGTTAGATATTCTTACGTCAAATGCCGGTGATTCTTCCTCACGCGTCGATTGTTCGATCCGCCTATTGAAAATCCATTGAAAAGCCGTCTATTGAAATTGTAGGAAACACCCGGGGCCGGATCGTGCGATGTATACTGCTGCTCGAACATTGGGAGCGTGTTAAGATTTCAGAAGAGGTAACGACTTCTTCCAGAAACTTTAGATGCTTTATTCATCACCGGTGAAAATTTCATTAATTCGCATTTCGAATCCACACTCGCCTTTTAATTCATGAAATTTCTGAATATTACAGACATTTCAGCGTGACACAGATTTCGTCGAGATCGATCTTTATACACCCACGCGAATTAGAACACACTTTAATTACACGGACTGACATAAAGATTCATTTACCGTACATTGTTACACGTACGTGCGAAATAGAGATCTCTACCATTTACGGTCGAAGCTGTCTACCACGTCTGTTACGCGTTCCTCGCGAGTCGTCAGCTCGTTCGCGGCAATTTTCCTCAAAGTGGGACTGACGCTCGCAGGATTTTCCCAACCACCCTCTTCTTGCATGTATCAGCACGCGGAAGGCGCCTACGGTGCTGTTCTCGAGTACGTAACGAGGCGAGAGGAAGACGAACGAACGCAGGGAGAACGGAAGAGACATCGCGGAGGAACTCGCGAAGGAAAGACGGGGACAACGATGAATCAGGGGAAACAAGAGAAAAAGGCGCGACAGCGGAGTAGAGACGACTAGAGCGGAGAGACGACGGCGTGTAGAAAGCTTGGAAGCACGCCACGAGGGAGAGATCGACAGAGAAACACGCGAGACGAAGCGAGAGAAACGTGGCGGAATGTTTATGGCGACAACAACGGCAACCGCAGCGCGACAGCAGCTTGGTTATCGGAAACCTCGACGGTGACGGGGGGTTTCCAGTGCAATAACAACGTCGCAAAACACTTCTCCGCTGTTCGGTTGACAGAGCAACGCGACAGCAACGACGATGTTTCGTAGCTACGCCATTTTACGTGTAACGAGTTCCTCCGCTTCTAGCCTCGACATCGAAACTTCCCGGGGGCTCGTGACGGGCCAATTATTCTCATCGGGAACGAATAAATTCCCCACGTGCCCCAGCGTTTCGCGTAATCGTAACGCTTTATCGGAACGCTGGATCTTTTATTACCGAGGCAACGACGATTCACCACGTTTTCCCCGCATCCTTCTGTATTACGATAAGACAAGACCTCGAGTCGTACAAGTCGTACAAGTCTACGTGGAATATTATTCCAACGATTTACCAACGACTTACAGCCGTAGAGTTAGAGCTTCAGAGACGGTGGTCGATCCCTTGTCGAGCGAAATGAAACGTCGGAATAACATCTCATCAGAGACGCGGCCTACACCCGGAAGCTTCGGCCAATAACAGCAAGAACGCTGACTCTGCCGAAGATCCCCCGATACCCACCGTACTTTCCTTGCCAGGCAAATTCCTTCATACCGCGTACTTACGTGTCACTGTATCGTTCAGAAACAAAAACAAAAAAAAAAAAAAAAAAAAGGAAGAAGAAGAAAAAAAAAAAAGAAACGAGAAAGCGCGAGAGAAAAAAGGAAAGGGAAGCTTGAGCGATAATATGCACGCGTAAACGGGAGAACGCTTTGCGAGAACGCCGTGTTGCGTTTGTACGTATGCACCTCGATCGGAGGTGCTCCGGTATCATTAGAGCAGCCATTCGAGACTCACGCCCCCATTGTCCGAGGGCGACTTCTTGCTCCTTTCCCTCCGGTTAACGCCGGAGATTCTCAACAGCCTACCGAGACAATGCACGTACGTGTATCGTGCATCATATTTCACGGTCGTTGTTTTTTGTGTCCGGCGCGTACGTATCGTCGTCTGGGTCCCCCGGCTGGAGACGAAAATCCCTCGTACCCGGACCACCGTGGTTAAAATGATTTCGTCGGCCTCCCGCGACGCGGTCCGAGCCAGTTATTCTTATCCGCTTTTTGCCCGTAGAAACGCCGCGATTTATTGGACGAATCCCGCCGGGATTCGGGATCGGGAAGCTACGTCTCTCTTTCGCCGAGAACGAAGTTTTAATTGTTAACGCCGCTAATTGTTTTTCGCTCAACGAGATATCTAGCGCGCGCGCGATTCTCTCGGCAAAGTTAATGGACCTTCGATAAAAATAGTCGACCGATATAGTCGAGGAACGTTGTTGAGTCCTGAGAGACTCCGTTAAAACTGAGAAGAAAGAGACGAAGAAAGAAGAGAAGGAAATCAGAAGTAACAAAGAAACAGGGAACCAGAGTGGAACGAATAATTAAGTGTCGAGAGGTGAGTTTAGAGGTGAACTGGTCTGCGCTTATGGCCAGATCAACTCGATCGGAAATTACATTAGCGCCGTCAGACACTCTGGTAATCGATAATCGTTAAATCCAACATCGCTCGTAAAAAAGTCCACCCGGAAGGCTGGAATGTTACACCGACGTACATGCGAACATGCATTGAAATTTATTAGCTGGAGAAGCGAGGGACTGTCAATGAGATTGTTGATGACTCTGAATAGGAGTGGTCGAGGATTCAATTTGATTCCACTTCCTTGAGACGTAGCCAAGAAATGGACGCGTGAAAGAAAGCGTTTAAACCGCTTTTCAAACCCAATGAAAAATGAACAATCCGTAATCGAGATGGGTGCAATATATCAAAGTGCCTATAAATTATAAAGAGACTACATTTGTGAGAAATTTAGAAACAGAAATATGCACGGAATGAGAACACGTATGTACGCGAATGCATATGAAACACGCAAAGTGTAGCACAGTGTGTTACGATTAAAACAAATTTTTACTTCAATATCCTTTACAAAGATATGAAATATCTGCAGTCTGATTATAACCGCGAAAACATTGTTGGCCACCAGGAATAGTCCCGACAAATTACACCGATCTCGAACGTATTAAAAGACGGCGAGAAGCTTCGTTGGCTGCATTGGTCGATAAATTTCTATCGAGCCGGTGTTATCGTTCGTCGCTGATTATACGTAGTTGTCACGTTGAATTTGGTATTTGCACCACCCTGTCCTCCCGCGCGTGTTCACTGATCCTAACTCTCCAATGAAATATCTCCGGGAGAAGCGAACGCTAATCGGCTGCAATCGTTGTCTCGCGGGGATCATTATCGGATCGTTGCACCGGCTAGAATTAATTTTGCCCGACGAGCCGTGCGGATTCGCAAAATCCCGCGGAAATATCAGTATCGAATAAATTATCTCACGTTCCCGCGAGATCCCTGACAAAAGCGTCGAACGAGACCGGCCAAGCGTGAACCGAACCGTTTCGCACGCAATCCAGAGCTTTTTCTTCAATTTCTTCTCCTTCTTCTCTCCCCCCCCCTCTCTCTCTTTCTACAAACATATCAACTTTACAACAGGAGAGAAAAAGAATCTTCATGGTCGAGATATATAGTAAGATATCGTATCTTCGACCCGTTTACGAGTTGGCTATCGCGGCGGTCGGTGCATCACATGCCGCGATAAAACAATGTCGGTCTTGTTTTCAATGGCGCAGGAATGCTAAAACCGATGGGCAAGAAGCATAGCCAGCGAGTCTTGCTAGTTGCACGAACGTAGGACAACAGAGCCGACGCACCGAGTCGAGTCAAAGAGAATCATTTCAATGATTTCCGCGAATAACACCAGATATAGTCGAGCCTTTTGTCACTGGGATAACGCGGGACACTATCCCGCCTATTTATCTCGCGCAGATGCGTCGCCGCGATGGAAACTGGTACGCGAATGCGCGACGAGGCGGATAAATGGGAAGTTCGTAATGCAGAATGTCAGTAATGCAGCTAATGTGGATAAATATTGTTGACGATGATTTCTCGCTATGGCAGAAGAGAAATTCGGTGTGGAAACCGAAGGAGAAAAAGCAGGAGCAAAAAGGAGAGACTGGAATCGGAGCGGTTGAACGATTATACGGCGATCTTGCGATCTGCTTAGCGTTACAAAGAATGGCGAGGAACACGTGTTCGCCATTGCGGCTGGACACGAGAGCAGTTGCAGGCAAGTGCAATGCTTCATCGCGCCGCTTGCGTGCACCGTGAACGTCCCTTTCTTAGGCGCTATGCATACCGAGACGCTGTGCACACACGGTTTAGCCGTGCCGTTATTGAATAATAAACTACTCCGCTGTAATTCACAATAATCGTATCTAATGGAGAGAGAGGGAGCACGATACATGTTGTTTGTTTACGAGGTAATTGATCGTCGTAATAGGGAGACAATAAAGCTACGAGTAGTAAATGATAACCATCTTGCAAATCGGTTCTTCTCCTCGTACGTCTTTCTGCTTTCTCTTGCATTTGACTTTTCCCATTCGCTTTCGTTCTTTTAAGATAGCAAGTGAAACGAAACGTAATTCGTGATTCGAGAAACGTGCATTACAGGGGAAAAGCGCCGGACAAAGGTAAAAGATGAGTAATTCCAGGGTGTCTCTCCTCTTCGAACGAAGAAGAAATTTCTTTAAAACATTCGAGGCAAGACGCTGGTCTTTGTGTGGTGTAAGGGAAGAGAACAACGTTTAACGTTGATGATCGATGGAGCACCGGCACACCTGACGTGCCAACCGCTTCTCAACTCGCACCCCATGCCGTATACCTCTAAAACCGGTGCTTGTAACAAACTCGCCTCGTGTCAGAGTGGCACTATTAATTTCATTCTACTTAACACGGGGCAGCTATGTACGTGGCTTTAGCTTTAGCTTTAGCTTTAGCTTGCGAACGGCGCGCGGAAAGCCGCGACGCGGCTTTTTCTGATTTCGTCGCAGTAACGTGCATTTACACGTTACGTTCCGTGTGTGCGTTTCACGCACGCGAGTGGGACTACTTCAGTGGCTGCGGGCGGTCCGATCTTTCCTGACCCCTCTTCTTTGCCCTTAAGTTCTCTCCGCGGCGCTTCCTACTCCGCCACGCAGGGGCGTAATGATTAATTAAGCTTTCCAAGAAAACGCAACAAGTGAAACGTTATTAGTGCTTAGTGGCACAGTTTACTTGTTCCAGCGTCTCGCTGCTCCTCCCCTGTTCCATTCCTCCTTTCTTCTCGTTCTCCCTCTTCTTCTTCTGTTTCTTCTTCTCCTCTCCGCCTTTGAAGAAGCTTCTCCTTGCTTCTTCGGCTTCCTCGTCTATTTCTCCTACCGCGATAAGGCAGATACATCCTCGGCGCAGTTTTAATAATTACCATGGCGAAATGAACTGGCGCCTGGCCGCTCTGCGCACCCTGCTAGATGCATGTATGCGCGCCGTTCGAGCCGTGAAAATCGAGAACTTTCGAAATCTATGGCGGCGATTATCCGCTGTAAGAACTGTGCATGATCGAGAACATATGCTCGGCCATTCGTTTCGCGTGAAATCGCTCTAAAAACGCGGTCGGTACCCCGGGACGAGGGACGAGGATTCTCGTAGCGATTTTCATCGCTATCTAGAGCAGTTTAATTCTGTTTGTGCGCACTTTAATATTCCTGGTAATCGCGCGATCCTTGATCGCGTTTCTAAATATACACGCGGTGCGCATCTGCGCGAAAATGATTGGTCGGACGCTATTAATCTGGAATCGCGATGGATAAATCATCGGACGTGTTCGATTAATCGCGTGTTCGATTCGAGAGATGCGCGTGTCTGATCGTTTGGAATTCATCGCGTTTAGAACCGATGACGCAACGTTCGCGTTATTGACCGAGACCAACGTTGTTACTCAATTCTTGAATTGCGAATTGAAAAAGTCATTCTAGTAGTGGAATCAGCTGTAGAATATGGCTCTTGAGGCATCGTGTGACGCTAGCGTGTATGCCATATGTACAACAATGACGCGTGCAGTAAAAGGATCGGATACTTGTACCTGTATTTTTTATTTTTAAAAGAAGGAAAGAAAAAGATGCACACAAAGATGCTAATGGAGTACGAACAGACAGCAATTACCGAGAGAGAATTATAAAAGAAATGTTACAAAAAGAAAAATGTACAAGATTATCATATTTTTGGAAAATTAATTGTACTTCGTTTCTTGTAAAATACTGACAATGTTGCTGTTTTATTTATATATAAACGGTGCGTCGTAGGAAAAGAATTTCCTACGTCGGCTATTGGGAACAGTCCTTTCAAAATTCGTCGACTTCGAAATGTGTCAATATCTAAACACGATCTATTTCATTCTTTCGTTTCATTGATTCTTTCTTTCATCTATGATGAAAGATCATTCACTGGTGGCGAGAAATATTTAACGAGTCACGGCGAAGCGGAATTGCCCGGTTCCCCATAAGCGCAGGCGCTATTCAACATGGTTATACTAGCGCGCAACGCGTTGCTCATCCGAGGAAGATTATCACATTCTTGAAATATCTAACCCGACGAGAACACAGCTGAAAGATAGATATTTTGCGCGATAAGGAAATAATTGACTCGATTCAACAGCCGGCCGGCTTGTTCGTGAAAACCGTCTCTAGATTGACAACGACGATAACAAATTGCATTCCATTACGTCGAATTAATCAAGGCATCATTGCAATCTCTGTTTCAGATCGATTCTAGCTTTGACAATGTTGACTGCGGCCAGTGTCTCTTCTACCCACGTGCCCGACAAGTATCCCATCGAGGTAACTTTCCAGTGATTGGTGATTGATTTGCACGCGGTATCGATTGACGGACCCTTCGACTTTCAACATCCATTGGAATTCGAAATGGATGCATAACAGGAAGGTGTAAAAGCTGCGGCAGCCGGAACGCTATAATTGGGGACTCATAACATAATCAACTCAGTTCGCTTCATTTAGCCCTGTGTGTTATCCACAGTATTTTTAACAATCGATCGTGACTTTACGATCGATGTGTATCTTTTGTTTTTACGTGGTTTGGAGTCAATCACAGCCGATGCAGCAATCTTCTTAACTCTCGACGGTAATTGCGGATAAAAGATACAGAAGGTTTTCAATTTTGGCGCAGACAGGCGATGGTACATGTTCATTAAGTAGAATGGCTCGTTCAAGTCGGATTTTCAGCAATAATTTAGCTGTGTAACCTCTTGCCGTCTAACTTACAGCCGTAATAACGTTATCGTAGCTATCTCGAACCATTGCTATATTTTACCTCGAACGTGTACGGTCGGCCGGTGAATATTAATTTAATCCACTTACAGGAATTAATAAGCAATTACGTAGACGTTATTCTGGGTGGCACGACGAAGATAATTAATTGACACTGGAGCCAGCTTCCTAAATTACATGCCGAGCTGGCTGCTGCATCCTCAAGGCCGGGGCACGAAACGACGAAGCACGAAACGCAAATACTGACGTATATCGTTCTTACTGAACGTCATCGCGCCTTCTTCTTGTTTATCCCGGAGTGCTTCTCGCCCGAGTCCGTTTAAATGGATCGTTTGTTTTGGAAAATATTGCAACATCGCTACCTCGACCTCGGGAACCGATCACGGTTCCCTCGCAGAACGAAGCACTGAATAAAACGTTCTTAGTTAACGCTCGCGCGCGAATATACGCCCCATTGCTTCTCTGGCAAAGGTTCGCGATCGTTCTTTAACGAGGAACGCGTGCGTAATTGTACCAACGAGGTTGCCTCGCTTCGTTTTCAAGCTACGTACGTAAAGCGCGCACATCCTTTCATCTCGTCGTCACTGCTCCGTAAAATTTCCAATCGGTCTAGTTAACCGGCACGGAATGCCGATAATTCGGTGGCAACCTGTTGAACCCGGAGCAACGGCGGCCTAACGGTGTTTATCGTCGATTAGACTTACGTACGTCGAACGGATCGTTCCAGTTAATCGTAATGGTTGTGGTCGATCGGTCAGTTTCAAACGCTCTGCGTTAACAACAAGCAGCGGCCGAGGACGATTTTTCCATCGTACTATCGGCCAGAAGTACATTCTCCTTCGCTCGAGTCATATTTTCGGTTCGCGAAGTCAGGAAGTCAGGAGTACCTCGTTCAGGGCGTAGTAATCTGTGCCAAATAATTCTGAAGAATTCGATGAATTCTTAAAGAGCCCGTCGCCTGTCTATGACTCTCCTCTTATAAAACGTTCGCGTAATACCAGCTTCTTATCCGTCGCGGAGACGTTCGTTACGCCCGTGAAGAATCCCTTTGAAAGGCTGCCGGGACAGTGAGATTAAGATCGTTCATCGTGGAAAGAATCTTGAAACGCGGCTCCATTATTCAGAGCTGCTGCGCGATGCCAACCGTCTGTGCTTCTCTTCCTTCTGTTCCCCTTCGCTCGAGCATTTTCGCGTTTTCCCTCTCTCTCCGTACACGTGCACGTATATTCTCGACTATACACCACAGACCAAGTCCATACGCAATTAACGTTCCGGAGTTAATGTCAGGCATCAAGGAAGTATTACTCCGTTTCAACGGTTTAACGACTTTCCTTCGAGAGCTCGCACGAATGTCGTCGAATTCAGCCGGTGCTCGCGTCGAAGTCAAATCGGAGTTTCGCTCGATAATCTCGGTACGCTATTATTCGAGGCGCCAACATTTTCTTTTTTTATCGCCAAATGGCGAGTCGTTAACGCCAATTTCGAAATAGGCGATTAGGAAACACGTCTTAATTTCCTGTTGGCTCAATTTCCTCTGTGAATTTCTTCGTGTGAAATGACGATGTATTCAATTACGAGCATGTTTGTATCTGCGTACCGATATCGACGAACATCACCGATCCGTCTTTCGATTAATTACGGTTTCGCGAGTGGTCTAATTACAATCTCAATCAGGAAAATACCGATATTAATTACCGAACAGTTTATATGTCAGTTATAGCGTTACCCTCTCCTTCTCTCTCTCTCTGTTGTAATTAACACGGTTGGTTTAATTATAACGTGAGGGCCTGTTTGATTATCAACAGTCGGGGCAATTTCGTTCATCAGCTTTTGATTGATCAATCCGAAGGAACTTCTAATAAAATTAATTATGTCGCGATCGTCGCCTGATTATGTGACATCTCGAATTCCTCGCGTACGAGACAGACGAATACATAATATGCGTATACACAGTCTTTACGTCGAAGCTTTGACGCGTAATTCGATGCGAATTCACCTGCGCGTATTGCTGCTGCGACGGAAAACCGACGGAGGCAACGGCTAGCTACAGCGACAAAGTTTCAGGCAAACGCGTTGAAATGTTTTTCCAGGTCTATCACATGCTGCGGGAGAAGACTCAATTCGCTCTTGGCCGAGATAATCGCATAAGAGGAACCTGGGGCCCGTGGAGCGCTTGGAGCGAGTGCTCGCGGACTTGTGGCACCGGTATTCAATCTCAGTCCCGCGAATGTGTACCGTATCAGTGAGTAAAACACTTTTTTATAAGCTTCATAAATTGCGAACCGTTCTCTCGGAATTGCTTTCCAAACGTAGAACGCAATTAACAGTAAAGTAAAACTATTGACGACTGAAGTGTGAAGAAAGTCTACCCGAGAAATTAACTCCATAACGATTTAAAACTTTTTATCAAATATTCCGAGTGCGATGTTATAACACACGTAATTTTTAGTACTTTTAGTATTTTTACGACGTTTGTTTCTTTCGGTATAGAAAGTACACGGGGACGCGGTTTAAAAATCACACGGCAAAAGGGTGGTAACATAATTGTCCGTAGAGCAAGAGATCGTGCACTTCAATTCCAACAGTAATCACGGGTTTCGGCGGTACCGTTAACATTTCACGCGATCGACGATCGTGAACAACTGTTCCACGATTTCGCGAAACGCGAAATCCGAAGAATTCACCTAACGCTAGCCAATTCGTACCATTAGACGCAGATTCATGGTTGCCGGTTCCTTCCGCGAGATCTTTTTAGCCGTTCTGAACCGTTCGCGTGAGCTCGATATTCCCGAAGCTTGACACGTTCGTGGCACCTGGCGTGTACGAGCGAGGAACACCGAGTATCGAGCAAATTGCTGATCGGTAGCAGAGGAAGATTACACGCTGGCGTGCCGACGAGTCGCGCGAACTGCCCCGAAACGTGTTATCGTCGCTGACATTTACACCTTTGTAACGCTACCAGCGCGATTACGTGACTTCGCGAAGGATTTATCGGTGTACCAGCGAGATTCTCGGTCGACGATAAAATAGTTTAAGACCCGGCCGTACCGTTAAGTACGACGTGTCGCGTCGAGGGTAATGAACGAAAGACTTTTTAACTCGACGCCTGTCTTTCGTTTAAAGAAATTTCGTTTTTTCCCCTCGGAATAGAATTTACGCACATTTACGCGAATTTATTGAACCAACTCTCTCTCGGGCTGGTAAAGTTTTCCGCTTACGTATTTGAAGAATTATCTTGGACTACTAAAGTTCAATTTCATTACTTGTTATACCTTGGATAATCTGGCGTTAGCCTTTTAAGGATGTAAATAATGATTTACAAATGTACCAATTCTCTGAGATTTCCTGATCCAAATGAAAGAAAAAACGACAAAATGACAGATCAAGCGAATCGTTAGAGACGGCTTTCTTTTTTTTATTAAAACTCGGAGGAAGTTGCGAATGAAACATTACATTAATTTTTTTATTTTCTTAACGAGCAAAAAGTTTCTTTGTTCCCTATACTCTTCGTGTTTAACTCAGCTTACTAATTTTCTACATCTTCTGACTTTTATCAAAAATTAAATTTAAATTAAATGCAAAAGCGTGTGCCCAGTTCCCTCGAACACGCTGCAGGTGAAGTAAACTTTACGCGAGGATAAAAAGGCGAAACTGAAATAGATCGCGTTAACATGATGCGTGTACATACTTACATATACCTACTAACTAAAAAAAAAAGTACGCGAAAGTACATGGCACAAACGCGAGACTCGTGAAAATGATCTGTGAAAAACAATGATAAATCAATGGCCGATAGGCACGAGTAATGCGATCGATTTGTTTCAGGCGACTGTTAAGGAAGCGGAGCATTATCTCGGAGAACGGCACACGCAGCAACTCGCGTCCCATTTGCATTGGTACATATAAGCGATACCACACGTGCAACACGCAGGTAAATCAACGCGACACGTAATGCGAATCAATGTTTTTACACCTTTGCGCCCTGTCTGGGCGAGTGATAAATTGACAATTGTATTTCAATGACCCTGCGCGCGCGGTGCAGTCTTTCCATTAGCCACGAGTATATTAGTAAATAAAAATTATGATGGAATAGAAAAATATCTACGATCTCGAAAAATATCTACAGATCTCGGTTACCACTTAAAGCAAAAATTTTACACGAAGCATGCAGAATTCGTTGGTAAGGTTCAACACGCGGGAAGGGAGCTGCACGATGAACGCGAGTACATACAGTCAGTCACAGAAGTGACTATGTAACGTGCATACATTAAAAATTTTATAAATGATAGCGTGATTACTAACAGAGCAAATGAACTTTATTCTGTACGTTACTATATATATTAATACATATTACCACGGTTGTGGTAATAATAAAGAGTACACTTTGTACATTTTAATGTATCCTTCTTCCAATAGACAAATATGAGAGATGTCGTTATTTTTCCAAGATTTGTATAATTATAACTAATAAATAAACTAGTTTCTTGCTTTTATTTAAACAACTGGAATTTGCTGACGCACGTGGACTTTCGTGACTGACTGTAAGTGCATCTATCACAGGATCTCGTAGTCAGGCATAGGAGAACAGATGCATATCGAAGATAGCTAGGCGGGGGGGGGGGAGAGGAAGGGTTTCTTTTCGACGGTACGTCACGAGTCGCGAACAAATCATCACAGAGGCCAATTAAGAATGCCCACGACGGCAATTTATATGACTGGCTAGCCAAGTACACCGGTGTTGTTTTGTTAAAATTCCTAAAAATAATCACCACCTGCGGAGTTAAAGACTCGCGCGGTAATGGACGACTTTGGCCTCTGTGCAGGTACTCGCCAACGATAATCAGGCCTTCGTAGGTATAAAGATACCCATTAATATGCCTGTGTGCTCACGTCCGCGAAACCAACACTTCCGCTTCGATTCCAAAGCGTCTTGAATCGAGTACGCACGTGTCGAATGGAAATCCTTCGAAACCCTGGTCGCACATGTTCATGGGAATCGAAGACTTTTCGTGAATCGATAATATTGAAAATTGGAACAGAAATGTAGATTAAAAAATGTCAGAATGTTGAAAGTTCACATCGAGTTGATCGTAAACCAACAACGATTTTATCTTCGCGGCAAATGGCAACTTTTTAACTACCGCCAAGGGGGGGGGGATGGATCTTGTTTCGAGACAGGCGAATTTTTACGTTTTGCTCTCGAGCGAACGCATGCTAGTTAATTTTCTGCGCGTAAACGCGGCGTTGCAATTAAAAACTTTGCATGTTAACCATTTGTTTGTTCTTTTTTTTCTCTCCACGGTGATGCCGCAACTCGGCTAGATTTACCTCGGGAAACGGTGGTTTACAAACACGCGAGACTATTCACGGTTTTACTGGCCGGTAATTAATCTTCCACCCGGAAATTACCAGGGTAACGCTTCTCCTCCACGTACGCATCTTTCCCCTCTGCGTGGTATTCTCGTTTTCTGCGCGTACGTTCCAAATGCACGAAATTTCTTTTCTCCAAGACCATCGAGATCCATTATAAAAGCACGAGATTAAAGCTGGATATTAAAAGAAAGTCGGACGGCTTTTTGGTCTTTAGAAAATTTTTCTGAATTTTTCGTGCTTCCTCGCACGATCGAATCAAAATTGCTTCTGTAAAATTGCATTTTTGCATTTTAATCGATCCGTGGAGATCTGAGAAGCGACAGCGCAACAATTTCCCCAGCGATCGATCTTTAATTACCCGGAGTTTAATTAAGCCGTTGCTTGCAACAGAAATGTCCAAACTTCCCGGAGGATTTGCGGGCCGAACAATGTGCCAAGTACAACGGAAGAAACTACAAGGGCGAGAGCTACGATTGGGTACCATTCTTGGACGGTAAGTTGAAGCACGCTCGAAGCTCCGTCTTGCCATTTTGTCGATAATTTAGCGTTAAAGCGCGACGTACTAATTACCGTGGCACGAACGCGTCTATTTCGATTCGACGTTTGGCGTTTCTTAAACAAACAAACCTTGCTTCCTTGATCTTTTACCGGTGTAAGATACGAAAATAACACGAACGATATATTTAAAATATAACTTTCTAGAAATCTCTCCGCTCAGTTATTTGTTTCTTTTTTTTTAAAACTTTGAACTACCGAATCATTCTTACGTATTTCATACGAATTAAATACTCGTTCTTCGAAAAGACGTTCTTCTCTTTTTTCCTCTTTGGTTTTACAATTGCGATTTACTGTTGGCCAGCGCCGAATTCTTGCGCGCTCAATTGCCGCGCCGTTGGCGAGCGTTTTTATGCAACGCTTGAACCGGCAGTAATGGACGGCACACCCTGCGACGCTCCGAATCTTCGTGGACATAATGCCGGAATTTCTATGGAACGTACAGACCGATGGCTCTGTGTCGCCGGACAATGCAAGGTACGATGAGTCGAACCCAGAAGTATTCCTCCGTGTCATGACGGGAAATTAATCGTGGTTCCCTCTTCTCGATGCGATCGGTCAAATTGGCGCGCCATGTTTTTTTTCGCTTTGCATTCTTTTTTTTTTTCTTTCTTTTTTAATTACGGGCTTGATCGCGACACAACTAGTTAACCGTGTCCCTTTTGTTCGTTTCGCTGGTGTTCCTCTCTCTTTCTCTCTATCTCTCTCTCGTTTACCATTGTCTTGCATTTGTATTCGATCTCGTTGTTCGACGGGCATATCGTTTCACGCTGATTTTCGAACTGTTTCAGCCCATTAGTTCCGTCTATTATCATACCGTATGGCATACCTACACAAAGTCCATTTTGAAATGCTTGTATTTTTTTTTCACTCTTCTGCTTCCTTTCTTTCTTTTTTTTCTTTTTTATTTTCGCAGCCGGTGGGTTGCGACGGTGTGGTAGGTTCCGGCGTCACGATGGACGCTTGTGGTGTCTGCGGTGGTCAGGGTAAAGGTTGTAGACTGTACGAGGGCATTTTTATGGAACCAATCCTGCCGCGGGGTCATCAACCCGTAACCACTGTACCGAAAGGGGCCATGTCTCTCAACATCTCGGAACTACGTTTCAGTAGCAATTTCCTAGGTATTTCGTGACAAAAAAAGAAAAAAAGGATAAAAAGTAATAAAAAAAAATAAAAACACATCCGCTTGAAAACCGCGTTCATTCAGGGCTACGAAAGCGGAAGCCTGTTTTTCTCGATGCTTTTCTAACGCAATAATCCGATGTGCTAGCGTTGAGAGACAGCAACGGTAGTTACATCCTGAACGGACCCTTGGCTTACAGTCCAAGCGGCACTTATAAAGCGGCTGGCACGACATTAACATACCAGAGGGGTGACAGAAACCGCATGGAGTGTATCTTGGCGACCGGGCCACTGAACGATTCTTTGCATTTAGAGGTACGCTCATAAAGATGTCTCTGATATCTCGCGCTCGTTCCAATTTATTGGATCGATTTCTTTCTTTCTTTCATTTTTCTTTTTTTCCTTTTTTTTTTCTTTTTTTTTTTTTTTTTTTTTTAACACCATCGAGGAACGTTTCTCGACTTGATGTCGTACTTTAAGCGCGATGCCACGACACTATTGTACTTTTAAATCATTCTCCCAGATTCTGGCGCAGGAAATGAACCCTGGCGTGCTTTACAAGTATATGATGCCGTTCGGTGAGAAGCCAGCGATAGCCCCGCCGCTTTTTGCGACAGGTAATACATCGAGAAAGGCTTAAAAGGCCTTTTTTTAACCATTACTTTACGTGTAAAATATCGAGTGACTTTTGCTGTTTCCTTCAGGATCCATCGATCGTGGCAACGAGATCCCCGAGTCGGATGGTCGCGTCGGTCTGACGATTCCAGCAACCAGAATGTAAATGTTCCGAAATATTTCTACGATTATCTTACGAAAATCGATCGTATCGAATCAGTCCAACGAAACAATTACAACGCGTCAAGAGAGAAAGGACCTTTTCGTTTTTTCAGATCCAATCAGGAAGCAGACTTGTCACCGACCATTCGCAATCAAGATCGAGCACGGGCTCGTGAGAGGGGACGGAAGGAAGAGATGAAGCATTCACCGACCACCGTGATGGCCGGTGACCAGCCAAAGTGGAAGAACAAGAAAAAGAAACGTCTGCGGTTCTCTTGGAAAGTTGGACTGACCCCTTGTTCGAAAGAGTGCGGAGGAGGTGCGTGATTTTTTCGATTTCTTTGTCATTTATCACCATTGCACAACATTGTAAATAATAAAAAAGAACTAGAGTTCTTTCACGTAGTTCGAACTTTTAACGCTTCCCACGCGGTTCTGATCTGTACCAACTGTATTCGACCGGTGAGGTCACGAGCTCGATTTTTCGGACGAGCGGTAATTAAACGAGCAATCAGTGGACAAAAAAAGCGCGTAGATAATTTTAAAGCTAGCTTTTAGGAACCGGCGAGCAAGCAGCTCGACTAATCGAGACGCGCGTGGGAAGTTTTCCGTGGCTCGTTCGTTTCGGTATTATCGCCCGAAGTTTGGCCGCAGCGAGATTACAACGCCCGATTCGCTCGTCGCCATCGCGGAAGTACCGTCCAATTCACGAAATTTATTAGCAGGAAGCCCCACATCCGTGACCAACGTTCAACGTTATATTATTTTCCAGCGGCCGCCTCTCCGGTTTCTCTTTGACGTCGGCACGTTTACACGCGAGCGTGTCCGATGCCGCGTCGCCGAACGCCAGCACCACCGAGATTTTTTTCATTTAGACTGACGGCCCATACGGGCGAGATCGAGATAACGTCGAGACAGCTGTCACACGGACCACGTCCTTAATTTCCATTCTCGACAACGATGATAACTGACCTCGAATACCGCGCGACCCTTCAACCCTTTCGAGCCACAGAACGTTGTCGTTTCACAGCGGAGATCACGCGACCGAGAAAGCATTGCTTTCAAATCGAATCAACGCTGAAACTATCAAAGTAGTCGAAATGATCAATTCGTATATTTCAAGTAACTTTGGATGATTCTTCGTCCAAATATACAAATCGAATCGTCCCTTGCACTTTCGTTTCAGAAGTCTTACACTTTTTTTTAAAAGCGGTTCCAGTATTGAAACGAAATTGGTAACGAAATTGGTGCTGAAAACGGGAATTGTCGCTTCGGTTTTTAGGCGTTCAGACGGCGATCTTCAAGTGCGTCCGCGAGAACAAGCAGGTGATCGTGAACGACAAGCGTTGTCGCAACGTGGGAAAACCGCAACAGCCAGCCCCGTTGCGTTGCAACGACAACCCTTGTCCACCTAGGTAATTCCACCTTCCTACAATGATTCGCTCCCGAAATTAACTCGCACGTGGAAGTTTGAAAACGGATGGAAACACGGATGATTTCAGGTGGAGGGCCGAGCCGTGGGGCGAATGCTCGGTCACCTGCGGCACTGGGAAAAGGAGCCGAAAATTGGAGTGCGTACAGGAACTGAACGCTAACCTGACAATGCGACTAGCAGCCGGTGCGTGCGTACAGCCACCTGACCTTAGAACCGTGGAAACATGTACGAAACCGGCTTGCACGAACAGTCCGGAGTTGAGGCACATGCACTCTCAACACGATACACCCAGATGGGACGTCGGCGCTTGGGGACCAGTACGTCGTTTTTTATTTTTTCCCTTTAACACAGACAGAGGCACTGCTCACCCAGAGTGAAGTCTCCTTTTGCCGCTTCCTTCCACTTAGAAAAGTAGTCGGAATGCAACGGTTAAGTGAAACGCATTTTGTACTTGTAACGGGCGACACAGTTTCAGCGAGCTTTTATGATTTCAGTGCTCGACAACGTGCGGGATGGGAACTCGTAACCGGACGGTGACCTGCATCACGCCGGGTGACGCTTGTCCCGCGTTCAACAAACCCGAGTCTCAGAAACTCTGCGAATCTGCGCCTTGTATACACACCGGTATGGAGCATCGAGCACCTTGGCTCTACTCGGAATGGTCGTCCAAGGTAAAATCAATAACCCAAGAGAAAGAATCGTAAAGCGCGGTACATACGTTGAAAGCGTTTTTCTTTATCTTTGATTCAGTGCTCGGCAGAGTGTGGTAGCGGAGTGGAGACGAGGCGAGTAGCCTGCGCCGATGGCAGCGAGCTGTTTTGCAATCCCAAAGAGAGGCCGGAAACGGAGAGGCAGTGTTTCGGAAGAGGACCGAACTGCGATAGCGCGAAATGGTTTACCGGTCCATGGACATTCGTTAGTAACAGATAACCAAACACAGAAAATATATATATATATATATATATATATATTTCGCTGTCGATTGGATCTTTTCCGACGACGAGGGAACGCCACCGATCGGCCGCTATCGTTCCGATTGAACATGCACCGACAAATATGGTTTCAGTGTTCGGTGTCTTGCGGAATGGGTGTTCAGTATCGAGAAGTCCTTTGCGTCGCAAGGACGAACAACGATTTCGTCGTGTTGCCGGCGAGCAATTGCAGCGGCTCGAGGCCAGTAAACGAACAAGTATGCAGAGCGAGCGCGTGCACACCGACATGGTTCACCTCGAGCTGGTCGAAGGTAAATCGCGGCGCGCGTAGATTTACGATCCGCCTGATCACCAGTGGCTTACTCGACTCCGCCCGATACAAATGCCGATATAAATATCGATGTAAATACCGACGCCCGATCTTTTTCAGTGTTCGGTGACGTGCGGCACCGGCGTGCAAACCAGGCTGGTTCGGTGTATCCTCGAGGGTGTCGGCAACTCGAATTGCGAAGACGCTGCGAGACCTAGCGACCAACAGCAGTGCGATCTGGACCCGTGTAAAAAGGAACCTTCGTCGTCGAGCAAATCACCGAAAAGTGAGTCGAATTCCTTGTGATCTCATTCTGACAATGTTGCAACGTGCGACATTAACGAATTGATCGGTTCTTAATCGATTTCAGAAGCTTACGAGGCGTCAGAGTGCGTCGACAAGTATCCAAATTGCGCACTGGTCGTGAAGAGCGGTTTATGTCGGATCAAGTACTACAAATATTCATGCTGCCGATGCCGCGAATAGTCAGTCCGATAGTACGACAACGAGCCATTATTTCAGGCAGGTTCAAACGTTCACGGTCGCGGCCGTTTTGTGTTCGATCAAACTCGTTGTCTTCCTTCCTTGATTAAGCGTAAACGGGGAGGATGAACGGGGGAGCTTAGCGAGCAATAAGACTGTGACAAGGAAAACGACCGTATTACGTGTAATTTTATTTAACTGGATAATCCCGCGTAGCTTTATACCTTCTGTTGTTATCTTACTCTAGCGCGGTACGCTGCGGAAGAACGACTATGTACTTCATTCCCCCCTCTCCGAGAACCGGAAACTGGGATAGTAGATAAAAATTCGCTAGTAAAATTCGCAGAGGAATCAACTAGTCGTTCGAAGAACAGACGAGAACCGAGCGGACCGAGTTTGTAAAACGGAAAGCCGGAGAGCATGACGCGTCTGTGCACCAGAAAACTCGTATCGTACGGCATGTATGCACGTGTGTTTTACGTGTGTAGATATCTGTCAGTGTGACCGAATGAACAGCCAGCTGCAGGGGCGTAGTTTTGTCAATGCATCGATCTTGACCCTGTGATCCAATTCCGTCGCGTTCCAAGACCGATGACACCGATAGCTCGACTTCGAAATCTTGTGCACACACACACACACACGTCGTACACGTCGGCAATGAGAGCGAAGCAAAAGCACGTGAGTATCGATAAAGGCTACGTAGGCTGGGAGGTTGTTATCGAATTTTTTTCGAAATGCTGCGAGATACCGTGTAGATTAAGTAGGGACCGATAAATACCCGTTCGATCGTCGGCAAGGAACACGGGAGGGGGGATTATCATTGTTACGTCCCTGGATGAGTTGCGATCCGATTTGCATGCGCGTTCGACGCGAAACCTGTACGCCCATGTATCCACTTAGGTAAACCTGCGAGCTTGTGCCCGGACACGCGAAACGAAACGAGCTCCGGAGTGTATATGTACAACCGACATACGAGCTGTCTGCCGTGTCTCTCCGCGAAAAGAAGATAGGGCTGCGTGTGCTCTCGATGTACTTCGATAGGTAGACTGTATTAGTTGCAAAACGTTATTTATGTGCCCGCATAGGCCAGTCCGGTCCACGATGGATGCGAGCCATGGGTAATTTCTGTCATCGAGCATTTAATTAACATATCGCGTCGAGCTGATCGTCGGTGATTTACGATTCCGACTTATTGACAAATTCATCTACGATGCAAGAACAGCTCGGCGATCCCGTATCGGAAGCACGTCGACGTCCTTTGCCTGCTCGTTACGTTTCTGTCTCGAGGAACAAGTTCTATCTCTAGGAAAGTATTTCTATATGTGGAATCGAGTTAACCACGAAAAAAAAAAAAAAAAAAAGGAAAAGGTATCAAGACGTTCGTGTATTCGTCGTGTTTCTATGTGGTCGATGTCAACTGATTTGCCTGTTCTTAATATGCGAACATAGTTGTAGGATAATAACTATAGCAATGGTATCGAAAATATACGCTTGTCTCTGTGTAGAAAGTATAAGAAGTCACTGGTATACTGTATACGTAGAATCGAATTTAATTTGTCGGTGTCCTTAACTCCGTAGAAGTCGCGAGAGGTTCTCCGCGCGTTGCTAATCGACAAACGAACCGGAGACCTTTACAAAATATACAAAACGTCGAGTTAAGTTTAAGTAGGCAACGTTTCGAAACGATTAACGGAAACCTCGTGAAAAAATTGCGTGGGCAATCAATTCTCAGTGTCAATTAAATCGCATTCCGGTTTGCCTTCTCGACATCAAGGAAGTCTTCTGCGTACCATTAATTCCGAATTCCGCTTTGTGTCCCTCGAGAAGCTGTTCTAATTTCTGTTGCAATTCGTTTCAATAAACTTTCCGTTTCTCCTTGTATTGTTTCTTTACTTTTACACCGGCGCAGGCTAATCCACAGGTAAGTGTCGATTTCCCGAATTATTTTAGACGAGGCATCTAATCTCTTTTTATTTTTTTCTTTCGTTCGACTCCTTTCCTATTTTCTCCTTTTTTTTTCTTTTTTTTTTCAGTTGCTTGCATTCGTTGTATACGCACGTTGTAGCTACCGATCCGAACTACGTGTACCGCATGCATGTATGAAACAGTTCGTTCAGTTCTAACGTTATTACCGATTCAACCAAACGCATCTAATTACACGGTGAAACACCTGCAATGACTTTCATGACCAGATTGGAGAAAAGTTGCTCAACCGAACGTCAGCTGTCACGTAGATCTGTATACTTATAATTGTACCGTGTCCCGTTTATTACCCCGAGTATTAATATTTATGGCTGTGACGCGCATTCATTTATGAATAGTAAATGTACGTGTCTCGGCGAAGGGCATCTCCCTACGATGTTATTTAAATGGCCGGCAAGTGCCGACTTGTGTTGCAAGGATAGGAGAAAGGAGTAGTCGAGCGACATTGAAGAAAAAAAGAGAGAGAGAGAGAGAGAGAAAAAACAATTTTTCAAGTACCTTACACGATGAGGGCATGCGTTTCGTAGAGATACAACCGATGTATGCACTCTTCATCATGTAATATATTCACACGAGAGCGTTACATTTTGTCTTCGCACTTAGAAACCATCACTTGCACAAATTGAAACTCGATTCTAGCGATCAGAAGGATCGACAGGATAGATAGGATAGCGTAGTTGAACTTCATTTTCGAAAGATTGTTTTTATACTTTCTTCTAGTACATTTTTCAAATATATACATACATATATTTTCATACACGATTCCTGTAACTAAAAAAATCATAGTTCGATCTATGAAAGTAACCGTAGAGAATCTCTGCTGTGATTCGTTTCCGATCTCTTAAAATTTGGGTCCATTTTCGGTGATTTTCCTTTTCTTTTTTATGTGTGTGAGTAAAAGTACGTTCATTGTATTATCACATTCGCTCGAGACGTGAGAGCGCTCGTCAGCGAATGTGATCTCGTCAAAGACTGTGATATAATCGTAGTCTCTTGCAGGAGTGAAGTACAACGAATAATAATTAACAATGGATTATCGATGTAAGGAACTGACAGTTCCTGATCGTAAATGTGTATTCTATGATATTCAAAAGGGCACTATCTATAACACGAGAAGTTTTTACAAATTTAACCCTCTGACTCGATCCTGAAAACGATGTCGATCACCTCAAGTACATTCGTCGGAATGGTAATTTTGTAAAAACTTCTTCCCGGAGGTTGTCATTGTATCTGTTGTAGAGATGTGTAAAGGAAAAATGGAGAGTATAGACTGATCGGGGAAATTCAATGTTATACAATGTACATCATACATGGATATTACGTGTTTTAAACGTGGATGTAATTTCGGATATTATTCCCAATAATCGGATACATGTAGGTATATTATACACCTGATATTGCTCAAAAATGAACATGAAAATCCGAAATGATAAAATATTCGAATCGAGCTTATACGTTACGGAATTATTGAATTACATTCAAGATCGAATTGAAAAATGTTTAGAAAATAAGGTATATCGCGTAATTGTTACCAAATTTCAATTTTTCGGAAATATATTATTCGTGTGTTGATAGATAAGATTTCGTGTATTTGCTCAATAAAAGAACAATAAAACTATTGGAAATCCGATTTTCTGAAATAATACCGTAAACAAGCTGTCACGATAAGAATTAAGTTAATAATTTTTATCAATTTAGATAAAACTTTATTATAAATTTATACTAATACACAACATATAAATATATATCAGTATATAAAAAAAAACAAAAAAAAATGTACATAAATATTAAAATACGTATACTACAAAAAATACTAATATCAGCTGTTAATTTTTGATGTATATATATATATAGATACTTTTATACAGTTTGCTTGCAAAAAATGACAAATATATATATATATATATATTTGTCATTTTTTGCAAGCAAACTGTATAAAAGTATCTAAAATATTAGCAATACACAAATGGCGGTGATTAATTGATTCCATTGCTCATAGATACACCTTTTCCAGTCCATTGTTCTTTCAATTCTACTTTCAATCCCAAGTCCCTCAAAGCCGCCTTCACGTCACTTTCAATCTTAGAATCATGTTGTTTAAGGGCTTTTGCCAAGACATCCTCTACACCATGAGTGATAAATTCTGAACATTCTGCCTTATTTCTTACAGACATATTTCGTATAGCCCAAGCAGCTTGTTTCAAGACATTTACGCTTTTAGGATAAGCTTTCATCGCATCTATGATTACAAGCGGCGCTCCACAATCGTAAAACACACCAGCGTTTGAGGAACACCTCAGTGTTAATGCGGAAATACATGCAAGTCCTGCGGTCACTACACACTCAGATTCCTATGATACGACCAACGTTTCAATCATATCTTTTCTTATCAATACAAGATCCAAACTAATTATTGGACAACATGTATCACAAAAAACAACATCACAAAAATGCAAACTTACTCTCATTCTACTTATAGCAGAGACAATTAAAGGGCCACAACCTGACATTATAATGTGAGACTTTACATCATCATTTCCAGCTAGGGCTTTCAATAATTTCAAGGCTTGCCAATTTAATTTCTCTGAATCTGGATAATCGATCATAACGTCTATAACAAACTTTAGCCCTCCTGCATCTTCTACTTCCTGACAAAATTCATTCCGTACGATCAATGCTGCTAAAGTTATCATTAAATCACCCACGACCCCTTTGTCTTTTTTATATTCTACATGCAACAAAATCAATCTTTTAAAATTTTTTGGATACATAATCATTTGGAACATACAAACTATTGAATGCTATTTACTTGGCATTAACCCAGTAAGGACATTGAGAGCTCCTTTTGCAATAACAATTGCATGCTCATGAGCTTTTCCATATTCCTGTCTGATATCATCGTCTAATACCAGGGCTCTAATCACGGCACAAGCATCTCTTAATTCAGGCCCAGACATATCATCTCGAATTAATATTTTCTTGAGCTTGCTAAAAATATCTGCGTTAAAAATGCCTTGTCTATTAAACTCATGTTTTATACAACATTCTCTTATCCATCGTAGAAGCAATTGTAATGTGGAAATATCTGGATATGTATCTAAAATCCTAACAAAGAAAATAATGTACAAATGATGATAAATAATGAAGTGTTGCTCGCTTGATCATAACTAATAATAGCTTCTTACTGGATTTGCAAAGCTATTCCCTCATCATTCAGCAAGTCTGGATTACCATTCATTAATGAAGTAATAGTTTTCAATGCTGCTTTTATGACAGTAGCATTGTTAGAACATGCTTTCATTAAATTTATTAAAATATTATATGTGCCCTTCTTTCCTGCATATACTCTGCGTGCAATATCTTTGTCTAACTGACTCCTCAATTTGTCTAATACATGGTGAATATTTTCATAATTCCGATTCTCAATTGCAATATTAATTTGATTTAAATAAGATACAATTAATTCATTATCATCATTGAGAATTAAATCTTTAATGATGTTGCTCAAGTCTATCCCCTATAAAAATAGAGGTGATAAAAACAACCATGTACTTATGTAATGTGCTCTAGATTATTTGAATTCTACTGTTCTTGTGTATTATATTTTTAAGTATACTATCAATTCAACATAACACAGTTTGATGTTGCGTAGTTGTTAATATGAAAATACAGTAATTAAGTGATAAAAAAATAATGAAAGTTTAATGTTTTACCATTATAATTAATACTTATGAAAACACATGTATAATTTAATGGAAAAGATATTTCTGACATAACAGTATAAAAGTGTTATTTTTGTTTAAATTAAAATTTCAATAATTTTCACGTACTGAATGACACTAAGATTTTCACTATTCTTTTGAATAATACACTGTACAATTCGAAGTAGACTTATAGCAAATGAACTAATATTTTTTGCCAATCTCTAAGTCAGAAAAGCAGAAATAAACAAATTTGAATACCTGAGCCTCAAATTGTTTTACCGCGTCTTCTATAGCTTCCTCAGGAGTCATTGAAAATTGTTCCATATTTTCGTTAACAACCTCATTGTAAGTTTCTTGACTAATAACGCGAACCATAATGCTATACCTTTATTCACCGTGTCTCGAATTTCTATATTAGGAAATGAATGCTTCTTGCGAGAGCAAGACGCGTCTCATCCACGTGAGAACAAAAAGACAAATGTCAAGCTGATCGTGTTCTATAACGCATCTATCACGAACAGATTGCAAAATAGTGGGGATAAATCCTAGGGACTATAATACCTCATTTTTACTTCATTTTACTTTGTTTAATTTATCTTCCTTATAAAACTATTCACTTTATAATTTGTTTCAATATTACCTTAATGAAAGAAACGTGAAAGCGGCTGACAATGGGTTTATTCAATGAGATCATATAACATTAATATCAATTGATTTACTATATTTTTGATTGTTGTTATTAGTATTATATAAAAAATGATTTTCAAAAATAAATGATAAATTCGCAAAAGTATTACATGACATAAAAAATATATATAAAATACGAGAGCGAGTGAGCATTGTATCCGCCTTGGAACGTCACGAATATAATTTAATATTTTTGGCACAAATTTTAAATGCTATAAAATTATATACGTTTTTATATGTATGTATATATTTATTTTGTAGCATTTATTTAAGAATTATCCAGAAATACGTAATAATAATAATCCCTCATTTATTTGTTATAAATTATCTGAGATTTTAATTAGAAATTTTGAAATTAATTTATTTACTGTAAAGTTGTATTCGAAGCTTTAAGCTATCCGAAAATTCGTACAATGAAAATAAAAAGATTTCGGAAATAAATTTTATAAAGTAGGTTTCTCATCCTGACAAAATATAAGCAATGATCGACTGCAGCGCCCTCAGCTGCTTAGTCTGGCCTAACCGTGTTCGTACGTGTTGCGATCAGGGGAAACAATTTTGTGTCACTTACTATTCGATCCTTCCAAGTTTTTCTGTTGATTTGTCGACAGCCGGAACTGAGATCCTCGAGAATTCGATGTGCCGAAGTATGAAGGTATTGTTTCGAATGTTTATTGCCATCACGATATTTGTATTGTCAGGTTTCGTTTTCATATCCCCACCGTCACTCCATCGAGTTTCTTGTCCGTAGGAAGCCTAATCTTTTCCGAATCACTTTCGGGCGTTGTATTTTTCAGCGTGGGGGAAACACAATCTGAAAAGCGGGTGTTTTATGAGAGTTCAAAAAACATTATTTCTACGATTATTCATTTGTCACGCGTATGAACTGTGTTATGTTGATCATTAAAGGCATGTACTGCACAATTTCACACCAAGTCGCCATGTGATCAAAACGAATTGTTATGATATTTATATAAATATATTTTCTGGTTCAATGAAGCTACAAGTTTCATAAAATTACAACAGCTTTATGTTTCATTCTATAACTTGGCCACTTTTAAATGCTTTGTATGCCATTCGCGTCATTATTTGGACAGACAATGTATTTTTCTATTCTTTTTTTTTTATCATGAAATAATTTATTCTTTGTAAAAATTATCATTTAGTATATATTATTTAATCCTACTGTTCTTAAATATTAAGAAGTACGTTGGTTAAAGACAGTTGGATATTTAATAAAGTATAGTTGTAATATTGAATTTATGCTTTGCAGAATTGCACAAGTATTTCATAAGTATCATTTATGTTACAGGAATTCTACTAAGCTTGAAAAGGTGATTGTGGATATGAAACGGCATGAAATAAGTATTTGTTCTAAAAAAGATGTATATTTGAGCTGTGGGTCTCAGAAACACAAAAGAGAATGATAAAATTATGATACATCACATTATCATGCATGACTAGTTATTGTGTTCATATCAAGTTACTTTAATAGATTTTGTGTGTCCAGAGAAACTGACACTCAAAATATCATAGATTCATCATTATATACATTATTATATATATACATACATATACATATACATATACATATATATATATATATATATTTATCATACAAAATTTTTTAAATACAATTCTATATATACATACGAATAGCCTTAAATGAGAGTTACTGTAAGTTTTCTGGTGCCGTTTTATATATAATCAATAAGAAAATCAATTTTATGAAATAATAAAAATCACTTTTTAAATGATGCTCAAACTGTTACAAATACTTTTAAGTAGTGTACATCAAACATTGAACAAGAATCTGTTTTGATACCAATTGTGGTACAACTACAGCGAAGCAAAAATGTCTCAAGTCTAAGAAGAGGATGCACAACAGTCAGAAGAGATTATGTTCTGTGATTATAGTGTTGTGCAAAATTATTCACATTTACATACTATGTATGACTGACAAATGAGTTAATTCTAATATATTTTTCCATGGAGAAAGTAATATGTTAATGTGATCATTTCTCAATAAATTTCGGATAACGCTTCATTTTTGTGGAAAGAGAAACGGTGCTCGTGATTGCGAGCACTCGGAAGAACTAAGAGGAAGACTTTGTACCGGTACGAGAATTTCCTCAGATTTTCAAATTTGAAACAGAAAAGGTCAAATGATTAAACATTTATGTTATTTCTAGGCGCTGAAGGTACACGCGAGGAAGTCCTAATGCTGAAAGGAAACTTATCACCGTACTTAGACACTCATAACGAAGAAGAGTCGTCTTATGTAACCCTCAGCAATAGGCCAATCGGTATTTGACAATTTATAGTTACAATAAGTGCAACAGGTTTAACATATTTACTGATCCGCCATTTTTTGTTACAGTATATGTAGCCGAGTCTTCTAATACGAATCCCAAGATTAATCACATCCTCATAGATATATATTTTTTAACCCCTATCCTCTGTAAGCACTGTAAGTATCGCATTACGTTATTAGCTACATTCTTTTTTCTACAATTACATTTATCTTTTCACGTTTCTCATTACAGGTGAAGATTATGTTTGGGGCACTGGAAGAGTAGGAGTAAAGTGCAAAGGTGAGTTGTTGGAAATACTTCGACGATAAATATTGCTACAGTATTACATAAATACTGAAAACAATTTACCTTGCAATCGTCCGTATCGTACGTAGATCCGAAAGAAATTGGTTGGAAATTCGATTCCATAAAACAAACACGTTTAAATCCGTGAAAAAACCCGAAACGAGTTAACGGACGCAAACATTCAATTTTAACCGACGGTTACTACGAGAATCGCAGGGAAAGCAATAATCGAGATATCGATGGTTTTTTTTTTGAATTCGCGAATTGTAAACTGTACCGACAGCGCGAAGAAATTCGCGACGTAACCGCCCTCTACGAAGGTAAATCGTGGAACTCGATAACGCGGTTCATCGTCGTTGTTTCGATCACCGTCGAGGGCGACACCGTAGCATAGTAACACATGTCGCGGTGATTTCAAGTGATGTGCTATCGTGTCCCCCTTCACCTTACCTCGCATTCGTTTCCAGCTCAGCCGGCAGTTTCTTTTCTGAAACTCCACAACCCTCTCCTGTCCCTCTTATTCCCCACCACCGATGTGTTACCATCGTACGACCCAGGTACGTATCTACTGTCTAATGAGCTTCGTTCCTGTAGCGTTTAAACGTTTATAACTTCTTGAATATTCGCTAAACCGCGGCTGCTATGCTCTTACGCGTTCGATCGATACTACATAATATCTATTAATAATCCTGTTACCTTTGTTATTTAATCCACCAATTGCAAAGAGAAGAACAGATAGTGCAATGTTATCCCCCACTACGAACTGCCCTTCTATTATACTCTCTTATTATAAATACGATTGCAACGATTTAAAATAACTTTTACCGTTTCGATTCTTGACATCGGAAATTCTTCTGTTTCTCGTATTCTTCCCGGTGCAGATGCCTATATATTGACTTCGATGGGGGCGAAACGTCGAGCGAATCTCCGCGATGCACCGAGTCTTAAATTATTCTATGATAATTCGCGTATCTTTGGCGAGCATGTATGCCGAATATAGACGCGGCTCGCCACGAATACGTGGAAGATACAAAATTAGCGAGCAAAGAGAGGTAGAGGAGCACAGAGGTTTTATTCGTATCGTTCCTCCTCGCGAGCATATATTGGCGTTTAAGCCAGCCAGCAGCCAGATATCATAGGCTGGCAACTGTGCAAACGAAATTACTTACGTTTCATTGGATTTCACGCTCGCAAAAGGAAACTACCGCGGCGATCGCGTAGCGGACGGGAGGCAAGCGCTTTTCCAATCGGTCGCATTAGCACGAAATCGTACGAAAGAAAGCAGAAATCCGAGATATACGAGTTGATGTAACGCGTTTACGCGTGTAAAACGGCCGTTTTGCATGCTTGTAGTCGCTTGTTTTACTGCTCGTCGTAATCGCGCGAGTATCAACCAGGCACCTCCCGTGCATTCGATTACCGAGAACACCTAACCGCGATGTCCAAGTAGTCCTACGTGATCTTTACTCCCTGAAGGTTGAATAAGAAGAAAAGGAAGAAAAAAGGAAAAAGTTGCAAGATAAAATGCGTTTCCCTCCTTGTTGTCGCCAACATACATTTCTAGACTCGTTCAAGATCTACGTTCTTCTCGATACGTTCTTGCAATCCTGATTTTTTTTGCACGATTAGCTTTTTTTTTATGAGAACGACTAACTACGGCGGTTAATCGCTCATTTTTATAGCGTTCTTCACTCGCGTCTGATTTGGTTATTTTTAAGAGACACGCTAATTTTTTATTCTGTTCTCTGCTCATTTTCTGGACCGAGATGTTCGTCATACAATTATTTAGAATTATTGTTCATCGTGTTAATTTTATTTTTACTTATTTTTATAATATCAGAGTATATGATTCTTGAGTATGGCGTAAATAGGATTCTGCACAACTGTGGTATCGCAGGATTAACGTTGATAGATTACATTCATTATGGTAGTCGTATACGCGGTTCGTAAATAGATGCGTTTACCAGAGAAAGGAATGAAAACAGAGCATGTCTGGATAATAGATGGGGGACGGTCATCTTAAAGTATAATTTTTTTTTTTTTTTAATTCAATGGAGAAAAAGGAAACAGGAGTGAAAGTCTGTGCAATCGCGTGGTTATGATAGAAACTGAGCGCGGGAAAAAAAAAAAGAGCGTAGATCGGAGAGAAGCTGGATGAAAGAGTCGCATCAAAGTATACTCTCGTACGATCTGAAATAAGAGGACTGCAGACTGTGGACTGTAGACTATTCAGTTCGCGAAGATATTTCCTTTTTTTTCATATGAATTGGTGACTTTTCGTCCCGTCGTTGAAAAGAAGCGTGTTCGTTTCAGAATCGTCGAACAAAAAGTCGGAGAACCTGGCTAAAAAATTCCTCTCGATTTCTTTCTTCCCTCTGTCCGGAAAGAGCTTCTCGTTGACTTCAATTGCAAATAATGTAGCAATCACTGATTGCAATTTGGCAATGGCAGTACGAGAGCCTCTCGATTCGTAGGGAATTCTATCTTAAAAAATTCATCAATGAAATTAGAATTAGAATTTTTCCGCGCACGCTGTCTTTCTCGAGACGATTCATTTGCAAAGGTGATTGCAGGCTTCTCAGGAAACGATCGAGATATAATAATAACGTAATAAAACAATATTACGAGATTATTTTATTCGTCGACAAGCGTTGTTCATGTACGTGCCATTTAACATCCGTTTGTGGCTTTCTTTGCGCATCGATCTGCTCATAAAATTAAACTCGTGCGTCATTCGTGATGGACGGCTTTTAAAATTCATCAACATTTAGGCCCTGCTTTTCTTTTCGAGTGGTGCCAGTGGTGGAAATTTTATGCGCGTAAAATCGTTTTTCGTCGGCGTTACACCTCGACAGGCTAGAATAAATGATAAAAATGGAGAAGCACCGGCTAGCAGAGAGTGAAATCTTATCGAAGGTACACGCGTTAAGGTTAAAGAAGAGTGATGCCTAACTGTGATTCAGCGGTGCGTTTCACTTCTCTCGGTCGACAAAGCGGGAGAAAACGATGAGGCACCGAGTTGTTTCGAAGGACAATCGAACGGGGTCAAAAGTCCTCCTGTTGCTACGTGAAACGAACGAAGCCATGGAAACGAGCTCGTCGCGCAAGCGCTTCGCCCTTCCGTCGCTTTCCCCCCTTTTTTCCTCGATTTCCGGCTTCTCCGGTTTCTGTCTCTCTTCTTCCCTCCCCTCCCCCCCTTTTCTCCCCTCTCGCCATGCAGATATGCGATTTTTTTCATTTTTTGAATCACATCGACCGACGAATCGACGTGTATCGACATTCTCGTTTTCCAAAATTGAACGGAAAAAGAATTGTTTCTTGTTTCTGATTTCCGGCGATGTCGCGGAAACCTCGCTCTCTCTCTCTCTCTCTCTCTCTCGATTCACATTCTCGAAGGTAGGTGCGTTCAAACGTTATTCGACCAGGTACTTCGACCTTCCCTCCTCTGATTTGTATTCGATTCGTCTCTGGAGAACGCCCTGCACATTCTTATCGTCGAGAGAACATTTAACTTCCGTGTATGCTGTTGATGAGCGGGATCATATCGTTTCTCTATGCGACAATCTTTTCGATAATTTCGATTTTTAATCGTCCACGATTACGGCCCTCGTCAGCGACGTCTAAAAGGGTCAGGGGAAAGTGTCTTTTCTACGTTCGTCACCCGATGCCGGGCCCGATGATCGTTTCGTGGCCTCTGGCCTTAATTGAATGATTTCGATCCGAACGACCTCGAACCCTCCCTCGCCCGTTCCATTTACACGACCGATCCGAATGCACTTTGACTGTGAAACGGAAGCCTCTCGCAGCCGCTACACAGTTATACTGCGAGTATCATCCGGTTAAGCTTAAACAATCAACTTGCACGTATTTACAGAGGGGAACGAAGGGATAGATATCATCGATTTCCATCGATGCTCGTAAAGCATACGGACGAAGCAAATATTCGATGTGTCAAACTGACGACTACCGGGTTCGAGAATCAGGCGATGGTTTATCTGAAATGGCTGATGGAACGTATGGAACCGTTGCATCGAGTCACGTAGAGATTCCTACATCCTGAAGTTGGTGACGCGTTGTCCAAGAGCCGGGAAACTCGAAAGTGAATTCCATGGTGGGGAAAAGCCGCTGTTGTCGAAGTTACACGTAAGCCAACGATGCATAACAAGTCCTTCCGTATGTATAGAAGGCGTGCTTTGACTCGTTCTCGAGCGCGCGGATACATACTGCCTACTTATGTACTACGTGTACCGGCACTCGTACACGAGCTTCTCGTATCAGGTCGGTCGATTAAACTAAAATTAACTCGTCCACCTCGAGCAGGCGAGTTCCCTCTTTCGGAGTACCTTCGGGCATCATGCGGCCGTTTGTTCGTGTCTCGATGTTTAGCCGCTATCCGTGTGTCCTCATCGTTTTTGTTTCTTCTGTTTCCCTTCTTCTGCCACCTTGAATTTCAGCCGTGCATTTTCTTAATGCATCCACTCTTTTTAACAGACCCCGGGGCCCCAGGGGCTCTTTCTTTCCACGGACTTTCAGCGCAGCCTGCGCGAAAGATGAGTTCTTTATGTTTTTCTACTCGATGAAGTTTTTTTCGACCGCGTACAACGCGCGTTACCGGCCTTTTTCCCCTTACTACCTTCCAACGTTGCACGAAGAGAAAGCAGGAGCGGTCGTTGCACGGAGTTCGATCATTTTTGTAGGATTCGCTAGCTAGGAGTTTCTTCGTTCAGTTTTTACGGTTTCGGTCGGGAAACTTTTACTAGATTTCCAACCGTCTACTCTTCCTACCTATCTAGTTCTTCGCGTTTCTCATTTTTTATTCCCCTCGACTTCCCCCTCCCCCCACTGGAATCACTCGCCCGAACGTTCGAGGTGGATTTCTTTCGTGATTCGTCGCGTCGTTCTCTCTTCGTTCTTCTCTCCGTTCACCCCCGGTTGACCTCGAGTCAGCAGGGTGAGTGTGCGACATCATTCGCGAACAATATGTTATGCCTTTTGCTATTCACATTATGTACGCGGCGTGTGAGAAAGTTTCGCGATCGTATACGAATTCAGATTGATGGATAAAGGAAACGTGTCGACTCGTTTTTAATAAACGCGCCTGCTTGCCGGCGCGGATGTCTTACGTGTAAGTTTCGATGACATGTTTTCGGAACAGTACGAGAGTCACATATACACGTATCGTTCTTCCTCGCCGCGGTTCAATCCCCGTTCTTCTTCGCCCCGCTGACACAATGAAATTCATTCATCATCCTTTTGTTCCATTTTTTGATACGCTTCCAATGGTCTTGGCGCACAACCGATTTACATTATATACATATTTATGAGCGGAATATTTATATAGCTGGAAAGGAGTCGGCCGGAGTTATTCAAGCAGTGTTCCAGTGACTCGCGGAAGTCGTGGATAAAACTAGAACTCCCCATCTCATCGTGTTCCTTCGAGAGTTTTTTTCACCGCCGCTGGAATTCTGCTGGAGTCCGCGGGCTCGCGCGCAGATACGCTTCTTCTTCCTCGCTCTTCGCCCCATGCTAAAATTAATGTATTTAAATTGGCCGCGGGAGAATAAATGGCTCGCTCGACTTTATCCGATCTCGAAGGATAAACAGAACCACCGACGGTTGTTATAAAATATAAGACGCGCTGTTAGTTGATCGCGGAATCCTTAATGAATTGCATCGCATTCACTTTCAGTATAACGACGCGTGGTCCCGTTATTTCGTACGAGCCGGCGTGTCTCTATTTTTTCGCGTAACGTGTAAATTACCCCGCGTGAAACTGGGAAAAAAGAAAACGGAAAATAAGGCAGGTGAAAACGATCACGCGTGCTTATTTCCTATACGGTACCGTTCCGTCGCGTGATCACTCCGATTAGGCTACCGACTGCATTTCGGCGACTGACACGTGCACATACACAGCAGTGTACATGTGCACATACACGTAGAACCGGGATGCACGCAATGGAGCTGCATTGATTCGCAGATATAGAGGCCCCCAGGCTCAGGGCGGAGGTCATGGGTAATAGAGTGCACCGTCACGTTGCTATGGGAAATTCAGGATTCCCGGGGTAAACGATGAAACCAATGCAAGGAGAATAGAATATGTTTTGCGACGTAGCTAATCGAGGTAGTTTATGGTTCTTCTTGTTGAATTAAAACGACGACGTATTTATTTATTTATGCTGGCTGAAACCGTACTCGTGAGTACTTCTTGTTCGAGAAGTGAACTCGACGTTGCGACGATATGTGTAATATTTTTTTTTCTTCTTTTTTTTTTGTCCGATACGTCTCCGTTTGGAATTTCAAAGAAAATCCTCGTCGAGATAATTTCGCTTTGAAAGTAGAATCGACGATATATCTTTCGAGCTACTCGTAAAAGATACGTACGTGCGGAGATGCATAAACCGAAGGACGAGTGCACGCGAATCGCATTCGCGAATCGAGCACGTACCGACGGTTTCCTAGCGAGCATTTTCCGTTCGGCAATTACGCTCGTTGTTAATTATTACCGTCGAAGTACCCGCAATTTTGTCAATTACGTACTGTTACATCGCAACTCGTCTCATTACCGGGAATCTACTGCCTACGCTTCCTATATTCCTACATGTCATTGTTCACTGTTCTTTGAATCGAGACCGAGCAACTAAGGAGGAAAAATCGAATCTTTCTCTCTCACTCCGATTGGTATCTGAAGACGTTTTCAGCGTTATTAACAAGAAACGTTGGTCTATTTCGATCGGACGTAGAATGTGCTATTGAGAGACAGACAGAGAGAGAGAGAGAGAGAGAGAGAGAGAGCGAAAGACACGATATCGAGGCATGAATCTTACGAATCAATTTACATAATTAAGTAATTCTCGCATCGATGAAACCGACTTGCTTTGATCGCGCTGCTCCGCCCCGCAATATGCAGCCCATTGTCGGAATTAATTTGCGCGTTAGCTCTTTCGATAATTGCGCGTACGACGTGCAAGACGTACGAAAGCATCAAAGTCAGTCAAAGAACGGAATAAAAAACGAATCACCAGCGCTCTCGTATTATACGGGTGCAGCAGAGCGTGTGTGTCTTCGTCACGTTATCGTATTTAAACATTGACGGAAGCAAAAGGGGGACATACGTTGCATATATACGAATCGGCACGATCGACCGCACGAAACGATTTTTTTTTCTTCCCTAGCATCCATCCGATCGTGTTAAACCGTTTTCATCAGTTTGTTCGTGTCAAGTCCATCTGCTGGGGGAAAATTCGTGTATATTTGCGAGTATATTTTGTCCATTGCGATTCAACGTCGACGATACTTTATTATTTACCTTTAATAAATATGTTCTTTATCACGTCGATAAATATTTCTCGGTTTGAAATAGGTGATACTGCCCTCAGTGAGCTTCCCTGCCAGTTAGGACAATGCTGCAATATCCATTTTTTATTACACTCGCGACTAGATGTTATTTATTTTCTGAGTTTGATGTTGCATTAGCTGTTAAAGTTATTAGTGACAGAGGTGGGATTATAGGATTAGAGACTGTGATATTTTGAATGAGAATGACATAAATCTACAGTTTTAGATGAACTCCTAATCATCGAACTTACGTATAGTAAGTATATTTACAAATCGTGTGAAAAATTCTAGAACACTAGATTGCACAATTGCTAATTTTCGGGCTTCATCCACGTAATCGCCGCGGGTTCAGCGACTAATCAAATTAAAGCGCTGCAAGAGAAAGTATTTTCATTTTGTTTATACGGTTTGATACCATGACCGCGCACGGTCGCCAAGATAAGATTTGTATGCAGAAAATGAAAGATGGCGACAAAGTCCTCTTTGTAATCAGATGATGGCGTGTGCACGCGCTAACGCGTGACGATCTATCACGCCTACGAGTCTACGATCCCTTCGACCACACCGTCGTCTTCGATTCGATCGATCGCACGATACATTAAGGATGCCGCTTTTGTTCAAGTTTCAAATCACGAAAGGTCTCTGGCAGGTTGTCGAGTACGTGCTGCTGCGTGGCCGTGCGTTTAGGCGGCGCGTAAAATTTCTTCCCATCTGGCTAAGCGAGTTTTTGCCGTGGCTTTTATTTGAACAGCCGTCGAGACTCAGGGACTATAACGCATAGTTGAAAGTTATCAAGCGAGGTTCACGCAATAGAGATATTTAATAACGCGCATGGAGCGCGCGTGAAAAGCGCGCCGCGCCTCTTTCGACCTGATTTTAAAACATACCACCGGCGCGCGCGCCAAAAGGAAACGCAATTCTTGCCGTAACATCGACAACGTCGGATATCTCAGGATTTCTTCGCTCTCACGATGCCATACCTACCAATCGTGAAATCGAGAATGCATTCTCTCGAAGCATTCTCTCCATCTCTCGATCGTCTAGAGTCTAGATCGTGCCTAGGAAAATTTATTGAATCGCGAACACGCCGTGCAGTGTATCGTTCGTCGTTATATCCGTGTTCTCAGAAATCTGTCTTGTTATTCCTAACGTCCTAATTAGTATGGTCATTCCGCTTTTTTAAATCACACGTTCGCTTCGTTCAACCGCGTCTTCATCTACGAGACTTCATCCTTGACGAGACTTCGACGAGACCTTGACGAGACCTTGACGAAAGAAAAATACCCCACACGTTTTGGTGGGTATTTACAGAATGAAGCGATTAAAAATAACGGCAAACCAGGGAAATAACACGGACGCGTTCGATTGAAATTGAATCCCTCTGCCTGGTATCTGTGTGACGAGGAAGAGTCCATCGGTTGGCTTTCCGATGGGAAATCGATCGCCGTGCCTAGGACGCAGGGCAAAAAGGGTTGATACGGCGTTGGTACTGTGACCTTGAACAGGATATTCGAAGCAGGACGCCTGCGCAACCGGATTCGATCATCCCACGTCCGGGGATCTTTGTATCGCGTCATCTCTCTCTCTCTCTCTCTCTCTCTCTCTCTGCGTGTCTCCCCTTTTACCTTGGAAAGTCGCTTTTCACTTTCACGTCCCTTTCTTCCCTTTCAAGTACACGCGCGGCCCTTTCACGTGATTCGAGTAGCGGGAGGCCCTTGGTGCGCGCGAGAGCACGTGCGTACGCACTTGAGCGTATCGCATGCAGCACTTTCACGATAAGTGCGAGAGAGTAAAGGCTGATCGTAAAGAATGAAATCTGATTCTGACCCCGTCAGCATTGACATTTACGACACCGGGAAAAGGGGGACGGGATTTTCGATTCATTCTCTCTTTCTCCCCGATACTCACGCGGATAAAGGGAAGAGATGGTTTAAAGCCACGTTTCTCTGTCTTTGCACGAAACGATTTTCGCCTATTGAATTTATTCGAGAACGTGAAAACGGCCCCGAGGCCCCGATTTCGTTTTATCAACGATTTATTTTCACGCGTTTGAATCGATGAAATTTTCGGTTTCTTACTCGTCGAATGTAGCGGATCTACGTTGGACGCGAACGATTGCCGGTCGTCGAACGTTCTTCAGACAAGAAACGATATCTATGTGGCTCGATTTTAGTCACGAATAATATAGACGCAAACAGCGTCTGCTTTCATTTTTTTTTCTTTTCTTTTTTCTTTTCTTTTACAAAGTGTGACTTTTATATCAGCAATTTTACCGAAATTCTTCCGTCGCGCGCGTTAGAAACTACAGAATGTGTGCTCATTCGGTGGACTTTGTCGTAGCTGGTCTCAGATAAGTATAAACTCGTGTCAATAGACCGATTGCAGTTCTATGATAATTTTTTCATCAATTCGGAACGTATCTTGCGCGTTGAGCCGATGAATCGGGAATTTATCGACGATTACGTTGAACAACAAGAGAACAGAGAAAGAACGAACGAAGATTATAGGTAACTCTTGCGAACAATCTCGGTTTGGTTTGATAAAAGCCGTCAACCTCTGCCACTGATCGAGCGACGGTAGAATTTTGATAATGGTGCGTCGACCCGCCGTCTTTTTTCTTTTCTCGAATTACTAGAAGAACTAGCCGTGTTAGCTTCGACGATATATAATCCGGTAGAAAAATTGGTTTCTGAACTGTCTGAAGAAAGGCCTGTTTCTACCGGCCTCTATTTCGACGTGAAATAAGACGAGAGCCCGCGAGCGTGAAAAGCACGACGTAAGCCGAGCGCACACACAGAGAAATGGTGGTGGAATTTCCACGAAGCGGCTTCGATCGCTCGGCAAGCCCGGGTCCGATAGTCGCTATGTACGTCGGTGGCTCGCATAAAGACCACGGAGAGAGCCGAAACGAGACGGAGAGTACCGAAGTGTAACGCCGTCGGTCGAGCACGAGCAACCCTCAGGCAGGCTGCAACTGCTATGGCTATTGACCGAACTTGGCGGACCGGCCGGTCAGCTGTGCGCCGAGCCGCAAGAGATATTCTCTGTGCTGAAAAATTGTCGTAGATGTATGACTCGCGGCCGGTGACAACAGCGAAAGGACCCGTTGAAGAAAGGGAGTTTAGTGCGTGGAAACGTTGAATGTTTCGGCAACGATCGGCGAAGGTGTCGAAAGGCAGAGAAGGAACGATATCGGACCAGCTAAACAGAGAGTCCTAGCCAAATATTATACGTACGTGACCGCTACTGAACGGGAGAGACATTCGTGTTGTGTACTCGGAGACGTCGAAGCGATAATCTCTCGCGACTAACAAGCCAAAGCTTGGAATTACGTTTCTCCGTAATAATTCCTGTGAATAATTCAATTAAATACGGCGTAGATGGACGGATCGGCGTGATAGTCGAAGAGCGGACGAAAAGAGCAGCAAATGTTGAAGAAAAGAAGAGATCCACGGTAGTTGATACGTAGACCGGCTGCCTATGGCTAATAGACGAGTGAAGGAGAGACACACAGAAGAGAGGCACAGGGAGCATGAAAACGTATGAGAAAGAGAAACAATAGTAACAGGGGTGGAAAAAGGGAGAGAGTATAACGAAAAGAGTGAAGGAACGAAGTTCTGCAAAGAGAGAGAGAGAGAGAGAGAAAGCGAGGGGGAGAAAGAGAAAATATATTGCAAAAGAAAGAGATGGATATATAGATAGGTATATGGTGCACATACGTGCAGAAAGTGACGTATGTGTCGCCGTGGTCGTGTGTGCAGGTGTGCGCGTGGTGCAGGCTGCCGGTGCAAAAAGTGCAGTGTTCAGTGGACTTTTCCATCTCGTGCGTGCGCTGTTTCTGCGAATAGGCACGTATATGCCGGTGTGAAAACGAGTAAGATAGTAAGAGAATTCGATACTACAATTCTCCTACGCTGGGAGTTCGACTAACGAGAAGAAAAGTCTTATTGTAAGCGTTGCTCAGCGGAGCCGTGCCGAAATTCGGACGTGTCATTTTGGAGGAATTGGAAAATTCTTCTGTTGATATCGATTTGAAAAAAAAGAAAAAAAAAGAAAAAGAAAATCCACTCGGAGTCGTTCGTCTCGATAGAGCGGACGAGTCTGCCAAGGAAAAAAAAAAAAATACATCTAGCAAGAAAAGAAACGAGGTAATAAGATCGTCCGACGAACTGCTTTACCGACAGATTCGTTGACTCGCTGTTGGTAAGGTGGCTCCACAGTGATCTATCGACGAGGAAGAACGCGAGCCAGATCGAGGAGACGCGGCAGTCGCGAATTATTAGTACTCGCGATAAGGGCCAGAGCGGATGTGTTCTAGTTTGTGATCAATGATCTTTGCGCGGATCGTTTGAATCGACATCCGCTGCGAAAGGTGGAAAATACGGAAACGGTATCAATCGATAGTGAGAAACGAGAGAGAGAGAGAGAGAGAGAGAGAGAAAGAAAGAGAAATAGAGATGTCAACTCGCGCAACGTTATACGTGATTTGGTGAACTCGTGAGATTAGACGGACACGTTTCAACTATAAACGATCGTTTTTCTATTCGTCGGTCGCTGCAACACGGTATTTATTTCACGGTAATTATTTCATAACTGACTGTATTAGTCTAATTCTATTTAATTAACGAAAAGGATCGCTTTAAGTCACTTGAAATCGCTCTCTCGAATAACCCACGAGGATCTCTCTTCTCTCGTCTATACAAGCTCCTGGGACTACGTTGAAAATCGTTCGGTGTCGTTGCTTGACGAAACCGGTTTCGTTCGGCTCGGCGAATCTCAGCGTTTATACAAAGGTCGTGTGTGCGCGCACGAGAGAGAGAGAGAGAGAGAGAGAGAGAGAGAGAAAGAGAGAGAGGAGGGAGCGAGGAGCGAGATTTATGGAAAACAAATTTCCACGAGGTCACACCCACGAGAGCGACTCTTCCTCTCTCTGTTTCTCTCGTTTCCTCTCTTTTTTTTTTTATTTTTTATTTTCTCCTCTTTAATCGTCTCCAGCGTTTATCCGCTCTTCACTTGGACTATATCAATGATAAAGGACGAAATTGAGGAAAGCAGTTCGAATCACGTCGATCGAGAATAGATTATCTCATTGGGAATCCGGCGGACGACTTTCTTCTCATCCTGGACAACGAAAGGAAGCTACGTGATAAAAGCAGCGTTGATGACAGATGAGCGAGCTTGCAACACGACTCGACCGAAGGGATCGCGTTATTTATACATGAGAGTTTGACGACGACGACGACGGAACGAAGAGAGTAAGTAGCAGAGAAGCAACCTCGCTGGAAGCAGAGACGAGGCGAGCACGAAGGTGAAAGCGACAATGAGGGGCAACTCGCGTCGATCGAGGGAGGCGCAGGATTCGCCAGAAAACCGCAACTCGAACTCGACAGCTTCCGTGGAAGCGTTTAATAAAACCTAGTCGTGGCTAGAGATTTGATGTTCGTGATCGGCCTGGACGATGAAGCGGGCGTCGAGTGCATCCGCTGCAGCTGCTGCTGCGACCGCTGCTGCTGCCTCGCAGGTGCAGCCTGCGGTCAACTTACAGAGCAGGATACACGATCTCTTTAGCCCGATAACGGCGGCGGCAGGCAGCGCGAGCAGAGAAGAAAACGAAAAGCTCGCTGGAACGACCAAGGTATTGGTCAAGGGGAATCGGAACGATGACGCTAAGGCTAAGTCCACGACTATGTCGCGGCTCATAGCTGTCGACTCTGACAATTACATGCTCCGGAAAGGCGCCACCTCGGTAAACGCTACGTCCGTCGCCTCGACGTCCACCGTCGTCGCAACGATCGTGTCGTCGAACAGCGCCTCCTCCGCCACAATCAGCCCGAATCTGCAACTATATCCCAGACAGCGTAATTTCCACGCTAATCTATTCGTTATAACGAATAGCGGAACTTACAGCGATCTTCAAACTGTTACTCCGCGAACTGTCTCTACCAGCGACCAATCACCCAAAGGAAGTGTTGCGTTGTCGCTAGTCAAACGGCACTCGCGCCTTTTTGGCCAGGAATACGCGCGTCTTTGGCCAAATGGATTGTTCCCTTGTGCGAGGACATCCTCGTTCCATCAATATCTGTGCTCGTGCGAGCATTCGCCATTGCAACAGAATGGCGCACCATCGGTGAATAGCGTTGTCGCTCACGATCTAATGGCAGAGGATGGTGTCTATTCGAATTTAGTCGGTCACGAGAGCTTCGGTGATAGCGGGCAGCGTGTCCTTGATAAGGATACCGGAGCCATTCGCGAGTCGACTATTGTACGCAATTTATGCTGTTGCATGTGCGGTTCTCTATGTCCTCCAGAGTGCCATGCGTGCTTCCACGTGGTCTGCTCGGACTACAGCGGGCAGCACCTCTGCCAATGGAGTAGCAAGGGTCACGCGCTACCGGGCCAGGTTCTCGACAAGGACAAGGTCAGTACGATCTCTCGTTTTTCTTTTTCCTTTTCTCTTTTTTAATTTTAGCTACACTTCTCCTTATCTTTCTCTTTTATATTTTATTCCCTTTCTATTGTCGACACGTGACGAACGTCACCCGTCGCGATAAACTGCGATCGGATAAACATTGCGCTCTTATCTTTACACGCGCTGCACGCTGAATCATTTTTTCGTGCGAGTGGTCTACCGTTCGACGAGAATGAATCGTTCGTGTTGGAGCGCACAAGGGATTTAATTCGAAGTTGTTGTGTCGGAAATAAATTCAATTACTCGGAGAAGCCATACTCTCGGCTCTCGCCGAATAGCTTTTACTTCAAAACTTTTTATCGCCGGTAATCGATTCGAGTTTCCAGTCAAAGTTCAGATTTTGCATGATTTTGCAGATTTCGCGACGCGTGCGAGGTCACGTTTCGCGATTTAATCGTTTTTGTATTCTATTCAAAATTATACGTCGTAAAAATATTGTAAATCACCGACGATCGGTAGAGACGAAGTCGAACTCGCCCTCTTTTGAGAAGTTTTGAGAAAGAGAACGAAGGAATGCTTTTGTTCGAGTGTTCGCGGTGCACGGTAGCCTGGAAACACCCGCGGTTTACAAGGAAAATTGTTTATCGTTCTCCTGTTACTCGACTTCGGAGGTGAACCAACTGGTTCCACGTTTGAAATTTATCTCCGTATCTTTGTTTAATTTGCATAAATTGCAGACACATACTCGCCACCGTTTCCGAGCATTGGAAGTCTGCCTCGAATACACGTTTTCTCCCCTTTACCCGCCTGCTGTCTGTTCGGAACATGACTTTGTACACAAACACTAGCCGGGTTTCGTTATCAGAGCGAAACCTACTTGAGATTTGATGGCGTAACAACCTAAATCGTAATGCTGCTGCTGCTGCTGCTGCTGCTGCTGTCTCTGCAGAAATTTTCGGAAAAAAATCAAATCTCTGTTGGATCGGTGCTCCCGTACGAGACCTCTTCGTTTTTTTTCTTTCTTTTTTTTCTCTTTTTTTTTCCTATCAATGATTTTCGTCGTCACTGGGATTTATCTATAACTATCCATGTGAAGACGGTGGTGAACGCTTAGGAACGATCTAATCTTCACGGCTAATTACATAATGATATGTACACACACACACACGTTTTCCGGCAATTTGTCTGTTTGCGAAACCAGGTGAATACGCGGATGGCAAGACGTCAATGAAGCTGTATTCATATCCAGCGAACGTAATTTCCGACCTACCGCCAAGGCCAAAGAAAAGACGCGTTTGTTCTCTTAATCGTGCACGTGCAAGTCGTGCCTCATGTTCAGATTCGCACAGGGAATTCACATTTCCCTCGGGACGACAAACAAAACGCGCTCCTTGTTTCCGCATTGTTTCTTCATCGTTTATCGTTTAAATCCGATTAAGATTACGTAGCTGTAAACGACTTGACGAATAAACGATGAAAATCAACTTTACGTGACGATCGTACGAAACGTACGAAATATTTACAGGAGAGTCTCTCTATTTTCGAATAGGTGATGATGGGTTTCGTTATCTCCGTTCGTGTCGTCGTCGACTTAAGGTTATGTTTCCTTTTCCCTTTGATTTTTCAGGAGCTTTCGCTTTACAGGAGCAGTCGATATTGGTACTCTCGTACTTTCGTCTCTCGTCTTCTCTCCATTGCGCTAGTTTCTCTAAGTTTCTTTCTAAGTAATCTGAGTTTCTGGTCGCGTGGTGAACGCGCACGCATCATCTGTCGTCGTGTCTGATCATAGAACGGACGAATCTACTTACTCACGCCAGTGTTCCCTCGTATGATCAGTGTACGAGAGACAAAAGAGTTGTAAATTAATTAAAAAGAGTTGTAAATTCTTAAATTAAACCCCTGTCGACATATGTACATATTCTTTTAAAGTTTAAATCAATCAATTTCCTTTTCTGAAAATTTCCTAATGTCTTGATGCCAGGGCATGTGACTCGCGTCAGAAATCGAACGATCAAACTGACATTCAAGACTATCATTTTATTATTGCACTAACGTTTATTCATATTTATTCATGTGCTCTCGTGTCTTTTAAATTACAATGATAAAAAAAGTTTCAGTGGGTCGTAACTTTCTTTTTTTCTTGTTTTCGTTGAAATTCCAGTTAACAGAGGGTTAAGGTTAATTATTATCTCGGACTAAAAACACGTTGACAATTTTTTGAGCAATTTCACGAGCGATTTAACATTTATGACTAACGGCATGGTAATGGTCGGAATTTTTATGCAAGATTCATTCTATTTACACAAGAATTCTTGGCCAAGCGAATCTTTTTTTTATCTTTCTTTTTTTTTTTTTTTTTTAATGGCAGCAAAACGCGTCATCAAGATTTATCGGCGCGGAATTTTGCAGCCAATGATTACCGGAACTTTACGTAATTCGATTCGCGAGAAAGCCGATTAATTAATATCAGCGAGCGTTCGTCGTGGACCACGACTGCCTGAGAGGTTCCCTTCGTTTCGCACCTGAATTGTCTCTACCGAGCTTCTGGTATCTGAAAATAACCGTTTGACCTGTGCGACGTTTCTTCCAACAGCCCGTGAACGAGTGGACGTCTCTAAACGTTGTTGAGTGGATGGCTGCCCTAAATCTCTACCGCTATGCGGATGTTTTCAAGTCTAAAGACATCAAGGGGAGCGATCTTCCTTTCCTCGATCGGGATAAGCTGATGGTAAGTGGATTTTTTTTTTTTTTAAGTTGTCTCTTCTTTCGTATTCCCTTGGAAATTCCAAATTTGCATTTTTATTCCTAAAATTAATTATTTACTTTTTTCGTTAGTTTTTCGGTCGTTCTTCGGCGAAGTTCCGACGGCGAAGTAGATAGAACGTCTAAAACCGATGAGCTTCTCCACGATGGGAAACGAAGGCAAAGGGGGAGCAGCTGGCCGCGAATTTTTGCCCCGTTTTTTCTTGTTTCGAGTTAGGGAACCGTGTCGGGAACAGAAGTCAGCCACGGTGGGAGATTGAAAATTCTTTGGCTAGTACTCAAAGGCGATGACCTCGACTCGAGAGTAGCTGGATGACGTTTTCCTTGGCCCGTTGACCCTGTAATTACACTGTAGCGTCTGCTCTACAGTACAGCTCGATTATTTATCGTATCTTCCCTCCCTTCTCTCGTTTCTTCTCTTTTTTTTTATTTTTCCTTTTGCAGCTTTTTTCTTTTTCTTTTATCGATTATCGACGAGTGTTTTCTCGTTATCTTCGAACGCATGACTTGGCATATCATTTTTTCATATCAAGTTTTATCTCTCCGCTTCTCCCCGTGTGATACACATACTTCCCCGGGCTTCTCGACGAGCAAAACGGATAGAACGATCTTTTTTTTTTCTCCTTTATTCGATGACGAAACGCCGCAACCTGTTCCGCGCTTCCTCTCCTATTAGGACGAGTCTCGGTCGAGAGTCCTGGCGAGGATCATTCGCAAATTTAGTCACGACGCGTCTCGACGGGTCGTGTTCGGCCGAGAAGAATAAAAATACTCGTCTGGTCGAGGCTTCTTCGGATGTAAATCGCATATTACCATGCTAATCGATACTCGTAAATCGTCTGGAAGTGTCCTTTCGGCGCGAGAAATGGTCCGATTCCTATTCACGTCTACCTTCGGGAGCGTTCGTATTCGAGCCCTGAGTCGATTCGAAAAGAATTCGACGGAACCACGGGTACCACGTTTAGATCACGTTTAGTTTTAAATCGATTCTTTCCCCGATACGTTGCACCGGACGCGACGGAACTTTTTCTTCGTTGCTAAATCGTTTCGACAAACTCGAAATCTCTTTTCACCGCGTCGTGAACGTTTCGCATCGACGTGTTCGCCTCTCTCTCTCTCTCTCCTCCCCTCTCCCAGACACTACTCGACGTATTGAAAATATATTAAGGTCGTACTCTATCTTGGTAGCAGCGGCGACACCCGCATCTTCCTTTCCAGATGACGGAGCGTAACAATTTAACGATCACCACCTCGCGCAGTGTGCCGCGCAGTTTCCGACGGCAGCGCTGAATAAACTCGCAGGATTGATGCGTCGCGTATAATTAACACTCGACACCGGGTGTCAGCTTGATAAATTACGCGTTACTCCGCTGCTCCTTATCTCGTTGACCGATTCGGATAAAAATCCTACGTTCTTCCGACGTTTGCTTTTTTGCTCCCCAGTCACGAGAGACACCGGCAAATTATTTTTTCATCTTCGTCGTATTCGTCGAGTCTTCCTTCCTACGCATCTTTTCACAAGAGAGGGAGAGAGAGGGAGAGAGAGAGAGAGAGAGAATTTGGCACGCTGGCAGGCTGGACGTGAAACAAAATAATTACGCGTCAGATTTGACGGTCGCACGAATTCTCGCGTGGACTTCGTAATCACGCGTTTCACGTGTATAACATGTGTGGGCACATCGATCGTTCTTCACTTCGTTTGCGCGTGCTGCGCTAAGAATAACGTTGTTGGCCCAGTGCAATTCGTGGCGCCGGGGTAATACGTTCTTCTCGCCGACACATTTTAAAATAACCCGCGCCAGTACCATAATTTGGAAAAAAAGAAAAAAAAAAAAAAAGAAAAGGAAATGTGTCGCAGTCAGGGTGGTTGCCGGAAACAACGGTGCCTCGAGAGCGATTTCCCATGGGGAAGCCACTGTCCCGCTGGCTGCGAGAAGTTTTTACTACGTGTCAGTGCCCGCTGTAATTTTTACGTTCGTTTTTGTCGGAACGTTTCGACTATGTCGCGGATGTTATTACGTAACTTGCACAACTTGCACTGCACGTTGCTGTCGGACGAGATCGTTCGTACATTAGAATTTTTTTTTTTTCACGTTTCGGAGTAGATTCGACTTGTGAGAGGAAAAAAATTGAACAGGTGAAAGATTGCGCTCGATGATCCCACTCGCGAACTTATATCCCCGCGATACTTTGTATGCAGGACTGTGTACACGGCCGTTTATCCCGACGCACACGTGTACCTGACACCTGTTGACTCGGGAATCAACTGCGCCAGGAAAACGAGACGTCAGTCGCGAAAGACATTACGATACGTATAAATTACGCTCGATTCGTTGCGTTCCACCCTTTTACGAGTTGTTGTGCCAACGTAACGTCGTTGCGTTGTCAAAAAAAATGCTCGTTCGATGCCGTTTGTCGAGTTCCTTTGTGCACCGAAAATCAAGAGTCTCGGATCGGTTCGAAGGTCACGTTCGTCGTTCCTCGCGAAACCGATCGTTTCCTCTCAGTCAGAGTTAAAAAAAAAAAAAAAAAGAAAAAAGGGCATGAGAAAAGGAGGCGTTGCAGTAAGCAGTAAAAGATTCCCCTTGACTCTCTCGCGTGTGCGGGAACTTCTCATCGAACTTTTATGTCAGCCGTATTTCTGCTGTTACGAGCTCGTAAGTATAGTGCCATCGTTAGCGAGCTCTTTTTTCGCGCGGCGAGAACGCGCAACGCCCTGTAAAATTAAAGAAACCTCCGCACCGATGTACATATTTACGAGAGGCGACGTGAAATGTGAAAAAAACGTTGCTCGTTCATCACCGCAGACATCGCGATACAATGCTTGGTTTCTCTTGTTCGCAGAATATGGGCATCAAGGATGATTTCCACCAGAAGACCATTTTGGCCTGCATCGAGGAGCTCTGTCATGCCCCGTCGACGAGCGCCACGTTGTCGGAGGCGGCCATCACAGCCACGTCTTCCGGCGAGGCGGTCACCGGTGGCAGCGGCTCCGTGGCCACCGGCAATTCGCCGCACACCCTCATGCCTCAGAGCTTCAGCGTATTGGAGAAGTGCGATAAGTGCCATAAATACCTCAGGGGCCTCTTGCACCAAGGCTTTCTCTGTTTAGGTACGTGTCCAAAGCATCGATACGTGGCCCGATAGTCTAACATCGAGATAGCGTTTCTTAAACCTTTTTCTTTCTTTTTTTTTTTAATATCTGTTCCTTTCGTTTCTTTGCAACGAAGCTTCGCTTCCTTCGCCGCAATTATGTTTAATCGAGGCCGACGAGTCGGTGTATCTGTCAAAAATTTCCCGAGGCGTCGAGGATAGCGTCGCAGAGACTCGCCGAGATTAAAGTTTCGGCATTAGGTTTTACGTATGCGTATACGTAACGCACGTGTGCGTATGTGTGTGTGTGTGTGTGTGTTTTTTTTTCTGCGACTGCTCTACTTATTATATATCGTTGTCTTTCTTGTGTGATAGATTGCGGTCTGGTAGCTCATAGGACGTGTACGGCGACGGGTTTACCCTCCAACTGCATGCCAGTCGATTCGGAAAATCGTGCCCATAGATTTACTCCAGGTAAGTGCATGCGGTGTGCATGCGGCGTATGGTGGTGGCGCGTACGCAGTATGCGACACGCGCGCGCTGACGTCCAGTTTCGTAATGTGACATTGATACCGCTCGGTCGTAACACGCCCATTACTTCTTCGTTACGTTAATGGACGGAACACGGAAACAATTTAAAAATTCAGATGTCTTTTAGTTGACTATCCTGGATTGCATCAGAAACATGTTCGCTGACGCGGGAACTGCTTTGCAATCCGCGCGGCCGTTTATGAAGTTTGTAGCAAGGACATACGATGTGGCGCATTACTTGTGTCGCTCTAATATCTGAATAACTAAATATTCATGTGTCTTTCGATTGAAATCGCTGGCGACCAAGGCGGAGGGGGGAGAGTGGAGAGGAGGAGCGGCAGAGCGGGAGGGAATGTTGCTTCATCGGTCACGTTCGTTCTTCTTTCCTCTCTACCTTTATCGTCGAATTTGGCCACGTCGAATTTGAGACGAAGGATAATCATCTTTTTCGAGTCGCGGTCTCGATGAACGCCCACGGGCGATGGAAGTTGAAAGATGCGTGCGTGCGTGCATGCGTGCGTGCGTACGTACGTACGTCTACTACGGAACGTACGCTCGAAAGTAGACGGTTTTCCAAGAAATTCCGCGGCCACTCTCGGAATCGTCATCGCGCGTAAGCACCGACGACTGTATAATAGATAAACCGAGTACACAGCGGTGTACAGTCTCTGTCTCTCTCTCAGACTTGTGCATGCACATCGGTCGTCCGACCGAGAGATAGTGTGGCAGTGGTAGTTTCATTAAGTTGTCGGTCGCGTTGCGCGTTGTTCACGCGATGAGACACGCAACCGCTATATATGGAGAATGGTAGGGAATCGGGAACGGCGCCAATGGTCGACGAAGCCGCGGTGCGACGTCTTCTCCGCGTGGCGCGTAAAGCACGATTTATAGACACGGTCGTTAGAAGCACGGTGTCGCGTGTTTTTCAAAAGTTCGCGCGTCGATTGCGACGGACAGAGGGAAAACAAGGAATGGCAAGAAAGAGAGGAGGAGGAGAAGACGCGCGACGTTTCACCGAAGCAGAAACGTGGAGGAATCGCGCGCGGCTCTGCCTGACAATAAAAGCATTTCCACGTACTCTTCGTAAAATTGGAACGTCCTCGTTTCGAATTCTATGGTGTCAGTCGCGCGTTGCTCTGCATGGTGCCCTCGCTGACACGCCCGTCGTTCGTCGATATTACATATTACATATTATATATTACATATTATACCTTCCTTCGGGGATCCCGCGATCAGTTAATCAATTGTTCAGGTTCGGTTAAACATCCGTGACGAATATCGAATTTCCGTATTAGCTTCATGCGCGATGATTTGTACATGGCACATGATGGGCCCGTGCATGCACCTTTTAATTTCAAATTTTTTACTCCGTCTCTTTTGCATCGAGTCTGCGGAGAAGATAGATTACTCGCGAAGAAACAAAATATCGCTGTTGCGGTCGTAAAAATATATTTCTTCTTCTCCCTCTATCCTTCTTGTGTGAAATTTTCTCTGTCTCTCTCTTTCTCCTCTTCCTCCACTTCTGCCTCATCCTTCACCTTCTTTCCTTCCTCTTGCTTCCCCTTCTCTGTCTCCCTCTGTCGTTCTTTCTCTCTCTGTTTCTCGGTCTCCTTCTTATAATGCATGCATATACGCCTTTGATTGTACAAGTGGTGTATGCGGTATCGACGATAAGTCGTTTCGAGTCGCGTGGCTCGTTTGAAAATACGATCTTAGCCGCGCTTCGAGTCGCATTCTCGTGCAGATAAGGAAATAGGAAATAGGAAATAGCCGCTGAATAGGACAGAATAGAGAGAGATCGGTACCGATCGTGCTATTGAGAGTGAAAAGGCTGGAAGGTTCGTTGAAATGGTGATCGAAGGACACGTTGAATCTGGTGTACCAGGCTATTAGCTTTTTCGGCAGAACATATCGTTCGCGGAATATTTCGGCAAAGCAACAACCTCGTTACGTAATTCCAGAAACGTACACGCACGCGTACGCTTCCTTTTGACCTGCTTATTTTCATTGGATCGAGTACCGAATGGAAGAAAAAACGAGACTCGCCGTCGAGAGTCACCGGTTCCTTCAAACGCGTCAGTTCTCGGCCTGCGGGTTCTCCCGGCTTCTTTACGATTTTACGCGTCTCTTGCCTCTCTGGCCGAGCGTCTGGAATGCGTCTGTGAGATGTCAGGAATTTTTTCTTCCTAGCATATCCATAAAAAACCAACGAATCTCTTGCAGATGCCGGCGAGCTCGTCTCTCCCTCGCGAAGCAAATCGTGTTCTCCTTCGTTAGCATTTTCAAACTTTGCTACCACTGTTCTTCGCGGCGAATGTTAATTAAAACACGACCGATTCACCTTCTTCTTGGCGATTATTTCCCCGGTCGCGAATTTGTCAACGACTATACTTCTTTTTCGTGCATCTGTTTGCACGTGCTTTTTTTCTTTTCGTGAACACGAGCGTTACTCCGATTCGCGCCGCTTTCGAGTCTCATCGCGGATTCTTCTTCTCATTATTCTCGTACTCGTTGTCGACGACGTTCGATTCTTCTTGTATCGTTCATCGTCGAAGAGTTCGTGCAACCATTTGGTTACGCACCGAACAGAAAAACAGATCGCGTACATACCGAACAAATGAAAGTTTCGTTGCCGAGTCGTTGAAAAATTCTCATGCGCGCTCACACACTGTGATTTGCGCGAAAGAAATAACCAAGTTTCCTTCGACTTTTAGAGGCCGTTTGTAATAAATAGAACAGCGAAAGGTAGAGCTTCGCGGTTCTTTTTTTTTCGCCCCTCTTTCTATTTTTTCCTTTTTCATTTGAGCATCGTCAGTATACGGATTTTACGCTGCTAGCTCTTACGATCTTTTTAAATATCCCCGTTGCTATGCTCGACAGTTCGGTGAAGGAGGAACCCGAGACGGTGAAAAGTACAATCTCTTCTATTCTAGTTAATGGAAACGGTGCCGGTTCTCGTTCAACGCACGGTCTACAACCAGGAAATTTATCGGTTACAGTATTTGGTCTTGGCCTGTGCTCGCAATTCGACATCTCCTCGCGCTCGGCTCCCCTGTTGGTGGAGCGATGCACCAGTGCCTTGGAGGAGAAGGCATTCGAGGACAGCACGCTGGATTTGTACAAAGTCTACCACAGTAGTCCTCCGAACGAGCAAACGTTGGAATTACGGCAAAAATTGAACGAAGGTAACTTCTATCTGTCCGGGTTCTATTATCTTACTGAAATCGTTGCTCACGAGTAATTTATACGTTTGTCGTTGAATTTTCAGATGTATGTAACGCCGATTTAAGTTCATACAGTGCTCAGTGTATAGCGAGCGTTTTGAAAAAGTTTCTACGTGAGTTGCCAGACCCTGTGATCCCTGTACAGTTTTACGACAGATTTATAGAAGCATCCAGTGAGTCTTATCCTAAGCAAGCTCTAAGATAATAACGCTTTGTTTAAAAGTCGTTAATCCTGCTGGTCTTATCGTCTGTTTTTTTTTACTTTTAATGTGCAGATATGAAGAACGATGAGCAGTGTGCAGTACGCTTGGGACAGCTCGTTTCGGAACTTCCAGATCATCACCGTAGTACCTTGTTTCATCTGATGGCCCATTTTTGTCGAATCTGTCAATTACAACACGGAAGAGGTTACACGGAACCTCCCACCATTCTTATACAAGTGCTGTGTCATATTTTCGTTAGACCTCCTTGGGAACGGATCGTGTAAGTGCTCCTCTTTAATATCGACATCTTTAATCAATTTCTTATGCAGCAATCAATTTCGAATCAATTACTTGAGCAATCGATCGTTCCTTTTGCAGGCAAATTGTTCACAATATCGAGGCGCATATACGAATAGTGGAGGTGTTGTTGTTGCACGGCGATTGGAACGAGAGGCTGCCTCAATTTGCCAGTCCACCGCAGCTACCACCGCGAAAAGTATCGAGGCCGCAGTTTCCAGTTTTAGATCCATTTTCTGTTCTCGATGAGGATAATTCTGTAGAACGGACAATGTCCGTCTCGGAGAGCAAGGAACCACAGCAGCAACCGCACAGGTGAACGATCGTTTGTTCTCACGCACGATCTTTGACTATTATAATTCGCTATTGTAATTTGTTTTTTTTTTTTTTTTTTGGACAGGCCACGCACGCTTCAAGAAGCTGAATGGTATTGGGGTGATATCACGAGGGACGAAGTGAACGAGAAGATGATCGATTCGCCGGATGGCACTTTTCTAGTACGCGACGCGTCTTCGAAGGGTGGGGAGTACACACTGACATTGCGTAAAGGTGGGACCAACAAGCTTATCAAGATTTGTCAACGGAACGGAAAATACGGCTTCTCGGAGCCGTATAACTTTCATTCGGTTATCGAGTTGGTGGATTACTACAGGAATTGTTCTCTGGCGCAGTATAATTCAACGCTGGATATTAAACTGTTGTATCCTGTATCCCGGTTTCAACAGGTATTCTTTTTTTCGCAGAAATCTCATTGTGTTCGGTGATAATAATTAACGTGAATTTAACTTGGGACAATAACTACGCGATTCTTCCGTTTCGATTAGGACGATGAAATTGCAAGTACAACAGATATGGCGAATGTCGCCCAGAAATATGTCGAACTTGATAAAGAGATAACCGATGCGTTGAAAGAATATAAAGAACTTTCGGAATTGTACAATAGAACGTCCTTTGAGGTCCAGTTGAAACGACAAGCGTTAGAAGCTTTTTCAGAGGCTATCAAAATGTTCGAGGATCAAATGAAATTGCAAGAGAAATTCCAGAAAGAAGCACAACCGCATGAAATATCAACGTGAGTTTTCGTCAATATAGCTACGTATATTTCAAATCTTGCGTGTAAATTGGCCGATTTATGATTACAGATTAATCGATAATGCTGAGTTGTTGAAACGAAGATTGAAATCTTTAGAAGATAGCAAGGAACAGTTGGATTGTAGTTTGAAAGAACAGATCGCGTATAATAGAACTCTGGAAAGAGAAATGCACAAATTGAAACCTGAACTCCTGCAACTCGTACGTCAAAGGGATAAACATTTAATGTACGTATATCGTAATTTTTATTATACGTATCCGCCTAGAATTGCGATTTTTTTACTTTATGCTACAGATGGTTGAAAAAGAACGGTATGAAGCAAAATAAAATAAGCCAACTCGTGCTAAATCATTCGTTGTCGAATCCTTTATTGGGTGACTTGGCGTATGGTGATCTTCAAGAAGTGGATCTTGAAGTTCATTCCGACGAAACGACGTGGCTTTATCTTGAATGTTCTCGTTCCGATGCCGATCGAATTCTGGCTGAGAAATCGGATGGTACCTTCCTTATTCGAACATCAAGAACGGGACAATACGCACTTTCCATCATGTATGTATACTTCCTTTAAATCTTTTTATACCAATAGTAACACATGAAATAAATTGCAATAGATGTTTTACTCGTTCTAGGTGTAATGGTACAGTGAATCATTGCATAATATACGGTACCGAACGTGGTTTTGGATTCGCTGAACCGTACAACATCCACAAGAGTTTGAAACATTTGGTGCTACATTACGCTCAGAATTCTTTGGAGGAACACAACGAGAGTCTTAACACGACTCTAGCTTATCCAGCTTTCGCTTCACCTGCAGCATTGTCGCAGTTACAGGCTCAACAGATGCAACTGCAAATGAAAATGCACACCCAAAATCAATTACAATTGACACGTCCTCTTGAAAATCAACATTATATGACGCACACGTAATGCTCGTGCGTCGATGAATAGAGTTACAAGGATATTAGGATGTATGTTTGCATGAAAGTTTTCTCGATTACCACTGAGGCTTAATTTAGAAATCGAAAGTTAACCAGATGATGATAAATGGTTTTTGGAGTAGGCTTGCGAAAGAGTGATCGAAAAGTGAGGCCTTTTTTCGCCTGTTTTTAGTCCCTTGATTTTGGTATCAAATGATCGCTGAGATGTCAATCACTGCAAATTTTCGAATTATATACATAAGGAGTCAAAGTTGTCCACGTGACGCATCAGTTCGTGCGCTTCGATGTGCAGACTTTTATGGATTTATCAAGGATTTGGCTGATTATTTAAACTTAGATTCATAATTGTGATATAAATTATTTCTTTATTCTTTTAAACACGTTCTTTTAAATATTTGTTCTTATCTATATAGTAATTGTTAAATTATTTAAATTTTATTCTTTTATGTTCGATGAAAAGAACTTGATCCCAATGAAATAAAGATGATAAAAGAAGTAGACTCGATGTTAGAAAAGAAAGGGGCATGGCGAGGAGCGTAACTGTGTTGATACTTGTATAGTATGTTGAATTTAAAAATTTTATATTTTAAACCAAGATCGAATTCATAGTTTGCAATCAGAAAAATTCCTGGATACAAAATTATTCTGGATAATTAAATTATCCAATCGACATAAAAATCTGCAATTGACGCGTTAATGGATGTGGACTCTTTATATCTGAGAAACTTATTGCCGGTTCAAATTTGCTATAATTAAAATATCATCACAAGCTATCATTTGACATCAAATTCAGGTCCAAGAACGGGAAATTATTTTCGGTCACTTTTTCTATCCTTTGTCTTAATCGATGTGTGATGGTATTGTCTACGGAGACAGAATACGCGCCCGACAATTGATCGTTCAATTTTTATAGGCTGGAAGTAAACGCTTCCTTAAATGAAGTACAGTGGTATTGATAACGATTAAAGAAACATTGATAGCTATAGTAATCCTCAGAAGCTATAGTTTATAAGACAATTATACACGTATGTTACCGTGGCGCAGCAAGCGATTGTTGAGGTCGACAGAACCACTGGATACATATATTACTGTAGATTTTCCAATTTTTGTCGAGGTTTTTTGACAAACCTTCTTGATTGATCTTGTCGACGATCAACCGAGAAATTTTCTTTGGCACGTTTTTGCAAGATCACGGGAACAGGAATGAACATTTTGCCGTCTGTTTGTATTTCTCAAGGCGGGGAGAAGAATTGTTTCGATGTGTGGAACAATGTTATGTCACGTTTTTTCGGTATACACCTGTTCGATCGAATATGTCAGAGTAACAGAGGCATAGATCTAGTCTTACAGGCAATTTGGCGAAAGAAATGAATACAAAGCAGAGTGAATCATAAGTCTGACTACGCTCAAACTACTCGCAGTTTCGATTGGTAATCAGGGTAGTTGCATTTCATAAAAAAAAAAAAAAAAAAATTTGATACTAATCTAACAATTATCATAGATGGACGCGTCCGTTCCTCCACGGGGTGGAAAATGGATAGACACAACGCATTTCGTAAACCGCTGTACTTCTGACTTCTTCGATAATGTTTCGTGAATATTTCCCAAACCTCCGGTTTTGCGTGGTACGCGATACGAGCGGGTATCGTTTACGTCGCGAACGAAACGATTCACGAGTGAGATACGAGTTGTTCAAAAGTGATACTAGAGTATATAATTAGAACGCATTGCAACACATGTAACTGGGCCTTTCGGATGCTTACCGAACATTTTTTGTAGTGATTTACAGTACTAAAGTAGCATCTATCACAATTGTACGAACAACTCGACGCTTGGAGGCTCGTTTCAACGAATGCTACCCTACCCGTTCGATTTTTGATTTAAATGTACCCGCTCGTGTTACTTTTAAACTTCATCACAACGAAAAAAAAAAAAAAAAAAGAAAGATTTACACAAATGCGCGGGAGCTTTTTTATATATATGTTAGATTTCAAGTGCTGTGCCAGATCTGTGTAGGCTACTACGCGCATCTAAAAACACGTATATGTGCTGAGGGAGAGTCGCAGAGAGAGAGAGAGAGAGTGAAAGGGAGTGAATGTGAGGGAGCGAAAGAGGAGGAGAGAAAGTGAGAGAGAAAGGGGAAAATCATTTTTCGTCGAGTTAAACATATTGTCTGTGATTGCTGAGAAAGGAGATGTATATGTATATATGTGTGTATGTGTATACGTGCATATCTACATACATATATATGTATACATATATATATATACATATATATATATATATTATATAGATATATGGATATATATTATATCGTTTATATTATTTTCAAATCGCTTTTTACAAGTCGCTTTTCTTCTGTCACTACTTGTTTTTTTTTTTTTTTTTTTTTTTTTAACGTTTACGAAGCGTGTGATCGTTGGTTTAATGCTCGATTCCAACGAATGTAGATAATAGAATTCTATTGCGAGACCTAGCAAAAGCTACTCGTGATTTTTAATAATTGTAATTTTCTTCTTACGTTCGATTGAGCGTATTACTTCTCTTTCGTCTCTTGCGTCTCGTCGCGCTTTTTTCTCTATCGACTCGATATGTTCCCAACACTGAAACGTTCGCGAGACGTTTCCTCGTCGATTCGATTTTATCCGTATTCCCGTATCGGTACCGAGTGCTGGTAAAATCTGTTTTTCGTGAACGTTGAACAGAGTCGATCTCCCCTCGCTTTGGATGTCAAAGCTTGCCGCGTGCTCTTTGAATGATCTCAAAAAGGTAACGGGGGTCTCGCCGGTTGACACGACAACGAGAAGAATCTTCGACAGGACCGATCGCGATCGAATCCGATACTCGAGAAATTTTACGCATTACATTGCGGTCCGTAATCGTGTAAGAGTGTATCGAGGACGAAATCAATCGCGAACAACGGTTCATCGGCTTTTAGCGGTCATTTGAGTCGGAACGACGATTCTTCTCGTCATCGTTTCTATTCTCGCGCGACTCTCGCTACCGTGTATAGTCGAAAGAAAAACTGTGAGCCGGATATCTTGCAAACGGATCTATGAACGAGTGAGAAACGATCTCGAGCTTGAAAGAGTCGAAAGCGGCGACGAGCTGTAATTTTTTTCTTTTTTTTTTCTTTTTTTTTTTTTTTTTTTTGTTCTTGTTCGTTCGTTCGTTCGTTTGTGCAGTATAAGATGACGAATATCGAGGAGAGTCAGAAAAACGCGAACAGAAACATAAGCGATAATAGAAAAGAGAGAAAAAGATTGTTAAAAAAAGAAAAAAAAAAGTGAAGGGCTCGTTGCTCATCCTGAAGGCTTCGAATTATCGTAGACTTAGTAGGTAGCTTAGGTTTTTTTATACAAGAAAATGAAATTAAGTGCCCTGGCGCTGATAAGCTTACATAGATTACCGTGATCGTCCAAGTCGCGTACAGGTGCAATATTCAATCGTTGTTCATTCGTACTATCACCAAATCGCGCGTTTCTCGGATGTACTTTAACCCGTTTCGTTCCGTCGATTCCGACGTAGCTCTTTGTCATTGTCATTTTGCACGACTCTGAAAAATTAAAAAAAAAAAAAAAAGAAAAAAGAAAAGAAAAGAAAATACAAAAAATTGAGTTTCCTTCTCAGAACCTGTAATGATTTTCAAAATCCATGATTTATTTATTTTACATCCTTACCTGGCCTATTCTCGAATATGCGTCTATCATCTGGAATCCTCGTTTCACTTACACTTTCCTCTTCAATTTCGTATCGTGATTATACTTCGATCATACGGAACCTCACTCGATTCTCGAATCGTGGCATACATCTGCCAGTTTTTGTTTAAAGTTATTTCTGTTTATATTAATAATAATATTAAACGGACATGGCCCAATAATATAATGAATGACAGGGACAAAAGATAATACAATGTAAGACGCGTTGAAAGAACACTGAAAAGCTTTGTTTTAAATATAGTTGTATGCCCAGAGGAAAAGTCAATTTTGTTTTTTACCTATTATGTATATATAAGTTGATTAATTTGACGATCCTGTTTGTTGGATCCATAGCATATTTTAGAGATTAGTGAGTAAATGTCTCTTTGTGTACAATTTCTACAATTGTACGAACCAATTTCTTTCTTGTATATCTGGTTGGAACAATATTATTTGTCCTAGTCGATTATACATACTATTAATGATTTGAAAAGAGAAATGGGAAATAAGCCGAGCTACTGATGCTGTGGTTACTCTAGGGTGCGTTTTCTGACAAATACGTCCGAACTGTTCGTCGGATGAACGAGACAAACGATAGCTATATTGAATACGCATTCTGACAAATTCAACGTAGTTACCAAAAGGCTATAACGATTTTTATTTTTTAGAAGGTCCATTTTTGAAATTTTTACTTTCAAGTTCGAAAGAAAAAAGATAAGTAAACGATGTGATGTTTGCTTCAAGAACAAGATTCAAAGAATTTCGCTCACTATTTAAAGAACTGGGGGATGAATAAAGAGAGATTTAAAATGCCAGTCCAAACATTCTGTTATGTATTAAATGGAATCAAAGAATGTACATATCTCAAGCAGCTCCGTCTGTATATTTCTGCAGAAGAAATGGCTCATCGAAACATTCAGTACTTCCGGTACACAGAAAAATAGAGTTCGTACGATTCATCATATCGATATTGAATTCGTGAAAAGAAAAAATTGCACGCAGTGTAAAGATATGCATAGAAATTAATTTATTTGGTTTCTCTGACGTATTCGACAGAAAATTAGTTCGTCAGAAAATACATTCAGTGTAACCGCAGCCTGAAATCCCTATAGTCTTTATATCTTTCCCTTATTCATTTCGTTTTAACGACCTTCATCCTTTCTGTGGGAATTCATGTAAAAACAAAATTGATTTTTTCAAGGGGAATATCGGTGCTTTTAATAATCGTACAGCGGCACGTCGAACGATGAACCGAGAGGCCATTTGCCAGGTCATTTGTTAAATTCATTTATATGTTACGAATAAAATATAACATTCGAAGGTGTATTATCCATGGAATGGATTATACACATTTGACAGATATATTTATAATTTATGCGCAAAATTACAAATACAAATGCAATTTATTTTTTTAGTGTTTACAATAACCTAACGTATTCATACTTTTACAAAAATAAAATTATATATCACTTATTCTTCTACACGATTTATGCAAAAAATTCTTCAAGGATTACGATTCTCGCAAATTTACGAATATATTGAAAACTGTGATACGGATAAATGCTAACAATGCGAACGGATTGTTCCGGTGCACTGTCGTCTCGATAAATTATAAGTATACATATATGTGTGTATGTACATATTTTTTTCTTCACAGTTAATACAGTAGAACGTTGTTTATGCAGCATGTTGTGTATGCCGAGTCTCGCGTATACGAACTCATCTTTTGTTATCCAAAAAAAAAGAAAAAAAAAACTAAGAGTAGAATGTTATCGATATTCCTTGGTTATGCAAACGATTTTCGTTCTACTGTAATAACTTACATTTACATTAAGTTACATTACGTTAATTACGCAACAGTTCACAATGCGGATTTTTATGGAAATTAATATTTTCGAGAATGTAGAAAATTGATTCAGCTACTACGTGTTATAAAAAAAACTCTACTTTGGATTCTGTGCAATTTTGCATTTTTAAATTTCATACGCAGATGCATAAAAATGCGCAGTTTAATAACAATCGGAATAATCGTCGACACTCATTCCGTCTTTTTTTTTTTTTCTTAACACTATTTGTCCTTTGTATCTTGTATTTCAATTACATCTCTTATCATTACTTATTCGATGTTAGAAATGGATTAAGCAGACAAAACAATCGCCAATTACTGGCAGTCGTGATAAAGGCAAGCGCGGATTATTTAAATCATGTACTATTTGTTATACAAAGAATGAAGGATACGTATCTCTATATGGATCCATTGAATAAACATCTACGCGAAGGTTATCACGCGAAGAATAAAAAATTCGGGAAAGCTGTTCATTGTCGATTTTATCGACGATTTACGCAGGAATTGAAGGGAAGAGGGAAGTCATTCAGAATTTTGCGTTGCAATGCAGCTTAACACCTTGCTGTGAAAAAGAAAAATCTTTGAAAAATCAAACAAGATTGATGTCTTGTGACTGGAGACAATGACGTTCGAACGAAGATCAAGAAACATTTGTGGAAACTTGGAAACATTTCTCCTTATGCTTGCGAATAATAAAATAAGTTCAATAAGGTCAAATACTGACGAATAGACGGAAAAGAGCAATGAAAAAAAAATTGCGAAAGATGCGTGTGATTTGAGCTGAAAAGCAACAGCAAAGGAAATCTCTATTGGAGAATAGAATTATCGAGAGGATCAAACTTAAATTTTTCTGCGACGATCGGTGAAGGTGAAAATTTGAAAAGAGCTAAGTATCATAATACGTGACTGTGGAAAGAGTCGAAACGAGATGAACGAGACCAAAGTTTTGAAGACGGTTAAAAACGAGCAATCCTCAGACAGGTTATAGTTATAGCTATTGATCGAATCTGAAGGACAGGTCGATCAGCTGTGCGCCGAATCACAAAAAATATTCTCCGTGCTAAGAGACTGTCGTAGATGTATAATTCGCGGCAAGAACGAAGTTGTTGAGCGTGTTTCGATAACTTGAAATTCATTTGAAAGTGGATCACGTTCTTAATACATGAAAGTTTGACGGTAACAGTCATAAATATATCATCGCGTTGAATATAGTCAGTTCATGAGTATTCCGTAAGACAGAGCAGACAAATCGTCGAGACAAAACCTCGAACAGGGAAGCAGTTCTCCACAACGAAGACGAAGATAACGATTTATTCGAAGGAAACTTAGGATTCGAGGGAAAGCAACAATTCGAGCTCAATAAGCTCGACAGAAACGTTCAATAAAATCAAGTGGTGGTACTTAAACGATCGTGATCGATCTGAATTATGAAACAAATATCGAGTGTTTGTAGCCTCCATAGCTATTGCTATTGTCTCGGAGGTAGTCAGCTTACAGGATACACGATCCACCTAAAGAAAGAATACGAGAAGCTTGTCGAAACGAATTTCGCGAACGAAATCCAAGACATATAATTAAAGTATTGTACAAGTTTTGTTCAAGTATTGTCCAACGTTCGAACGACGATTAATTCCACAGCCATGTCGCAGTTTTTGACTGTGGACTCGAACAATTTACGTGTCTGATCTTTGTCACAATCGCGCTGTCAATTTCGATATAGAACAATTTCCAACAATTTACATGTTTTGCAATGACTTTTGCCACATTTAGAATGCAGACTTCGTTATAGAACAACGCCTTCTTCATCCACAGCTTTTGACCATAGACACATTTCGCAATGAAAACCTTTGCCACGATCGCGCCTGTCGATTTCAATATAGAACAGCACTTCCTTCGTCCAAATTTCTCTGAATCTGCAATTATCCCAGACAGCGTAATTTCCACGCTAATCTATTCGTCATAATCAATAGCGAAATTTACAGTGATCTTCAAATTACTGTTACTTCACGAACTGTTTCTACCAGCGACCAATCATCTACAGGAAGTGTTGCGTTGTCTCTACTCAAACGACACTCGCGCCCTTTTGGCCATGTGCGCGTCTTTGATAAAATGGACTGTTTCCTGGTGCACAAGAGAACACGTATCTCTTATGTTCCTTCTGATTTTCAGAACTTTGAACTTGTTATGAACTTATACTCGTAAACTTGTTCGAACATATCCACACCTTTTTGCGTGCGACTTGGATTTCATTCTACACGCTAGTAAATGAAATTAACAATAAGTCAAAAAGGAGTCGAAGACACTTGTGTCGTAGAGAGGAAGTAGGGAGAGCTACGTTGGAAAATCGAACGTGTAGTTATAATTTCAAATGAACGATTAGAATGGCGAGGAAAGCAACGACTTGCCGCGAATAATCAGCTGACACCGATGTAGACGGAAACGTGCAATTCGACAACGAACAGATGTGTCTAACGTGTTGTAATCAGCTGCACTGACGAATGAGTTCGAAATCCGCGTTAAACAATCAATGGAAAGAATCGGATGCACGGGTAGAACAAAGAAATTATCGCTTTTATAACGGGATCCATCGGGTTTCTCGCGACTCGTCCTTTCTCAGGAGCAGGAATTATTAACACACCAGACACGTAATGCATGCCTGTATGCGTACAGCTAGATAGAGATACAATAGACAGAAGAATAAAAAAAAGAACGTACTCGGTGAAAAAATATAGGATACGATAGAATATGATGAAAGGAGAACAATGAAACGTAGGAAAAAAAAGTACACATATAAAAACATATAAATGGGATTATTCATAATAATTATATATATAAACATATTTGTATGCTTTTATATATGTACCCATTTTATTATAAGGAAAACCTGTATATATTCTTTTTTTTACTTTGACGACAAACCTTTCATTGACTATTTATAACATATTTATTTGTATGTTTGCACATCTATTCGGAGGTATGGAAACCTTAATGATCGTGGTCTTTCGCAAGGACACACAATCGCAGAATGCGAGATCTCGCGCGTTTTCAATTTTCAGTCGACGAGACAGAAAACGTTCTTCACGCGTGCACACGCATTTCAGAATTTGCTCTCTCGGCAAGAGGCCCTTATGTAACAACGTTCCATTTTCGTATTCGGCAATAAGCGTGGCTAAACACAAGCAGGCGCTTCTATTTACGAGAAACTCGCTTTGGCGAATTCAACCGGAACGAAACAATCGTGAACGGCTGCGCAACGTCTGTTGGAATCGTTTCAGTTTCAAAATATCGAAAAACATGTAACTACGTATTCGCTGATCCTTTCTTTCGTCGCGTGCACGCGTTCACGTTGATGGATTGCTTTTCCGAACAGTTTATTTGGAACATCGAGATGAAACGTTCTTGTGCGCAAGATCGTTTTCGCGATGAACCAAGTTCAATGAATGAAATACGAACGATTTTCTCGTAGGGTTCTCGTAGTTGCCAAAGGATTATTAGGAACGTAAGTTACATGCACGTAAGACGATACAGCAATCGTCATCGAATTCGAATTAGCTCGACAGACAGTCAGCGAGTCATGGTGATCGATTTGAATCGATTTTTCACGTGGACTCGACAACACTGTATCGTGTACTGTTTCGTACTTTTCAAAAAGAGTACATGTCCGCTTGTTCGAGAAGCATGCCCGATGCGAAACGCGTGTTGCGTCTTAATGTAACTAGAAATATATTCGAGTTACGGTGGTGAGTTTATATATATATACATAAAAGAAAAAATTAAAGAAGAGGTAAAAGAAGAAAAAGATAATGACGTTGGATTTCTCGACGGGACCGATCTAACAGTTACTTTCGCGAGCCGAAACATTGACGAACACGTTTGACGAATTTTTGCGATGTTTGCTCGGTGCTTCGATATCTTTCTTTTAGATCCTACATTCGTGCCGATCGCCAGTGCCTCGTCAAGTTGACTGAGTGAATTTCAGAAAAATCGTGCTCGGTGGATCGGGGCGAGATCGAATCGTTGGGTGGATTGCGATGCAAGAATCAAGGAAAGAGAGAACTTTTGAAGGAGAGAAGGGCAGGCGTGCGAGGGAGAAAAAAGATGAGAATAAAAGTTGCCTTAGCTTTTCTACGAGATGAACTAGGTGCGGAGTATGAGCGAGAGAGAAAAAGAGAGAGGGAGAGAGAGTGATAAAAGTCTGAGAGGGAGAGAAAGAGAAGAAAGCGAGAAAGTTGAGGAATAACAAAGAGGGGCAAGATAATTTCGTACGCTGATGACAAAAGAAAAGAAAGAGCGATAAAGAATGATCGGCTCTAACGAACGAAATAATTTGGCACGAGGAAACAAATCGTTTTCTGCGACGACATTGATTATCAAATCGTATTGATGACACTTATTGTAATCGAGATGGAGCAATTTGTAATTTGTAATACACAAACAAGCGATATTCCTGTAATACACATACGCGTGCGCCGATTTTCCCTAGCAGTGTATAAAGGAAACGAACGTTATTCTCTGGTACATTCGTGTACACACTTTTTTTTCTAACGTTTGCAGCAATATGTATAAATATTATATGATGTGTATACTACTCTGGCGGTTAGCTGTGGGCGAAACACTCAGGTTCCAGTTACTAACATAATAGGAGATACATATTTAAACTATCTAACGGACTATTGTATACAAGAGAAAAATCAAGTAATTTTAAGCGTTACGACACGTCCTTTCGATCGAAACAATGCATTCGGTTCCTTTCTTTTGTTCCTTCAATGCTGGCGATTTCACTAGGGATAAACAAGCCAATAAAAAATATTATAGGAATTAGTGAAAGTACGAAAGATGAGATTTCCGCGTAGACCAATGTACTGTTATCCTAGCCGTAACGAACTAATTGGCGGAATTTCTCTACGCCTAGAGAGAATTCCGAGGATTGAGAAGATGACGATTTTTTCGAGGGAAAGAGCGAGTCCCGTCAGTAAGAGCGCGTGTATGTTTGAGGAAATATACGGGAGACAAAAGGCGAGAGAGAAAGAGCGAGAATGTAACTGATTTTTGTAATTTACCTTTGTCTGCGTCCAAGCTACGAGGCGAAGTCAGCGAGGATGAAAACTCTTTGATCGTCTTGCTTATCGAATACGAGTATTACCTTCGTCTAACATTAGCCGAGTCGATGAAATTTGCAGTCTTGGACGTTATTTTGTAACGGATCTTTCAAGTTTCAACGAGAAATAAAGACAATGCTGTGCATAGATCGAGGCTAATTCATCGCGGGCGTTCGTATTTTATTCCAATCCCAACGACGTAAAAAACGTCCCCTCTCGACACATGTTGGATTCTCGAGGAATTCGCGCGTACGCGTTGCATTCGCGAACAATGCTCGCCGAATAAGAATATTGCTCAACTCTGAACTCTGGTCGGTTAAGTGAAGAAAGCATGATACGATGCTTCTCTCCAGCAATGTCTCGACCGTTTATTATAACACACGGTCGAGCGGCGAGAACTAGCTGTTTCAGCCTCTCGTGGCATTCGCGAACTTCGAAGAGCGCTAACTCTCTAACCAGGATCCGATGGCTAAGGGCGAAAGGCTTCCTAATGCGTCATCCACCTTGGCATATTTAGGCTCAGGTCAATTACAGCTGGTCATCCGGATACATCCGACGCAAAATCGCAATTCTCGTTTAACTGTAGACTCTGCTCGAGCCTGCGAAGTCCAACGACACGGACCTCCAGTATAGTACGGTATAAGGTTTACATATGCTCCATCAAATTTTAATACATTCACCGTATCAATATATTATATCGATCTGATGATATATTATTCTATGCAACGCAGGGATCATGAAGAACACTATTTACCTGCATACTGTAACGATCTAATATTATTTATTATTCATCAAATATTGCGGACCTCCAGTACGATGTGAGGTTTGTATATGACATATACCGTATCAATTTTATATTGATTTTAATTTGTTCTACGTAATTATTGATTATAATTTGTTCTACGTAACGCAACGATCACGTAGAACACAATTTTCAATATAGCATAACGATCTAGTACAGTTTATCGGAGTACGTCCAGTATAAGATGAGGTTTGTACATGACCACCGAAGAGATATGTGAATAAACCAAGCATCTTACGGAGTTTCGTGACCTGAAATACCGATATAGTAGATGAAATCACTGGTTTTTTGCCGCACTCTCCATTAAACAATTGTGATTTTGGAAACGTTGTTAGATGTTGCGCCAGCAATATGATCTTTGAGACCCATTACAGTGTTGTCAAACTTTCAATACCGGAATGTAAATCTATAGAAATTCTAGTAGAAATACACATATTTCTTGCTCTCTGAAACAATAAACGAGCAAAAATTTTTATATGTAGCGCGATTATTTTAAAGAGACAATCACCGCTTAATATAACGTTTTGACTACATAACATTTCTCTACATAAATTTCTATTTAATGTACATCAATGCAGTTATAATTTAAAAGTTAATATCACGAAAACGTACATTTAGTTTTAGCCGATAAAAAATTAATAAATTATTACATTTAACATTGTAACATATTCATGAAAGTGTAACGTTATTACAGTTAATTGTAACATTTTCAAGTGTAAATTTGCGACAGAAATGTGAAAACTATTAAATTATTGATTAGTATAACGAAAAAACTGTTTCTCGAAATATCAAAAAAAGTTACCAATTGTTCCGGAACACTGACGACCAAAACACTATATTAACCTCTAACGGTACGGAGACTCATTACTATCTTAACTTCCGTCGTGTGCACATCGAAATTTACGAGTGAACTTTTAAATAATATTTCTGAATATTCCAATTGTTTAAACATTATCTGATATTTCTAATAATTTATTTGTAACAATTAAACGATAAATACTATTCTATAACATTTGTAAGTACTATTTAAAATTTTATAATTAATCATCTGTTGTAATCGAGTCGCTAATACATTTCTAAGAAATTGTAATTGTTTCACATTAACCATTAACGACTGAAAGATCGGATTAATGTCGATCGATACGGAGACAAGAGCTCATTACAAATTGAACTTTCGTCGCGTACGCCACGATTAAATTTTAGAAGTGAATTTTTAAGTAATATTTCAGAATATTCTAGTTGTTTAAACACTATTTGAACACTTAAAGAATGTTAAAAATGTTGAAAGTGAGTATTATGAAAGTGTTAAAAGCGAGATAAAAGTGAAAGTGTGGACTGTGTTCAAACGCACATTGCTGAAGAGAGTTTGAGAAGCAGAAGCATCGAACATAACCAAATCCAACGCAGCCAAATCTTAATAAACAATTCTGACCTCGCCGCTCGGTAAGTCGCATGGTTTGGTTTCTTTGGTGCTGGGTTAATACATAATCATGATTATCTGAACATGAATACGAGTTCAATTGCCATGATTTGTATCGCAGTCGTACAAGATATACTTTGATAGTTAGCATTTTTTGATTAACTTCGACCGTTTTACTTATCATTCTCCAATTCGTATTTATTCATCTTTGAATACAGAGTGCGCTAAAAAAACCAGTGACGTTTTACTATGTATGTCGGTATATCAGAACCTGCGACACGTATGTAGCTTTTATTTTGCGTTAAAAATGAATTATTCGTGAATATAATATGTAATTGCGGAGGAAATTGTGGAATTATAGTAATTTCGAAAATATAGGATTCCCCTTCCAATTATCTGATTGTGACAATAATCAGTGTATTCTCTATTTTGTTTCTGCAATTGTAATGTCGTATTATAATTTCATTTGGACATTTGTTTTGAATGAAAATTCCAACCATTAATAAAGTTGTAAATCGAAATTATACGCAGTAGTTAACGTGGATCTGTGATAAAGTCGACGGTCGACATAGTAGGGATACGCGTTGGAACAAATATATTCAGCAGTTGGCAATATACATTTAAGCCGAGTGAAAACTAAAAATTTTATAACATGCTGTCATATTAATGATGATAGAGCGACTAACCGTTGTTGTAGTATAATATCATTTTTACGTTTTCTATTATTTTGTCAACGATTTATTGCATTACTTTAACGTGAAAGCGCCGTTGTTAACTTGAAATTGTTGTTAATTTACAATTTCAAAGTAGAGAATTAACACTTTTGGATAATATTACATTATCTCGCGAACGTGTGTATAGTTTATTCTGAAAGCTGCGGTTAATTATAACTTCAGTGATTAAATGCAAAGCATAACGCGAAAGCATAACGCATAAGCTGGCAGCTGTGTTCTTATACCTCGTCTGCGATTTCTTAGTTTGACATCTTCGCGGCAGTAAAAAGTGGCATTGAATCTTACATTTTACATGTTTCTGCTGTTACTTCGACTACCTTTAACAGAAGGAGGAGAAAGACAGTTTGTAAACTGAGTTGACAGATAATTTTTACGATTCGTCGAATTCACGAAGCTCTGAAGCATCTAGCCTGCTTATCTAATATCGCGCTTCGTAATATCTTGCATAAAATGCATCATCTCGCGTGCAAGAGAAGCAAATATCGAATGCTCGAGTGTGTTTCACGACATCTTTGTCGCAAATAGAACTCCATTAGGAGAACGATAACGATCCGAGGAGAACGATGAGTACACGCCGGTACCGTTGCAATAGGATAAATTACGCGGATGTCGTCCTTTACCGCAAATATTTAGCTCTACTATAATTCCGTGTTAATCCATGATCATCGTTTGCGGGAGAGAGGGTGGAGACAATTCGAGAAACGCTTTGCATTTGGCGTGACGAAATGCACGATGGTCTTAGATGGTCTTGACCAGTGATCAACAACGTGTTTGCCTTTTCTTTGTGTTCATCGCGTGAGAAACATTCCGTATTTTTGTGCCCAGAGAATCGTGGGGATCATTTTACGAAAAAATCCCGAGTCGAGAAACGTTTGTGGAGCAGCAGCACGGACGCATGCGTGCGTCTCGGCCAATTTTACGCCCACGTAAAATTCGCGGATGCGAGAGTGTGTGCACGCGGACAGAGGCGCATCAACTCGATGTCGATAATGCTTTTCTCCCCTTTAAAAATATCTGCGTCAAACGGGCGTCGTCGATAATTAAACCAACGAATACAGTTGCGAGTATGTATAGATCGGTAGATTTGAAGCTGGTTATTCGAAGAGATAAAGTCAATAATCATCGAGTATAGAATGTTCGAAGTTCTCGGTTACGTGTGGCCGCTTAGGTCACAGAACAGAATATCGCGTACGATATTTCCGTGTTCGCGAATTGGAAACATGTTGCATTCGCATACGTAGTTGCATACGAGCCTCGAATTCAGCTGGCATCCCTTCAAACTGTGTTTGGAATCGAGCTGTGTGTGCAATCGAGCTCGCGGACGCGAGCGAGCGGGTGCAGCTAGTGACCAGCGAAACGTGTGTGACCACGAAATAGAGGATTGTCCCCGTGCGACGATTTCGAGGCGCGTGCGCTCGGCTCGTCCAAGTCGCTGCGCCCGCGCCACGTCACTCGCACACTACGTCTCTCAGGCTTGCACACACGAACGCGTCTTTCCACCGTTACACGTGTCCAGGCACGATCCGTACTTCTGTGCTTGACGGCCGGTGCACACAGAATCGTGTACACGCCGCTAAAAACTCGGAACGGAGCCAGCGTAGTGTGCCTGGAACGTCGGTATCTGGAACTGAAAAATTCGACTAATCGCGCGTACAGCCGCGCAAGGCCAATACGATACTCTCCTTCTTTCTTGCTTTTTTCTTTATTTTCCTTCTTCTTTTCTCTTCTTTACTTCCTGCGGGAACAAAAGAGGATCGTTTCGCTTCGATCAGAAAAAGAGAGAAGGAGAGAGCGAGAGAGACAGGAAAATCTACCTTTGGGATAGATAGAGAAGAGCGCGGGAAGGGGGAACACTGAGACAGAAATAGAGAGGAATAGAAGAAGGGAGGTGGAGGTGTGACGGGAAGACAAAAAGGTAGGAACGAATCGGTGAAAAATGTTAAGAGGACCAGGGATGGGTGGAACGAAGTTGGCTGGTACCTTAGATCGTGGCAGCACGATTTACGGTAGTTTGGCGGGAACGTATTTGGGTCAGCGTTTGTTATCGGTCGCACGAGGGTCTCCCGTCTTTTCTAGGACGCTGCATTACGTAATCAAAGATGACCGATCGTCCTGGACTGGGGTAATAAGGAGCGCGAGGCACTGGACGTCGCGTCGTTGGACGCCGTACGAGGCAAACGAACGAGGCAAACGAACGAGAGAGGACGTTTGACGAATATTCTTCTTCATGAATCAGTTGGCCAGCAGACATGTTTCGAAACTATTCGGTAGCCGCATGCAGCGTGAGGATGGAGGTGGGGATAAATCGGCGGCGACACTGCTGCTCATAGCAGGACGTTCGATATAATGGGGGTGGTTCCACCTTTCGACTGGAGAGACGTCGAAACTTTCGAGGGCGGTGTAGCGTATATATATCTAATCTGTGGATACCAGCTGATCCTTTGTACACATTCCGTGTACGACGTTTGTACACGAGTTCCCTCTCATCGAGGACAAGCTCGAACAGCGTCTTAGCGTCTTATCGTCGTCGATGCGTTTCTTAACTAGGGATCGTAAAGTTTACTCCTTTTCCCTCTACATCCGTCCGTATTATTTTGGTAATTACCGTTACCTTCGATCGAGATAATTAAAAATAAAAGTAAATTGGAAAATCGTTGGAAGAAGAAGACGATGCAATATATAATAGCGGAAGATTCGTCCGAGAAAGAGTTTACGCGACAGCGGAGTTTACGTTCGTCGCGTCAAGCTTACGAACTTGTCGCGCGTCCGTTTCTTGAGTGGTCGATACCGGTGGACAGATCTAGCGAAGAAACACTAAAGTCGACCGACCCGTGGTCAACACTGATACAAAAGGAGGCATCGGCCTCGCTATAAATAAAGGAAGGGAGGAAGTGTCAAACTTTCGAATCAGACCGAGCGGCATTACGGCAATGTGGAATAAATGCGACACTCGTAGTTCCAGTGTGACGCTTTGTAACTGATACCGATAAGTCGTGTACGTCAGGCCGACCTCGAACGAATGTCATTATTTTTATTGCACTCGTTTAATGAATCTCGAGTCAGCGGCCAAGTAATTACAGCAAGTAGACGGAATGATACACTTAACTGTAATAATTTCTCGCATTCTGCCCGATCATGATTATCTGCTCGTTATTTTCCGATAAGAGTGCTTTCCTCGGTCGAATCTCGATGTAATATTTTAAGACGTGTTTCTCTCTCTCTCTCTCTCTCTCTCTCTCTTTCCTCCATCGTTTTATTCTAGCTGTTTGTTCTAGCGGTATTACGACGTCGTACATCGAGCACGATAATGAAAATTCGCGTTACGTTAATATATTCAAAGAATGACTTTAAGTCGGTTTGAATCGATGCTATATAATTTTAGAGTCGAGTATTTCCGTGTAGCTAGATGCCCGATGTTCGATAGCACCGGTTCTGTTTCAGACTTACTCCGTTGAACTGAACTGAAAATTAAGCATACTTTTTTTTTTGACCTTCAGTCATTGCTGCATTGTTTTTCAATTTGTTTCACCATTCTGGAAACTGGTGAACTTTTGGTTATTTTTTGATCTCTTTTGGATGATTCATGCCCCTTTTTATCCTTTTCCCTGTCGAATTCATTGCTACCTTGGGAAATAAAATTTTTCATTTTTCTTCTTTTTTTAATCGAGAGTGATCAATTTTTTTTTATAGTTGTTTGACCCTTTTATCGCAACGGTGATAAAAAACACACTAATAAATCATCAAACTTTTATTCGATATTTCGTACAAAATGGAAAAAGGAAGCTTTAGGAATAAAACTGTATTTTCTACAGAATCATTGCAAAATTATGAATTGTTCGCAAAGTGGTCAACTGCGCTTTTGGAATTTTTTAAAACTTTAATATCAATTTTGGTACAAATTTCTTCGTGGCCGTTCTTTTGACCATAGAATAATAAGTTATGATTATTCCAAGGATACGCTGTTTTATGCATTCTGTCTATCATTAGATAAAAACTACGCCTGTAACGATACATTTCAGGACGCGTATTCGAGGTTAAATTTCAAAGAGAACTTTTAAAAAACAACGTGCACTGTTTTACCCGTGTTTTTAGTTTTATTTTTTTTTTTTTTTTTTCGTGGAGCTAATCTATTTGGCAAACGAGCGGCTTATTTGCGTTGTTTCGGGACGTTTTAATCTCGGCGACGACAGTAATCAATTCCGCGGGACATACAGACCTTCGCGGTAACGCAAGAATTAAATACCAAAAACTTATTACTCGTGTCTAGTGTTATTTACCGATTCGCGGACAAAGTTGCTATTCCGAGATGAGAAGGCGAGACGCGCAATAATCATGAATCAAGAGAAACAAGTGTCTAGCGGTTGGGGGAGAGGTAAAGCGCGAGATGTCGCGGAATTATTGTTAAAATTTGGGAGCCGCGAGGCAAACAGAAGCAAACACGTCGCCGTTCTCGACGAGGGAGCGAGGGAATCTCGTTTGAAATCGGGCCGCAGCTTTTTCTCTGAGAATTCTCTCTCTCTCTCTCTCTCTCTCTCTTTCTCTGTCACGTGTCTCGGTTAACAGCAAAAGCGGAAGCCACGGGAAGGTGAAACGAGGCGAAAGCTCGGGATGTCTCCGGTTCCGGCGTTCCTCCGCACCTGCTGATAATTGTGACAACCTCTACGGCATAACAAACCGAAGAAGGATACCAAATTCGGCGAAGCTACGTCGGACGCGGAGAGGAAACAAGCAGACAATTTGCGTGCCCTCGGGACAAACTCTGTGTCAAATACTGGCTGCGCATACCCTCGTATATTTTTTTTTTATTCTTCACAAGGAACCTCGAATGTAATGGTAAAATTAGTAGGTGATTACAGGATTTTTTGCATCGTTCTTCTATCCGCATCGTTCATAAATTCAAAGGTATCGAAGTATTTCTTTCTGACTAGGTCTTACATACACGAAGGTAGAAAAAGAATGTACAAGACAGAAAGCAAATGAAACGAATATAACTGATATTACGTTGTATTTCTCGCTAAACTCATCGTCGTAAACGGTTGTTCGAGTGATGATGTTCGAGTCAAACCTGTCAATGTGAACGCGCGTAATAGCCGCAGCGGTAACTAACAATTATCGCGATGGGCGCGACAGGGCACATTGCTTACAGTTTAACGGACGGCTGGTGTCTTAAATTTTCGCAGTGCAGGCGAATGCCTGCCCTCGAGACGTCTCCTTGTCAAAGATCAAACGTCGACGTTGGAGAATTTTAAAAGGAAAGAGAATCTTCGTTCATAAGTAGAGCTTAAAAGTTGAATTGCTCGAGGGAGACATACGGTGCCCTGCTCGTGGTATTATTGTCCGAAGTTTCGACATTACACGTCGCTTAGTTTTGTGTCGTTGCAACGATTCTTGTTCCAACGAAGGTTGAACGATGTCCTGTTTGGAAAACATACGAAGAACGATCCCTCCCGAACGTCGAATGTGCCGAACTCTCGTCCTACTTGGGCTCTTCTTTTCTCCTCCGACCTACAATGGCCGTGTGTTGAAGGTGTGTGTACGAAAGGTTCTCAAAATTGGCTCACCGTTCGCGTTTGTCCAAAATTTCAAGCGCTCTGGCTTTGATCCGCCTCGATATAGGAAACCAAGGGTGATCCGCGCGTCCGTCGTCGCAAAATCGTTGGCGTACCGACGTGATGGGACACGATTCGGTTGGCCGCGATTCGCCAGCTCCTCGTTGCTCCCCTCAGTGCTCGTGACTGCACAGCAGGCAGCGAATTGTCGAAGTAAGGAGAACACATTGGCGATCACAGGATGATGGAGACGACACCCGGTATATGTGGATTCGTAGCGTAGAGTTGTAGAGTCGACTCTCCGATATCGAGCGGGAGTTACTCGAGCTTACACGTGCGCAGGCTCCCACCTCTACGATCTACCACCACCAGCGCGTGCCGAGGATGGGGAGGAATTTCAAGAGAAACGAAGAGGAAAGTAGGGTGTACATGGTAGTGGCGAGTGAAAGGACGAATATCGCGGCGAAGGGGTGAAGCGGGGCAGGGGGAGGGAGGAGGGTGGCTTCTTCGCTGGCAGCGGGGTGAAATGGGGGGTGGGGCGCAAGGGATGCAAGAGAAAGGGGTGAACGTCGGAAGAGTGACAACGAAAGAGACAGAAGAGACGTAGAGAAAGAGCAAGAGGTTGAAACGAGTGGAAAACGGAGAAACCAATGGGGTACCGTCAAAGTGGAAGCGGGATCTCGCTACGTTGGCGAGAACGAGACTGCGATAGGGTGGAGTATAGTGTGTAGAACGAGAGGGAAGGCACTATCCAGTGTGTTCTCGCCGAAGGGAAAGAGGAACGACGACGAGGACGACGAGGACGAGGGATGAAAAGTTGAGAAGGACGGAGAGGTTGGAACGACCGAGAGGGTGGCGAGAAGGACGGAGGACGTCCAATGTCGATGAAGGAGACAGAAGAAGCTGATGCGAGCAGCCACGTTGCGAGAACGGAAAGGAAGAGACGAGAGGCAGAAAGAGAAACAGAGAAAGTTCGTGAGACAGTGTAAAGCGAAAAGGAGACCGACACAGGAGAAGGGCGAGGAGAGCAGGCAACGGCGGAGGGTGGGATAAAGAGGGCAACGTGGTAGCAAGGTGGTGGAAAAGGTGGGTGGGAAGGGAGGAGGGAGAAAGTCGAGAGAGAGGAACGGAACGGAACAGGGTTGTTCCAGTGTGCAGCAGGCGGGCATCGCGGCGGGGGCGCCGTTCTGCTGCTCCTGTATATCCATCCAGGGTTATATGCACCATCCACCGCATCCTAGCGATCACGACGGCGACGGCGACGACGACGACGACGACGACGACGACGACGACGGCGACGACGACGGCGACGACGCCGCCGGGAAGCAGGAGGAAGAGAAGAAGGAGAAGGAACAGGATATCCGGCGACATCGTTCGCATCGAAGGCTAGAGAGTGACTCTTCGCGACTAAACGACAGTATCTACGTTGTAGTAGCACCGATAGAGTTTTATTAGATATCACAGGACGCGTCGCGAACGTTTCTTCGTTACTGCGTCTACGTTGCCTGCGTCGTGAACGTTAGCCAGAGTGTCATTGCGTTTTCTTTTTTTTTCCCTGCGGAACGCACAACGAAACGCGCGTTGTCCGTTGTACGCCGAACAAGAGGAATCAGAGACGAAGGAAGAAGAGCACAGAAGAGAGAGAGAGAGAGAGAGAGAGAGCGCGCAAGGAGAACACAAAACGGAAACGGAGACTGCGCAAAGAGAAAGGGGAAGAGAAAACGAGATAAAGAAAAAGAGAAGAAGACAAAGAAGGGATAGTAGAGGACGGAGGGAAGAAGAGAAAGGAAAAGAGAAGCAAGGGAAAAGAGAAACAGGAAAGACGAAGCACCGGTAACCGAAGTGGTTAGGAACTAATAATAATAAAAAGGAAAGAGAAGGTGGAATAACAAAGAGGAAGAGAGAAAAGTGAAAGGCTAGATCCATCCACTCGTCGGAGGGAGCCATCGAAAGTGGAGGAGCATGCGAGAGCAGCTCCTCGGTGTTTCAACATGACCCAGCCTTAGTAGGGTACCTCTGCTGGCGTACACCCTCCGCGCCGCGACACGATACGACACGCAGAAGGAGGTGGTGGAGGAGGCGGAGGTGGTGCCGGCGGAGGAGGTGGTGGTGGTGGTGGAGGCGGCGGCGGCCAGAGAGGTGGTGGAGGACGGGGGAGAGGAGGAGGAGGAGGACGGAGAAGAAGAAGACGAAGGAGGAGAAGGAGGAGGAGGACGGTGGACTCGCTAACGACGGCGAACGTCCTCGAGGGTGCAAGATACCAGCACCAGCAACACCACCGACGACGATGATCGTGACAGGCGGCGAACGACGTATATGTTGGAGGAGGAGGCGCCGATTCGCGGTTGCGGTACTGGCCTCGGCCTTACTGACCCTAGCGATCGGTCCCGCGCCAACCGAGGGACACAGGCCAGCACCGAACAATCCGATCATTCTGCAGACGAGCACCAGTACGACAACTACGCCCTTCTACGTCCACTCGGTGAACGGTACCGTCTTACCGAATGCCAACTACAACAACAACAACAACAACAACAATGAGTTGGATCCACACACGGAAGACGGACACAGTACCCCCAATCATAACAAGACCGAGGAGAAGGCGCCTCTCTTTCCCAGTGATCTCTTCACCGTCCAACAACGGCAACACGGTGCCGTGATACTTCACGTAATGGGTGTAGTGTACATGTTTGTCGCGTTGGCGATCGTTTGCGACGAGTTCTTCGTGCCGTCTCTGGACGTGATCATCGAGAAACTCGAGATCGCCGACGACGTTGCAGGTGCTACTTTCATGGCGGCTGGTGGTTCGGCCCCGGAACTCTTCACATCGATAATCGGCGTGTTCGTGTCGTTCGACGACGTTGGTATCGGTACCATCGTCGGTTCGGCCGTCTTCAATATTCTCTTCGTGATCGGCATGTGCGCTATATTCTCGCGTACTGTGCTCTCCCTCACATGGTGGCCTCTATTTCGCGACTGCACTTTTTATAGCGCCAGTCTGCTCACCCTGATCTATTTCTTCCGTGATAATCATATTCACTGGTACGAGGCCCTCGTACTCTTCGGATTCTACTTGGCTTACGTGAGCTTCATGAAGTGGAACCAACCGATGGAGAAGCTGGTCAAGAGAGTGCTCTATAGAAACAAGGTGACCCGGGTCAGGTCTACCGATCAGCTGATGCCCTCGGTATGTACACTGTTTCAAACGCAAACGGTATGCACACGACAACGAAAACGCGATACACTTTTTTCTCTCTCTCGAAAAAGAAAAGAAAGACGATCCTTTTTTTTTATCCCCCTTCTTTACGCGTTTTCTTACCTATCTTAAATCGATCTGCCTACCTATCTACCTACCTACCTACCTTCCCTACCTTCTCTACCTTCTACGATCGTTTGATCACTCGTTACTCGCCATGTACCATGCCGTTTCGTCCTTATTGTTAGACGAAAGTCGCGTGACTTTGCCTACTCGCACGGCTACTCGTGGGCGGTGTTTTGTCCCGTTGACGGACATTACCACGTTCGCTCTCTTATCGGTCGCGCTTTTTCCTTTTCCTTTTCCTTTTCCTTCTTTTTTGAACCTGATCGAGCATCGGGATCACACGATTGGCCACGTTACTGATCATCGTGCATTCTACCCTGTCGCTCATCTCTCTTCTCTTCGATTCTTCTCGTGTCTTTCGATTGCTTTTAATCGAACGATTAAAATTTTAACGTCGATCCTTCTTCGTGGCACAGGTCCTCTGTGCGCTATAATTAGAAAATATAATTAGAAAATCAGGATTTTCGAGTCGGTCGTCTTACTCGGTCGCTTTCGAGTATCGACCGGATGGGTTTACCACCGTCTCATCGATTCGTTCTCCTCGATACTCTCTCCTTTGTACCGTGGATGGAAAAGACAAGCCACCACGGCCTCGGAAAATTTACCCGTTTCTGAGAAACTAGGTGAAAGCGGAGATTCAGTGCGATGAAAATGCTTGACTTTGGACCATCGTGTGCTCTTGATATCCGCGCTTTTTTTTTGCACAAGGTCGATCTCGACGAATAAATTGAAACGGAAAATCCCGATGGCCCAATTACGCGTGTCCCGTCCAACGACGCGCTTAATTAGTGACACACTTGCCACACGTTCGCTTTCTTTCTTCGGATGTGGAAATTTCAGTTTGTTTAATTTCATCAGCATTGTTGAAAGGCGGGATGTTTCTCGCTTTCGAAACGATCATTTCTGTCGAGCGAGGTATCGCGCATTATAAACGATTACGCGACCGATTCTGTTTATAACTGAACGACGTAACCGTTCTCGCTTTAATTAAATGTTTGCTTCATTTCCTGAATCGATTGCGCGCGTCACACGCACGAAAAACAAAAAAAAAAAGAACAAAAACAAAGAAAAAGAAAGAAAATAAATGCTTCGACATGAACTTCGACGGTGAACGTTGGCTAGAATTTATGGCTTCGATCGACGGGTTTGTAAACGCTAGTAAATCAATCGGTCGAATCGAATTCCTCGCGAGTAATTTATCCTGGCCAAGGATCGAATTTTGACTCATCGAGCGAATGTTTCAACCAATCGATATCGTCCGCCAGCAGAATCGAGTGATCGCGCAGAGAAGAGGAAAGGGAAAGCCGGTCGCGCGTTTTCGAGCCGAGAGAAGTCAGGGGGAAATTGATTATCGAGGAGACACGCTTCACCGTATCCAGGATTTCCTTCGTGGAGAAACGTCGCCAAAGAAACGAAAAAATATTTCTTCGAACTAAAGGCCCCGATGCGCGTCGATCGTGTTTGTATTCATCTGATTTTGCTCTTTTATTTCCTCTCGTTATTCGACGATCGTAAGACGTATTGACGGTCCACGATGTTTGAAAAAAACATTGAAACAAAACCAGCTCGATTCTTCGTGATCCTCTCTCTCTCTTTTTTTTTATCATTCTTAGAATTTTTAAAAACCACAGACGAGCGTTCGCTACGGACTGATACTGTCGCTTAAAACGCGAGTCGCTCGCGTTGTCGGAGAACGTTATTGCATAATATTTCGTATCGGGTGGTTCGTGTGTTTTCACATGAACTTTTCCCACTGACCGGCCCGCGGTGTCTCGGGATTGTGCGCGAAAATTCGTTGAATTGGTCGTGCGGCAGGAAGATGGATCGTGTGCGCGCGGACTGTGACAACGTTAATTGCGTTATCAAGATCGTGTGTCGGGATAAAAGCGAGCGTTGTAGTAGTAACAATAGTCGTGTAAATGCGAACGATTCGCTGCCTAAACTTTTGAAAAGCGTAAACTCTTGACTTGTTTTCAATCAACGAGAAAAATTATATATACGGCGGTAGAAAATCATCTCGCAGTTAATTATTCCGTTCTGTGTACATTAGTGCGTGCAGCTCTTCTAGTACTCGCGCGTGCGTCCCCGAGTGATATTTTCATCGCGTGTCGGTCACCACTCTCGGCGATCTGTCGTTAATACGTGAAATATCGAACCGTCGCTGTCAATCAGGCACAATATCAACGCCGTGAAATATAATTCTCTTATTGACACTGATTAGCGATTGCCGAAAACGGAAGCCCGACGCGTTAACGACTGCATAATTGCAGTCAGAGACAGGACCGGACCGCCGATCGGAATTTACGTTCACCGCTTTGGATTAGGCGAAGTTTACGTTGGATTATTTAATCCGGTTATGAGAATTGTCACGCCTTGTCTGCCTTTATTTATTTATATTTCGCGAAACCAGCGGCGTGTCGAAAATTTCACGAACTAATACCTGAAACTTTTCGATCGATTCGCCGTTCAAACGCAAACTACCGGGCGAGTTCTCGTGAAAAATTGAACAATAAAACAATACGTGAAGTTATCTTGCTTTGAGAAACTTGAGAGAGAAAACGAGAAAGAGAGAGAGCTATGATCGAGACGACTGGGAAAAATGCCTACGAGGCAATCGAAAGATTAAAGGTTTAATTAATGTACGAATCCTCTCGAGAGAAAGAGTGGAACTCGCTCGGACGACAGCGGAGATCGGGATCGGATAACTCGGGGTGGATAAGAAGGGAGGTTCGCTCGTTGGTCTGACCGAAGTTCATCGGTGTACTTTCTCCCGTCATCTTTCTCCCGTCTGTCCCATTTCCATTTCTCGATACCGCGTCGGGTGCTTCTTCTGACCCCCTGTGAAATCTTCCTTCTCTGAGGAAGTTACGGCATTGCAGTGTGCAGAGGCCCTCCACCCATCGTCGAATCGATTCGACAGAGGCCCTTCCACGCTTAACCTCGCCACGACGATATACAACCACCGACGGGCCGTGCTCGTGCACGCTCTGCTTTCCTCCTCTTTGCGTTATATAAAACGTAACGTATGTACGTTGATCAACTGCACGCTCGAGTTGCTAGCAATTTGCCTGCAAAATCGCCCGACTGACCTAAAGCTGACGGGAACCTAAAGCGGATTGGCTCTAATAATATAATTAATCGACAATCTCGACGCTCGTTGTACTGGGCGAAAACTTGCACGTTCGAAGAGTCGTCTCGCAAAGAATCTCGAGTGTTTTGTCACTCATTTTTGCTCATCGTTCGCGTCGAAAGAGGAAAAAGCGATCATATTCGAACCTCGATTTATGAGGAAATCGTAAACTTTTGTGGATTTGTTTGTTCGCGAATTAGGGAGTTTTCATTTCAATCTTAACCTGTTATGGACCTGTTATGCCATGCGGCGCGATAGCGCTTCCGCGATGTAACTGCAAAAAATGCCAAGCGATAAAAGTAAATAATGCGCGTGATTCAGGTTCAATTGAAAGGAAAGTAATTAGGAGAGAAAGCTTCGATAGACTGACGATGATATAACGCTATAATCGAAACCGAGTGCATGGTAAATCGAGCATCGCGACCAAATTCCGTGGCACTATATATACTCGACGCGTAATCTGAACAGCGCGATCACGCTGCATAAAACGAGAGTAACGGAGGCGCGTAGGTCATACCGCCTCGAATGGATGAGACGAAGACCTCTCTCATCGTGGAAGTATGGAAGAAATCCAGGGCGCGGCCTGTGTCACGCGAAATGGCGCAGAGCAAATTGGATACGGTAACTTCGTCGCTCGTAATCCTCGTCGGCGTTGATTCGTCGTGAAGAGCAACGCTGTGGCGACGCGTACGAATCTTTTCCGCGAGAGAAGAGAAGAACTTCTCGTTGTCATCTTTGTGTTAAGTTTGCTTCGAAAGTGTCGTCTGTTTCTATTCGAAAGTACGATGGCCTTTGCCATTTGTGAAAAAATCGCGATCGTCTCCGATCAACGAAAGAAAAGGGATTCTCTTTTGGCATGAAAGACGAAAGTCAAAGTGAAATCAATCGCGTCTGCTCTTGACGTTACATCGGTACAACCATGGCTACCTTTTGGATCGGCCGTTTCGTTTTGTAGGATACGTTGTATCGTTTCGCTTCCGATCACCTCGATTTTTCTTACCATTAGCGTGCTACGATGAAAAAGAACTTCGTCTTGTCATCGATTCGAGGTATTAACGGTTTACGATTCTCTGTGCACACCGGTGGAGGGCAGGGAGGGGAGGAATGGAGAAAAGAGGAATCAGAAACTCGAAAGTTTCATTTACCCTCCAATTAAGGATGCCTAGCTCTCGGAATGAAGCGTAATTTTTGATTTCCTCGGTTCGAAGTAATGCCGTTTGAATTATGGTTTGTCTCGCTTTGCGTACCATGTACAATTAACCGGGTAGTAATTAGGTTTCTTCCTTGGCAATTGTTTTCTCCGGAACTCCGACGGAACGAAGATCGATGAATGAAACCCTCGAATTAAAAAGTCTCGGCGAACAGTCGAACGGAACTGCTTGTATCCAGTTTAGCTTTGTAGCACGATTGTTTAAAATTGCTGCTTGGGGGGGGGGGGGAGGGGGAAGAAGAAAATGGAAAAATTGTTTCAATTCGCTTGTTTTTTTCCCCGGGAAAAAAAGTATTTTCGTCTGCTAACGATAATGCGCGGCCGAGATTCTTTTGTTGAAATATCGATTCGCGGCTGGGAAATTCGTCCCGCTACCTTGACCAATGACATTTCCGCGCTTTCCAAAAATGAATACCGATTTTCTTCTCAGCGACGCTGAGTTCCCCTCCGTTTGGAAGAATGGATTCTAATCGCGAATATGCGATTTGTATGTCGATGTCAATCATCGTACAATGTCGGCGCGTCGATGATCCAGAATCGAAATTTGCTTCTGGAAATTATATAAAATTGTCTTTGAAAGTTTTAAACACGTATCACTAGAAATATTTAGATATCCGTTTGAAATAATCTGCATTGACAGTCAGAGTTTAACGCGAAGCAAGTGCAGAAACAATTTCGCGATGAAAATTTGCTTTTCAATTATTACATTAAATGCTTTGATGAACAGATAAAGAAATACTTGCCACAATATAATATTTAAATTTAAAATACAACGTAAAAGTTAGGCGTTCGATTTGCTTGGTAAAATTTGACAACGTATTATATTGCTTTACCGTTGTGCTTTAAAATATATATCATTTTTTCTTTTTTTTTAATGATGACCTACATTGATTCGACTTGACCTGTATTAATGGTAACCTATATTAATTTGATTTAACTTGTATTAATAACATATAACCTATATTAATTTAATATTCTTCTACTCTGTTCATCCAAAAATTGTTATTATTTAACATTCTTGTTCTTTGATACACTGAATTACTATACCGTTATTGCGGTTTAGAACGTGCAAATTGATCTCTCGAACTGCAGAATGAAGTTGCGATGCACTGAATCTTGCCGATTCGCGATACGCTTCTGCATAAAAGGCAACAAATGGGACAAAAGATGGAAGCTGGAGTTACGAAAGAAAAGAAAAATATTCACGCTTCTTTCGCCATAAAAGAGGGATGTCGTCGTCGTCGTCATCGTCGATTGGTTCTGGAGATCGCTCGGCGATTTTCATAAATGTCAAAGGTCGCGCGTCGCGAATAAAGAATAGAAATCGCGGCGATCGCGAGCAAATCGTTCGTTGCGGGCCGAATCGAACGATAATTCGTGGTAAGAACTCGGGCTAGGTTTGCTTTGATTTATCATTCGATTCGTCGAAGTTATTACGGCCAGACGAGAAACTTCCGATCGGTTACATCGATTGTGGAGCGAGCATGAGAATCCGGGTCAACTTTCTGTCACTCCTTGTCAGTTCGATATAAAAAAAAAAAAAAAAAAAAAGAAAAAGAAAAGAAAGAAAGTGAGAAGAAATGATGATACATCTGGACAAACTCGAACTTGTAACGTTGAATGCCGAGAACTTGTAACAGACTGTATGTCGAACAGACGTTTTCAATGAAGAACAACCGCGATGTAGATGCTCGTGTATACGCTGGCGCGAATAATTGGAACGCGTTGACGGAGATGCTCGCGCAAAGTTCGCAACTTTTTCTAATTAAATTTGACGCGCGTCGCCACAGTTGAACCGATTTCGTTCCGATTCGCGCGACACACTCGCGAGGGAAAGTTACCGCGCATAAACGAGGCGAGTTTTCGTTGGTCCTCGTTTTTGCACTGCCGCGCAAAAGTACGTGGACATTTGGCGTATTTGATCGAAATGTACGAGAACACTGTCATTCTACGAGAAAAAGGAAAGAATAAAATTTTTCCATTCGAGACTTGTTGTTAGTTCTCGAGAAAATCGAGACTGAAAGTTTCTGAAGATAATTCTAGATTAGATGGCTATTTGAATATTTTAAGTAAATGAATGTTTATTCGGTGCGTTCACCAAATTGAATAATTTAATTTTGCAATGTCCATTGTTAAACATGGAGGTCGTTCTATCATGACACGAGGATGCTTTTGGGAAATTCATTTACTGAAACTATTTTAAGAAAAAAAGAGCACGCTGCAAGAGAAGACTTAACATTATTATAATATTCAACGAATTATTGGTAAAATATGTTCTCCGATACGGTACAAACGAAATTTATTCCAAGTTATCAATGACATCGCATCGCTTTTCTTCAGGCGAGTGTAAGAAAAGAAAAAAAGAAAAAAATGTTTGCATACTCTATCGAGCGGTACGTAACTGACTAAACTTTAACTCGTGCAAAAATGATGGACTCTTTGGTGCTGGGTCACCCAATATATACGACTCCCGCGATGTATATATGTGCCTTATCTAGGTTCCTTTCACGAGGGAACACGCAATTAAGAAATTCTCCGTTCTTGTTGAGAGACGGAACAGGCACGGAAAACTTTGAGCGGCGAAACTCGTTGCTCAAAGGCGAGGAGAACCTCCTCGCCTCGGCTACGCCAATGTAATTCGGTCGTCGCGGTAGAAACATTTAACCGCGCTCAAAACCCACCTCGTGTATTTTTTCCTCGTTTCGTCTCGTCTCTCTCGCAGGCCGAGAATCGCATTTAATCCTCCTCGGGATTGCATCGAGCTACGCGCTTGGATTAATTTACTTCCTTCGCTAACTGCTTCATCTTGAAATTTATTATATTCGCGATGATGGTGGTCGAGAGATATTTCTTTTCCTGTTTCATATTCTCCGCGCGTATCGATCCAATCCAACCTGACTCGCATTGGCTGGATTGGACAATTTTCTCATAGGCTGAATCATTCGTAGTTCGAACCCTTTGAAGCATCCTCCCATCCTACGTTCCAATTTACGTTTCCTCCCCTTTTTCCATATCTTACGTTACGAGTTAACGGCGTAACTCCTTTCGTTAGCAACGAGGTAAATAAATCAAACGAGTTTTGTCTCGTCTCGGTGCAATTAGTTCTCGCGGGACCGACGTGCGATTATGTCGGCGCTTCTTTCCAGACAGGGAGCCAGAAATTCGAACGAGTCGAGCAACTTGGAATTCTCGTGATTGCGTTAGCGTTTTCGCGATTCGAAGACGAGGGATGTTAAATAGTCGAGCGTCGAGTGGCAATCGTGTCGAACGTAGGCGATTTTTCTTTTAAATAGTCGAACAGAGCCGTGCGAGATAAGTTGTTGAAACACGCCAACGAAATTGTCAGAATTTCGCGACGTTGATCCCTCTCCCCCGGATTTTTCCCTATCGATCGTCCGTACCGAGTCAGCGGCAAAGTTACTCGATCTGAAATACCTCAGAAACACCACGACCAAAATCATCCGTGCCTCACAGTCGCCACACCAACCACCAAGCACTTTGTTGTCGCTCACGAACGAGAGCCTTTTCCTTGCTTTTCCTCTGCAAGCTTGCGAGATGTCGCGAAGGAGAAAATCAAAAAGAAAACTGCATTCGAAACGGGAAACGAGATGGGCCGTCGGTATCGATCGAAGGTCGCAATTATTTGCACGACTGAAAGTAAGTTTCAAGGATTCCGCTTCTTTGCCCCTCCCCCACTCTTTCTCTTTTTTTTTTCTTTCTTCTCTTTCTTCTTTTTCTTTTCTTCTCTTTTTCTTCTACTAGCTAGCTTCCATCGTTTCTCTCTTCCACCCTTTTGTTCGCTAATTGAGCGGCGACCTTCGGCCGAGCTTACGACGCCGCGTACTTTTCTTTTTTTCTTTCTTTCCTTCCTGACGCGTAATCTCTGTGCACAAGTCGATGTGAACGCTTTCGCGGAGCACTTGCATTCTCGTGTGACTGTGTGCCGCTTGCGAAATCACGAATCATCATCAACAAAACTCGATTACTCGATTGTCGTTACTGTGATTGTAACTGGGTGTTTCTTGCTTGCAGCACCAGAGCGCCGCCCAGGCATTGGTGAGTCGCATGTCTCTATCTCTTTTTTTTCCTCTCTATCTCTCTATCTCTACGCTCTCTATTTTATATTTATTATCCCCTCTGCGTTTCTCATTCACGACCATTGACAGACTTTCCACACACAACGATCGTCTGGCCAGCTGAACTTACGCCCAAAGAAAAAAAATTTTTCTCCTCTTGCTCGAAGGAAACGAAGGAAAACCGAATTATTCGCAATCTCCAGAAGGAGAGAGAGAAAGAGAGAGAGAGTCTCTTTGGCGAAAGTTGAGCAGCCGACGACACGTCGACGAGATATGCATGATTCTTTGTGTTCTCGTATTTTGCCACGTCATGTGCCTTTGATCGATGTATTTATTTATGACAGCGTCAAAACTGAACCGGATATTCCAGAAGTCGCGCAGACTCTTGCCCTCCTCTTTCCGCGTCGCAGCCTTCATAATTCAAGGGATGCGCGATTTTCGGACTGAGATTTCACGTTTGATCAACTCATCAAGGACCAACGTTGCGTTAACACTACTTTCCAATTCTTTTCAGCCAGTGTTTTAATATCAAGACTGTGAAACGAGATTTCGAGAACTTAATATTTCTTTTTTCATCGTTGTGTCTTTATCTGAAGTTTGAAACTTTTTAAATTTTATAAACCCTCCCGTTCGTTCCTCGTGTTTTCAATCTAATCTGTCTCTTGGTGACAAAATGACACAATGGTAGAAAATGAATGCCTAAAATGAAGAGATAATTGTAAATTTCCAAATTCTTTTTATTTTCAAAGAAATAGACTAAATTTCTGTTCAATTTCTCAGGTATCGATGTTCAATTTTATGTCTTACATTTTATAAAAAAAAAAAAAAGAATGTGTCGAATTGATACAAGGATCGGATGAGAATTAAAGAAAGTCAAGTTAATTTATACATATTAATAGTGATGTATCAACGTCTCATTTTCTCTACGTTTATTATAATTATCTACATAACTGTTTATTGTTCGAAAAAATGTTTGAAATGAAATTCGTTTCGTTTCAAGGATGAGCGTCTTATGATGATCACCAAATTTGTCGAAGGAGTTTCTGAGATCTTCTCTAACAATAAGAGATCATCTCCACTTTCTTAAATGGAATCATATACTTCCCTAATTAATGCAGATATTTGGAAGATATTTTAACTTCAATTTTATAAAACCTACTGCATGAAAAACAAAAACAGTGTTTCCTCTCGTCATTCTGACAGATTCTACAAAAATAAAATTAAGATTAAAATATTTCCTAAAGTAATAAAATAATAATTTTTCAATATACATTTTATAGAGAATGTATAAAAAAAAATGTATGATTCCATTTCCAAAAAGTCCATCTAGACAAATCTGTTAGTCATCAGAACGAATTAATTCAAGTTTTATTTCGAATCGCGCATGCTTAATAATTAAAATGGGACATTCTACATATTTGTAACATTTTTAATATAGTATTTATAATCGACGCTCGGTCCCTGATGAGTTAAATGACATTACATATCGACGATTCGAGGGATGATATCGGTGGGATTGCTGAAAATCGCGCGAGAGAAGAAACGAAATTCGCCATCGTAGAAACAACGTGGGCAACAAAAGGGTACAAGATAAAGGTCTGTTGACCCACGTGCGCGATTCTGGTGCGCGGCCTCATTGTCACCTTCGACTTTAGCCGCTGCAGTTTCTGATCTATCTCTCTTTCATCAAGCACCCTTGGTCGGTTCAGGATGCACCGGATGCAGCCAGGTCGCTCCGCGCATGAGAAGTGGCAGCTGCGACAAAAAAGAATCGTTTATCCACGCCCTCAACCCCGTTTCCGCATAATAGATACGTAGACACACACACACACACACACACACACACACACACACACAACATCCAATCATCGACAGAGACAGTTCACACCGTCCGATACACCAGCGAACACACAGAGAGCAAGAAGAGAAAAGAAAAGAGGAAAGGGAAGAGAAAAGAGGGGAAAAAAAGAACGAAAAAGAGAAAGAGAACGAGAAATTGCTTCGATCGCATCGAAGTTGCAAAAAAAGTGTACGTGCGCGCTGGTCCCTCCATCTCCCCCATGTTCGATAACAATCCATCGTAACTGCGGTAAGTACTTACGTACGATTCGAAAGCACTTTAGACACGCGCAACGCAACCGTGTGCAATATATACATGCACTGTTTCTCGCGTAGTTGTACCGTTGAAAAAGTAACGAAACACCGATACCAGGATTTTCGCGTGTTTGCCGAGCAACGGATCACGTTTGATACATACATACCGGGTATGTATCCTTCCACCGCGATCGGAAACCGCGAATCGAGACGCTCGCGGATGGTAAATAGCAATCACACGTAGCTTCTGAAAGTCTGATCATTCGAACTGAATTAATCAATATCGAACGGCGGCTTTTCCGCCGCCCCTCGCTGCTTTTGCAATTCTATCAGCGCGATCAACGTTGTTTTGAGGGAATGTCAATGATTCATGAGGGCTTCGTCGAGCCGCCGGGTAACCAGATTACTTTCCCGGGACGTCGAATCGTCTATGCTTGATCGATGAAATATTCCGGGAAATGTTGGCGTCGGTCGAGAACCTTCCACGAAAGACTCGCGATTTCGATTAGACCGGCGATCGACCCGCAAGATGAGACGATCGCGGATGCTCTCGAAGAAAGCAGTGCCATTCGATCAACATCTGCGAGAATCCATGCAAGACTTGTTGTCCTGTTTATCGCATATATCCTATATGAGAAAAGTTGCGCCGAGTGATTTTCTATGGCGGGGCGAACTGGGTCGGAAGTAAAAGTTGTGTAATTGCTGGTCTATCGGTCCCGATACAGCCAATTCCTAGCGAAAAGGAGAGAGAAAGAGAGAAGGAGATCTTTCAGCAAGAGCTATAGAGCGAGACAGAGATAGATAGATAGGTAGAGAGAGAGAGAGAGAGAGATTGCAGAGAGATAGCGGTGCCAGTTTCGCAGAGCAAAGTAGTCGTAGGAGGTGCAAAGTTCGGGTCCGGTGGTACAGCATTCTCGAGTGGCTCTCTTGAATCTAAATAACGGTCACTAGCTGGTCGCCATAAACCCTATTATCGCGGCTCGCTGAGGATACCCTGTATAGGAGGACGACGGACATTGTAATCGGATTCAATTCGAAACGTTCCCAGGCTTTTTCGTCGCCTAGATTCTTCGAATCCCCCGGAGCTTAGCAAGTCATTGATGCAGGTCAGGAAGAACAGCTACTCGCTTTTTTCCTCCCTCTCGTTCTCATCCGTCGCGTCGAGAGGTCGAGCCGAGAGAGAAGTTTTCTAGCCACTCTGGAACTCAATTCGCCAGGTCTTTTAATTTCTCTTAATCTGCCTCGATCGTCTGTTCTCCGAGACTTTTCCCGAGCTTCGATCAGAACTTTTTCTTTTTTTTTTTATAAAGTCATCGTGAGAGTTTCTTAACGTTCGTCGTTGTCTCGGTTGTTTTCCAGTCTCGCGTAACAGATTTCTGTAACAGTAACTCCTTTACTGGTAAATTGAATAATTGTAAATAATACGAATGTTTATTTTTTACCAGTCTGCAGATTCTTGCGCAAATTCATATTTTCTGGAGTGCAATTTGAAAGATCGAGCTCGCGCAGAGTTGCATTTTATTGATTAAATATTATACCGTGAACATATCTCGTTATATTAACATATATTCTTTCTTATTGGCTGTATTTGATGTGTTTTTGCACTTTCAAATTTTTCACGATTGCGTAAAAAGCTCGATTCTTGTTATTTCTAATATTTGAGACGAGCACTAAACTGAAAATTTTTATATATTCATAGGAAAGGTTCAGAAATTTATAGAATATATTAATATATTACAATATGTTTTAAAATAAAATATTCATTGTATCTAATGTTTAATAAGTAAAGTACCATTTTTGAAATTATATTTAAAATATGAATTTATTCAAAACTACATTTAAAATGTGAATTTGCATAAATATTCATAATGTAATTATTGTTAGACTGCGGATTTTCATGCATTTATGGAAAATTTGCATGATTGCACAAAATGCATATAGTACAAAAAAGTAGATAAAATATAGTGCTTTCTAATGTTCGATCTGTATAACAAAACAGTATTTTATCCAAAATTGAAAATATGAAGTACATCTTTCATATATTCGATGCCTGGTTTTTTAAATCTAACGAGCATTTTCCCAGCACAGACGAATGCTTCTTTAAAACTTTATCAAACTTCATCATATACGAATCAAACAATTCTTTCGTTTGGTTAAAATAAGCGTGTGGATTTAGAAAAATAAATAGATTAAATTCATAGAACTTTTAGAATCCTTAGAATTTAATCTACTTCGAGAATCTCAGAATTCTTACTAGTTCGATCGATGATTTCTTTAGATCCTTTCATCGAAGAATCCAAAAAGATGACGTTGCGCTCCGTTTCGATCACAGTGTCGCAATTCAACATCGGCCACGACGCTTTAGCCCGCGCGTCAACGTCCACAAATCGCGTGCTTCCCGCGTGTTAATACAATTTATAATTATATACCACCGGCTATGCGGACCGATATTTATTGCGTCGTAAACGATTGCGACCGTTGTCTGTTTATCGAGGCGGAGAAGTTGTCAATTGTAGACCGCAATATTATTCAACGCGGGTAAAAGTTTCGATCGTCATGCCGACAAGCTTCGCTTTTGTTCGGTTGCGTTTTCCGATTCGCCTCGGCCCTGCGGGGGATAAAAACCGCAAACGCGGTGCGCTTCGGTTCGATAACTTTTTTTCTGTTGTCACGTCGCGTTCCACGGACGTATCGTTCGTTTGTTCGTCGTTCACGTACGTAAAGCCTTGCCCATAAATCTCACGGTTTAACGCTCTGAGGGAGCAATTGGAAAATTGGGCGACGGTCTACGTGAATACGCATGGTATGGGGAATGGTATCGGAAAGGACCGGTCATAAGGATATATCGAGTGGACTCTCGATTATACGTCGACGCGGAGCCGAGACTTCCAACTCGCTTCTGCGTCGAAGACGGCGGCGTGTCTGGCCACAGGAATCGGTCACGGAAAGTCGACGGCAGTGAATCGAACTCGGTAGTAAGCCGGCCAATCATTTATTTACGAATATTCTGATAATCCTCGGATTCGAGTACACGCGAGCCTTGATACACTTTAACGAACACATTTCTCCATTCTCCGACGCTTTCACATTAGTCGCTGTGTGCCGTCCATTCATGCCGCAAATTCATTGTCCTTTACTGGGCCAGATCTTTGTTTTTTTTTTGTTTTCTTTTTCTTTTTCTTTTTTTTTTTTTTTTTGAATGATATCGCGAGCGGCAACATCGGCAGATCGAAGTATATACATTTCTATCGACGACAGAGAAAGAGAGCGTATCACTCCCGAAACAAATATTTATATTTCCTTTGTCGAGCCAACGATTTTTGTTTTTTTCATCGTTCGATTTTAACGATCATAAAATAATTATAAACTTTTTTCACTCGCGTCCTAATTGCTCTCCCCTTTCCCTCCCCCCTCTCGCCCCCTTTCTCTCTCTCCCTCCCCCCGCTCCCGCCGGTTCGAGTAGCTCGTTAAATGTAGCTTACTTTCGCACTGTTTGACCTAGTTACCGTCGTCGGTGAAATATTTTAACCCCGGTGCAACCTCTCGTTCAATTACGTCAAACCGATCTTGGAAACAAAAGATTCGGTAGACAAGTCGAGAAATCCCGTCATCCGCGTCATTCGACGATATCTGTCACTGCCACTGCCACGCGAATTCTTTTTTTTATTTTTCACCCTCGGCACCGGCGAGTTTTTCAAGTTTATCTATTATCGGGCCGCGCGTTATACTCGTCGCTCTATCTATCCCTTTCGTCGTCGAGTTCGAATCGCGTTAAAAATTTCAAGGACTGTGGCTTTCTCTTATTACGGGACCGGTCGTTAAATCGAAGGCATAAATAGGGAAAGGGGAGGATAAATATCGAAATGCCGAAGGTGCGACCGTAATCTCTTAAGGGTTGAACGGCTGAATAATAACTCGCGCCGAATCAATACGGTTTCCGCGGAAAGAAAATCGATCCGCGCTTCGCGTTTTTGATCGTCGTGTCCGGCACTCGAATTCAATCGAAGCAGTGGAAGTAGAAGTTTACTACGAGGGTTCACGTGCAGTGAATCTGGATCTTAATTTTTCATGCGTTTAACACTAGAACTACCGTTGACTGAAGTATGAAATTTATAACAAAAAGCAAGAAAAAAATTCTGATATATTGCTCTGACCTATTGCTTCTGTTTATATACTCTAGAGTCTCTAAAAATACACTTACAAATATATAAAATTTCTACGAAAAAATTCTAAATTGGCCATTTTTTACCGTCTTGGTAGTTTTAGTAGTTAATGTTATTTAAATACGGTATTGGAATATTTATAGGAATAGTTTGTGAAATTTCATTGACACTGTAGAGAAATACGACTGTCACGATTACGTTGATCAAGTTTGAAACGAATCTTATAAATATATATAGAAATTATAAGATATTTCATAAACATGGTCCATCAGTGAATGTATATTAATATTCTTCAATATTCAATGATACTTATTATATGCTTCACGCGGCTATTTATATATGTTAATTTTTCACTAGATATTGCAACTTCTATACACGTTATTAGATCGGTTTCGTCTGATACAACTGCAACACAGTTGTTGCTTCGCCAAGAAAATCCTCTCATAAACGATCAAAATTCGATTCAATTACAAGAATTTGTAGGAAATATTTCCAACAAATATTTTTGCAAGATCAAGCACCGAAATTACAACGCTCTTTTGATTCTCGAATTTTTACATCACACACATTATTATAATTCATTATTGTACGTAGTAAACGTACGTAGTAATTTATGGAAACAAATTTTGTTTGTTAACGTGTCGTTCGTTTTTACAAAGGTGTTGCGCAAATGCTTTTAATGTATTGTTAAAATACGTACAATGCCAAAGTATTCGGGCGATATCTGAGAGCAGGGACGAATTTTCGTTGTTCGTCGTTAGGGGTTGGAGCGGGGGTTCATTCGCGGGGCGAATTGTTTTCGCGTTCCGGTCGGAACACGGGGGTTGCTTCTCTCGAAATCGCTAGTGGAGAAGTTTGTTTGTTGGGCACGCCGTCGTCCTTGGCGAGTCGTTGGAAAAGATGTCGGTGACAATCGAGTGCCGGGGCTCGCTATTGTTCGAATGTGACGAAGAAGCGATGTTCGAATGAAATCCGGCTCACTTGGCCTACTCGCCGCATTTACCTAACGGTGCACTCTTGAAATATTGCCAGCTGCGATAAACGCCCACACACGCTCGCGTTCAATGAGACTCGAGTTTCGCTTCGAACGGCCGCGTTTCACCCGCGAGAGAGCAGGAAAATGGAGAAGAAGGAGCGGAAAAAAAGAGAAAGAAAAAGAAGAACGTGAATGAAAAGTGTATGAAGAGAACGCGAGCTCTCTGGGCAAACGGGATGATGCCCGTTTTATTCGTTCAAACGTTCACCGTACGCATCGACGTATCGACAATACAAAGCGCTTGCACGGCTCTCGGACTTTCTCCTCGATTTTCCACCGCGTTCCCTGGCTTCTCCGTTTCGTCTTCCATCATCGCCTTCGTCTTCCTTTTCGCTCGGCCTGCAAGAATCTAGGTAATTCCTGGTAATTGGAATAGTCTTGGAGGAAATTTTGATTAAACAGGGATAGGATGAACAGCCGGGTGCAATTATGGCATCTCACCGCCCGTAAGACGATATTTCTATTACTTGGCACGCGCGCACCCTAGTTTCCCCTAGTTGCTTCATCCATTCTTCTCATTCAGGGGAAATAGTCGACGTTGCGTGTGATTAATTATAACGTGGTTATCGGTAACATAATCGCCTCTCGTAGTCTCGACGTTCCTCGCGAAGCTTTCTTCTCGCGTTTCTCCACGCTCTCTGCCTCGAATTCATTCGCCACCTATTTTTCGCTATGATAGATCGCTCCGCTGGACTCCCCACGCCAAAACTGTACACATTTGATGGAATCATTTTCCGAGTCCGTGGTTTTGAAGTGGTTTTTCTTTTTCTTAATATCCTGGTAACATTTTGGTTCTTTTTTTAAACAAACTTCTAACTTTTCCAAACAAAAATCCAACTTTAAATTTCTAACAGTCACACCTCGATATCCTTCTCCGAACTGCGACGAAATCAAGAAAGAATTTTTTATCGCGATAATTTCTTACCGTTCCAACACGTCGAATAGAAAAAGATAGAAACAGCTCGTCTTGACGGCTAAGTGAATCATGCATGTAGTCCAAAGTATTTTTTGAACATGCGATTACAATAGATGGTGTATATTCGGCGCTAGTAGCGAAAAGGTTAAGCGACGCCGGACGAGCAGACGAATCGATGGAGATTTCCTTTCCACCCTCCACCGAGTCGTCTATCACGCCTTGGTTTCGTTTCTCGTTTCCCAGCTTATCCCCTTCGAGCCCGTCGAGTCCTCGAGTATTCGTACACGGCCGCGCGCGTACATGCCGCGCGTCGTTAATTGCACGGCCAGAGATCTCGTTCCGGCTCATTTGTCGGCCACCCTTCTCCGTGGTTATATTCTTCTTTCGCATTCTGCCTCGAGTTTTCCAGTTTCTTTTTTCAGTGAAACTGGGCCAAGGTCGGGGTATCCCCGGTACCTGACGTTTGCACGACGTGTGCAAGCGCGAGCGCGAGCGCGTGAATATGCGCCGCTCGTATGAGAAAAAAAACGCGCTTGGCAAGCTCGTCGTGTAACTGACTCGGCTGACCGGCAATCACGAAGAGCGGAAGGGGGTGGAGAGGGGAGGGAGAGAGGGTCTACGCGTACGTATGTAGGTTAAACTTCCAAAGGAGGAAACTCGACGATATTCGCGACGTTCGACGGTATTCGAGCCGTTTATTTCCGGTTTGACGTTAATTGGCAAATCGCGGCGCAATTTCCATTGTCATGATTCATTTCCGCGATTGTTAACGATCTCTCTGCCGGCGAGAGTCGACAGTGATAGCGTCTCGATTGTGAAATTGGCAATTTTTTTTTCCTTGCATTCTCTCTCTCTCTCTCGCGCGCGCGCGCGCACGTTCGAATTCAATTATTAGTCTAGATTCCAGAGTGACCTGTTCAGATCCAAAGCGAGCACAGTCGTTGATTCGACCACGATGAAGCTGAGATATATCGTCGGTGTGAGCGAGTGAAATGGGTGAAAATTCGACACGTAGTTCGTCGAACAAACTCTGACAGTGGTGGTCGCGAATTAAACAGGGTGTTATCGAGATCGAGCGGACGACTGTCGTGAACTCACACGAGGTGGGCGCGAAGGTTGTTTCTTCATCACTTCATTTTCGACGTGTGACATTCGTTAATTTCATTCCTAGTATGGTTCCCAGTTTTTCCGAGTTTCCAGCCGTGGATTCGAATCTCGAAGGCACAGGAAGCTATTTTACGATACTGCGAGACCAGAGCTTCGAGTGAAACGATCGTGCTAACTCGTACAAATTTGTTGAGTCAGCTCAAGTAAGCCGATTACTTGTCGCGCGCTTGACTTAACACGCGAGATACAGGCGGGCGCGCAGTTACTCGTCGTATATACAGTTGACACGACAATCGTAGTTTGCAATTAACAATAATCAATTGGCCGTTTCTCTCTCGTTTCGTCAATCGAGCCAGCGTTGAGCGAAAAAAGGTCCGACGAAACAAACGCCACGCCCATTTCTGTGATTCACCTCATCCTCCGGTTATCTCGTCGCGATTTCCCTACATTTCCAGATAAATACAACGCGTCACCATATGTCTGCCGAACATTATTCCGCTCTATTTATTATTCTTCGATTCGCCGCTGGTTCGCATCTGCTATTCCGTGTGCGTGTTTGTTCTGCATGTTACGAGGGTGGATGGTGGTGGTCGTGTCCAGGGACGGGGTTCGAGTCCGATATGTACTTGCAAATCCGAAACAAGTTCGATATCTAAGTTTCGTTTTGTAGATCTCGAGTTGTAACGCTGATATTATTGTTGTGATGGTATTGATCTTTTAATTTCAATATTTATATCTAATATAACTGTGCCATATATTGAATTATTAAATAATATATTATGCAATATTATTGTGTTATTATATTATGTTACAATACTATTATAAAAGAAAATTTTACTCAGAATATATATAGGGTGAAAAAATAACAATTCCAAATAATAACGCACAATTTTCACTTTCTCATTCTTGTTGGGAGAATAACACAGCAAAAAGTAACAATCAATTTGGAAACGATCTTTTGGTTCAGTTAATTCATATAAATCGAATAACATGCAATCTCAAGTACAAGATGATGTTCATCCACTGGCATTCGAATTTACTCTGAAACATGAAACTATATATTCGATAAACTATCCAGCTTAGATTCTTACAAAGGATTAGAGCAAGATAATTTCTTAGAAAAGATTCGAACGCAACGACTAAAGCTACTTTGAACCTACTTGCAAGGTAACACCGATATCGTCTTATATTCGTGCTCGCCAACAGCGCGATGGTCGACGATATTTTATTTGATCGAGATGTTCTCTCGCGAAATTTTCTTATCTCACGTCGTTATTTTTACCGGTACGTGTATACCTATCACTTGGCCGGTATTTACCGGCGCAGCGAAGAGCTTTGCTCTTGGCTCGCAGTTCTGTTTTTCGTTTTCACAGAAAGAGAGAGAGAGAGACAGTCGCCGGATTTTCCAGAGCGAATCTCCATCCCGCGAGAGTTTGCGGTGGATGTAAAGATTGCAATAAAACGCAACGATAACGACCGAGGTCCGCCGCGCGGGCGTTTCCTCGCAGAACCTTCCCGATCCGAGCGAATAAGGCCGCACTTAACGAGTTTTCCCTTGCTCTCGGCTCTCCTTTCAGCTCTTTAGTTTTTCTTCGTTCTTACCCTGGCGAATTTCGCGGTTAATAAATATTTAACACCGGCCGTCCTTTGTGGCACGCGATGGTCAGCTTCTGGAATCCTCTCGGTCAACAGAGATCCGAGATTTCCATCTCGGATAATTCGTTAAGCTCGGTTCATACTTGCTGGTCGAAAGTACCGAACAGATGACAATCTGTGTCTCGGTATTTGGGATTTCGCCGAGGCATTCACGCTCAACGATCAGAAACAATCGAGCACCGTCGCAGTAGTCTCTTTCGTATTTGTTCGTTCGTTCGTGGGAGAAACAACGTCGTTCTCCAAGCATACTTAATCGCGTTAACTTTAGATGGACGTGTTGCATTACAAGAGCTGAAAGAGAATGGGATACTAGGTCGAATGCTGGAGAATCGCTAGGAAGAGGTGGTTTAAAGTTTCTTCCCTATTTTAATTCAAAATTTCATTTTCGTCGCAATATCTTCTATGACTGTGTTCGCTGTGTAAATTCTATTTTATTCCATAGTTACATACAGGATATTTCAAACTTTTTCAACGTATCTCATAAACAAAAATGAGACTAAAATGTCTAGAAAGAAGTCTATAAATGCTTCGTTAAAGTATGAAGTGTGACAAACATGTTTCATCGCGAATCAGCCGAGGAGAACCTGATCTTATAGATCATTAGATCTTGTATCTTTAGATTTCTACTTGTGGACAAATACCCATTATCTTTAAAACCAAAAATTTACAATAAGACAGAAGTATTTACTATTTATACGAAATGAATTGATCAAAAGAATCAAAACTGCGTGCGAAGAAATTCGATGAAGTTGATGCGAGACTCGGTAAATTCAATAGTACTCTGATAAAGTGACACATATACGTTTTACGTTTCATATTTTTGTTATAACTTTTCAACAAGGCATTTGTGTGCTTTTCGCTGCATAACATTTTTTATTTTTATCTCTAGAACATACTGGCGTAGCTTGAACTCTAAACTTCGGAACACCCTGTTATATTCTCCGTAAAATGTTCGTCATCCATAGCTTTCTTCTGACTGTCGATCGAGTCGAATCCAAGAACTCTTTTAGATTACGAGCTCTTACATCTTTAGATGTCTACTTGCAGAAAAAGATATTCATTATCAGTAAATAATGAACAATAAATATGCGTTATCTTTAAAAGTAAAAATTTACAACACACAGGTGTTCGCTATTTACGTGTTGGAATGAATTGTCTCGATCTAGATTTTCATTTGACTTGACCGAGCCGCAGTACTGTGAATACTCCCATTACGTGTAAGTGATATTGACCGACGTCTGACCGTACCGTGACTATCACGTGAATCAGGCATTATCCCGCGGACGCGAAAGTGTGCAGGCATTCGAGTAGGCAGGGACATTTGCCAATTTTTGCGACGATCGCCCGAAGGCTGGAACGCGAGTTCGCCACGTCGGCCTCCATCGCTCGACCCGTTACTCCACTCGAAGCCCCTTTAACCCGAACGAACTCGTGCAATTTTTAACAACGAGAGCAAATACCACCGCGGGGACGCTCGCTCGATGGAAATCGAAGAACGTCTCTCCTCTGTTGGCACGGATCCGATAAGAAATTTTCCCTGTCAAAAGCAACGTCGCTTCGCGCCACTTTCGAGAGAGCTGTTTCTTTTTTTTTTTTTTTTTTTTTTTAACCAACTGGTGGAACGATCGACTTAATGCGACGCGATGAATCAAACGAGTAAAGTCGAAGGGCGTGGCTGGTTAAGCGCAGTCGTTCGCGATCTTTCTTTCGTTTCTTCCCTTCGTTGGGATCGTGAAACAGCCTGTATACAATCGAAAGAAAGAACGATACGAAGGGAAGTTTGCCGGCGTAACACGGTACTTTTAAAACGAAACTCTTGACAAGTCAACAGAACTCGGGACTCGAGGGTACTTTTTCGGAAAGTGGGCCTCGGCGATGGACGAGAAAAAAAACGGACTCGTTTCTTCTTCTTTCTCTTGATGGATTGACCGCCTCGTAATCATGGACGAGGTATAATATCGTTCGTACGATGACACGGACGAGTTATTTCGTGCTACGAGGAAGACATCTCGCTTCGTCAATTTGTTGGGACGAAAGTTTTAATTGGAAAAGGTTCAACGCGTGAAACTTCATAGCGGATGTGTAAGAAATCATCACGATTAATAACTCAGATAATTCTAAATTAAATAATTGTACTATTTGTTGTACTGTTTATTGTTTCATTATATTTCTAACATTGCGAAGAAAAAAATATCGATCAGTATAAATAGAACGTGCATACTCCAACTATTAAGCTGAGATTGAAAATCCAAATTAAATGAAGAACAATTTTGCTTATTTTCCTTGTCAAGAAATCATCCGATTAGTTACTAGTATAAAAATTGTGACGCAGCATCGTGTATTAATTCATTTATGTAACGTGTCTTCATTCAATATCCGCTATGAAATTTCTTGAATTGATTTCTCTTCGAATCAGAACTCTCATCCTAATAATTAAACTGCGGATATACATACAAATTTTATCTACAAAATATTAGATATACTACATTTTAAACATTCTATACATCCTAATTTTATATCCTAAAATTTTCCATAAATCGCACGAAAATTCGCATGATTCATGAACGATATCGCGTTCGCAAGATACGTAATTCATCCGTAATTGCAAAGCGGTTACATCTCCAAAATATCTCCAAGATGTTCAAAATATCGCGATGTTCTCGCTGAAAAACGACTACGTGCCTCACGTTGACTCGCTTCGCATCGTCTAGCAAACTCGTTGGTTATTTAACCGTTTCATTTCCCGAATGGGTCATAGTTTACGCAGCGTTGGCATTCACTGTTTAGCCTCGTCTCGAAGGAGACATCGTTCCCAAATGATCAAGCGTAAGTGAAGAATGTATTAGGTCGTTGCATACAAACTAACACGGGCTTCACAAGCGCGTAAAATCATTCAGAATTGAATTTCGTGAATTGAAAGCGTGCTTTCAAAACGATTTATTAGGTGCCAACTTGAAGCTCGGAGTTTGCCAAATTCGATGTGATCTGTGCCTTGTCTCATCATAAAGATCATTCATCGAAACGAGGCTTGTGATATGTGCCAATGTGATATGTGCCTTGTCTCATTATAAAAAAGATAGATCATTCGTCAAAACGATGAACATTGAATTCGAGTAGAATTTTTATGAAATTTGAAACTTAGATCTAACAAAGTTAGAGTTGCTCGTAACGCTAATAGGAGTATCTCGAGGCTAATGAAAGTATTTTTACGTTAAAAGAGAGCAGACAATTCGCAATACCATTCACGCGAAGAATTTGGATTAAAACGTGAACGATCAATGACAAAACAATATATCCCGACTGGACATTTCAATCGTAATAGTTATAAAATTATTTCCGGGGAGTTGACGTTTGATTGATATTATTTTCAAAAGTTAAAAAAAAAACGCCGTGCGTCTATCATGCGCTTACGAATTTCACTATTTCAACAGTAACAATTTAATATCGTCGTAACGAAGTATGTACGCGCGAATCTGCGACGAACGAATTCTACTGTTTGCGGTTATTCGCGATTTTGGTCGAAGGGAAATTCAATATTCCACTCGCGCGTTCGACAAGCTAAAGTAAACTTTATCGAGTTCCAAACGAACCGCATCATTTCCGTTTCGTCGCGATTTATTTATGATAGAAATCGTTGTCTGGACCATCTGTTAAATCAGGAATTTTAGTATCTGTCAAATCAGGAATGAAACGATTTTAGGAAGAATTAATACCTGAGTTGAACGTGCATTCCTGTTGTTACGACGATATTGGCTGATAAATAATGCACGCACAAAATGAGACTAAGAAAAACCAAATACGAAACGAAGATACAATCCATTGGTTGAACTATCTTTCGTTTACTTTTCATTTGGAATATGTGTATTTTCTATAACAAGCGACAAGTTTCTTCTTAGCATTGCCGAAATATTTATTATTCCCTCATTCAGTTGATTGTTTCGGATATACTTCTATGGAAAGTCATTCCTCGCGATGACATACCGATTACTAAACTTGATTTGTAGGAAAATTCACTAATAAATTCACCACAATGTATATAACACGAGTCTATAATAGTTATAAAATATCCAAGAGTAGTGTCTCTATCAAGGTTCTATTTGTTTCTTTTTTACAAATTCTCAGAAACGTGAATTTACATAAAAATTTTCAGTCTGTCGATTACGAGCAAGCGAAGTGGAAAGAAATAAAATAAATAGATAAACGACGAATAAATGTAATATTAATATTCCACGTTCTTTTACTTTCGACTTATAGAACAATGTGCATTACCCATTAGCCGAGCCTCGTAATATCCTTCGCTTGTGATTTGGTTACTTGTATGGCAATCCTCTGTACGCCTCTCTGCATGATGGTGTATACGTGCAGTCTCGTTAATTACAAAGTTCATTACCTCGTCGACGACGTGATACGGCGGCCAGTCGCACAAACGCAGACACGCGTACTCCGAGGGCATTAGAGCCGATGGTTAAGCCGAAATCTAGCATTCTCAGCTTCGGCCTCGCGACTATATTGTCCACATTTATCCGTGAACGCCATCTTCAGATAGCGTTCGCCGATCCCACGATCCTTATCAACTGAAATTACTCGTGGCAAATGATGGGTTACGTTTCACAGTCAACGTCGGAATTTTGGTTTTCCTGTTGCATTTCTAACTGGAAGATTTAATTTAATTTTAATTTTAGTTTCTGCTATGGAACAGAAGTTTAATATGAAGTTACGTTAAATTATAATTAAAGTATTCAATGTCAATGCGCAAAGAAAGCACGGGTAAATGTAGGACATATTGCAGATACCAACAAAAAAGTAATAAATACTAGTCAAACATTGAATATAAAGACGCAAAGAAGTTTGTGATAAATAATCTTGAGTATACAAATTGGGCTGATTTAGTAATCCATCAGCAATGAATGTTTCCGTATTATTTTTAGTATCTTTCGTCAACTCTTTTATTCATCTCGATTTTTCGAAATTCATCTGTTTTAAATTTAACTTTCTCCTGCGCCAAAAAAAGAAACATTATTTACGAGGTGAATATAAATGGAAATATAATTCCTCGTCCGGCACAGTCACACGCATTTTGCAAGTAAAGGTTAAACAGAGCGCAAAGAAAATGCCGAAAACTGTAGTTTCTGCTGGTTACACGATCGAGTTGTATGTTGATCCGCCTCTGGTTAAAAATACAATTCGAAATTTATATCGCTTTATATATTATAAAGACTGAGAATCTGCGACGATAGAAGGAAGAAATGAAATATTAATTCAGTAGGGAAATTCAGTTCGTCAATCCTCATCCATTCTTCGGTGCGTCAATTTCATATGTTTTTCTTACAAAATGTTATTATATTATTTTGCGGCGCGTAAATATGGATATGAAGGTGACATTTATTCCTCCAGCATGTAGTATATATTTTTCAACATTCCCGATAGCAAAATATACCGCCAGAGTTGCAAATAATATTCATTTTCAAGCTTCTTGCAACAGGCATTACGTCTCGAATTACGCAGTAATTGTGCATTCAGTGTGCACCGCCTTTTCGAAAAATGCGTTTTGAATAGAGATGTAACACAATGACGATAAATGTTTGGCAAAAACTAGAGAAGACAGTGTGAAATCGAACATTTACGCTCGAAGATTAATAGGACTTTATGCGCGAATTTTATGTGGAATTGAATGTGAAATTCTGTTTACTGTTAATAAAAGAATTTGCAAACTTAATTGTTCATCTCTAGTTTGCGAATTTAATTATTCATCGTGTCGATTTGACGCTAAGAAACAAATTAAGTTCGAAAAAATAGGGATTAACACGAGCACGATGACGAAGGTTAACGAGCTTTCTTAAAACTGTTCGAAACTTTCGGCTCGACGACGCGTTAAAATTTCAAACTTTGGCTTCTTTCGCGAAAAGCTTCGTAATATTTTCAGCACTGAAGAGAGAAACACTGTAGTATCTTGAACTTGTGAGACATCACAAGGACATCGTTGTAGAGACAAGAAGAGACAAATCTGTAAATTAACGTCTTTAAGAGAACGTGATGAATAATTTCTTCGAACGACACGAGCAACTTTCATTCACTGGACGAGTTGAAACAAAAGAGAATAAAGAAGAACATCTCTCTCTCTCTCTCTCTCACCTGAAAATTTGACAACGACAACGACGAATTAATAGCAAAAAGAAAGAAAAAGGGAAACTGTCAAACTCGGTGAAATCGGACTTTGCTTTTCTATCAAAATTTCGCGCACTCTCCTCAGCTTTCAGTTGATTTCATTCGCAAAGTCAGACTTGTTCAATCCGTTTCAATCTACCAGATCGTTCGCGCCGATTAAGCCGGAATTATTAAACCAGGGAGGAGAGGAAAAAACGAACGGAACAGGAGTGGAAATGTAATCGACAAACACGACGGAATGGAGTACGACTACGTCGCGTAGTTACGAGCTATCCAGCTTATGCGTCGGCTACGTCGCATCATTATCTCGTTCTGTGGAGTGCGCGCGGCTCTTCTCTTCATCGCGGTTCTGTGCAAGCTACGCCTAAGCGAGTATGCGCGAGGAAAACACAGCCCTCGACGAATTCGCAAACATTCCAGCCTTGTCGCGCGAGCCTAACAAGTAAAAACAATGGGGGAACTCTGGTCAACCATTACGAGAGACCTGCGATCAAAGGGAGAGACCATCGGATGGAGTTGTCCAAAATTGGTTGAAGTGAACTGAAAGAATTTCCTTCGTAAGTGCTCGATAATTACTATCCGGATGCGGATGCGGATGTTTGTGCGATTTTTCACTTTTACTGGATGCAGCTCGCTTTTCCCGACTTAATTTGTTTCTTGGTGAAAATATTAGTAACAAACGAGTAAATTTGCAAATACTTTCATTAACCGGTGAGTAGATTAAATTTTCTAGTTCAGTTGCGTGTAATCTACTCTCTCATGTATAGACGATCGAATTTACATCGCAATTTTATAGATACTTTATAGATATTTTGTAGGAATAATATGTCAAATTGACACGCACAAGGGATGAACAAGAGTTAAATAGAAATTTGTGTCAGCTACTCTCTTATTGCGAAGTTCTTCATGCAACATCCACCGTTTAATAATTATTCGATGAAAAGTTGCAATTTTTTCGAAACGCGTAAACACGACTTTCAATCCTTTCAATGTTAAAATGTTACAAAATGTTCAGTGCTGTTCACTGGGAGACCGAACACTAGAAGATTCTTTCAGAGAGATTTCAATCAATTCACTAGTTGGTTAATAAGCAAAAACATTTTTTGGTATTAAAGCCTCGTTTCCAATTAAATAAGTAGAGTTTAAAAATTTAATTATTCATTCATCTACATATCGAATAGTCTTGTTACATAATCAGAATTTCTTAAAATCCAGATTTAAAGATTTTGCACGTACAATTCTCACGCGTTATGCCGCACAATGTACGGATCTACAGCGAAAATAAATCTGAAGTTCAAAGACAATAATACAGTAAGGCGGTGGTTTTAAAAGATATCGTAGATATCAGAGAAAACTCCACGTACTTGATTACCACATATGTATAGACATACATACGTACAAACATACTACTAATCGGGTCTGCAGTAAATTGGCTCGTGGAAGAAACATTGTGAAATATATTTGAATTTGGTTAATTCCAAAATGGGCAGTAGATTATTCTACGTGTGAAACTTGAAAAAGTGTAGAATGAAATTGTGGAATTTTTTCCACAAGGCTGTTTGTTTTCCAAAAAATTAAAAGTGAATATTTATCGAGCGTGTTTGTGGAAAGATTTCTTCTCGAGGCTATTTATTTAAAAGAAAACAAATAAATTATTTATTTTCACAAATAGATTAGCCTGTTCTCGCATGTCTTTTCAATAAAACTTAAGACATCAATTCGTAAAACACCATTTGAAAATATGAAATTAACGTGAAAGCAATTAGTAAAATAGTTAAATACAAGAAGTGTTTTTACAAATAATATTATTTTTCTTGTGTAAATCAAATGAATCAAGGCATTAGAAAGCGTTATAAGAACAATATCATCCTCATTTAGTTCAGAATTAGCCAAATTCGAGTAAAAAACAAATTTGATGACAAGTCCACGGGGAAAAAAGGGAATGCCAATTTCAACAAATTCAGTAAGTTCAATATTTTTTCACACATTTGTCATTGGTTGTTTCATTCTGAATAAAAAATTTTCTAGTTTTACATTTATTCTCATACGTAAGAAAATACGTACAAAAATTTTGACGTTACACGTGAGAAAATAAATTTTTGTTTTCCGAGAAATGCTAAAACTTGACATTTCTTTTTTTTTTTTCTACTGGACCTCTCATTGCCAAACTCGAAAATTTGGCTCTTTTTCTGGAAACGAAGCCTCAAATGAAAAAATTCTACTTTCTTTTCCCATCACTTTCCAATTGTATCGCAGAAGAAACTCCTTGTATATTTCGTTTCGCCGTACGACGCACCAATCACCGTCACTGTCAAGCATTAATAGAAATATGAAAAATGGCGAAAATATCTCGAGTGAAATTTAAGACGAAGAAACAACGAGGGCGAGAACAGAGGAGGACGATGAAATTTCCCCGTGTATTCCGCGTTCACTCGATTCACGGATTTTTCACCGGCTTCCTCTATCTTTGTCCTTCGTTTCGCACACCTCTGGGTATTTTTCACCTGAGTGAAATTACTTTTTATCGCGTCAACGTGCTGCGTATTTTCGAGTTGTTTGTTTATTCATAGTAGTGCTCTTTTTTTTCACTCACTCAGCCGCATATTTCTCTTCTGTGTCGTTCTTTTTGTCTGTTTGTCTGTCTGTTTCTCTCTCTTTTCTCTCTCTTTTCTCTCTCTCTCTCTCTCTTTCTCTTGGCAGCTCTGCAGGAATACACGTTTCTTAAATAGATCAATCTGTCAGCTAATAAAATCGGTATTCGTTGAGGTTATCCGTTATCGAGCGACAGAGATACTTTTAGCATTCGTTAAATCAGTGGGAAAAACATCTTGGTAGAGGTCCCATTTCACCTTTTTTTACGTGTATGTAAATACATATATACTCGTATACCGAACGAATGAATTCGGACTTCAATTCGTGTAATTTTTAATACACAGATATTTATATATTTTTTTTTTATCACACGTGTCACGTTTACTTAAATACAGTTGTTTGCCAAAGCAAATATAAAGTTGATATTTCATTAACATTATAAAAAGACACGACTGTCTCGATTACGTTGGTCGAGGTTTGAAACGAATCAATAAATGTGCACAGAAAATTTCGCAGACATTACAAAAGCATTTAAACAACCAATTATCTTATATAACCTCTCAGAATTATTAATAAATTTCAACGTTTCAGTTGTACTGTTTTTTAATACTTGTTAATGTGTTTCAAACATATTATGCGTTGTACTAATCGTTTATTAAGTCTGAAAATATTCGTAACTTATATTTCCAGATTGATTTCTTCAGTTTTACCTTCATTATTCCAATTATAATTATAACAGTGTCTTTTAATATGAAGGTGTTAATGAAATTTTCAAGTGTTGCAAATGCACAAAAATATTTATTTATACAAAGGTCCTCTACATTTAAGTTTCATCAAGTCAACAAAACTTCTTCACTAGAGTTCCCTAAATTAAGAGACGTATTCTGAAACGTATATAACGTATATAAAAGCACATATGTACAACAAGACGGGCCAAAAATTTCTTCTCACCTATTTTTCTTAATGAAACATCAAAATGCATAGGAAAAAACTAATCTTATTAATTTCAAATTAAATTCAAGTTCAAACATGATTTTTTCGTTATGTTTTAAGAATTATTTATTTGTAAATTGAAAACAAATATGTAACAAAGAAATTGCGCAGGATTTATTTTACGCAGGGAGTAGGATTTTTGGCCCACTTCATATTATTAAAGACATGCGCGCACGTATTAAAAAAATACAGATCCCCAATTCTTTAAAAAAACACGATTCCCTTAATCCCTTGACACACGTTTCACTCGCCACGAACGCGTACACGATCTCCACGTGTTTTCGGGACGCCTAATTGCAATCGTCTGGGACTAATGGAAGGAAATCGAACAGCAGACTATCGTTAGCCGATCGTTTCGATAATTCGCGAATACGGTTATTGTTCCGCGCGGTTTGGAGTCGGAAGCTGCTGTCTCCGTAACCTCGATTCATTCGCGTCTGAACGAACAAAAGGACGCATGGGATGTATAGCCAGGCGAGAAGCGACACTTCGTGACTCCGCGATTCGACCGAAGCGTGTTACTCGGCTATCCGGAAGCGAATCCTGAAAGTGGGAATCCGAGGCGTGGAGTTTCGCGTCGAGTCCCTTAACGTTTCGTGTATACATAGTGGATGAGAGAAGTGATCCTGCTCATCTTTGCAGCGTCGAAAGTGGGAAAGTAAAAGGACATGGGGGAGGGGAAGGGGAGAGCCGGCGAGAAAATTATGTCGGAGATAAAGACAGAGAGTTATTCGTAATAGCGAGTTATTCGGATAAGTTGCGAATAAGTAAGTCCGAAACGTGAAGTAACGCTCGAATATAACGCTTCGCGAATATATATATATCTCTGCTTCGGAAGTCTGAATGCCCGTAACCTCCATCGCGCCCGGCGAGAGATATCGATTCGAATCGGAACGTGGAAGCGCGCCGACCGTCTAATCTCGTTAATTCTGTTTACCGTGATATAACGACGGTAGTATTTTCATTGGCTGCAATTTGCAAAGCAGCGAGAGATCGAGAGATCTTATCGAGAGACGACGCTGTTCCTTCGACTGCGTGAATAAAATGGCGCGAAACGGTTTCTATAGACGCGATCGCTCTCGTAAATTTGATCGTTAAATTACCCGGTTGGGTAATCGGTGGAATCGAGCTGCAACGACTACGATTGACATACTCGCGCGGGTGTCGAGTCGGGCTGAAGGGTGGTCGAGCGAGCAGCGATTACAATAAGAAAGAAAAAAAGGAAAAAGGAAACAAGAGAAGAGACGAACAAAGGTAGATAAAACAAAACAGCCTACAGACAAAAAGGGAAGTAGAATTAAAATAGAGTAAAATCTAGAGCAGAAAAAACAATAAAACAAAAATAGGATAATACGATAAGAAAAAAAAAAAAAAGAAAAAAAAAAGCGTGTAACAAGCGGAATGAAAGAAGGAGATCGATGTTGTATTGAGAGACGAAATGACGTGTGTGTTCCAGCAGCATCCGAACGCGACGAACAGTAGCGAGACGAGCGTGGGTGGCGTGTCGGGTGCATGCGGAAGCAGCGGCATACCGGCGGGCGGAGAGGCCGGGTGCAGCAGCAGAGGTGGCAGCAGCAGTGGTGCCGGTGGCACGGCCGGACAGGGCTGCGAACAGGGAGCCCACGGTGGCTCCTCGTCTCATTCCAGGGAGAGCCACGCCAAGTTCAGGCACGGCTTGCTACAGCTTATGATCCACACGATCGATCCGCTCCACGACGGTCAGTCCCGCGCCGGTATACCAACTCCACACTCTATCACTCTCGCTTGCCGCTTTGCCTTAGCGCTGACAGCACGCTCTTAGCTGGTAGTCGTTATGTTTTAGCATAGTTTTTTTACTTTATTTCTAGAGAACACCGTAACGAATCGAGCGATCTCCATCTGGAGAAAACGAAGCTGAACGTTGTCGTTCGATGTTCGATCGATCTATCTGGTTTTCCGTCTTTTACGAGTTTCGACAAGAGTCCGGACGATCTTCCCGGCAAGGGATGGAGGGGGAGGGAGAAGTCGCGAACAGTATCCGCTGAATCGGCTGAAAATATCTCGCGACGAACCGCAAAGCTTGGGAAACCTCTATCGGACTGAAGTGCTTTTAAGTGTCAGGAGTCACCGAGGAACGGTCGTGCGAAAGCTGCGGGAACGACTATCCTTTCGGTCTATGTTTTGCTCTTTCTATTCGACAGGCCTTGGTCAAGCCTAGTAACTAAGTCTTAAAATTCGGTGAAACGTGTCGGTAGAAACATATCCACGAAAAACGTGTCTCGAAAAGTATCCCGTGTATCCCAATATGGTTGCGGTATTAGCGTTTCGTATAATTGTAGAAGTAGAGTTCCGTGCCGTCGAACAGTTTCCCAAACTAACTTCGTTAATTAACTGGCAGCCGTGTGGATGAATATCATTAAACGATTGCTCCTGATCGAATTTAAAATTCCAATTGGAACCGTATTCAAATCCGTCGTTGAGCAAGTCGTTGCAAAGACATCGGGGGTCCGTAACTCGTTTAACCTACATACAGGTACCATTTTTGTATCGTGATGATCTCTACTTTCCGCGACGTAGAACGTTCGTTTTCCTCGAACGACTTCTCACTTCTTTCGTGATATACGTGATTCGAGAAACACGATTTGGGAATGATCGGACAGTAGGCGTTTGCGTAGTTGTTCGTCCAACTGCACTGGTTTGTTGCATGACCGATGACTGTGTATACCGTTGCGTCGGACGAAATAACGAAGCGTTGCGAACGTACTTGCGACGATAAAGTGAGCTAGAAGTTCAGTGTCGTGCACGTTGTGCTTGGGTGCCTGCGTACGATAATACCATTCGATGCACGTGTTCACTTAGAAGTCAGTAGAACGACTCCTGTTATGGTCGGGCCGCTCTTTAGTTACGCCGTCATCGATGGCTTCACGCGAGACCGATACACCGATACACCTTTTATTGTGTTTACCCTTTTCGTCGTCAAGTCGCTGAAAACCTTGAGAAACAGGGAAATAGTTTGTAATTTTTAGACACGCCGTACATCTATCAGTGTATCGACCGAGATCGGGATATTTCACTTGTTGTTAGAAGTCAGTAGAACGACACCCGTTGTGGTCAGACTGTTCGTTATGTCATAACCAAGTTTCGCTTATAAAATCCTGAGAAATAGAAAAATTTATCGGTGATCAGAGTAGTGTATTATTTATTGTTAGAAATCAGTAGAGCTACGCCGTCAATGGCTAAGAGATAGAAATTCGGGATATATTTATTTATTTAAATATATATTTATATTTATTTATTTATTTATTCACGGACGAGTACTCGTTTTTTTCATAATGAACATGTAAAACCGGTTATAGCATGGCGACTTGTGCAGAAGTTATGATACAGAAAAAGAAAGATATATTTATTGTTAGAAATCTTTAGAATCGTCAAGTTTTTTTTTATGAATCATCAAAAACTTTGAGAAAAGCATTTGTAAAAACAAATATATATATATAATTTCTCGATTAGCAATCGACGTATCACTTACAAATCAATAGAACGACAGTCGTTACGGTAAAATTATATTTTAAGCAATTTTCGATATATCGAACTGTCGCGTTTCCTCTTTTTGTTGTTTAATCAAAAATCTTAAGAAACAGAAAAGTACTTAATGGCCTAAATATGTGTCTATTATGTCGACACGCATATATGGCATATCGACTAGCCAGGAACATGTTACTTAGAAATTAGTAGAACGATACTCGTTATGGTCAGGCTATTCGTTTCTCATTAAAAATAATGTAGTAGATATCATGTTTTCTCTTTTCGGTATCCAACCGCCAAATATTTGAAGAAATAGCAAAATACTTTAGATACACCTAGATACTAGCACTCGTTTCACTTAAAAATCAGTAGAATGAGACTCGTCATGGTCAGCTTGACTGATTGACTTCGTGTCGAAGAGATCTGTCCAGTTTTTTCTCCTTTCCGTTGTTAGATCGTTGAAAACATTGAGAAGCAGGAAACAATCGGTGACCACCTAGATACACATCCACATCGGTGTATCGACTAGCGATCGGGATGGCAGATTAAAGCGCTAATGCGACGTTTCGAAGGTGACTGGTAAATAAATGAGAATACATGCTCGTTTCTCCGTCCCTCGTGCCCTTTGCACGTATTTATAGAGCGTGGCCTCATCGCGGGGGAAAAAAAAATCCAATCCAGGATACTATTTTTCATTGCATCGTGTTGGAAGGCCTGCACTGTCGACGTTTAACGCTGGACGTTATAATAACGAGAGATAAAACGGTAAACGTCCCTTCCGAGAATCGGACTATTTTCTTTCTACTTTTTTTTTTTTTTTTTTTTTTTCTTTTCGCGATCGCATGATTCGAAATCGCACGGAAAGGAAGGTAATTATCGCCGCGATATTCCACGTATCATATTTCACTGAACTCACGTTCTCCGAGTGGAAACTCGTACAGATAGCTTGAGAAATTAGCCCTTCAGGAACCACGGTTAATGTTGATGACTTAGATTTCTTTGACCATTCTTGTGGGATACATAAATAATAATGAATAATAATAATAATAATTACTATCAGTTGGTTTAACGATAAATTTAGAGTCTCGAATGGTGATTTGGTTTATATGCAGAATATCCTTGCGGTCGTTTGTGAAATTTTTTCACGTAGGACCTCGTTGTTCCCGAGAGAATTGAGTTTGAAAATCTATCAGATACACTCGAATTTGGTTAATTGTGGACTGAATAAACTGAAGTTTATTCTACCTGCAGAAACGTGGAATAAAGTTTTCCCATTTGGCGCCTTATTTTCCAAGGGGGCGAACATTGGTTGGTTATTTGACAAATTTTCAAATTTAATCGAAAATTATGTTCTTTTGACTTATTTTCGCAGACAGAATAATCTTTATTCACTGCTCAGTCCTGACCGATTAGTATCAATTTTCAAACTCGATTTCCCCGGGAACGAAGCATTAAACGAAACCGGCAGCGTTGCTCTTTCTTTTCTGATTTTTGCGTGTGTAGAATCATGCGACGCACAGAATGGCCGATTAATACCACGATCGCAGGGACATCTTGTATAATCGTGAAATTTAATACCGTTGAGATAACCGTTTCAGTAGAGATTGCACAGGAGTCAGTACGGTGCACAAACATCGCCCCTGAAAGGTTAAAGCGACCGATTGACCTAGAAATTTAGGGGGGAAACACGAGCCGTTGCACGAAAATGCTTCTGCGAACGTTCTGGTCATAGGTTCAACAATTCGGCAGTTCGATTTCGTTTGTCGTCGATTATTTTGTTTATTTCACAACGAATATTTTGTAAACGCAGATGTTTATGTTTAACACTATCATTTCGACTGAAGATACCTGATTCTTTAAGTCTGCCAATTTTGCTTGAAAAATTGCTGAATGCAGCACTTCATTCTCTGGAATATAACCCTTTGGATTCGAGGGTTAATTTTTCTATTGGATGTTTACATTTGACGTTTGTCGAAACAAAAGGATTATATAGGATTTAATTATACCTAGGCACACAAAAATCCTTCGATACGATAGGCCTCATTATTTCACAGTTTATCTCGTTTAAAAGAATTTACCGGGATTTCCGTTATATTTTTTGATAGTTTTCTATCCTACATTCGTCTCTCAATCGTCGCTAAATCATTATTTTTATAACAAGACCAATTACGATGACAATTTAGAAAATATCATTTGTTACGGGACAAAAATTCGTTGTGTCAGCGAATATTAGCATTGAAAGTTATTTCTACCAACTTTTTATTGAAATATCAAAACAATCAGAGATAACATAAATAAATAAAGTGTTTTTTTTTTAAACACTCGTCAATTTGACGGAATGTGGTGGAAATAGAATATATAACAAGCAAGCATTCAATGCCGGTTGTTTCAGTGTTAAAAACATTTGAAAAGATTGAAAAAGATTGAAAAAGGAGTTTCTCCATCAACTCGAAACTGCTATTCCTTCTTGAAACTCGTCTGGCGAAACGAACAACGTAAATTCCTCTATAGCGCTCCGTTCCGATCGACCGATCGATAACTGTCTCTCTCTCTCTCTCTCTCTCTCTCTGGTCACCACTGAGTAATCGTTAAGCCGCGTGTTTCTCGGAGGGGACGGATCGCGTGCATTTTCGGCCGCGAGCCAGCCGATGAAATTTGTACAAGTGTCTGGACGTTTGTTAACCGATGAACGTAACGAAACGTTCGGAGGAAAGATCGCGGTTGGCGTGATCGATAGGGATCTTAATCTAGAGGGTAACCTCGATAATCTCGACGTTGAAATTGATTTTCGGCCGGCGCACGTACGTACACCGGAGTCGCTTATATAAATGGGTCAGGTCACGCGCGAATGGAAAGAAAAGGGCGATCATCAATTAGACAATTCTTTTACGTGGGATAACCGGATACCTTTGTTGTAAACCTAACCGTGTCGCGTGGAGGAAACGTTCGAGAAACTTGACATCGTCGAATCTCTTCTTCTCTTTCTGATACTTTGAACATAATAGACGTCGATATAGCGTAGGATGGACAATCAAGACACCCGTTATTTCAGCAATCATTCTCTGCTTAAATAATAACTTTATCCCAGATTCCCGATGGGTGCCCTGGCAACACAGAGTCATTTCTATCATTTTGCAAAGATTCGATGTTCTTCATTTTGACCTTAATATTTCGTCTATCATGTATTTTTCTCTGATAGAGATTAACAATAAAACGAACTCAAATTATAAATTAAGCAACGTAAAACGTAAATTTTTTTACGACTTCTATCGCTTGTGCATCTTTCTTTCCTCTCTTCCTTTTTTATTTCTTTTTTTTTCCACCGAACACGTCGTTAATCTCGATTGCGAACGTTCGATACGCGATCTCTGTTCGATGCTCTACGCGGTGCGTACATACGTACATACGTACATACATACATCCGTAGACGCACGTACACACTCCAGTTTCTACCAGTCGACTGGTCTGAAAAGCAGAGATTTTTTCTCTTTCCTTCTCTGGCGCGCGAGAAAGAAGCAGCCACCTATTTTCCTTTCGTCCGGAGCATTCGTTCGTCGCTGTTTCGCTTCGGTCCCGCTTTCTTTTCTTCGCTTTCCCTCGATTTTCCACGGTATACCCGCGAGTTAGTGAAACAGAAGGAAAGAGGGGAAAAAAAGCAGTAGTAATATCAACGACGACGACGACGACAACAACAACAGCAGCAACAACGATAGCAGTAGCGACTCACAGCGTTTTACGGAAACGCAGGGGAAAAGAAAAGGTTGGCTTCGAATGAATTTGTGGGACGCGTTTCGAGCATGTATCCCTGAGTAGCGGTGAGTGGCGAGTATGTATCGGGACCCTGACCTAGAAAGCGGCGCGTATCGATCGTAACTAGCGAATCCACACTTGGGGCTCGCCTTCCTTTTCCCTTCCTTTAACGGCCGGGCCTTTAACGTCATCGAGACATCACCTTGCACCGCTACTCCAGATAATATTCAACGCTGCTTCGAGTAACTATCCTTCCTTGAAGATTCCCTCCCGAGGTTCGACTCCTCGCGGTTCACCCTTCGTTCTTTTCTCGCTGGCGGAGAAAATACTTCTAAATTTCGTTTTCCTCGATTCGCTCCCGAGTCGGTCTCTCGCTCGTTTGTAAACGATATCCAACTCTCGGGGCGACTCTCCTCGTTGGATATCGCGATACCGTGATAACCGCCGATAACGACGAACAGTACGCACGCGTATTTCTCGCTTTGTCGAGTTTCTTGCCTGACTGTCCTCGAGCGATATATACGATTATCTCTTTTACAAGCTAGATTCTTCTTTTCTTTTTTTTTTCTTTTTTCTTCGTTTTTTCCGAAACAAGTTGCAATCTCGCAGACCGGTTTGACGTATTCTCATCGCGAGCCTGACGATTCTCGTTCCTTTGTTCAAACGACGTACCAAACATTTCCCCCTTCGCCGCGTAAACGAAGAGGAGGAAAGTCTGGAGTTTCTTTTTCTTTTTTTTTTTTTTTGTCAGTCTAACCTAGATAAACGATCTCGCAGCAATGCGGAAAATGCACGGAAATGGCAGGGATAGCTTTGATATATTGACGGAGGATCTATAACGAGGCTCGTTCGCAGGCACGTATTTAAGATGCAGAGCTAGTCGTCCGCGTTTGAGTGGTTCTCTCAGAAGTAGCACTCTTCGTACGTCACTTGTCGTCGTCGTCGTCGTCGTCGAAACTTGTCCCAATTGAACGCGTTATTTATAATGAACGTGTGCGCAGCACGTTCGTTAGATTTCTTCTTCTTATTTTTCTTGTTCGCTTTTCTCCTTTTAAATAACTTGCAGAGAATACGAGGCGGATGAGGCGATATCGTGGCGGAAGGCCAATCGAAATCCCTCGCGACTGTTTGTATATAAGACACGTATCTGCGAGTCATTTTATCGAAAAACTTCCCCTCGCTCATTCCCACGAGGTACAAATCATGATTATCCAGCTCCATCAGGAACGACATTAACAAATTGGGCCGCGTCGCTTTAACCCTTGCTCGTTCACTCTCTCGTTCTCCCGGTTTAATTTGGTCCCTTGATGTGAAATTGGCACAATGGCGAGAGATTAGTAACGAAGAGATCAATTTCACGTATTAAATTTGTAAATTCTTTTACATTTCTACTCGTAATCAGTCGCGTCTTAGATATAGATGTTCAATTTCATATCTTATCTTGTTTGGTTTTGTCTACCTTTCGTTATGATTATCTACTTTGGATTTTCACTTGGTTAAAACCTGGTATATAGTTGCCTATATACATTAAAAAAAAAAAGAAAACAATGGTACACTGATTGTGAATGCATAATTATCAAGCAAAGTACTCTGAAAGTGACATATTGTGTGCAATTGTGGTGGTATACTTCATTGTCAAAGATATGAAAAGAGGGAAACAAGTGAAGAGACGAAATGTTATAAATCCTCACCTCTGTACCTGTGTTTTACGTGCTGCAAATTGAAGCAAAAACGAGGGCTAATTTCTCTCTCTCTTTTTCTTCGTCTTTATTTTCGAACTCATGGTCTCGTGGTTAACGTCTCGCCACACTTTGGCTTAATTCCCGTGGAGCTCTCCCGGTTTATAGTCTTCGTTCTATTTACAGATGAACACTTCTCGAGTTTGTCCTAAATGTCAGCCTCGCCCTCGATTTCCCGTTCGCGTCCCTCGCCGTAGTTCTGACCGGCGCGAAAAGAAGGAAGCCGGGAGAGTAGGATACACCTTCCTAAAGGCTGAAAGGATTATATATATATATATATACATATATATATATATATGTATATATATCGAACGGAGGTAGAATGTTCCGATGTGGAATCGAAAGTCGAACGAAGGAATCGGGGGTGACCTTCGCAGTGGCAGGTTGAGCCAGTCATCAATCACGTCAGCTTTTGCATTACAATTATTATCCCGGTACCTACGTCTAATCCTTTACACGCGAGAACCCTCGCGAGAATCCGACGTCGTCGGAAAAGAGCTCCAGCGAGCGATATCGATCGGCGTCTTCCGCGTCGCTTCGACGTTGCGCTGCCACTTTTCGCTCGAACATTTCGCGTTCACACACAGAGTGTGTTCCGCAATTGTCGATGCAATAGATCAGAAGGAGGGGGGAGGAGTGAAAAGAACGCAAGGTTCGTTTATCTAAATCGAACATGAAAATTTATCGAACAAAAGTCAGAAATTATGATTCGACCCTGCGAATGCTAATGTTGACCCGTGAGTGTGCTGTTTCATTATTCAATTATAAGAATTGCGCAATTTTGACAATGTTTGGCAGATATAGTCTTCGTTGGATCAAGTGAAAAATAAATTATTAGCGAATGAACATGAATTTTTTAACGAGTGAACGAACACAGAGATAGTAAATGAGAGTCAGTAAATGAGGAGAATAATATTTTTAGAGAAAACAGCACAGTCTTATACTTGATTTTGTTTAATCAATTGGACAAGAGCGAGCAGCTGATATTCTACGTGCAAGAATAAGCGAAAAATTCTGTCAATGTGAATGAAAAATTTAGAATACTTCTCCCGTTTTCGTGTTTTGTTAAAAATTAGCAGACACACAAATCTGATTTTCTCGAAAACGAAATGTATTCTGTACTTCTGACTTTAATAACCTTCTGCTTATTATTCATTTCTCATCAGTCCAGAGTTAGCTGAATTTAAATATACATAGTTGATAAATTTTCAAACTCGATTCTCTCGAGAACGACGGCTTTTAAATGAATGAAATTTTATTCCTTCTTTTCGATTTATTTTTTAATTATTTTTTTTTTTACAATCGAACACAGATTCGAGACTGTACTATTAATTGCAGGATATCTTGCATAGATATTAGGATCGTGTAAAATGTTTAGCGGTTTAAAATAGCTTTTAAAAAGCGGTTTAAAAAGCGGTTATGTTAAAATATTTACGAGTTACTCGAATGCCAGTTAAAATTGGATTCCGTCGTTGTTTTTTCACCTTGAACATTTTCCCGTGGCACACAACATTGCCACAGGGAAATTATTATAGCTTCCTTTTGTGTTGCACCCTTATACCCTTCGTTGAGGCTCATTTTCACAGCCGTAAATGAGAAAAGAGGGAAAATTGGTAGCGATGTTCGAAGCGGGGCTTAATTTTCTGGATAATTTGCCAAACGACGCTGGAAGACAACGAAACTCGTTATCTTTGGACGTCGTTCATTCTGTATTTAAAGAGAGATTATCCTCGGAGATGAGGCGGTGTTATCGAAACATACACTGCCGCTCAAAAATGTGTGGATGTTTTTCTTCGTTTTTCATATTTACTTTAAAAAAAATATATATATATATATATAAAATCATTGATAAATTGAAAACCTGTATAATTCATTAAATGTCTCACCCATAATATTGAAATATATTACTGTATTTATATAATATATAACAAATATTGTCAGCTGCAACTATACTGATACCATGAATACTGTTTTCTACAAATCTTTCTAAAACATCTAATTATTGTATTTAATTTCTCGAATAAACGATTTGTACAATTAAATGCCATTGGAATACGTTTCGTATTCGTAAAAGAATTTTTCGATGAGCATCGTTTAACGATAGAAATGTACCTTCTTTCTTTTTTAAAAGTGGTAAATTTCCACATACTTTTGAGCGGCGATGTACATCTATCGCCATAGTCAACGGCGTTAAGAAACGACGATCTGTCTTTCGATCGGATTTTGCTTCGCTGCATCGTTAAGGAACATAATGGGCTCCCGATTTAGGAGTCGGTCCAGCAATACCGGAGGGAGAGAGGTTCTTTTATTCGAGGGCGAACTTGAAAAAACACCGTCTCGTCCGCTATCTTTCCTCAGTGATTGTCGACGCAGCTTGTTTTCCTTGGGAAACTTTCCATTTTGCTTTCGTAGTCTCTCCTGCGCGCCTCTCCCACCGCGATAAAGAAGAAAAACGAAGAATGGAAAAAGGAAGCAAATAAGATAAAATCCTCCTCGCTTGGCCTCTTGGTATGATGAAATTGCGCCGATGGATGCAAGGAGTTCAGTGATTAAAGTCAGTGTTCACAAACACGTGAACTTCACAAACAGAGGAAAAAAAAAGAATAGAGAAAATGGGGAAATGAAATGCCGCGTTGCAGCTGCCGATACAGACACAGGCGAGCAAAGTTGATGAAAGTAAAACGAAATTAAATTTGAACCCCGTTGGTACAAACGAGGTGTTACATAGAAGTTCATTATTTTAGAAAACATTTGAACTTGAATTTTCGTTAACATGTGATTAAACGAACTCTCGTTGGTATGCTGAATCCAAACCTGAACTCTTATCATATCAATTCCAATCGTGTAACTCTCATTATCCCTCGACGACGTTCATATAAATGAAGTTCTATAAATTCTGTACAACAATGAGATTTAGAACGAACATATCCAGAAAAGAACGTAGCAATCTGACATTCTAGAAAACGGAAAGAGGTTTAATCATTCCCTGAATGATGCTCTTCTCTTCTTGCATCCGACAGTACGACTGTCTCGGTTTTCCTCACGGTTGACCTTCTTCCGCGCGATCTATCTCCTCGCCACCCGGCAAAACGCAGAGATATTTGTTCTATCAACGAAACGGGTTTATGGCTGAGCGAAGGACACGCCGATCTATACCACCGTTGTTAACGATCGGACTTCGCCCGGTGTCCTTTCCTACGTTTATCATAATACAGGCTATTTCAGCGTTCGACAATCGAGAGAGGAAGCTTGTTTGCTTTTCAACCGAGCAGTGCTTTTGCACTCGTTGCGGTACGAAATGCCTGTCCCGCAACGCGTGTCCTCCTTCGACCCGTTCCCAGTTCGAAGAGCGACGTCGTTCCGGTTCGATTTAATTGTTCTCAAAAACCGAAGCGCGTTCGCTAACAAATCTAGGCCGATCGAGCTTTGTAGGTTAATAGGTGGCACTTGGGCCGAGCTGCACCGGATTATTCTACTTGATTCGCTGCGCTTCGAAGCCTTTTCTTTGCCTCTACTCTTTTCCCCTCGAAATCTCTCCATCGTTCAGGTCTCGGAGAACGCGAGTATCTCGTTGTTCCCTCCCTCCTCTTCTCGTGTTTAATCCTCGTGTACTATCAAGAAATTAACAGGATTTACACAGGAGCTTCTGTGACGTTTCTTCGAAGCAGCTGACGCATCTTCGTTTGTCACGCTCGTCCCGTTTTTAAAGAAAAGTTTTCTTCTCGTTCTTTCTTCGTTTCGCAACTTTCGTCTGCTGTTCATCGAATTCATCGAATTCGCAGCGTCACGTTCGATTCCTATCGATTCCTATCTTTGTACGATTTATCCGCAAAGCGATTTTAATCGACAGCTTTCTTCCGTTTCTTTCCTTTGTTTCCCGCGTCTTTGTCGTCTTCTCCTTCTATTTTCTCTTTTTTTTTTTTTAGACGCGAGCGATCGTACCGCGTCAAAGAAAGGTACGAAACACAAAATGTAAACAAAATTATCGAAGCTTAACAGCTCGAAACACGATGGTCTCGTCGCTGCCTTCTTCCCCGTTCTCTTCCTCGTTCCTCTTGTTCTCCATCGTCGGAGTCCCTCCCTTTCGCGCATTCCTACCCTGGTGCCTCTACATCTCGCTCGAGGCGGCTCGGTGGTCGATACTTTCATCGCAGTCCGACTCCTCGCCGACGGCTCTCCGCCTTTCTTTTCTCGCCTCGTTTCTAGTTTCGAGAATGAAGGCCACTCACCAGAGCCTTTTCTGTTCTCTCTCTCTCTCTCTCTCTCTCCTCTCCTCTTTGACCTAGTGCTACCAGCACGGTCACACGCGATTGGTCCAAGCTAATCGCCAAATTACGTCTTCTTCCTGTTCCTCGCGGCTTTTTATTCACGTACACACATATGCATATACACACGCGCGCGCGCGCCAGTCTTTTTCCTTTTTTTCGTCGAGCGCAATCAGTAGTCTCGCAATATTTCATGCGTTCGTTTCAGTCTTGAGAGGGAAATTGGCGCTAAAAGAGGTAGCTCGGAGCGAGACGGCGGTAATCAACGGGAAAACATTCCCAGTTTCCCAGCTTTCCCGGCGTATGAAATGCGATATCAAACGCGACGTCGAACGAACTGATGAACGCATGAAACGTTTTCTCCGTTTGGCGCGAGCGCGAGATATCAAATTATAGTTACTGCGAGACCTATTCGTCACCGGCGAATCATTCGAACGATGAAGTCAGTGTTCAAATATTTAAAAAGGAGCGCGCCGCTGCGACCGTTTCTCTCCTCTCTCTCTCTTGTTTCTTCCGCGGACGGGTCGATCGATAAACACGATTAATAACGTATCTTGAAAAAAAAAAGAGTGAAAGAGAGAAAGAGAGAGAAACTTCGAAGAGGTTGTGCTGTGTGTAACGTATTTTTATTTATGCGCGTGTATGTATGTACGTACGTACGAGAGAGGAGGAGGCAGAGGAGAAGGAAAAAGGCACAGGGAGAAATAAAAGGGACAACAAAGGAGAAAGAGAAACGAGATAAATAGCAAATGAGATAGCCTCCGGCTAGACAGATACTTTTCATATCTTGCGCGCAGACTTTCAGTATTCTTCTCGCCATTCTTTTCCAGCCCGTCGAGCTTCTTTTCTTTGACCTAGTATCGCGCGATATAAGTGCAGGATCGACTCGCGTCGCGGCAACGAAGTAGTCTCAGACGACTAACGAACGAACCTCGAGTGCCTTGTGTTGGTTGTTTCCGTCGCTGCTCCGCCGATTTCGAGACGTATGCAACGATTATCATCTTGGCGATTTTCGCAATTACGAGGTTCACCCTTTGCAGTCGTATTCAGTTTTTTACAAGAAAGATAAGGGCATCGCGCTGGTCGGGATTAATTTTACATTGTTAAACAGATATGTGATAAACAGAAATTGTTTACAATTCAGGTTTGCAACTATATCATAAGTAATAATCGAAAAATACGTAAAGAAACGAGCAAGATTTTCTTCTTGTTTTATATAAAAATTATATTTTATACTGTCCCATCTCGTATACATGTAATATTTTCCTTAACATTCTTTTCAACGACAAATTCTGATTTTTGGAAGCAAAAAGTGTAAAAGTAATTAGTTTGGCGTTTTCTTCCCCTAATTTTTCGATTAGATCAAACAGTCTTTGTTTTTCACCAATGGTTTACGTAGCGTGCCAAGTTTTTTCATCTTTATTTAAAGAGAACTGAGAAATCGTCGCCGAGTTGTTCCACCATTTCAGAAGAATAGTTCTTATTAAGAAGTGAAAATGTGAAAATTGCACTTAAAATTTGTAAAGTTTTCTTGATGCTTCAAACACATTTGCGCTATACTGATTCCTGTATAACTTCTAAAAGTTATTTCACCAGTGCTAAATTTCATGATTATACAAAAACGAAGCTCAACTATTTATTGCTATTATTTAAAACCATTACAATTATAAAAATCATAATTTAATAGCTTCGTAATTATATAAACAGCTTTAAAGCTATTATTTAATAACTTTTATGTAATCATATAACAATTGTTGAATTTATTTAATTATCATTAAAATTATCAATATTATTTATTTAATATTATTATCATGTGTTTGTAACCAATATTAATAACTTATTTATCATCATATTTAATTATGGTCATTAAAATTATCAAAATTCTAATCTATTAACAGCAAGCAAGTCTTCTGAAAATTCTCAGCATTAGAATGATTTTTTGAATTTCGATGATTGAAAAAAGACTGCAAGAGAGAAAAATTATTCTTAGAAATGTGAGATACTTCGCTGGAGAATTTATTTGCGAAAAGCTGGAAAAATATTTGACGACTCGGAGAGGCTGTGTATTCCGTTCGCGGGGGTGAAAACATAACGGTAATTTATACGCGAGCTGGGATTCTTTGCTCATTTGAAATTTTTCTGAGCCCCTGAGGCTGCGATGCCGAAGCATCGCAAAAGCACGATTTCAATGGAAATATTGTCCGATGTAAATTATTTCTTCTTCACGGCAGGGACGTAAAGATTAATATTATAATATATAAAGATTAATATAATATATAAAGATTAATATTGTAAATTACTCCAGCGAAAAAGAAAACAACGAGAACGACGAGCTGAAAATTGCCGGAGATGTGCATTCAGCGTTTCTTCAACTTGATAATCCTTGCAATTTTGAAAAAGTTACTTCAATTAAATATGTAATACTTTCAAGACGCTATATTCACGATCGAGATTGCCATTTGAAACGATATTTTATAGCAATCTAATAGTATTTAATCGTGTTCCATTGAACAATCGATTTCACCGTTGTTAATTTTAAATAAAAAACGAAAGGATTCCGTAACGATTCTGCAGTTCTCAAGAGTAGATAATTCTCTTCTTTCTTTCTTAATTCATTTCATATTCGGAACTCGAAACAGTTCGTATCTGAAAGAATCATGACAGAAAAATCGATTCTCACGACGAGTGGACGTGATATTGCACGTGAAATAGCAACACCGGATTTTTGTGAAATGCTCGTTGCAAATGAAAACGGGCAAGCAGCCATCGTATTATTTGAAATTCAATTTAATTTTAATTTATTAATGGGTTCAATCTCTTTTTCTAAGAGATTATATTATATTTTCACATATATTGTTGAGAGAAACTAAAATAATTGAATAATTGCATGCAATATTAGATATAAAAATCTTGTAACGAAATTAGTCCAATCAAACTCGGATGAGAAATAGAAAATGTAACACAATGATCTTTACGTATTTGTGAAAATTTTAAGTGTAAGGATACACGCGATGCAAAAATGTGTAGAAATATATAAAATATCTGAAGTAAGTTCCATTTCCTTAGTTATATTTCTGAAAGTTGAAAAATGCACAAAAATCCGTAGTCTGATAATAAAAAAAGAAAGAGTACACTGCTTGATTTAAGACGTGGCAGTACGTTGAAATTAACTATGCTTAAAATACTAATTGTAATTAAAAGAAAAGAGACCTAACACTCGATGACGGTAGCTCGTAATGTTATGTTTTGAACTTATTTGTTTACTAGGCACGGCCACTAGGGGAACATAGTCAATACCGAGCGTGTAAAAGGATTTCAATGATTCGGGCGCTGATCTGCTCGCTGTAATTTTCTTAAACACGATTTACCTGGCCGATCTACTCACGCGCGATGGCATCCGACTCTGATAATCCAATTGCGTGACGATCGCGCGACAATCGCGCGAGTTAAACTTGTTACACGCGAGCGACAAATGGCTCGAAGTCCCGGCGAATCTGCTCGCGAAACGATAATTCCTTAATGGCATTTTCTGCTCTGGTTACCTTTTCTACGTATAGGTATTTTACGGGATTCCGCGGGATTCGCCAAGCCCGATTCACTCGTGGTTCGCTATCGATCACGATCACAGTTCGATCAAATATATTATTTTAGATTCATTAGATTCACATTCCAAGCGATGCTTCAATTTCAATTCGTTCAACTTCTGTCAATAATGTTCAAACTTTAACACGATGAGTTTTTTTCATCTAAACGCTCGTTGAATTAGTAAGACTTGAAGGGAAACATCGTAACTGCAGATGGCAGAAATTTGAAAGATTAATTAATTGTCAGTAATTTAATTACCGATAATCAAAATGGAATTCTCGATAATTAATTAGATTAAATTTCTGACATGAACGATGGTTACTGGTAGCCGAGAGAAATACTTTACACATTAATTTTTACAATAGTTATTCGTAATTAAAACTGTAATAGTTTTCACCATTTCACTTCTTGAAAAATTTCTTCAACACCTGTCGACTTCTTCCCTAACTTCCATTTAAGTAACAATCAATTCTCACCGAATGATCTTTTCCAAAATATGTTTGAAGTAATCTTTTTTATATTTTTTTATAAATACGTTTGAAGTAAGTTTTCATATATTTCATTATCTTGGATCTCTGCTTCTATAATTTATTCATCGTTCTATATTTGTTCGTCACAGTAACAACACGGGTTTGTAAATCGATTATTTCCTAATAAAAAATATTTAAGATCGCATCGCGAGCGAAAACCGAGAAAGTGAAATCCATAGTGTGTGTTCGGCCTTACTGTAGAAAATCGCTTTTTAGCGACTCGTAGAGCAGCAGATTTGCGGATCGTTAACAGTTAACGTTGGTAGGCTGGCGAAATAGACGTGAAAACGGTAACTGTTACGTAACGCAAGGTTGTTGGAGGTAATCGGGCGAAGTAGAACGTAGCAATGAAGCGCACGAGAACGCCTTTTGAATGACTCTTGCTCGTAATTATTTCGTAGTTGCAGCTTTAGCTAGATTTTAGATGCACGCTTAAATGAAACGAATTCGAGCGAATGTTATATATTGGTCGATGTTGCGCATCCGCGGAAACCCGCGGCCAATTTTCCAACGTCGCCATCGCGATGGCCGATGGACGCGGATCCCGTTGTTACGTTGCTCGACGTTGGAATTTGGTTACGTGAGTGCTGATGGGAGAAAAGTTTTTCGCTTGCCAGTTGCACTTTGTGGCAATCGTGAATCGTCGGACACGGGCGTCGATCGTTCAACTTATTGCGACTTACCGTCGTAAATAATAATGTCAGTGATAAATGTGTTGATACTGATAGTCAGACCCGAGAAATAAATATAGTCAGTTTGAGAATAAAACGATTGTTTCTTTCGCCGATGAGAGCGGAGAAATAATATTTTTGCGACGAAAATTCTCGAAAAAAGCAGACGATAGTAATCCATTAAAGACGATATTTCGTTTGCCATCCTTTAAATTTATTTATATATATTTTAATTTTGATGTTATCAATATGGTTTTCCAATATTGAGCTTATGGAAAGATATTCAAAGAGTATCTTTGGCTTGATACCTTTTTTATCAGTTTTTTTTTATTATATATATATATATATATTTTTTATAATATGAAATATAAAGAATATATAGGCTGTTGAAATGGCCAAGAGTTTTAACTTTCCTTCTTCAAAATAACGAAGAGTAGAGTAGTCTTTATTACTCGAACTTTTATTTTCGAATATTCGAAACGAATATCTGAATATCCAGCATCTATGTTGGATCTATACTCGATCATTGTTGATGATGTTCAATGTTCGAAATTATACATGTAAAATTTGCAAACGGCGGCAAACGTAATATTACGAAGATGGACTTGAGACAAAATAAAAGTGACTCAAGTTGTAACAAGAATATGAAACGTAAAGTTATATATACTTATATGTCCATTTCAAAAGTATATGACAAAGTATTTTATCAATGCAAAATTATTGGTAAATTTACTGCGAATTAAAATCAATTATTGCTTTCAATCCTTAATGGTTTACTTTGAATCCGACACTTATTTTTTTTTTTTTTTTTTTCGTAATCGTATGTGTAAAAGGAATCTTGTGTACCATCGACGCCCGGTTGACAGTAAGAGTAAGACAGTAAGATATATTTGAAAGTTGACGAAAATTCTGTAGAGTAGGTAGAGAAGAGAAATCGTTTGAAGGATCGTAGCCGATGAATCGATGTTTTTCCTCGTTAACCTGCATCTGTGGTGCTGTTCAGGCAAAGTGGACGAGAAAGCGACGCAACTGCACGCGATAGCGTCGCTAAAGGTGTTACTGGATGCCACCAGGCCACACAACGGCGCTGCGACGTCGACCGCCGCCCATTACTCCGGTGCCTCGTCGAAAGAGACCACTCTGCAGCTGCAGCAAGGCTCCCAGGGCACCACCACGACCACCACTACGACGACGACCACCGCTGGCACCACCGCCGGCATCCAGGAACTTCCCAACGGTGGTATAGCCGCTGGCCTCGACGCGGGCCTCGATTCGGTAATTACTGTATTCAACGAACCCTCGGATCTCTGAATTGCCAGCGTCTTTCTTTCGTATTTTATCGTATTTCTTTTACTCACTTACTTATTTATCAGTGTATTATGTTTTATTTATTTATTTATTTATTGATATAATCAATGTTTATCAATTTATTGCACAGGAATTGCACAAGGTGTACTCGGATAGAATGTCACGAGCTGTTTATTTTATTTTTCGAATCTCCGAATTGTCAGCTCCTTTCTTTTTCATTTTGTTATATTTGTTTTACTTGTTCATTCATTTATTAGTGTATTATGTTCTATTTGTTCATTTATTTATTAATATAATTCAATTTATTAATTTATTAATTCATTGTAGAGGATTTGTACAAGGTGTCTGGCGTAGAATATTTTATTTTTGAATTCTCCTTCGAATTGCCTTTTTTTTCATTTTATTGCGTTTGTTTCGTCCGTTTATGTTTTTATTGATAAGCGGGATGTATTCTGTTGCGCAGAGTAAAGTCACGTAGAATATTGCAAACTGTCTTCCCGAAACTATCGATGCAGATATCGACTTGAAATTTTAACACGTTAAACAGAATGGAAAAGGAATTTTAGAGTATAAAAGCAGCAACGGTCACGTCTTTCCTTTCGTCTTTCGTTTAACAAAACGCAAGTTTTACAAAATTAAGATCGAAGTATGCTTTAAACAGTTCTCAACGATGTTATCCATTTACGTTTTCATTTTAAAAAACGCACATATACTATCGCTAGTGAGAAAAAGCACTTCCTCCTCTATTGTCTTTTTCCAATTTCAACCAAGGAACAGTTACGTCATCCTGTGCATTCAGTTTTGATTAAAGTGATCACCAAATTGTACACGTGTACTCCAATTACATACGTTTATTACATACGTATGTTTTTATTTTAGTGCGCTTTCCGTTCCAAAAAAAAAAAAAAAAAAAAAAAAAAAAAGAAAAGTTCGCCGTCCATCGTCCCATCGAAAATCACGATTTCGATTGGAAACCCGGAGAGCTTGCGAATCTCGACTCCGGCACCGCTCCGACTTGGAATATCGACAGTTTGCGAATGACGCGTGAAGGTAGTTAACGGCGGCAACCGATAGCAGCGGCATTCCTCGTCGGCTGCCAATTGGGAAGGCAGGCGGATGGTAGCCGCAATGCCGGGCGAAACGTCGGCGTCGAACCGAATTTCTACGTAGATGTGGAGCCCAATTTCGCTGCCGAGAGGCTGAGCTGGGCTGGCTGGTCCAATGACAGGAACAATGGCCGGCGCAACGGCCCGAAAACGTTAATTCGGTCATCGTGTCCTTCGCGATCCCATTTCCCGAGACGCGAAAGTCGAGGTCGCGCGAGAGACACAAGCGGTCAGATGTATCCGCTTTTTTCTGTTTTTTCCTTTTTCCTTTCTTTTTCTTTTTTTTTTTTTTTATATGTTTATATCCGAGTACATGGAACGATAATTTGAATTTGTTTCACGTCGGCCACGAAACTCCCCCCTCGTCCTTTCTGATCCCCGGCTCCGCCACCAGCGGCGGCCATTTCTAAAATAGCCGCACTCTCAACGAGCGGGCCAATTATCGTCCGACATCGATCGAATCGAAGTGAAACAAAAACTCGGCATCGCGAGTAACGTTCAGCATGCTGCTGAATCGGAGGCCTCGATGCGAAATGATAGATATCGAAGAAATAAACGAACTCCTTCGGGTCACGTCGTTTTGCGTCCTCCTCGCAAATGTTAGATCTTCCGCGCGATTAATACTCCTTCGAGAAGAGGAAATAGCGGTCGGTAAATTTTTATCTAGGCGCGTCACACCACGCGATGGAAATATTCCTCTTGGTTTGATTTCCAGCCGGGAGATGATACAACCGGGATCGGTTGTCGCTCACTGCGAAAGATCCGCCAGCGATATCGGCGGTTCCACGCTGCTTGTGCCCCGTCCTATCTGAAATTCCAGCCGTCTGTGCCCGCGGATAGTGATAGGCGGCCGATAATTCCGACGATCCGCCATTGGGAAAAATGAAGCGAGCAACTGCTTCATTTTCCGCGCGGTCGGCCTCTGACAAACGATCCCGCGTCATCTTCCGCGCAGCGAGAGACACGGCTAACGAAGACATTTGTAGTCGGCGAAACAAGCTGACGATGGCCGAACGAAACGACGAAGTCGGAGAATTGGGTCGTTTCGTATACTACTACTACTACTACGCAGTGTTAAAGGACAGCACACCGGGCTGAAAAACAAGGCAATCGCCAGGAGTGGCTTTCGTTTTCGTCATGTTCGTCCCCGATCTCAAACTTGAGGCTTTCAGCTTAATGTCCTTTGTGACAGCGTCCAGACGGTTCTCGTCTCTCCTTGCTCTTGATACCCTCCCGGTTAGGCGGGGCTAAGTAACGTTCCGTGAAACGTTTCTCGATCACGAGGGGAAACGACGCCCGTTTACATTTTCACGGTCGACGTCCGTGTTTCGGCCGGCTGTGAACTCGGACGTGACACGCCACGAAGGACAATTCGCTCTCGGCGACCACCGCCTGAAACGCGACGCGGACGTGGCTGGCTAATTGAAGAAGAAATCCGGACGATCGAAGCGATCGAACCGATTTCCCGCGAACCGAGAAATTGGCAGAGCGAGCTTCTCCCCGATATTAGCTGCGATGGTGCGGGGCGAGTGAGTGCGCGCGCGGAGGGGGGTATTCTCGAACCTCTTTGTCCTAAATGAGTGAGAAAGCCTTTTCATTTTGAATGCACCGCGAATCTAGGTCAATTCTGGCTACACCCGGCGTCGCTGCGCTACACATTGCCTATTTCGGTCCCTCTTTTACTCTCGGATAATCGAAGTAAAGTCACCAGGCAATGGCTTTTCCGCCCGAGTTCCGCGTTTTCTAGTACGCCTCCCCTCTCTCTATCCTTTCGACCTACGCCAAGGTCGCCAATCCTACCGCAATTTTTCTCTTCCGTCTCTCTCCTTTATCTTGATTAATCTCCTCTTATTTCGGCTCGTTCGTTCTGGCATTTATTTCGCCAGCACGTCGAGATCCATCGATGACGATCGATGTCGGGTACTTAGGGACGGGATCAAGTCCGAGCTCGATGTATCTCCTCCGAGCATCGTTTCGTGGGTTTCGAATATAAGTACACTCGCGAGTAAAGATATTTTCCTGTTCATTTTGCGCAAGCTGCTTTCGAATCGTAGATCTGCAGATTTCGAAAGATTTGCTCATAAATAATTCAACGTTTTCTGAACATTCGAAACCCGTAAGCAGTACTCGAATCTTGCACGGGCACGTTTACGCTGATACAACGCGCCCGTGTATTCGAGTCTGTTTTCATTTCCACAAGTAGTCATGAAACATTCAAAACTATCCTGCTTGGATTCGAGTATGCTCGGAGGTATCATTGGAAAATATTTAGGAAAATAATCCATGATGATGTTGCAATGGCAAATTTACACTCCTTGAAAAATATGCTTCTTTCAGTTAGAATTTCGCCAATGATATAAAGATGAAAAATAGGTCATTATTATTCTTCGCATACCTCGTTTATCTAGACATATGAGGACAAAGCGAGGGATTCAGATAACCGAGGAGTTCGGATAATAGAGGTCTACATCCTATTATTATTTGTTTCTGAATAACAAGAGATAGTAGATAAGAATAACAGAATTTGGTCAATTGTAGGTTGATGTATTTGAGGCTCGGAATTAACTGATTCGTGCAAACGACAACTATAATATCCGTATCTTGGTGCGAATAAACGAGATTCTACTTTAATGAGAGATATTAGATCAGTGTAGCATCTATCACTCTGGCGCAGATAAATGAGGTTGAAGTGCAGAATTGAGAGGTATTATATTGAGAGTACTATATTGAGGTACTACTATATCGAGAGGTATTACAACGGATACCATAGTATCTTGCTGCGGATAGACGAAGTTCTACTGTATTGAAAGATATTAGATATCGTAATGTCGTAAAGATATAGATCGTTATGACCAATATCTCTCGATATACGATTTATCCGCACTTCGTTTATACGAGTCAATTAATGGTGAACTTCAGAATACACGATATCACAATTGATCAACTTCTGTTACTCTCATGTAATATCCAAAATATTCGATTTCATTAATGAAAAATTTCGAATCGAACGTTTCAAATTTATTTTCAAGACTACTTGATCCCATCTCTATCCGCACTTTGTTTATACGAAGTAGTTAATGCTGAGCCTCGAATTGGTCCAATTTCTCAAAGTATTGGATACTATTATTAATATTATTTTTTTTATTATTAATAAAAAATTCGAGTCGAACAACCAACGTTTCGAACCTACTTGTGAGATACTTAAGGCCCGTCTGTCCGCCAGTAGTACAGTCGATCACTGGTCGGACACTGGAGCCGAAACCGCACGAGATCGCGCGGTCCCCCGGTACACGGGGGGCGAAATTATCGGTGTACTCGTCGAGAATTACTCGTCGCTGTTGCTCTCCGGCGAAACGATTGTTGTTGGAAAATCCAAACATCCGCCGGGCCATTGTGTCGCGGTTAGCCGAGGGATGGATATAAGGGTTGTGCTTTCTGCCCCGTTTGCCCGAGCTACCCGCGAGTATTTAGAAGCCTATCTCGCCTCGCCGCGAAGTTTATTGTGTTTGCCGAACAATAAACGCCGGTCAAGTCTATCGCGAGTAGGAAAACCCGGTTCCTTTCTTGGCTCCGTCCAACCACCACCGGATACAGGGCAGACAGATTAAAGCGGACGTGTTAATTAGAGAGCGGCGAATAAAGCAAGCGAGAGACGACCTTTTTTGGTCGGTGTTGCTCGCGCGAGACCCACTCGAGGAAGGATCTCTTTGATAATCGATTCGTTCGTTTCAGGGAGAGGAGGATGAACCTCCAGACGAAGCATTGGACATGGGCTGGCCCAGCAGTCCCAGAAAGAGACTCACTTACATTTTGGTCGCACCGATTTTGTTCCCTCTGTGGCTGACGTTACCGGACACGAGGACACCCAGAGGTAAGCCGACATGGGAAGAAGGAAGAACGTTCTAAATCGCACTCTTTCACTCTGATCTGATTCTAAATTTGACAGCTCGACAGAGAGCCCCCCCCCCCCCCGAGGCTCTTCGACCCTTTCAGTCTTTTGATTTTTCATTAAACTAAGAGGAGAGGGTTGTTCAAACTTGAGATTAATGATTGGTAAAAGTAAGTCGTTTTAGTATTTTTCTGACGATTCGCCGACGAAACGGCGAGACGATGAAGTGAAATTTTCGAAATATGGATGTAACTTTATAGATAACTTTCGAGAGTTTACAGAGAGTCAATTTTGAAGAATCATTTCATATAAATTTCATTTTATATAAATAGAAAATATAACTAGAAGTGAAATGTAATGGAATACTGGCGTTGAAAAGCGATGATTTCGGGAAAATGCCAACTTTGGAAAATTATCAAGTTGGTTATCAAACCTGAGATAAAGCAAAGTTATGTTGAGTACTATTTAATGAACTATTTAATGATACTATCCAAGATATCAAAGACACCATCAGACACTTCAGACATTATTTCACTCGATATAATTTTAAAACTTCCTTTAGAACGCATATAATCTATTAGAGTTATTTATAACAGAGTGGTATGTTATTACACGGTCTATACACTTTTTAAGGAAACAACGTTTTGGTGTCAACAACGTAACATTGAAACTTCAATTAGACGTTTAATATCAGTTCGTTGCAAATGAATTCTTTATGAAACTTTCAGTCAGTCTGTATTTCGTTTGAACATAGCATTAATTCTGTGTTAGAATATTGTACAGATAATCATATATACATATATAATCGATAATAAAATTTATTTACTAATTTATTCGTTAGAGATTCAAAGAGCATAACAATGTTCCAATAATTGAATGAATGAATCAAAGTATACATATATATATATATATATATATATATATCTAGGTAAACGAAGAATTTTTCATTCGTTACTCTTTTATTCGATATTAAACTTTCAGAGTTTTGGTAATTTCAAGCGCCCAAAGGGTTGATCAAATTACGACACGATGTAATTGTATTTCTCTTGGCTTTAAGCTTTAAATTGACCACAGTACTTTTGTATTTGGTTAGATAACCTACTTTGGATAAATAATCATGTATTTTAGTCATTGAATCGAACATTTCACGAAACAAGACAACAACCTCCTATTATTTCGTATATATAGTTCAGTAAAATACTTTGCATTTTCATTGGTAGGTGTATGACGTATTAGCATTGAAATAGAAATAAATAACCTAAGATGATCAAGACTTTGTTTCGATTCCAAAGAAGGAATGCACTTGTTTCGAAGGGTAGAAGCAACGGTCTTCAGTTTCATGGAGGGATATCAAAGGCCCGTTCTGCTTTGATTCACCTGTAAAAGAGTGTCCTCTCGAGAATCCGAAGAGTTTTTACGGTTTAAGCAAGATTTAACAGAGAATTCTTGGACAGAGCTGGCTCTGTGACTTTGTTCAGTTTTTCCAAACTTGACGAGTTGCTTTGTAGCGAGTAAATTGCAGCAATCATTAGGTTAATGCGCGCGAAATGTCGTTTCTTCAAATATTGGAGGTACCCATAAGTAATATTGTTTTCTTCAAATTTAATAAACATTGCCATCTAGTGACAATAATTTAACATAATCTATATTCTAGTTCGATATATTGACATTGGTTTATTGTTAAATTATATTATAGATTAAAGCTGTATTAACTCTTGAATAAAATAAAATTTTGTATAATATATCAAAAAACGACATTACTTGTGGGTGGCCCCTAATATAACTATAATCGTGCGTAAACTTTTTCAAAAGTACGCGAATACTTGCCATTTTCACGAAATCTACGATTCCAATGGCATTTAATTTACGACTTCAACGGTATTTAATTGAACGAATGAATTATTCAGATTTCTTAAATAAACATAATTACGTGATAATTTTGCAATGTTAAACATGGGAGCATGTTTTGGAGAGATTTATAGAATTTATTGAAAGTAGGCGTACCGCAATTCGCAAGCGGGCTTGTACAAATGCACGATAGGTATGCAGATGAGAAGGGAACGTAACGTCATTACGAATGAGATAATATTGGCAATGCACGCTCTCTGGTGCGGTACAAATCAGAATACCAGAAATTCATTCGAATTTTTGTTAATCTCCTTTTAATTTTTAAATACAACGAATGAAAGGAATGTCTACGTAATTTCGAGTGAATTTTATCGAAGTAAATTATTTCTATGATTCGCATTGTTCACAAATTCAAAATCCATAAGAATCGTCAGTTTCTTCGAAAATTCGATAATTCTGTCGTAGTGCTTATCAGAGGATGCGATACAATGGTTGGTGAAATGTTCATTAAGAAAAAAAAAAAGAAAATGTTCGATGAATTTTTGCACGTAGAATCACGATCTGACAGAGTACTAACGTTTCGGAAACACTTCTTGGATTTCTCGGTATTAGCGAAGCTGCGCCACTAAAACAATTAGAGAGTATAATCTTCGTAGGTGAGCGGTTATGCAGTTGAGTCACGAGCAAAGAGAATCACTGGGTAGGTCTCTGTAGAAGCGGTAATTCAACGAACGGTCCTTCCCCCCTTTGCTCGTCATTTTCGTTCCTTCGCTTCGTACAATCTCAAGCGTATTTGAGAGTCGTTCGTTCGCGCGATAATGAAATTTGCCAAAAATAAGTTGGCGGGAAGTTTCTTCCGTACTTGGCGGCGCAGCCGGAGTAGTTCGGAACCGGATATATCCGTCTGCGTGGTGCATTATTTAACGCGTGAGACCGCTCGATCGCGCCAAGCTCTACGCAGACATATTCTATTATCTTCGGACAAAGGGGGAAAAAAAAAGAAGAGAAAAAGAAAAAAAGGAAAAGTCTATTCTCAGAAGAAATGGTTCAATCGCCTGATTATTCTGACGATTCGATCGGATCGCTTAGTATTTTTAGCTATTGATTTCGTCGATTTTTTTTCTTTTACGACCGGTTACGTACTTAACTTTATTACTTTCCGACGCCTTTTTTTATTTAATGTCATTACGCTAATGATAAATTTACTCTTTCATTCACCGTTTCTTCACGAGAGACGGTTTCCTCGCAAGATATTTATTTCATTCGTTTTCAGCGATCGATATCGACGCGATTGCTGCGTAGCGATGGAAATAAGCTCGTGTATTTTCAAATCAAATTCAAGTCAAAGTTTCACTTTGATCTTACGATCGTCTTATCAAGACTGGTTTCGAATCTTAAAATGAGTACTTATTAGGTTCAACGTACTCACAAGTAGCAATAGATGTCTTTCTTTTCCTTTCAATCTTCTTAAATTAACACATTGTAGTCGTAACATTACGTTAAAGTAGAGTATTCACACACAATTTGTACTTATTAATCTCCAATTTAACGAATTCGAAATTTGGAGTTAAAAATTCCGTAGGATTATAAATTTCACTTTCATAATTCGTACAGTATAATTCATATTCGATTCCACGTTTATCTACTAGTATTCACGTCTAGTTTGAAGTAGGTATTCTGTTCTCTGTTGCGGAAATATCTATTCGTGGATCATTCGAAACTGTCCTGCTTGGATTTGAACAACTTGCAAACACTCTTGAAAATACTTTATGAAGGCTTTGAATCCAACAACTGAAGTATCCGTTTGACAGATGTTCAATCTCTAGTATTCAAGTCTACTTGGCAGTATTGTTTCCTTTTTCTAAAAGTATTGTCGTTTTTTAAAAATAGTAGACGAAACTATCCCGCTTAGATTCAAATATTAGATTCACGGAATATTGGAAACTGTCCCTAAAAGGAATCTTACATTTTTAAAAGCACAAGAATTGAAACATTTATAAATCAACCGTGAGTGTTGTCATGTAAATTCGTGTTTTTACAAATATGATTGAAAAAGGCAGAGCCGAAAAGATAGAACATCATCGTGCCTAGTTAACGTCACAACGAAAGTACCATTGGAAATAATTTAAGAAAACGTTCGAATATGTATTTATAAAATACTTGATTCCATCTTTGTCCGCTAGTATTCAAGCTTAGAAGTATTGTTTATAAAATACTTGATTCCGATCTTTATCCGCTAGTATTCAAGCTTAGCAGTATTGAATATTTATGAAACATTAGAAACTATTCTGCTTAGATTTAAATACGCGTGAAAGTAGCATTGGAAATATTTTTTATTACTCGTGTAAAATACTTGAGCCTATCTGTGTCCTGCTAGTATTCAATTCTGTTTGGAAATATTGTTTCCAATTCTTGGAAGTCACGGAATATTGGAAACTGTCCCTAAAAGGAATCTTACATTGTTAAAAGCACAAGAATTGAAACATTTATAAATCAACCGTGAGTGTTGTCATGTAAATTCGTGTTTTTACAAATATGATTGAAAAAGGCAGAGCCGAAAAGATAGAACATCATCGTGCCTAGTTAACGTCACAACGAACGCGCTATACTTCGATATTTTATACACACTTGCAAGTTCCATGCAAATTAATTTCTAAAATTTCGACACGCTGAACCCCGTTAAAAATGTTAAAAAGAAATTTCGATCCCCCTTCTTTTTCTTTTGTAATTTACTGGAAGTGACACAAAACGATCATATATTACGATCTTGTATTCTATTTCATGCAACTAAGTAGATTTCTTCAGTGTTCTCATATTTGTAAAAACACGAATTTACATGACAACACTCACGGTTGATTTATAAATGTTTCAATTCTTGTGCTTTTAAAAATATAAGATTCCTTTTAGGGACAGTTTCCAATATTCCGTGACTTCCAAGAATTGGAAACAATATTTCCAAACAGAATTGAATACTAGCAGGACACAGATAGGCTCAAGTATTTTACACGAGTAATAAAAAATATTTTTGAAGTAGACTTTTCATTCAACACTAGCACGTTTGAAATTTGGCAAAACCTATAGTACCGTATAGTTGAAATTCAACTATATAAACCAGGCCACACGTGTCCATTGTCCATAAGCATTTCATTCAGACACGAAGGAAAAAATCTTTGTGCGAAGCATAATATACGATTCACGCAACGCGTTGAAACAAATGTGACGCGAGTCTTGTTTCACGTATACTACTTTCACGTGTATACTACTCTCGCGGCATTTGAACTTCCTCTTCCGCTTTGCTGCTGGTTCAATGTCGCGAGGTCCTCCCGACGCGGCACGGTGATCGACGCAATTAAACGATGCTCTAAGATGGACGACAGACGGCACGCGCGCGCGTCTTTGTTATTCAAAAGCCCGGTTTCCCCGGGCCGCCATCAATCACGGACGTGGCGCATTATCACGGCCTATTAACGGGCTGCATTTCAACGGGCGGGCACACAATGCCACCGACGAAAGATGATATTGACACGCTAATTTCGAATCGGCGACTGATTGTTGCCTCGCTCGCAGGCATTCAACGCCTGCCGCGTTTACGAGCGAGGCGCAGCTTTTCATTGTTGCGCGAAATTGCGCCGCGGCCTCTCCGTTTCAATTTTATCCGCCCTCGAAATCGGCCCTCGGCCGTTCGTTTCTCCCAGCCGAACGAAATCCGCCGCCGATAAATCGCGTTTTCGAATTATTGTTTTCAACCGTTTATACGTACGTCGTGTTTTTTAGGCGCGCGGTTGCGAACACAACGGCCGCGAAATAAACTTTCTGCAAACGGGATCTGCTCGTTCGAGGTGTTTAAGATTTATTTGCAACTATCGGGAACGGATTGACCTTCCTCTGCGCAGAGTAACTTTCTATGGAAAGGATTCTTTCGAGATTATAAACTCAATTATAAACGAGATTATAATTTTCGCGACTATAATTTATCATACGTTTTACAAATCGTTACGTTGGTTACCTCAGAAAATAACATCCTGCAGAAAGGGGACTTTCGATTCGAATTTATGCTCGAAATTTTTCTTTTTTTCTTTCTTTTTTCTTTTCTGTCACGTAAATGTCCGCGCTCTTAATTAGAGAAAAATAACTCTGCATAAACGGGATCTTCGATTCGCGAAGCCCATTACAGTGCCGAAAATTTATTCATCACGTGTATCATAAATGTTAGTTTCCGTCGGGAAGCAGCATTTGAAAGCATCGTCAAAGCGACTTTTCTATTCGACATGTTCGTTGAAATTTACTTGTTATATGTTTTATAATAACTTCCACAACTTATATTATTTAGAATAACTTTCCACAAAAGGAACTTTCGATTCGCGAACTTCATTAAAACGTCTGTGATTTGTTTATTTTGCGTTTTAATAAACGTCGCAGTCGGTTTTTATTCCCTCGCAAAATATAACTTTCTGTGCGAAAACAACTTCTCGATGCGAGAGAGGTTCGTCGAAACGTCTGAAATTTATTCATCGTACATTCTGCAAACGTCGCAGTTTATCACAGACGTGTTTACAGAAAATAAATACATAACAATCCCTACAATACAGTTGATTGTAGCAAAATTTGAAATTGGTATAACATAACGATGTAATAATCCCTATTATGCGTTGTTATTATCAACAATATTAATCCATCATTATAATTAATCACAACTTTTAAAAATAAGCGTTGACAATTTCTACAAAAGTTCAGGAAATTCGCACCAAAAATATTGTAATAAATTTGTTATACGATTTGTAAATGTCGCGGTTAATTTCCGCCTTTCTTCGAATATTTTCTACCGATCGTCGTTAGATACGAACGGGCCCAGATGATTAATTGAAATTTCAATGCCGAGGCAATAATTAAGTCCTTTTTTATAAAGCTCGTGACAGAAAACTGATTGCTCGCTCGGAGAGGGTTGAAAGTCGAACGCACGAAACGATTCTGTCAGACTTCTTTCCGCGATCAACATTGTTTTTTTTTTCTTCTTCGTGATGTATCGACTCTGAAATAACGGCGTAGAATCGAACGTCTATGATGAATATTAAATCGAAGTAGCAACAGTGAGGTTGATCCAAGTGGCACACATAATACACCGAAATTTCTATTATAATCTCGAGAAAGGTGAAATGAGAAAGGAGAAGAAGAAGAAGAAGAAGAAAAAGAAGAAAAGAAGAGGGTCTGTTATTGTTCTCTTGCCAGAAAGACCATAGAAATCTCAGGTTTGATTTTCGTAAGGTCCCTTTATCGCACCTTAGCTTTTGCGATACTTGAGGCAAATACGATAATAGAAAGTTCATTCTCGATAGCAGCGATATTAATACCGGTAATAGTAGAAGCAGTCCGATTCTTATCTGCCTAATGCAATTGCAGAGATTCGAGGCTAGATTTCGATTATCGCGATTACAGAGAGTGTTGGGCGTGGTACGACCGGCGGTCGACTTCTTTCGCTTAAATAATTTGAATAATTTTTAACCTCTCGTGGGCAGAGGATAGATTTTTTAGTATCGGGCTTTAAAGAAGACCCTTTAACTAGTTAAACTGCGGAGTTTAGTTTTAAAAATCCCTCACCGGGTGCGTAATTGAAATCAAGCGATGACGAGTACATACACGTCGAACGCACTGCAAAATGCTCTTGTTATAAATTTTACGAAAAAAAGTAAAGCAAAAGGAGGAAGGATTACATTTTTATTCAAAAAAAATAAAAAATTAATAATTTGTTGTTAAAATGGTTATTGATAATAACTGAGAAAATAAGTAAATAATCCGAGCAGAATTTTTTTTGAGTCTTAAAAGTGTCACCTTTCTGCAACGAAACAGAAATTATACTAAGAGCCTTCATAATTCGCACATTTCATTTGATTTAATATAAATTGCTATCGGAGAATACCCAATATGTATACACAGTAAAGTATAAAAAACAATTTGGGGAATACCAGATGCGTTGAAGAAAATGATCAACTCAGCTTGTAAAAACTAATACATTGTACGGGGCATATCTGATATACCAAAAAGAATTGTCAAACTTTTTTTTATAAAATACTTAGCAGTTTTATTGATAAACGGTAAAGGAAACATACCACCAAGTGACATTCTTATTACTTCTTATTGAAATTTGGAGTTTTCATAGTAAATAGTAATTTTTTTATTTCACACGACAAGTATACATGCCAACCGCACCGAAATAAAGTTTTGGATTGACGTGTATACACGTCGAACATAATTAACTGGTTAAAGCTTCCTAAAGTCCAGCGTGTTATTCATTTCAAATAACACTGCGAACAAATTTCAATAGAATTTTGATGACGAAGTCGCAGAATTGTACTTATTATGGAGTGTCAGAGTACAAGTTTAAACGATGGTTTTATATGACGGCGAATTTATTTAATTTCGTTTCGCGATTGCAGAACTTGCAATTGCAGATTTGAACTTTATGCACACTTTAAGAAATTTAACGAAATGAGATTTGAATTTCTAGACAGTTTAACGAAGAGGAGGATTTTAGGCCAAATTTTAGGCGCGAATGTTTAAAACTTTCAAATTTATACGAATAATTGTATATATATATTTTTAGTTATATTTTGTGTCATTCGTTACTTTCGTAATCTAAAAAGAAAATTAATACAAAAGTGATCTTTTTATATATGCATACAGATATCGTTTAGTTATTCTGTGCATTGCTCGTCATCAGATACATTGATCGCATTTTTGTCGAATATAAAAAAAGAAGAGAGAGAAAGAGAGAGAGAAAGAAATGAAAGTGCTTTAAATTTCGACCACAAAATGTCAGACAGTTTACCACTCATTTCTAAATTCGATGTTCGAACAGACTTGAGAAAAAAAAAAACAAAAACAAAAGAAAGGGAAGAAGGGGAAGAAAAAAGCGTGAAACGCGAAATTTCTTCGAAGAAGGGCAAAGTAGAAAGAGGGATTCGATTCGAGCGGAATCTCCTTTTCAGGCGGTTACGAAACGAGATCCGATCGATCCCCGATCTGTTTGTTACAGGAAAGAAATTCTTCGCGGTGACGTTCATCGGCTCGATCTGCTGGATCGCGGCGTATTCGTACCTGATGGTCTGGTGGGCGAATGTCGCCGGCGACACGATTCGCATCCCGCCGGAAGTGATGGGACTGACGTTCCTCGCCGCCGGTACCAGCATCCCAGACCTGATCACCAGCGTGATCGTCGCGCGAAAAGGATTCGGCGACATGGCCGTCTCGAGCTCCGTTGGCAGCAACATCTTCGACGTGACCGTTGGGTGAGCATTATATTTCCCATCTTATGTATCACGTATACAGTGGCTCGTGAAAGTATTCGAACATTCGTCACGGAGGAACTTTTATCGTTTGATTATGTATATCGCGCGTGTTGTGCAAAATATTTTGGCACTTGATCAAGTGCCAAAAGCTGTAATGAGACACGAGTGTCGCGATAATATATTGGCAAAATTTGAAATATAAAAGAATATTAAAAGATTTGGGAACAGGTGTATATAAGTTGCATTTATTTATTAAAACACACTTAATAATTATTATAATTTTAATATCATTATTGTTGTTATTATTACTACGTATATAATAATAATACTTGTCATTTAATGAAACGTAGATTACATGAAAAATTAGCACACGATGTAAATAACCATTTTACAAGCATGTATAACAAATGTCATGTGTAATTCCATCGAAAGCTTGTTGATATGATGGATCGTTGACTGTTTAAATAATTTTGCGATATCTGCGAAACTGTATTTGTATATTGTAAAATCTATATTTGTATTAAATATATCACGTAATTTCTATATGTTCTATTTTAGATTTAGCTTTGAATTTGTGATTATATCGAGTCGTATTACAGCGTTAATGAATTTTCAAAACGTGTTTTGTCGCACAACACGCGTAATACATTTCGTGAAAGAGTTTCTACAAATGTTCGAACGCTTGCGTGAGAAACTGTATACCGGGATCGAACGTATTTCTTCTTTTGATTTATTTCCATGGGGATAGCTTACTAACGTAGAAATGGAACTTACCATAGAACTGATACAGACAAGACCGAAATGTATAATTCATCAGAGAGAATAGAATTTGTTTCTTTTGAACTGAATTAGGCTACAGTTATACACTGAATGTATGTCCGTATAATGAATTTGTTGAATATTTCTGTGTTGTACCAGCAAATTCGGACAAAATATGTGCCAATTCATGGTGTACTGGCATGATTATTTCTTAATAAAATTGGTATTGAGAACACGTATATCTAGTATTAAAAAAATAAGATTAAATAATACAAAAGACATTTAAATTTTATCATATCCATCCATATTTCGCCTCATTGCGAAATACCTAATTGAACTAATCAGGGCGTTCTTTCGATGAATTTCATCCCAATTCTTTTTCTTTTTGTAATTTCACCCATAGATCTTTTTCAAATTTTAAATATTTGATCTTGGTATTGGAAATTTAATTCGTCCCGTAACGATAGAATAATTCCTTCTTAATAGCAGATCTTTCAGCTAGTATCAATTTTATTAAAAAATCAATTAAACTATCTTTTTACTGGATTTACTAGATGAGAATATACAAAGTATCGGTACATCTAGTCTTTCGGCAATATCTTTATGAAAACAAATGACATTAGCAAAGTCCATTTCCAGAAATACAAGTTCACTACGTACAAAAATAATATGCACTGGCAATTTTCCAATAATACAAGAAATATAAAAGTTCGAGGTTCAAAAAGGTACTCATCTGCGAGTCAAAAGTGTCATTTGTTCTCGCAGAGATACAAGGAGACTGTTTTGTCAATTTTTGAGATTCGTCAATTTTTCATCCATTGCAATTCAATCGTATAGGTAGTAAAAGTAATATACGTTGGCTCTAATAACGATAGCAAATGTGGGAGGAACATGTGTTCGACGGACGACGCGTTTGTAGAAGATTCGCAGAGAACGCAAAATAATGCGAGAGGTTCTTCAGTTCCTTCGCCACGATCTGTTGGGATAATTTATCGATATTTATTTTCTCTGCAGTCCGATGTAGGGCGTGTATGGATTTATACGACTCGGTTATAAACGGCCATCGCGCTTCGCATTATCGAGGACATCAGTTATGGCAATTTTCATGCGAGGCACACAATCTGCTACTGACAATAAACCTCAAGCAAGATTGAACCTACGCGCTACGAGACAATTTTTCCAAACGTCCCGGCGAAGGAGCCTCGATTTCGAGGCGTTTTTTTTTTTTTTTTTAAGTTTCCGGAGAGAACAATGTTTTCGGAGAAAAGTTATTTAACAGGATATTCTTGCTCGAAGTCGCCGATTCTTAAGCGATTTATTGGACAAAGAGTTACCGTAGTTTTAAAATCCTGCACACAACTTGGTCACGTTTCAAGACAACAATTAATTCAATATCTTTATTATTGTCTTTATTATCTTTCAATATCTTTATTATCGTCTTTATTATCTTTAGTTATCTTTATTATTGTTTATAATGATATTTTCTGCAATATGTGTCACTTTTAATGAGGCTGTCACGTTTTACGTTGTTGTATTTGGATCAAAGACGAATTTCATCCATGTAAAAGTGGTTATCTTCTACTATATTGAAGCAAACAACATTTTTCTTTTTTTTTTAAGCAAAATTTCATTAAATTTACAGCTCCTGCGATAGATTAAAAGAGGCTTTGTTGATGTTGATGTTGTTTTAGTTCACGAGATAACCAATTTTATATAGATTAAATTCATCTTTGATTTTTGTTTTTACACGAATACAACAGCGTATATCGTGATCGTTATTGAAAGTGACGTGCTGCATACAATAATTGCAATTACATAATAAATAAATAATAATAAATTGCGTTGTCTTGAAGTAAGTTTCATAATGACCTAACAATGGCCTAAAAATCGGCAGCTTCGAATATGAAAATATCCTAACAAATAACACACTATAACGCTATAACGATCGTCTACTTTCGGAGTAATTTTCATCAGAGATCGGCAAGTTCTATTCAGAAACCATAATAACGATATTAAAGCACCATTTTCTAAATTTATCTTAAAATTTACCATTATTTATGTCATCTTTTTAAGACGAATGAATTCATGGAAATGAGAACTGAAATCCTATGTTCACGTGATGAAATTAAAAAGGAACTAATGAAAAGTGGAGTTGATCAGTTGGAGCTTCCGATTTGCTTGACTATGAATTTGTAAAAAAAAAAAGAGAAAAAAAAATAGAATATGAAAGTATCAAATAAATGAAGTATCACGCGACGCTACAGTAACGTTTCCGATCGTTATATTGTTATCGCGAATGAAAATATCCTCAGATCGACGATCGTATTTCCTTCAGCATACGAACGCGTTTTCCCGTTTTCCGCGCAGCACCAAGCCAATTGATATTCAAACATGTCCGTTTCACGGTGCAATTATAGGAATTTATTGTACATTATACGGCGAAGAGAAGGAAATAGCCGGAGATATGGCCGGGGCGCCATTGTTCTCCAGAAGATGGTTAAGGTAATAAGATTACGTCACTTTGAGCCGGTGAAATCGTCTCGTTAGCTGATATTCACATCGAACGATGCAACGATTCTCGTCGTCGTTCATTTCGCGGAATGACATCGGGATTGTTTCGCGCGACGCTTGTCTAGGCAGGACAGGGAAGAAGGTTAACGCGTCAGACAAAATTCAAATCTTGAAGAAGTCAGTCGTCGCTTGACGTTGTTCTGAACATGTTGTTCAAGCCAGGGCGAGAAGATCGAGTGCCTGTCGTTTAGAATTCTTAGAAGAAGGAAAATTTGAAGAAGCAGAAGCTTCTCTCGCGTAGTTGCCGCCCTGGCGTATTTCGATTCGCAGGTTATGCGATTTTTTTCTCTTCTCCTACGTTGGATAACAAGGGATAACAAGTTTTCCTTAAGGTTTTTCGATCGATTCGATCGAAAACGGAGGAAGAAAAGAGAGAGAGGGTGTCTTTGGGGGGAGGGGAGGGGAGGCGGAAATTGCTCGATGTCGCGAACGATTACTCGATGAAAGGAACTAAAGAAACGGTCTTCTGACAGATTCGCCAATCGGCCACCTATTGGAAACATCGGAAACATGTGCACGGGGCACAATCTATTTAATTGGATAATATAGATAACCGGTAAATCAAATCGCTCTGTCGCATACCCCTTCCCTGTGTGGCTGTGGGAAGAGAATAAATCCAACGTGTTCCCTGCGTGTCGTAAAAGGTGACTAAAAGGGAACTGTGAAATGCACCGATAAGAAGTCAGTGCGTATTACCACGTTCCCAAGAGCAAAATTCCTTACAATTCAGCATTGGAGCAAATATGGTCTTCGATCTCGAGAGCGGCGAATGATACCAGGGCTGGTGCCCTAATTGTTTTTCTCCTGCAAACCCTTTCGCTGTTGTAGAGTTGCGGTGATGTAGACGTTTGTTGCCTCAGGGCGCGAAAGCAGACCTGTCGTTTCGGCCGGACCGTTAATACTAACTATTGCACATTGTTTAACACCTCGGTTAAAGATCTAGACGAAATATTTCTGCATGCAATCACGTCATACGTGATATACTTTTTGGATATAATGTTAGGTCCTCGTAAATGAAGTAGCAAAATTCATTATAAAACTTGCGTTACACTTTTAGCTCAATTTCTTAAAATTAATTTTTAAAAATAATGTTGTATTAGGTTCTAATGATTTAGGTAAATGAAACAGTAAAATTCATTATAATTCATTAATTTCACACTGCTACTAGTTTCAGTTAATAGTAATATGATTCAACTTCGATATCAATAATTTTAACGAAGTTGCTAAAAGATAGATGGTCTTTCAATATTTAATATTCAATGTAATGAAGTATTCCAAGAAAGAAGATATTTGAAGAAATATATATATATATCGTGATGTGCACAATAGATGTAATATTAAGTCTTATTTAAATCAAATAGCTGAATTCTTTACAAAACTACTAGCTTTAGCATCGATTTATATCCTTCTTGAATACGATTCACCTCATTCGGTAATTTTGACTTGCAAAACAAAGTTACTAAAAGACAGATGTTTTTTTTAAATATTCGATATAATGGAATAATTCAAAGAAAGATATTTGAAGAAATATACATATCGTGATATGCACAATGGATGTAATATTAGGTTTTTGCCAATCAAATGGCGGCGTTCTTTGTAAAGTTCTACTCAATTTATATCCTTCTCGAAGATAATACGATCCTCCCTTTTCAGTAATTGTAGCTATTGTGAAACAAAGCTGCTAAAAGACAGATGATTCTTCAACTATTTCGTTTCATTATTCGATATAATTCGGAGTATCCCAGAGAGAAGAAGACATCCGAAGAAATATATGGTACGATTTGAAATATATTCCCGAGCCAGCGACTATGTATTTGTGCGCGCTTTTGAAAAACGTCTCGGAAACGCGAAACTCGCGCGACGAAAGTTACGCCAACGTTTGACCAAGTAATTCGTACAAACTTTTTATTGGTCGCTTTGCAAAACTCGGCTTTAAATACGAACGCGGAACGATACCTGTTTCCGTGTAATTTTCGTTTAACGAGTTACGGCCGCCGCATACGATAAACCAAAGCGACTGCTCGGTTTGCATTCATAGCTTTTCTATCAGGCGGAACGTAGATAGATATCGTTGAAGATAAAATAAAGTCGTTGGACAGAGGTGTTGCACGTAAGCGATTTTTAATACGTTTGGAATCCTCTTCTGATACACGGGAGAGATGCCGCATATATCGGAAACTGTTCGACGGCGTTCGAAGAAAGAAATCGTCGAACTTGGAAAATATATCTTTCTTCCTGCGCCGATGGCGCACTGTCCCGATCATTTAAATATCCATTATACTTTGGTAGCTAAATCACATTTCAATACGAGACGATTAAATTAAAAAGTTACCCAGACTGGGAGAGCTCTCGAGTGCCTCAAAGAATCGGTTGGCTGTTGACCTATTTAGAACCGATAATGCTCTATTCAGTGGCCAAAGACGCAATGTCATTGATTGAAACCAACGTCATGTAGAACAATCATCCTAAAATCGCGTTACAATTGGTTTAACATTAAATAAAATAATGACTATGCTCTAAGCACTGTAACGACTGTGTCAAACTTCTCCGTTATTTTTGGAGACATCAAAAGATCGAGTCGATATTCATTTTTTATAATCTACTGATGATTCACGCAGCTCGGCACTCTCTATCTGTGTCGACAAATTATTCGTTCAAAAGGTGTTTGAACCTTAATTTCGTAAAATCTATCGCACGAAAGACGAGCATTCTCGCATTCGTATCGTCTTTGTTTTGTAAAATCTAAGGTTAAAAATCTGTCAAAGTAATAACGTAATTGCCAATGTCAATTACGTAGTACAGTAAAATGAATTTGTCTAGCCAACGACGCGCGTGCACATTCTTCTAATAAAAATTAAGATTAAAGTGCTTGTTCCACTTCGGAGCGTGTTTGACTGATTCGATTATATCGATTTTCACCGCGTATTTATGGAAAAATCGAGTTAGACTCCAGCCTAGATTTTCGAAAATTTCCTCCCTCCTCAAAAAAAAAAAAAAAAAAAAAAAATGATGGCAAAAAAAAATGACGACTTGAGTTTGGCGCTGGCCAAATTGCTAAAAAACTCCTGACGGGGGAGGGGGGGATGGAATCGTGGACACGGATCGTTATCTAGTTATTGTACGAACACGATTCGAAAGTATAAATTGGAATTTCACCGATGGGTTTCAAACGGAGCCAAGAGAAGACGCGTGGAATTGGTCGTTGCGCCAGCCCATTGAGGTATTCTCGCTATTCCCTTGTAATAGCGTTCGCCGTTCGCTATTCGTCGTTCATCGTTTGCTTCGTCCTCCAATGGTTCTCTTCCAAACACATACACGCACATATCTTGGCATTATTATGTTGTTGGCGCGCGAAATAGCAGAAATACCATGCCAGACACGACTCATTTTCCACGATGATCTACCACGTAGAGGCTCGAACACGTCCGGATCCTTTTCTTCGTTGGCTGGCAAAGAATCGTTTTATCTCAGTTGGCGAATATTTCTACGGAGTATTAGGAGCATCAGGTCCAAAACTCCTCGTGCTTCTTCTCGGATAAAGTGCGTGTCCATTGACGAGTAATTTGCGACAATTCATTTGCGGGAGCATGCTGCCTGCAAAAATATTGATCACCCAACTCACATTCTCTCTGAGAACCTCAACGAATCTCGGAGATGTTCATGAACACTGTTGCAAGAAAGAATCATGAGCTTAGTTCTGTTGTATCTATCGGCGAAAATGTTAATTGTGCGTATCGCGATTACTTTAAAAGAAAGAAAGTCTGGATGAGAAATTGGATACTGTTTTTCTCGCACGAGTACACGTAAATGACTAATGAATGTTAAATGAATATTAAAATTAACCGAGGGACTTTTGTTTCTTCCTTCTTATAATATATTTATAGTATAGCGATAGTATTTTTATTTCCCAAAGCTCAGACAAACGCTATCAAGGAAAAAAAACTTTTTCATCGACCAATATATTTTCCTACCATTTTTATCATCAACCCTCTGCAAATGTTTCGGAGATATTATGTGACACTAATTGCACTACGAATCGTATCTCTGAAAGCAACTGTCGCAAATGAGCTCAACTCATATCGATCCATGATTTCACGTGCATGCACATTTATACACGTCACGGAAGTCGCTATCGTCAAAAAAAGTCGCAAATTGCTCGCTAATGGCAATTACACGCACCGGCGCGAATATCTTCACCAATAGGGAAGAGATGAAGACGTCCAAAGACCTGCGACGCGCGAGGCGTTAGAAACAATCGAGTTAATTAATCGAGTCGTTTTGATATCGAACGCGGCCGCGTTGAATTTCGCCGCGGTGAAAGTAGGACGACAGCAGCGACCACTCGAGAACGATACTTCCAGAAGTAGAATCTCTGAACTAACCGCTTCGCGGTGGAGTAATCGTCCCAGGAACAATAACGACGTGGAATGGATTATGGCGGGCAGGCGGATACGCGCCTGCTACGTTGCGCAGCGATAAAACGCGAACAGACGGCGTTCGTTCTAGCGGAATTTTTGCCCGACGTGAACCAAATAACCAATCGCCCTCTCTCCCCCAATACCCTGGAATTGTTTCATGTACGAGGGGGTGGGAGGCAGACGCGACAGTTTATTCGACGAATCACGAGATCAATTTGCCGCTCGCGACTTTCCAAAACGCGGACGCTCCTCTTCGATTCGTTTCCTCTTGCGTTCGTGATTGATGACACGGCGGTCGTCATTCAACGCTGGGACACGTGTCGAAATATTTCTATTCGTAGTTAATACTTTTGTATTTATGTTCGGTAAATTGAAAAGGGAAAGGATCGCTAAAAGAGAAAGGTTATTTAGAGAAATCGGAAGTTGAATGAAGAATAATATTTAATGGAATAATTAATGTTATAATTATAATATAATTATAATTATAATTTATAATACTATAAAATGTTATATATTATAATATAATTATAATTATAATTTATAATACTGATATAATTATTTTGCTTAATATTGAACGAAATCAAGAAAATCAATGAAACGACAGGAATAATGTAATTGGAAAAAATTTTGTAATTGTCGATAAAAGAAACAGCGATTCCCATTAATATTCCGAATACTAAACTGTTGTAATTTTATGCAAAAAAAAAAAAAAAAAAAAAATGACAGAGTACTGACAAAATTCTCGCGATCGTATCGATTTTATCGTATTTCAACACAAAACATAAATTCAATGACTCTTTTAATCGATGAATATTTTAACATCTAACCGCGTTATATTACCGCGATGAAATGCGAATCTCTGTTAGAGAGAGATCCAGAGAGACACAACATTCGAATGTTAAGATATTTGTAAAATAATATAAACAATTTGGATAAAGGAAATTCTAGACAAGTAACAAAAACAAGAATAATAAAATAAAGTAAAACGTTTAGTAAGTGATGATTATATTCACTTACTAGCAAACTAGAGTAGTTGACTATAATAATATAATCAAGGTATAAAAATAATGATCTCGATAAAGAAGAGTTCTACTGTACAACGAGACGACAGAATTCAATCAGTTGCGAGTTCGTATATCTCAGAAATAACTGATAATTGGTTCCACTAGATATCGCAAGTGAAAAAAACATCTCGTCTTTCCAAAACACGCCGATCTCTCGACTGCAATCAAACACACTATCGCGTACATACCTACGTATAGAAGGTGACTGTGAATGTCGCGTACCCACCCACAGGTATATATATATATATATATATACGCATGATTTTCTGGCCAGGGTGTCCCAGCATCCGGCGGTCGAGTCGATCGAAGATCGATTCGCTCGGCACGCATCCGTTGCAGCGGTGCCAGCTGGCGAGTTGCCCGAGAGAAAAGCAGGAAAACGCTTGCAGTAACCGTGTCGGATGCTCCGGCTGCAGCTCTGCCAGCTTCCGGGGTGAGAAGGGGGAGAGGGGAAGGTGAAAAGGCACGCGCCTATCGCGAACGCGCGCGATATTGCTCGCGAGATTACGATTACGGGGGCCTTTGCTCGGAAAGAAGACTGGCGAAGCAACGGATCATCACGTCTGTCCGATGGGATTTATCGAACGCGCGTTTCCTTCCTCCCACGTTTCGCGCGCATTCCAGTTTAATATCTGTGTTGGCGACCTGGTTAGGGGAGGGCAGAGGTCGTGAGTAAACTGACAAGCGAAAGGATAGAGAAAGGTCGGCGAATCGAATCCTTTTCGGTTGTACGAAGGAGGATGACGTGTGTACAGGGTGCATCGAAATCTTTTTTCCGGCCGAGGAGTTTCTCAATTTGCTTCGCCGCGAGACGGAACGAGGTCACGGGCCATTTGGTTAAAAATAGTCGTTCCCTTCCTGAAACGTGTGCAAGTAGTGTGCCTACGTATCGGGCAGGGATCTCGATCGTTTTTGAAATATTTTACGTACAAAGGGGTAAAGGAGTTTTCTTTATAGAAGAACACGGTAGAGTTCTCTCTCTCTCTCTCTCTCTGTCTCTGTCTCTGTCTCTGTCTTAACCGGCCAGTATGCAACCGATCTCTGGTACGAGATAAACGAATAGCCGATTAATCCGGCAGTATCGTTTATCGGTGAATAGATTTGATGAATAACGATGCTCGAAACAAATATTTCTAACGTTGAGCTGTAAAGCTGAATAAAATTGTTTTTGCATCTTGGATCTTAATTGTTAAAGCATACGAATTATTAAAGAAGGTTTCTCATTTTCGACGAAAAATTTATACATTTTTGAGAAAAACATCTTGATGTAACAATTCGAAGAATTACCAAATGATTATTGAATGAGTGCAACGATAATAACAACGACAACAACACGAAACACGATTAATTCGAAAAACAATTAATTTCAACATCTGACAGTCTTAATCTAATAGTCTATAATAAGTTTGTTCGACTGTTTCATGTCAAACTCCGCGAAACCATAGTCCGTTGTCTGAGCGACAAACACTGGTCGTTTAAAGCAGAGCCGGAGTATATATATCCTAAAGTAGTAGAATCAACATAAAAAAAGAGACAGTGAAATTCGGCTGGATTTTCCGTTGTGTTTCTGCCCCCAGGCTTCCGGTACCGTGGCTGCTGTACGGCTTGATCTACGGAAAAGCCGTGGAGGTGAACTCGGTGGGCATGGTGTGCAGCATAGCGATCCTCTTCTGCATGCTGTCGTTCGTGATCTTTAGCATCGCCTGTTTCAAGTGGCGGATGAACAAGGGACTCGGGTTCACCATGTTCCTCCTCTACTTCGTCTTCGTCGCCGTCTCGCTGATGTTCGAGTACGAGATCCTGGTCTGTCCGGTCTAGGAACGCAGACAAAAACCGGGAGCGAGCCAGAGAGGTCCAGCAAGGACGGCAGATGGACGCACACTTACGGGTCTCGTCATCGTCATAATCATCGTCGTCGGCGAGTCGTCCAGCGGCCGACGAGCGAAATCTTCCTCGAGCGCCGGATCGATCGACAGAGGAACGACAGACAACAGCCTTCCTGAAATAACTATCGAAACAGTGTCGATGCATCACGATCCCCCTTCCCTCGTTCCCACGAAGTATCTCGTCACCCTCCTAAAATCGCCGGTTCAAAACGGTCGAACGATTATTACACGTTACGAAGCGTATTTGTTTTTCTCTCTTTCTTTTGTCTTTTTTTTCTCTTTCTTTCTTTCTTTCTTTCTTCTCCTTCTTCTTCTTCTTCTTCTTCTTCTTCTTCTTCTTCTTCTTCTTCTTCTTCTTCTTCTGCTTTCCGTTTTAGTCGAGAATACGTGTACATATTGTATAAACCTGTTGAAATACCTGAAACAAAATACTCGTCTCGTTAAGAATTTCAAGGCGGCGAAACTCAGAAGCCGTAGTCGTCGCTTTGTCTGAAACGCAGCGAGCGTGTCGGCCAGTCGTGCCAACGATCGCGCGGAACGTTGTCTACTTCGCGCGAGTAGACGTCTCGTGGATCACGGGGATCCATCACTTTTGTCGCTACGATTCCATGCCCCTTTTTTTGTCTTTTCTCCTTTACCTCTTTCCTCGCCTCCCACTTCTTTCTCTTCTTCTCTTCCCTTCCTTTCCTCCTCTCCACGTTTCTTTTCTTCGTACCTGTACTCATACGAGAACTACACTCTTACCATTGTTCCTTCTATATTCGATCTTTATCCTAGATGTAGCGTCTCGATTCGTGCAATTTGCTCGTCGACGCCATTTGTCAGATTCTCGCACGCTCGAAGCTCGACGCGCCGGTCTCCAAGCGCGAGGATTGTCGAACGCGCTATCGAACTCGCAGCTGAGCGTTACCGTCGCGCCTCGCGCGACTCAGCCAAATCGGATTCCACGACATCGCGTCGAGCGAATTGTAATTACTATATCGAACAAGTCGTCACCGATTCATCGTCACTGATGACCCGACGATCTATCTTTGGCACGATTTCATCCTCCGAGCAAGCGATCGACGATTCCTCGTTACACAGTGGACGGCCTGACCGCTCGCTGATTTCTCTCTTTATATACATACATACGGACATATATATATATATAAAGAAAAAAAAGACAGTATTCTCTTTTCGCCTATAAGATATATAGAACTTAGCAAATCTACTCTCTGTCGTGTGTTCGTAAAATCTTCGCACGAGCGTCCGCTTCGTTTTCGAACGCGAGACTCGTTTCGCGCGCGCTGACAGCTTCCCTCCCTTCCGGGTGTTCTTTTAGCGCGAGCACGAAGCTGGGGGAAACGTTCGAGTCACCGATGTTGTCACCGAGGAAATTCATTCACGGACATGAAAAGAAACATAATAGGCGAGCGACGAACGTCCCGCATCGATAATTGGCAAGCGACGCCTCAAGCAATTGTTCGACTAATAACGTTACTCCTCGCTCGGTTGTTTTTCATTCGCGCGCGAGGTTGCGCGAGATCTCGCGAACGAAAATCGTCTACCGCGAGAGGAGAAACAGACGGCGCGCGAGAGTCGGAACCACGAAGATCGCGCCTCGCCCATCGATCAGACGTCACGTTCTTACCGATCGAGATCACAAGTCCGTCAATCCTCGGCGCTGCAGCGGCTTGCACGCGGAGAACAAATTCGCGCGAAGCGAGGGTGATCGAGTGTAGAATTCTTCAAATTCTTCGGTTCTCGTCTGTCTTTCGTCTTTCCAACATAATTTGTTGAATTGACCCAATGATCGAATGGTGAAAGATCGATACACGCAGTTGAAAAGAATAAATAGTTGAAACCATTTAGATTAAATTTCGCGTAAGATACGCACGAGTCGTGCAAGTGTTCAATTTTATATCCCGATCTTTTATCATGTTACATCTTGATCTAACTTTGTTTAATGTTGCGATCGTTTGTTTCAGATTTTCGCTCGTTACCCGCCCATGTTTAAAATCATAGATGCCTCGCACGCATCTTCGAAAAATGTGGTGCGTGATTGTAATGAGAGCAACAAGGCAACGATCAAAAAGATATTATTTGCAATTTTGGTGGCACGTTAGAACCTGTACCTGTTGTGATTCCGTGTTGTAAGATATTGTAACATTTTATACGAAAGTTGCCACGTCGCGTCGCCACGAAGGACAGACGGGGGCTAAATCTCTCAAACGCTACTCTAGAAATGTGTTTTTGAGAATAATGTTCCGAGAATTTCGAACAAATTTCGTTCAAATTTACTGATTGTTCTAGCGGTATGCCTCTTTCAAAATTCTGAGAATAATAACGTTTCGAGAATCGGTCGGCGTTCAAATTGAACTCTCGCGTAATTATTCGAGAAACATACTTTGAGGGTAACATCGAGGGTGATATTAATATTTGAGAATTTCCAATGAATCAAACTCTCAGGTATCTAGTTCGAAGAAAACATTTCGAGAGAGCCTTGAGAATTGTAATGTCTAACAATTTCGAGAAAATCGGCGAAACTCGAAAATCGAGTACAAACTACCCTCGTTTTCGCGAACGACTCTGCCCATTCGGTTTCGGGCGTGCCTGTTTTTAACTTTCAAACTACTAAACTAATCAAGCAGATAATCTACGTACGAGGCACGAGAAGAGATTTCGAACTTTCCTAAACACGCGTTTAACGAAAAAAAAAAAAAAAAAAAACAGACAGAACGCTGTTCTTTGGAGAGAACGCGGCGTGCAGCCGGCTCGATCCATCTTCGAAACGAACACTCGCGACGCTTGCTAACCTGCACCTTTCTTGATCGTATTCACCTTGCGATCGACTCGCTGCACGCGGTTCTTTCTTCCGCGGTAGAAGAGTGACTAGCTAGTGACGAGCTCGATTACGCGAGATCACGGAACGCGAGAGAAAGCGAGAGGAAATTCGAGTGAACAGAAGGCAAAAAACTTTGTGTCCGAGACATGGAGACAAGAGCGAGAAGAAAAAGGAAAAAGAAAAAAAGGGGGGGGAGGGAAGAAACGTGGTTCCGTGATCCCGGACGAGAGGGATTCTCGCTAAGCTATTTTTCGCTAACGTTCTTTCGAGTTTTCGATGTCACCCTGTGACACGCTGTGGTGATACCTTTAAACGATATTTAAATTATTATTATTGTTATTATTATTTTTATTGTTATTATTATTATTTATATTATTACTATTATTATTATTATATCGTTGTTACATATACACGCGATAAGAAGCAGAGAGTACGGGCGAGAAAGAGAGAGACGTGTACTTATACCAGAATGGAGCGAGAGTGTGAATGAGGCACGTTAATAGTTTTGAACGAGAGATGGAGAGGAAGAATGTGACAGAGAGAGAGAGAGAGAGAGAGAGAAAGTGAAGAGGAACTTTTTAATTCGCGTTGACATACTCTGTATTATATAAAAATGTTTCAAAGTACGTTTTCAGCGCGTAGATTATAACAAACATAGGTATAACGTGATATTGATTAAGAATATAAGGATATAGAAGAAAAAAGAAGAAATAAAGGGAGAAGAAGGTGAAATCGCAGCGCGATTGCTATTCGACGAGAGAGAGAGAGAGAGAGAGAGAGGACTAGAAGGGACGACATGTACGATGTATCCGGAACCGCCTGAACGCCTAACAGCGGCCTAGCTTTTTATTAAACAACAATAACCAAAAAAAAAAAAAAATAAAAAAAAGAAAAAGATGAAAAAACAAAAGAAGAAAAATACTCGCACGACGTTCGCAGGAAGCTCTCTTTGCCGACGCAGAGAGTCAAATCGTAACGAGGAGAGACCAGAATTCATAATTAATCACGGTGAATCCGAGAGCAGAGAAACACACGGCGACAGAGAAATAGGAGAATATGTGGCAGATACCCAATCATAAGATTCGGTAACGAAAATTACAAACTTCGAGATATTCACTTCGCGCATACTTCGAACGTTATCACACAACTTTTGTACACGCTCTCGATTCTCGAAGACACGAAGAGGAAACCGCGGTCGCGGTTCGCACGGTTCACAAGCAGCTTACATCAGCTCTGAGAAGAGAGCTCGTGTTTTTTGCGGCGCATTACACCGTGTAGCCACGAATCGTCTGAATTGTTCTACTCTGTAGCCGCTGCTGTTATATACACATCCAAACGCATCGTTCTCGCTCTTTGCTACGGGACACTCGCGGAAGAAACGCCCGTAGTCAAGCGTTGTTTGATCCTCTCGCGTTTCACCGACTTTTACCGATCTCTGGCGTCGAAATCTGATCTTACGCTTCTACTACTACATATTATACGATAATTCCACGTTGATCCGTGACGATGACGATCGGCCTGCGACGGAGGGACGACGATGACACCGAGGTGGGGGAAAAAGAAAAAAAAAAATGGAAAAGAAAATTCTTCGTGGAGGAAGAAGCTCGATCGCCGATCGTCACGTGGTTATTCACGCTGCGTCGCGTCTAATTGCCAGCCGTTAATATTCGCCTTAACGTCTACCGATTCTACTTCAACGAGGGAGTGTCTGCCCGAACAGAGTGGTCTGTCGAGAGAAACAAACTAGCTGGAACGCCGAGCTTGATGGTGGATGGCTTTGACCGATCCTCTTGCATCCGCGGATCGTTCTTGCTCCGAGAGCAAGGTGATCGATCGTTGCGCCAGGTTGGCTTTCGGGGCGAAATTTCGCGGCACTCCGAGAGCGAGGCGTTCTCTCGACGCGTCTGTAAAGACGGGGAAGATAACGGGGAGGGACAACGAGAGAGAGATGGGATGCAGCGGCTTCTCACGAGACGATTTGACATTAACGAGCGAGCACCAAAGCGCCCGTTAGACGAACATAACGAAACGGAAAGAGCAAGTGAGGAACGTTTAGCGCGAAGTAGGTGGTAGGACCTAGCGTTTCTTAATAGTTTCGTAAACGATTACAAGAAGCAAGTAGCGAATGATGCACAATACGATCTTCCCGAAGTACCGATCACTGATTAACAAAACGATTAGAAGATACCAACACACACACACACACACACACACACACACACACCGTACACACATGCGTACACAGATACAGTCATGAGTGAAGAGAAATGAAACAAACGGCGGCGCCTCTTTTTTGCAATTTAGCGTTTTTAGTACCACGCCGAGGAACAGAGCGTGAAAGAGTGTGTATGTGTAAGAGCGAACGAGAGAAAGAGAGCGAGAGAGAGAGAGAGAGATAGATAGAAAGAAAGAGCACGCGAGAGATTTCGTGTAGCTTCAATTATTATATATAAACAATTTTCAATCAAACATTTGTTATCGTAGCGCGTACCGATACCCGTAACAACCGTATTATATCATATTCGTACAGAGCTCGTCGAGAAACATATAGAGAGATCGCGCGCAACGCGACACAGGTTCAAACGCCGGCGACGCTTGAATCGTCCGCAGAAAACGATTCGACCAGTGTCGAGCACGAGTGTGGCCGAGGCCGCGAAACAAGGCAATCCATCCGAGCCTCCGGGACCTTCCTCTCGTACGAGTTTCTTTTTCTCTCGGATTTTTCGATCGTCGGGCACAGGGGACGGGGGACGACTCGTTCGCGCTCTTCCTCGATTTAGAATTTCCTGCTGAAATCTGAACGCGAATGGACCCCGTGATTAGACAACTATACGCGCAGGTGTGTTCTCGTTTTCGCGGGGATTTTTCGCCTTGCGAGTCGCGATCGCGTACAAAAGTGGGACAACGCAACGCGAGAGAGTCCGACGTGTTGTTCCTCGCCTCTCGCGATGAAAGAGGGTAACGACGAAATACACAGAGTTCGTTCTGAGGGCTTGCTCTTGTTTGGGCAACGAGAACGGATGAACGGGAAATCGCGTGATAAGGCGAAGGTCGTGCTGGAGGAACGTTTCGAAGCTGCTCGGCTGGTATTATCGCGATCTCATAATTTGTACTTTATAATACTTTAGGATAAACATCGTTGAGGGTTTGAAAGGGGACATCGAGTTTCAATTCTAATTCTCTGAATTTTTTCGACGTGCGTTTTCTCGACCCGCGGGAGACGCAACCGGGACACACATACACGCGCACGCGTGCACACGCGTACGCACACGTACACACGTACACACACATCGTTGCGGCTGATTCCATATTTTAGAGAAAATGGCTCGAAATTCGTTTTTATATATATTAAAAAAAAGAGCGAGAGAGAGAGCGAGAGAGAGAGCGAGAGAGAGAGAGAGAGAGAAATTGAAAAAAGAAACATACGCGTATGTAAGAGCGATCGAATGTTTCGAGTCGAATTTTGCGTTGTCGAGGACGTCGAACGTTTGTACACCAGTGCCAGTGTTGATCACGAAAACCGGTGCGTCTTGACGAATTATGTTCACGGTACGAGAGTAAATTTCCTTCGTTCTTTCGGCATTCGTGTTCGACACGCGTGCACGTGTATCTTTCGCATCTTAAGCCGATGGGGAAAGGTTCCTTTTATTCGGGCGCTGAAAACAGGAAAACAAGAGGGAGGATCTTATCAAAGTATATTTTTCGACCCAGTTTCTTTTCAACACGATCGTCATCACGGTTGTCCTAATTTCGCCTCCCTTTTATCCATTCGTTTTCTTTTTTTCGCTCCATTTTATTTTATTCTAAACACGGCAGCGACGAGAAAAACAGACGAAAAAGAAAAGAACGAGCAAATCGAATTTCATTAGTTGGCCTTTTTTTTTTTACGTAACTCGCAACGTACCATGGCCGTTCGTTTGTGGCGAGGCACGGAACTTCTAATCGATTTTTGAAATCGCGATTCCAAGTGAGTATCCGCAAATAACTGGGACAGGTACATTATTTCGCCAAATAATACGAACGGAGTACGTGACTCGAACGAATCCGCCGGTGATATATCAAACACTTTCGAGCGAAAGGTTGGTCTCGAGGAAAACATGATCCTGTGACAATAGAGCCAAAGGATTGCAAACGTTGTCGAACGGTTTGCTTGCCCCGCCGTGCGAAAGGGCAAATTTGCTCTCCCTGTGTGTCGTACGATCGTGTTGAGAATATTGCTTTCCATCCATCTGATGACGTTTCTCTGATTATCGTTATATGGTTTTAACAAACGAGAAAAAGGGAAAAAAGACAAAAAAAAAATAGAAGGACAGAAGACGAAGAGAGAACGAGGAAGAGAAGGATAGGAGCCAAAGCGCGTGAGACCAGCGAGCAAAAATTGAGAGCTTGGATGTATGCAGGCGCGCGCGCGCGCGTATGTGTGTGTGCATGTGTGTGTGTGAATAGAATGAGAGTGGAAGAAGGACGGATGAGGGAAGGGGTTGTGGAAAGAAAAAAACCAACGGGAGAGGAAAGGCTTTAAAAGAAAGAAAGAAAGAAAAAAAAGAAAAAAAAACACTCTCTTGGCAATGACAAGGCGCGAACGCACATATCAAAGAGAAGGAGACGTTGACGATTTAATAAAGTAACTGAATACTTAGCGGTATTAATTAGAACTTAAATTGTAAAATATTTAGGGAGAACTTAATGAAAAAAGAAAAAAGAAAAAAAGGAGAGGGATTAACGCGTTACAAAGTTTCTATATATGGTTAAAGATTATACTCGTAAATACGTATTATTGTACGTATGTATATATATGTACGTATATATGTACGTATATATATTTACACATATAGATACATACAGATATATATACATATATATACATATGCGTATACATATATATATGTGTATGTATATACTGTTCTCGGATGGTGAGATCGGGGCCTGTCAAACGATTAGATCGCACGCGGATTGCAGATTGCAGTAGATTGTTGGTGGACACGCAGTGGCGGGCGCGAGCGCGCGCGCGTGTGTGCTCGCGCGCACACACCCACACACGCACACCGCACTACGTATACTATAAGACGTGTGTGCGCGCGTGCGAAAGTTGCACGCGTAAAAGATGCCAGGCAATTATCGATCTTCGGTGTACGTTGTGTTACTTGTGATTACTTACACGCACAACGACATATATATATATATATATATATATATATACATATATATAGAGGTGCTCGCTTGCAAAGTGCGCGCGCGTGATACACGATACACATATGTATAGATATATTGATATGCGTGTGATCTCGTTTGTTCTGGTTCTGTTTCCTTCTTTTTTTTCACGTATATGTATTATACAAAAGCACGCGTATATATACATATATGTATATATACACATATATTTTATGATTGTCGTTGTTGAATTCGTCGCATTACATAGGGTTTTACCCCCGTCCATCGCCGCAGTAGAGACTATACGTATTATATTGGATACGACCGTAAATTGAATAACAAAAGAAAAGAAGAGAGATAAAAAAAAAGAAGAATTCGGATTTTACGAGACAAAGAGGAAGAGTTTACGCGAAGAAGAAGAAACTTAGGTTACCGCAGAATCTTAGGTCGAAAATGGATAAAATGAAAAAAAATATTATAAATAATTAATACTATTATACATATATACATACACATTATCTACATAATTATATACATACAGGCGCATATAAATATGTAAAGGTCTAACGTTGTATACGTCGGGAATACGTGAGGGAAAAGTCCAAGAGGATGATTTTGTTACGGCACGCTTTCTTTCGCTCGTGCGTACGAATATACATGCATACATATATACGTACATACATATATATATATACATACGTACATACGTACGTACGTACTATATATTTGACACTGTCGCTCTTCTCTTAACCCTTCTCTCTGCCCTTGAGTATTCGCCCCCTTCCTACTCCACGCGCGCGATCATTCCCTTCGAAATTACAGCCTTTCACATCGGGAAAGTGGATCTTGATCGCTTTCCCGATATACCGCGGGGAATTAATAGAATAATCGTATCGCCCACGCGCGTATCGCGATGCTCGTGTTTCGAGATCAACAAAGGTCTAACCTTATTTCTTCGTTACTCGATGCTCGTTGATACGATATACGATATTGTTATATATACGATATTTTTATGAAACTGTCATAGCGGCAAATGCCATGGAATAATTTCGATCAGTGCTATTTGCTTTCGATCAGTATTTGTTATTCACCGAATGTCGTATTGAATCTATTGTTTTCATCGTACAAACGATACAGAGGACTCCACGGTGGAGGAATAATTTTTTTTCTAAAAAAAAAAAAAAAAGAAAAAAAAAGAAAGAAAGAAAGAAAGGCTCGGAGTTGGAGAGTGATGACAGTATTAGGGTTAAATTGGAACACGTACAAAAGATCGATTTTCTGTTTCTCGCGGAGATTTTTAGGATACATGCGATTAGACAAAACCAGCCTAGTGATATATACATATATACATATATACCTATATATATGTAATACATATTCCCACATATACACGTATACATACAACACACGTATATATATATGTATAAATATAAATATGAATTTTATTACGGATTGCAGCGTGCACGTGCAATTTGATTGAGAAACAACGAGGTCTCGATAAGCGTTCGATTTGACGAATTTTTGTGATACCTGTCAAATATGTAAAACGGCAAATCGATCTTCTCTATAGACGACCACGCTTTTCGTTTGTCTCAGTCACGGTGTAACTCAGTACGGATGCCGGTACGAGTGTACTTTTCAACGGGGACAAGACAAATGCTGCACCAACGACCATGTTATTTACACCTCACGCAGGATGATTTTCGGCTTATATCTAGAGAAATCGCTGATCGCGTGCGAGTTGAGCGTTAACGAGGAGTACACGCAGGATCACAAAAAAAGAAGAAAAAAGAAAAAAAAATGAGTACGGTGAAAATGTCATTGAAAAAAGAAAAAAAAACAAGAAACAAATGAAATTATAACAGGCTGATGTTAAAGAGAAAACGTCGCGTTAGAACCAATAGCGAATGAACATCCAGAATCGGTAATTGATCGTGTGGTCGATTCTTTTGTCGTGTTTGATTTTCTTTTGTTTCGTTTGATCATTAATAAAAAAAAAGAAGAGAAAGAAAAAGAAAAAAAAATTACAGTGGAAATTGCACAATTTGTTTTTTCATTCGAAAGATAAAACATTGGAAACAAAACATTGCCCATCGGTTATAGTTCCCCGGAGGATTTTAATTAAACGTCGTTCAGTGTGTATCGTGATCGTTAACGAAATTGATCGTGGATCGGCCGTCAAAGATCAATCGGATACTTGACGTTCGTTCGATGTATCGGTGCCATCGCCACCTATACCGCGTGCAATAAAAACAGAATATGTAAACAATATTAATATCATTATATACAACATTTTTACGGCATATACGAATACGATGTAGAGAAAGCAGGTGAAACAAGTTTAGGATAATATTACTTGTTGTTGTCTACCATAGCGTTATAGTTATATACAATACCAGGTAGAAAATTATAGGCAAGCCGAGAAGCGAATGAAAGGGAGAACGAGCGCGAGAATGTCATAGAACTGAGAGAGAGAGAGAGAGAGAGAGAGAACGTGTGTGAACGATGAACGAGTGTGTGTTAATAAGAGGAGAATAATAAGTGCGAATGAGAGGAGAAAGAAAGAGGGAGAAAATTTGATGCAATTGACGAGCGTACATGTTATTATTACGTAATAGCGACTATATATATATTCACATATATATGTACTGTACATATACCTATGTGTATATATATACATACTCGAGAAAGCTGGTTACTTAAGAGCAACAACAACCAAGAGGAGAAAACAAAAAAAAAAAAAAATCAATGATTAACATTATATACAGAAGTCTATACATATAAACTTTAAAGAACGTGTGCCTATGTGCGCACGTGCGTACGCGCGCGTACGTGCGGACACTCGACAACCCCGAATCCACCCGGTTCCTACCTCCTGCTCAACAACCAACCCTTCTCTCTGTAGTCTCTCTCTCTTTTCTTGACTCAGACACTCACCCATCCCTTTTTTGCCCTTTCACCCCCATCCATTCACCTATCCATCCATCTATCCAACCATCCTCTTTTGTCCTTCCATCCTCACTCTCTCTCGCTCTCTCTCTCTCTCTCTCTCTCTATATATATATATATATATATATATATATATATATATCTGTTTCTCCCTCCATTCTACTTCACACGCACTTGCGCACATATCCATAACGCATTACCGTAGCCGTGTTGTGTAGGGAATGTCTTTAACGAATAAGATACGATTTCTCATGTTACATGTTATAAGAAGCAAAAAGAAAAAAAAAAAACGAAGCAGCAAAAAGTAACTTCAAAAAAGAAAAAAAAATAATAATAACGAGACAAATTTCTTCTCCGGTCAGTTGCAGGATCGCTCGGACGTTGTCGAATCAATAATCCTGTAGACGGTTGTCGTGTTGTGTCAAAAGAAAAAAAAAAAAAAAAGAGAGAAAAAAAAGAAGAAAAAGTAAAGAAAAACAGAGCGAAAAAAAAAAATGGAAAAGAAAAGAGAAAGGCGTGACACGAGAGGAAAGGCGAAGGGGACTTTCGTTGAGGAATGTACGCATACTCTATACATTACAAGTTGTTCGTATTCATTATTATTGTTATTATTATTATCGCTACGATTATTATAATTATTACTATTATTGCTACAGATATGTGTATATATGTATACATGTATAGCAGTGTGTATATACATATAGACACGTATTAGGCGTGTTTTGCCAGCCGCGGTGTTCCTTTATTCGTGGCTCAACTTTTTTCTCTCTTTCCACCCGACTCGTTTGCTGTGCCAGCCAGCCGACGATCGTGCTTTTCTCGTCACAAAAGGAAAATCTGCAAGTTGATCAACAAACCGATCGAAATACGAGGAAATAAAAATGCAATTGAAAATGGCTATCGTGATAGATTGACGCGTTCGATCGTCCATCATTTACCTTTGTTGCCTCCCTTGGTAATCCAAGATTTTTTTCTTTTGAAATAACACAAAATGTTAGAATTAATTCTTCAACTGGTTCATTTTGCATTCAAAGTCCAAGTGATCATCGATGTCTCGCTGATGGTGTTCCGTTTATTTCAGACGTCAATCCATAAAAGTATATATTTCTCGAAGGGATATCATCGCGCAATGGTGCATATATCTTTAAAAAAGTTTCTTTGTAATCACTTTTCATGTTCCTCGTGTTATTTTCACCGTTTTGATTATTATTATTATTTCCCTTGCTGATTGAAAAATATTCAACGCTTCGCACTTTGATCTGTTTGCGATTCTTCCTACGTACGAATTGAACGGTGAACAATTTGTAAAAATGTTTTGTTGTTTCGCATTTAATTTCGTTGGAGAATTCATTGTTTGAAGAATTTACTTTTCAAATATAAAAAAAAAGATATATATTTTCTTGGTTACTCGAGGAAAATTAAATCGGAGTTAATTAGTTTAGGTATTAGCCCCAGAAAATGAAGAACACCGAGTTATCAGGATAATCGCGATCGAACCGTATGAAACGAGGAAAAGAAAAAGAGGGGAAAAAAGAGAGACGAGAGGATGCACGATCCGCGAACAATGGATCGGATATGCGGGTCAACGATGCCAGTCAGCGTTGTGCCCAGTTTTTCCTGTACTTAACTTTGACCGAGAGAGTCCTCACGGCACGGCGTAGATGGAAAAGTCGGGCGGTGGGTTATCGATCATTAAGAACCAGATATATATGCATTATTCCGTACCAAGTACGGCTAGAGCTATCGAGTAATTTAATATAGAATTAAAACAGTCAACTGCGATTAACGGAGCACGAACGAAGAAAGGCCTGCATCGACCATCTTTCCTCTACACTTTTAACCCGATTTCCCGTTCCTTCCGAAAAAAAAAAGTTCCCAGTTCCCGTTATTCTAATATTCCTGCCTCCCTCTAACCCTCAACAAAAACAAGACAACATATTGTAATCTATTGTAGATTGTTGTAGATAAATTATACGGTTTGACCGTACATTGTTACTTTTTGTCGACAATATAAAATACACAGATATATAAGTAATTAACGCCTTGTCCCAGTTATTTCATTATTCGTTTGATACGTTTTACTACGACGAAGCGATGGGAAAGAAAGAGAACTCAGTTTTAACATTCTTTAAATTATTTTTAATCGTTGTCTGGCGAAACGTAAAAAAATTATACACGAAGAGAGAAAGAACATTAAATAAGCGTAGTTCGGATACTGCATTTCAATGTACAGCAAATTATTTACAATCTTTGTCAATTTAATTAGTGAGTGATAGAAGGCATACTAGGTGAACCTACAACGTCTATTATGTCCGCTTTAACTTCAGGCTCGGTCTTCGGTAACAGGGCAGGTGGTATCGTTAATGTCTAAAAATTTAATATTGATATTATTTTTTGGAAAACTTGAAACTCGTTGTTCAAACAATATACCTTCCCGGGTGCTAAAGCTTCGTATTGGTGCCTCAATGATTGCAATTCATAATCGCACGTCGATAACGCGCTTCGAAGTTCATAGTGTAAAACGATATCGCTCCTTAATTCGTTAAATTGTTGGCATATTTGTTCTGTGGGCGGTGGATTTAATTCTGAAAGATGATATTATCGAAGTCAAATCTAAGAAAAATGAAATACGAAATAAATTGGATTTGAAAATACCTATGCGAAGTTCATTGAGCATTTGTTCAATACCCTTCATTTTCTTTTGACCTAAGCTACTTGGCAATTTTATTCGCTGAGAACGAAGAGAAACACCGCTATTTTTAAAATCGGGAAACTTAATCCCAGCTGATTCCACTGTCTGAAAATTTACATTCTTGTTAATACTGATACAGCTAATATTATTGACTGAATAATATTTACGTGAGAAGTGTCAGCTTTGTTTGGCCTGTTTCGAGCAGAAGCTCCACTTTTCTTTGCAGGTTTCCTTTCATTTTTTCTTGGATCAGCTTGGTGATCAGCAGCTGTTATTAATTTCTGCAAATCTTGAGTCTTTCTATCTCTCTCTTTCTTTCTTTGTTCGATCTTTCTTAGTTCTGCTAATAGCATCTGTTCCTCTTCCACTTGTTCTGGTGTTCTTTCAAACAACTTCTTTAATTGTTCCTTTCTGCGTTTTTCATGTTCAGCATCAAATATATAAACTTTGTCGGTGTGAGATTTTGCCTTTGTTAAAGCTGCACACACTTGATAATACCTAAATGATAATAACATAGATACAATAAACATAAAGATACTGATAGAAATTATGAACTATATGCTTACTTGCCTTTCTTTTAAGTCCTCTACAGATCTTGCGGGAAACTTTGTACAATCCCACCTATCTTTGATTATGATAAATCTTAGATCAAATCTCCTACACAAATCAAACAAATGATCGGTTTCTGCTCTAGTCCAACCATTTGTAACTAAGTGTTGAACATATTCTGCATTGGTGTATGTTGGGATAGGAACCTTTTTATTGAACTTAGCAAAAGGATATTCCTTTCCGGCATCTGCAACTCGTCTCCAATGATGAAAAACAGCACCATCTGTCCTAGCAGGATTAGTAAATGGTGTCCACTTCCATGGTCTGACCTTTCTCATACCAAGCTTTGCTCTAACTTGTTTATATCCTTTTGCGGTATCCGTTGGAAATAACGGAGGTACATCGTTATTGTCTTTACAGAGCAATGCGAAGACCTCACGATGCATGCCCTCTGGTCTTTTTGGCACTTTGTATTCATATTTTTTACGGTTTTTCTTGTCGCTGCCAATAATTGATTCTTTCGTCAGCTCACTCGTGGTCGGTACCTCAATGTCCAATATGTCCCGGACATCTGCCATGCTGTCGAGTTTCGACAAACTTTTGTCCTTCCTGTGTTTAGACATTTTAGATTAAGGTTATGTTACAATCTAAAGTATTCGACAAATGTATTATTACAGTAAATGAATAAAATTGATAAAACATGTTTAGAAAGTGAAGTAGCTCTTTACTTATATAAATAGTTGTTTTATTGTATGCATACATTGTTAAATATTTTGCCTTTTTGTCACTTGCGAACCGAACACAACCACAACTGTCGTACGACTATCTCGAACTACACACTATATAGCTAGTAAACAGTAGCAACTAATTTCGTACAGAGTTTGTGAACGATTTTACTAGATGTCAGGTAAAGAAAAGCTTCTCTCGTCAAAATGTACATTAATAATTCTGAAATTATGCTGATACATTGGAAGATTGTGCATTTAACTTTTCTTACGTTTGTAAAAGAATTCTATTTCTAACGTTTTATTTGCACATTGTTAATTCAATTCTTTCAAAAATGACGGGTAAAATTTTCATTTGGTTTTCAAATAATAATTGAATGAGTAATTAATGAAACTCAAGTTAAATTTATAAACTTCATTCTTTCTATTATATACAATATATTTATTATTAAGTGTATTTAAATGTATAATGATCCATCCGCTGGACCCAAGTATCTCATAGAAATAAGCATCACATCAATTAATGTCCATACTCCAAGTCCTCCAAAACTGAACAATTTACCAATTCCTTCTTGCCAATGACCTAAATAAAATCTGCAATGCATATTAAAAATATGAAGTATTTTTAATCAACATTTAATGGGCTGAACGTGACTTACCGGTCAGCGCCAAAACCACCTAACGTAATGCTCAAGATTAAAGCAGTAGACCAACGGTATCCTACAGTCCAATTGCATAATAAATTTTTCATAAATCTACGTCTTCCTAGGCATAATATATCACCATTTACTGTACAATTTGTCCTATAATATTGTCGTGGAGAAGCTACAGAGCTACAAGAATTTTTCTGATGACACTCGTGCTCCCAGTGCTCAGTTTGATAGCAGTAACGACATATATACTTTTTTTGAAAGAATTGTTCACCCTTGAAGTTTAATATATCAATCTATATAAATATACGTCGTGTAAGATAATAAAGTATACGATCGTGTTACTTACAACACAATCAATATTCTCTAAAACAGAACAATTAGCAACGTATACAGCTCCATATACACAATTCAGATTTAAATTACATTTCAAACAATCTCCGCTTAATTCTGAACAAGCGACACCACTTGGACATAGTCTTGAAATTTCTTCCTGTTAACAACAATGTTTCAACAATTTTTTCTTTTTTGTTATTAGAGCAATGTAAATTTTATCTTACCTTCGTGCTACTATATGCTGGTGTCGAGTTTACGTTTGCCTCTTTTTGTGCATATTTGATTGCACTTTCTGTAATCAAATTTATAGTAATATTATTTATAAGTTTGTTCAAGAATGATTTGTACAAAATACTTAAATTCAAATTATAAATTTACCATAACCCATATGAGCCTGTTTGATAGTTGTCGAGAAAATCGCCAATAGAATAAAAATCACATTTTTCGAATTAATTCGAACAACATTCATTATGAATATTATTTAATTAATCGAACCGATACTCCACGCATAGAAGACTCGATGACTTTCAGTTATTTACATTTGAAAAATCATAACTCCGTTCTGTCCACTCTGTCAGCTCGTTTGAAATCCAAACAAAACTTCATTTGTCCCTAATTAAAAATTGATCTTGTAAACTAATAATAAATTAAAAAATAATTGAATTTCCTCCCGATCAAAACAAAGCAACGTGATCTAGGGACTAACGATCTTGGACTTTTTTTACATTCGTTCTTTTGACGTTATCTAAATTCCTAGATAATGTTACACAAGTTATATCTTACAATTAGATGGGAAAAAAGTGTCACTTTGCAAAGAATTTTTTTTACAGATTAAGATTATCAATGTTGGCATTATTTTATCGTGGCATTTAAATACTTATACATAAATTGCATCAATCATCTTCTATTATTAGAAATATTCGATTTATTATCAATAGACCATACAAATAGATATATAAGTCTACGATTGGCTGATACTTTCCTCAAACTATAACAGTAGATTATTTGTTATTAGGATGATTCCTGATTTAAAAGAGGCTCTATATAGTATTTCCTTTCAGGGAAATGATAGACATATCGTAGCAAACGCGTATGATGATATTTTGTAAATATTGAAATTTTAATTATTTTACTAATGTAAAGACAAGACGGGAGAATTTTCTTTCAATGAATTTGTGTTCGTAGGGATAAAACCGATGTGAAATTACTATCTAATGCTGTAAATGATTAAATAAGTTTCTCGCAAGAGAAATGTGCAGAAAATAACAAACTTGTGTGTTAGTTACGTTTGTTTCTACTAATCAGCTGACTTCCGGAACTAATACGAGAGAAAATGTTAGTGAGGCCTTTCATTCTTTTCACTTGACAGAATAGCATATCTATAAGCAAACAAGTTTTTTTTATTTAATTTTTAATTTCGTGAATCAAAGACTGATGCAGCTAGCACATTACAATTTGAACTTCAAAAGAAAGTAAATGATAAATTTTGTATAATTGTGAGATACTGTTAGATAATAATCCGAAGGTAAATAGCATTCGCGAACACATTTTTATGATGTACAGTATTATAAGTCAGCTGCAATAACTCATCATTTGACACAATTTTACAACTGTACATTAATAAATAAAACGAATCATCTACAGTTAATTATATTCTGATACTATATATTTATAATTTAAAGTAGGCAAACATAGTCATTTTAATTCATTTTTTTAATAGATAACTTGCTGCTACCATCTTAAAAATAATATGAGTTCTGAAGAAGGTGCAAGTAACAGTCAGAACAAAAATGAAACAAGATTAGATGAAAATTTTAAACAAAATGGTACTCAATCGATTGAACAGTCGACTAAATCGTCTAAAGTTATACAACTTGAAAGTAAATTAAATGGAGATCAAATGAAATTAAATAATAAGCTGGGAGACAACAGTGCCAAGAATCATTTGTCTTCAAAAGCTTCAGTTGCGTTTGCGAATGGTACAAGATCTATGCAGACTAATACATGTAATTTCACTAATAGTACGGACCAAGATATAAATCAAGACATATTGGATGCAAGTATATCTCCTATGTTTTTGAATACTAACAATATCAAGTCTCAAACTTTGAATACCGCTGTTACAAGTCAATTGAAGCATAAGACTATAGTGAGCACGAGTGGTTTGAACTTACCTAAGCCTCCGATGAACTTGAATTTATCTTCCAGCCAAAATAATACGCATGCGAATCATTGTATATCAGGTTCTTATAGTACTGGCACTATATCAAATGCTACTTTGTATTTAAATAATTCGGTTCCATCTACAATACTAATTCCATCTACTTCAGTTTCATCTACAATACAGTCAAATTTGTCAATAGCTAAACCAAGTGAGGATATTGATATGAAAAATAATGTAGATTATGTTTCTGGAATTGAAAAATGTCCATCAAAAGTGTCATGCAGTTCAGATTCTAGTCCTGAAGTGGATAGTGTCTGGGCATCAAGATCCTATGGATCTAATAGCTTATTAAATAATATAGGAGGTAGTATAGGTTCAACAAGTCAAGGAACATGTTGTTTTTTAAGACCTAATATTAATGGGAATAAAGAGATAGCAGGACCAAGTGGATTACAAAAAGTGAGTTTTATTTCTATATATATGAAATATTTATTAATTACAATATAATTAATATTATTTTAATACGATATAATTTGTACGTTTGTTAACTAGAATACACAAAGAGAACAAAATGAAAGGCGAGATTCAAGTTCTGGAAATGAAGGTGATATGTCAGACGGAGAAGATTATTGTATTTATACATATAAAGGAAATGATGATGCAGTACATTTAATTCAAAAGGAAGAAATAAATCAAGGACAAGTGGAAGAACGTGAGGAAGAGCAATGTCGCAGTGGTAGATCAAGTCCAGAGATGGACTTTTTGGAAATGGATTTTGATCCTGGGCCTTCTTGTGAGCAGGTATCGAATTATAATGATGAAATTGCAACTCACTTGTTACATTAATTTTTGATATAGGATACAGGAGACAGTGATTTGGCCTCTATAAATGAAGATATACAGAATATAGCGTTAGATAATGTAGATCCAGATCCAGTATTAAATGACTTAAGTAGCGGTAAAGTTGTGGCTAAACAAGGAATTGCATCTACATCTCAAAACCCAAAGCAAAGTGTACAAAATGTGAATAATACAGAGCCTCAGCAATGTTCCAGCAGTAATCCCTCTGTTCCTGAACCAAGTATAAAACCTAATTATCCATCGCCATGGATGCCAAGTACTAGCAGCGCAGCAGGTACATTATTGTATTATTTTAATGTATTATGATACACTGTTTGTTCAAATCGTTATACCAAATTATTGATTTGTAGGAAAATGGGAAACTAACAAAATATATCGCAATACGAGGTGTCCTCTGAGGGAATCATACGGATATCACAGTACAAGTGGAGATCTTATTTCACCAGGTGATAATAGAGATTCAGATGCGGAATTGTGGGTTGAATCTTCATCAGCTTCTGTTCCGGAAAATTCAAATTTAAACTCTCGGAGAGTGAATCTCAGTTCAACTCTTTATCATCGTATGATGGCAAAGAAATTGATGCTCAATAAGCAAGCTGCATTTAATCAGAGTGGTGACTCAAATCTAGTTAATACAGCTTATTATATTATTCTGTATTAAGTATATTTATGATCATTTACATAAGTGTAATTTATATCTATACAGGAAAACGAATTATCAAATGAACGATTAGATGGCCTTTTACCAGTTGAAAAAATTATGTTATGGAGCGAACAAGAAGCCACAGTGAAACAAGTAACTCAAATAGGAACTTCTGCGTGTGGTGCTACTGCTGCGATAAATGCTTTGGTATTATTTGATATTAAATATTTATACCATCTCGATATATTTTGATTAATTTTTAAGTGCTTAAATTAATTAATTAAATAATGATTTTTATAGTTGGCTTTAAATGTACCATTTTCATTAGAAACATTAATAAAAAGTGTGAATACTAGGCAAAGAGAGCCGGGTACACCATTACCGCGATATTTATACAGTCGATCAGTGGCTGGATCGACGCACAGAGATTTGGCTCGTGGTATAGCTTTATGTACAAATGGATCAGTTATAACAAAATTTTTTACGTTTTATCCTGAAAGAAAAGTTTCATTGTCTCATTGGTTACATTATTGGATATCAAAAGGTATGTAACTACATAATAAAATATGCATGAGAACAATAGAGACATCCCAGTGTATTTCAGGAGCTGCGCCCATAGCAACGCTAAATTTGCAACATTGCGGAGAAGGATGTGATATTCCGGATGCGTGGCACCATCAAATGATATTTGGTGTAGGACAAGCAGGAATTTATTTAACTAATCCATTGGAATGTTTGCCTGAACAGGTTAGTTATGACTGATATATGTTAATCATTTAAACGATATATATATAAATTTTAATTACTTGTAGTACGTTTGGCATCAACTTGTAAGTCCTAGTATTTTACTAGTACGAAGATCGGATGTTTTAGCGCATTGGAATCCGAATACCGATTTAACGCCGCTGGCTGCTATGGATCAAAAGTGGCGAAAACTTAACGTTTTTGGTATGTTTCACGTTTATATTAATTGAAAATCAATATTATAAAAAAAAACAGCATTATTCTTTACTCTTATTTATTATTTTATTAGGTCAAGTTGTAAATATGGTACGCGAAGCAATGAAACGCCAACTTAATAATCTGACTACTGGTGTAACTCACATTCGTATACCTGCATCTTATCAAGCAGGTATTACATTAGTTATGTGTGCAAACTCTGCAGCTGCTTCTGAATTGTTACATACTGAACAATTACCATTACTCTAGTCTTGTTGATCAAAATTAATAAATCCAGGCTGCCCGTTTTTATTTGTAATAAATTTAATTAGCAGGCTGGTCCGCACAATGTTGTTTACAATAGCTCGTTTATTGAATAAGACAGTTGGGGTCATACTCGAAACGATTTACATTTTTAACGTGAAAAATGTTTGTATTCAAAGAGAATATTATCGATTAAAATATATTTCAATAGAATATTTCCGTTTTATATGCAGTTACATTTATAAATTCATACATTAAAAAAATGTCAACAACGTTAAAGAAGTTTTGTGGCGAAATATCTTTTTACACATAATATCAAGTACATTTTTTAAATATTAGATATAATAAAGGTAAGTATTACTTTTAATTTAAAGATTTAATACTTTTTATTTTTGAGGTTTTTTTTTCTTTTTTTAAATTACATATTATTATTCAATAAAAAAAATGGTCCATAATAGAATTTAATAATAGATTTTGGATAAATTTTTTTTCTAAATTATTTTGTTTCGGAATTGTACAGAATATGTATGTAATGTAGCAATAGTGTTGAAAGCACAGTATTTGTGCAGTACTGACATAAATATCAAATTTATGTACATACATAGTCTACTGTTAAACGTTATTTTTATATTCTTCCAGACAGTTCTGCTTTATTTAAGACATACTGAAATAAGAAAAAAACATTAGTTAACATTATCATATCTAAGTAACATCATTCAGATTTAATGTACATTACCTTTCTATAAGTGATGCACGCATAGTTGATGCGATAGCACCTGGAGAAGCGTCGTTAAGTTTAAAAACACTTTCAATAACTGAAAGTTCTGTCGAAGTTGTATCCATACCACAAAAAGAAACCCAATCGTTTACAACCATCCCTGCAGCTATAACATCACTACCTCTATTTATTGTACCTGCCTGTAATAATATTTCTTTGTCTTTATATTCTACTTCTTTATGTTTTACATTTTCTAATTTAATCTAATCTTTGACATATATGAAATCATCTTACAGCAAGTGGCACTTGTAACAGAGATGACAATTCATCTTGATCTTGTATGGATGTTTTTGGATGTACTAAACCACCTTGATTTGATAATACAGAATAAGAGCCTACTAAAACGTTACTAGCCACAGTTTGCCTAAATACTTCTACGTTTAATGTATCAGCTAAAATTTCTTCCGTTTCCTACGAATCATCATAACATCAATAATAAGTATCATTGAAGAACAGAAGTTATTATATTTTAGTATGATACTTGCTCTATCAAGATCTGGATGTACTAATGCAACATAATCGTTACAGGAAATAACGTTACCCAGAGCAGATAGTCTTTCCTCAATTCTTTGTACTTTAACCTTATCTGGTAGAGAATTTCGTACATGTTGTAGTTCTGTGTCTGTTGTCGTGTTTGGAACTAACAGTCCGTTTTTGTTACCTGTTTCGATTTATTTTCATACTTAAAGTGTTTATCTAAGCACAGTTGATTTCATACTTTATTGAAAGTTACAAGTCTTACCAACGCATAACCGGCCAATTATACGGCATCCTCCAAGAGACGCGTGAATTACAGGTATGGTTTCAGCTAATTCCGCCTCAAATACGCTGTAATAACCAATAATATTTATTTTATAAATTGTATGTTACAAGAAAATATTAAGTTGCTTGTGAAAAACAATTGCATGGTATTGCACAACGAGCGGAGATAAAGTAACAACCATGTTTATCTTTACCTGTAAAAATTCTCGGAACCACCGATCGCTACCAAGCAATAGGAATTTGTTAATTTGGAAAATACACCTACTTCGTTGTTATTCTCGAACTGTACACGTACCGCCATGATTAGAAATTTTCATTAACGTGTCGCGATTTGAACAAAAATTTTTGAACTATCGAAGTTTATATCGATAAGATTAAACACGTTAAACTGTATCTCACACGTTCTACTCTCGCACGCTACACGAGGTTTACGTATTATACGTGGCTTTATGAATCACAAGATATTAATTAAATAAAAACCTAGAGAGAGATGCTGCCTGATAACCGATAAGCTGCCCTCTTGCGATTAAATGTAGCAACTGGTTATCAAAAATTATCACGAAGCGTCCTTTCTACGTAGTGACTTGTTGTTGACCTATCGTAACGTGTAACGATTTGAAATGTGTCTTATTATTAAAATATCTAATAGTTAGTTGTACTATTTTACTTTGGTGTGAAAGATAAAATGAAGCAATTACTAAAAATATATTTAATTATGCGATTTATCAAATAGAGCGCATGTTTTCTAAAGCAACTTAACTATCATTACAGCAGGTGAATGTTACTTACGTTTTCTGAATGGCAATAGTACAAGTATAAAATCAGCAATTAGTTCTCTTCATTAATATATTGTACAATTCTTATAGAAACAACATCACTAATACAGTACGAATTTGTGAAATAAAGCGGAGAACAAAAGCTGATGCCTTAAACTCGTACATGGGCTCAGGTATCATATTACTCGGTGTTTACAATTAACGAAGACAACATGATGTTTGCACAATTCCTTTATTGAAAGTCTTTTAATAATATCGGCAATAGTTATGCAGGAAAATAAAATGAGAAACGAATCTTCAAATGAATCGTTTTCGTTGCGTGACTTTTCGAACGTTCGATAACTTGCGGGCACGAGCGTAAGTTAAAACTCGTCGTTCGTACAACATTAACAAAACTGCTGTAAACTGTTGAAAATCACCGCTTTATTAACAACATTGTCGCAAGCATTGTAAATATCCTTCGGCATAGCTTTCATTTTGATTTTTCATACCGGTGTTGTAGAGATCGTCTTTGTTGGAACATATTGGCAGTATTATTCCCGCGAAAATGACTTGTGGAATATATTGGCAATATTATTTGCGCGAAAATGATTCGTGGAACATATTGGCAGTATTATTTGCTCGAAAATGAATTCTTCACTATGAAATCTATCGATTAACGTTAAAAGTCACGATATTGTCGGCGTCTCGCGTAGTCTTAGAATTATCAATGCCGACAATACCGACCGAATGGCGCTCATTCAATGTTCTCGTTCGTTCGAGCGATAATCTCCGTCGAATCAGTATAGGAGAGGGAAATTTGTCGAGCAAAAGAAAGAATCTCGAAAAGAGATTCTCGTTGACTGAGAACATCGATCGACGATGCGAAACATTTCACTTTGCGCGGAGTACTTTTTTTTCTGGTGAATACGAACGAAATACGAAGAGGGAAAAGGGGAGAGAGAGAAAGAGAGAGAGAGAGAGAGAACGAATTATACGTCGATCTCATCTGTTTTTGATTGTATGCCATTTTTCAGTCTCGTCCTATTCGTCGATTTCTTCTGCCATTTCCATCTTCTTGTTTCTCCTGTTTGTTTTCAGTTCCCCGTAGGACGCGCGCATGTGTGTGCGATCAATTGTGTGAACATCAATAGAAAATAGAAATAGTAAAATCTTCAGTTGTTCGAGCTCGGCTTGAACGTCGTGTACTGCGGCGGCTTCTCGATCTTGCAGTGAGGCTTCAGGGTTGCTAAACGATCTGGTTTGAGAAACAGCTGCTCCCCCTGCACAATGTTCATCTTAAGGATCTTAAGCCACTAAGGACCAAGAGGCGGTGAAGTAATACAAACAAGTTGCGCGAACGCAACATTACTGCGAAAAGTAAACTTAGGCAAATATTGCTTCGTTCAGGCATAAAAAAATGGGCTAGGATAATAGATGCTTTACAGAAGTTCGCTAACAAGAGTAGTTTGATAACAAATTTTTTTTCTTCTTTTTCTAATTTCATTCATTTCATTGCAGGACCTGGATTGAAGAAGAAATAGCGACGAAGACAATATTGAGCAAACCCTTTGGAATTTTTCGTTCACAATAGTGATGTTGGAAAACGGAATGGAGAAAAATTGAGTAAACGAAATATTGCGTTGACGCAACGTTGTCTCTCAATGAATTTGGTCTCGTGTGATTGGAAGCGCCAGGGTAATAAAACTCTACGGATACATTATATATATATATATATTTTATATATATACATTATATATGTATGTATAATATATTATATATATATATATATATATATATATATGTACATATGCTAAGGGTGATTACATGGCAATCGGGACTAATAAATTATGTCTAGGTGCGGTTTGTGCAAATATTTTCATACGTGAGAAAGAAACAGGGCCGTTTTATCCCTCGGATTATGATCGGCTCATTGTCCTCCACGTTATTGTTAGATATCTATTGATGTCATTCATTACGGTGCGCCAATATTGACGCGGTAATTCTGCGAAAATGATGCGTTTTATTACGCAAATACGGCCGATGACGAGCAAAATTTCGCAACGATTGAACGAAGCATTTACCAATCGGGAATTGTCCACGAATAAAGCAGGCGGAACTTTTGGTAATTACATTGTTTCAATGGAATTTTTCAAAACACATCGATACGATCGACGTGATTTTCAACATATCTAATAAGTTCCGAATATTAGCAGTTACGGGGCAAATATTCGCGCGCGTTAATATTATCGACGTCGATGTAAATAGCGTTCCGGCAAACGTTACGAATAAATATTTAAACTAGTTTGGTAATCAAAATTTCATAAAACGTTGCAACGCTCGTTCTGATCTAAATATTTATTCTTTCAGGTTGGCTCGAATGAAAAATTGTGGTTTCACGTTTTATAAAACGGTCCTGGCTTCATATGGAATCTTATATCAAACGGGATATACTGGGAAAGTGAAGCAAACAGTGCTCGATGTTATGCAAACGTGTCACATACTGTACGTCGCGGTTCCAAAGGAGGCGGATTGATATTGATAATTCGTATAGGTAGGTATCTGCGCGGCATGCTCGCGATCGTTTCCGCGAGGATGAAAGGAATATTACGGAGGTCTGATAAAAACGGACAAGCACACGCATCTGTATGATTATTTTTTAATGACAACATGATACACGAAAGAGAGTACTCGAAGCTCGTTCGAGCTGCTTCTACACAGAGCGTCGTACAACGTTATTTCACGTAGATTGCTTAGTTACAGGCATGAACGAAGTTCACCGACGACGACGACGACGACGACGATGACCGACGACAGTCTCGACACGCGAGCAGCCAGGCTAATTAATGGTTACAATGATTCTGTGCCAACGGTGACAATGATGTGTTGTGATCGGATGAAGCGCGAATATAATGAGAAAAGAGAAAGAGAGAGAGGGGGGGGGGAGGTTTCAACGAACGTAAATGAAAAATATGTACATAGAATTTTCAGCATGCACGCGAAATTTGCACGAGGCCGTAACATGCTCGACAATAATCGTCGTCGGACGCAAACCAAGGCGAGATCCTCTGGAACGATTCAATTAAATCGTTTACGATTCGGCAACGATAACATGCTCGTTGCCCCTTTTCAGGAATCGGTTTAAGTAAATGGTCATAGTATGATTTCCTTGTCTATTGATTTCTGGTGAACCAGATAAGCATGTGTACAAGACGAAACTTAACGTTTATCGAGCCGCGTAATTGTCTTGAATAATCGTTAACTTCGACTAATAATAATTAGCATTATTGTAACCTATTCGTATCGTTGGAAAGGTGATTCTCGGTAATCGCCGATACGCTTATTCGACGCTGGATTATTTAAACGAATAGATCGGTAATCGAACATACGATTATCCGTGGCTTTTAATTACACCAGCGGACGCGCGCTGTCCGGTTATTATAACAACAATAGATCGGTCGATAATGAGATTTATCGTAAGTAATTATTTTCACAACCGTATATGTATGTATATATGTATATTATATATAAATTTTAGAAGTCTCTTCGATATCTCGATATACATGGCGATCAGGCAGTGATTCAGCCGACGGCGTATTTATGAAACGAGTATATGTATATGTATACTTTCTTTCTTTTTTTTTTTTTTTTTTTCTTTAACGAGAGTCAGTCTTTCGTTTTGAAACGACACACGCCGAAAGGAAAACACGCGATCGTACCAGCAATAGTCTTATTTGGATGCAAGAGCGGAACGAACGAAAGCGATGGCAAGGATACACAAGCCAGGTGGATCAAATCAAACTCTTAACCTAATCTTGTTCTTCACGGTACAGTCGCCTCTCTCTGCTAATGCGCGACCGATTTTTGTCGACCGAAACGCGTACCTTTTCCACGTGGAAGTGGGTCAGATTATGTCATCGCAATGGCACGCTATAATACGAGAGAAAATTTTTCTTTCAATTTTTCTTCTATTCTCCAGTCGGTCCGTAATATTCTTTTCTACTTAAAATTACTTCCAAGATGCAGGTCTGATTCTGATAGCACGGAGAAACAGAAGAACGAGAAGAGCACAGAAAAACGTTGGCCGATCGATTCGTTTGATCGTTTACCGTTAATTAACACAGGAAGGGCAAACAGTCGAACTAGTTTGGAGAAAATGGCAGTCGCATTATAGCAGAAGTGACTGTAACCGCTACTTACGTACACGTATCTAAATGACATTACCTACAAGGACGTTGCAGTAATTGGGAGAGGGACACCGTAGTGTCTAGATGCAACCAAATGCATGCGTAATGCACCCTACCGACCGCATAAATCACTCAAATGACTATCTCGATCGGGGAAGGGACAGCGTGGCTAGTGGTCAATACTTGTGCAAGTCTATATCGTCGTCATGGCGTTATTGCACCGATATTGCAATCCCAAGTGTGGCATACTTTCAACGTGTGTGAGAGAACGAGTTTGGTGGGCCGGTAATTATGTAATATGTGTGCCGTTCTTTCAAAGCATTATTACCATGTCTCGTGCATAGCGAGTATACGTATATGGATCTTTCGAGACCGTTCCTCTTCTCCCTTCTTATTGGCCGTAAATAGTGCCTTTATCGAATGGTATTTACCGAGGGTAATACAACGCGTTGAGTTTGTAAAAACAAGTGATACGATATCATCGTGATTTAATACTAAGCTACTCTCATTCACCGGCGTTATTCGTGCACGTGTATTTGTAATATTCTTCGTAACGCGCTATATATATATATATATAGGAGCGATGCTTTTGTCCGCGAGATTGCTTCAGGGCACGTGTGAATGCGAGAACGAATGGCGAAGACTGCAAAACGCTTAGTCAAGATGTACAGAGATGGAACACGTGTAAAAGTTTCTTGGTTAGCCGCTAGACCGACGGATTCTCTCGTGCCAGACGAAAATTTACGTCTTACCGAAAGGAAGGCTTTTTCGGGTCACGCGTAAATATCTGAACGATGTAACGAACGATAAACTCTCGAACGTGAAACTCTTTCTGTTACAGCTAACGATAAAAACGCTGAAAGATCTTTGATCTTTCTCTAGAGGCTTTTCGTTAAACTCTCGACGAAAAAGGAAAGAAAAAAGGGATCACGCTTGATAATTTGTATCGGCAACGGTATGATACGGTATAATGCGAAAAAACCAAAAGTAAACTGGAATGAAGCCACGTACCGAATGCTTCTGCTCGATGTTTTTTCGCGTTACGTTTAGCCGCTCTCGTTTCTCGAGCTTTCACGGCGGGATGGGCAGGGAAAAAAATTTCACCTTTAACGCATGTATGTATACACTCTTGCGCGAGTGCAATGGACTGAACGCAATGTTCATCAGAATTTCGTTTCGTTGCTTGTTTTCATTTTTCTTTTTTTTTTTTTTCTTTCTTCCTTTCCCTCCACCACGGGCGAATTTCGAAAAAACTCGCAAAGACTCTGGGGAAAAAATCACGCGTAGAAGGATCGATGGAGGAAAAAAAAAGGTTGACTAGACGCTGTTGGGAGTGGAAAATTAAAATGAGCTGCCCGGGGGATCGTGTCGCGTCGTGTGGGTATCCGTTACCAGGCATTCGCTCGGAAAAACGAGCAAGAAAAAAAAAACAGTGTCTAGGGAAGTTGTGGTGCTGCGTGTGTACTGTTCGTGCATTCGCTCAGCTACACGGAAGAAGAGTGAGAGAGAGAGAGTGAGAGAGAGAGAGGAGTAGGCAGTCCGGGGCTAAGGGAAAAAGGAATAAAACAACGTTTTGCGAGATGTCGCTCAGCGACATCGTCACTCTACTCTGTGAGAATAGTTTTCTTTTCTTTCTTTTCTCTTTTTTTTTTTTTTTTGTTTCTTGTCTCTCTGTCTATCAACTTATCTGACCTGGAGCGTGTACTGTGGTCCGTGAGGCTGTCCATGGTGATGATGATGATGCCTCTGATAATGCTGCTGCTGGTGCGGTGGATCGTGTTGATAACACTCTTGCTGATACTGTTGGGACGGGACAGGTTTCAGAACGTGGTTCGGTCGTTTCTCGGATGCGTATTGCTGGTTGTTGCGTTCCATTGTATCCACCGCTAAGCGAGGATCCTCTATCATCGTGTTTGAAGCCTTCGTGCTGAAACAGGTCGATACTGTTTGTTTCATTCTGCCGATACGGCGCGTATCGCTAATTTAGCCCTTTCTCCTAACTGATTTAGCTTCTTGGCTTTTTCGCTTTCACGGATACTCTGACTCGATAACTATATATCGCGTAGAACAAGTACAGAGATCGTGTAAAATCGCGCGGTATAGCGTGAAATTGCACAGGCTGGCGTAGAATCGTATAGAGTTACGAGATAACATCGTCTATGATCATGCAGACTTACTTACTTAAGATCGCGTAGAATTCCCTAGAATCGTATAAAAAGGAACGAATTGGCATCGGTCCGCGATACTGGCAATTAAGCTTGCAACCGAGTGGAACAGTAAGGTCGACGAATAATTCATTAGCGCGTACGTGCTTTCGCGAAAACGTATCCTCCTCGAAAAGAGGATACTTTTAACGCTGCCGAATGTTGAAACTGCTTCGACGTTTATTCGTGCAAATCACCAGGGGGATGCAATATCGCGTGCTTACCAATGCACTTGCTGCAGCGCAGGCACCGTATTTCTGGCCACGCAGCATCTATCCGAGCGTAGGAAACAAACGAATCCCATTACCAGCACCGAGAGTACCGTAAACCCAGCGACAGCGCCGATAACGAGTGGAATCTGCAACAAATACGCGGCACGGGGTGTGGAAAAAAAAGGAGGGATCCGGGGGAAAACATTGTTTCGAGCGTACGCTCGCACGTAGAACAATACGTGCAACAATACGCGCAACATGGCTTCCAGACTGTATTTTAATTCAAATGGACTCTGCTCGAGCTATTTAATTTAGAATTTGGTTGTTCTCGCTCTCGAGCAACCAAGAGAGAAAAGTACGCGACAAGGCGAGAAGTGTTTGCTCGAAACATGTTGACTAGTCGCCTCTCGTCGTCTCTCATCTCGCGATGAATATCATTATAATTACCTGGCCCGGTTCGTCGACTCTCAGCATCAGAGCCCGACGATCGCTTCCACGATCGTTCTCCACGATTACGTGGTACAGTCTCTGATCCTCCTTCACCGTGCTAGTCAGTTCTAAAACGGCTATGTAACAATCTTCGACCGCCAGCGGCTCCAGATCCAATGCTCGATACCGCGACTCCAGAACCTCACCTGCGAACATTTCGCCCGGTAATTAGATCCGACGAGATCAGATGCTGTTACAGCTGTAAACGTTTAATCAACGTATGTAAGATCACCGATCGTTGAAACCACGTGGTCGAAACTCCACCGTACGAAGGAAAATAAACGGAGAAGAAAAAGAACAAATAGAAAATCGCGAGAAGCGGAAGCTCGTCTCAACTTCAAACAACGTTAAAGGCGTGCGATAAAGTGTGAAGCAACGGTGGCATGGAAAAAGGGAGAAGAGGAGGGCGAAGGAGAAGCTCGAACGTGAATCTTGCGAATCGATAGTGACGAGGAAGGATCGAAGGTTCCCGACAAAAGTTGGATGTTGCAGGTTCGGCTCGAGGAGGACGCGAGAAAAAGGCGGATAATTAAAGAGAAGCTGGCGGCTAAAAGGGATGCTCGAATTAATTAATCGCGAGTATACCACTTTTCAGTAATACGGAGTGCCAATTAGTGAGAAGAGACGTACGTAAAGAAAAAAAGAGACAGAGAGAGAGAAAAAAAAAGGAAGGAAGAAAACTGAAAGAGCAAACCAAAGACTCGAATACTTTTGGCGGTAGAGCTAGGAAGCAGTCTAACCGGCGTGGAGTCTGGTGCTGCCCCATTCCCAAGCCACGAGCCGGGGCTTCGGGTCGGAACACAATCTGATCTCTAATTTCGCTGGGCTCCCCTCGGTCGTTGCCACGACAAACTTCTCCGTGATGGCCGGTTTCACCACCTGCAACACACGTTAAGCAACACTTTCGATCCCGCTTCTCCACCAAAATCTTCCATCGTCTCTTTGCCCGTCGTTGTATGTTCGTAGAACACCTTCGGTGTCTAGTTCGCTATTATGCGAAGACTCGAGTTGGTGAATTCTAGAACGATTAAGGGTACGGTGTGATCTTTTCTAAGATCGTCAACTTCACCCTCGTTTTTTTCCAATTCAATTTGTCCCTTGGTGTCAAATTGACACATTAGTCACGATGAGAAGGCAAATAATTAAATTTGCAGGTTCTTTTTATTAACTTTATAGATTAAATCTTAATTCAATTGCGTGTAATAATTCAACTTTATATCGTGATCTTCCACGTTTTATATACATTTTACACGAAGAAAAGCATCAAATGGACAGATGAGGGTCAAAATACGATATCTTTCGATCAGAATCCTCTTGATCTTTCGTACAACTAGAGCTTAGCTCGAGGCTCAGTCTTTCGAGGGCCAGAAGAGGTGAAAAATCGCCGAAGAATTAATCTCGTTTTCGTTTTCGTTTTCTCGTTTCTCGTTTTCCCTCTGTCGAGCAAGCGATTATCGTTTCACGAATATTTCCGAGGCTAATGCCTTTCCGCGAAAGGGTGAAATATTTCGCGTCGATTGCACGAGAATATTTGCGGACCACAAGTGCTGGCGCACGGATCACGGATCGCGTATGAAACCAATGTAACTGCAATCAACCGACGAGTGTGTCGTGAAAATGACGTTTTACTCGACCTCGTATGTGCACGCGCGTACGTATATTTTTTTCTACCTCCCTTCTTCCACCAACATGTACCCCGTGCGCTGGCATAAATATGAATTTCGCGTTCCATATTTAAATACGTCACAATGAAGGGGTGGAGGCCAGGCGGTGGTGCGCGTCAACAGATCGGCGAGCACGTAGAGCATACAAACATAATTTTGTTAATTAATTACAGGCAGCAATCGTTTGTTTCCCGATCGCATTGATCGGGTAATAAAAGCACGGAGCCAAATATACATAATCACAATGCGTAAAAATCGGTTAGCCTTCGGTAAGCTTTCCCCTTTTCGAATGCGCGCCGCGTGGTTGCCGAATCGATTAAATTTTAATTCGACTTCTCATGTTTTCGTGTTCCACTCGATTTGCTCTCTCGAAACAGAACTTTCTTTTTTCCGCCGGTTAATTCCCCCGGTATGGTGCATTCGACTCGATCTCGTTCCACAATTTCATAGGTCGTGTCCGCCTTTTTGAGAACACGCAAACCAGGGTGTTAGAGTGACCCCATACATATGTCACGATGCATGCATCGACACTTTGGTCTAGCCACACTTAGGTTGCAACGCGTGTAGTTTAATATCGAAGCAACTTGCATCGACACGGGAATCAGAATCTCGTCAGCGAGCAGAAACCAATTTTTCCGATCCTCGAGCGAACTTTATCCAATAGATAACGAAAATGAAACTCATCTGTACGTAAATATAATTTTTCCAATTGCCACGTTCGTCTGGTTCCAGTTAATGAAAAAAATCTGTTTCTCTGGGTTCAATCAACTTTTTGGCCATTTTTCTCATTACCTCTAAGCAATCGGAAGGTATAATTCGACATTTTAAAGCCCGTGTTTCAGGTTGTGCGTCGCGCGATAAATTGAGAAGAATATGAGGGATAAGCCGAAACTGATGCACGTTTCGTGGAACCTAAAACCAAAGTGTCGATCACGTGCATCGTAACACGTTTCACTGAAAAGTGTAGCCGAGAAATATATAAAAATCCGATTTGGTGCGTCTTACCCTAGGCGCGCCGACCACTTGCAGAGATACAGGATCGCTTTTGACTTCCCTGATGTTCCCATTGATCTTGTTCGAGGCGAGACATATGTATTGACCCTGTTGCTCGTACGTCACGTTCGTCAGGATCAATCGTTGCCCGGTACCGCATTCCAATGGCATCCGGCCATCGGTGAAGATCTGGGCCCATCTGGCGCGCCGTTGTAAAACCCATTGTCGCATTTCAGTTCGACACGTTCATCCACCGGTCTTTCGCTACTACATGACTACCACGTGCAAGAACGTTTACCATTCTGATAGCAGGGAACCGTTTTAATCACGTGATTCAGAACGTCCACTCGTAAATACGGATAACGTTCGCGATACACGTGGAGCAACGTAAGTGAGCAACAAGTACAGGCAAACAAACGAAGATTATGACAAGCATGTATTTACAGAGCTACTGAAATCAAAGTGGTAAATTATGGACACACGTTCTTTGCGTTTGGTAAATTGGCAAATGTTGTTGCTCACGAAAGCGATGATATATTTGTTTCTGTGAACGTAAATTTAAGAAAAAAAAAAAAATCGTAAACATGAAAAAATCCTATATAGAAGACACAAGATATTTATTTCGTAGAGACGATGAAAGTATTGTGTTATAAGCCTCGATATTAGAATCAAAATTACACAGAACACATTAGAGTACGAGTTTGTAATAATGACCTGCAATATAAATTTGTATAATTTCGCAAAAATAAGTCAGTTATAGATCACATATAATACAATAAATTTCGACATCTAGCACCAGAACTTTAGCAGATTATAGCGCAAAATGTCCATCAAAGATGTTAAAGTAAAAGAAACTTTGTAATACAATGGACTACGCAAGCTTTTATTTATGTACTTTACTTAAAAAATCATTTGAAACTCTAAAAATACATTGTTTCACGTTTATAAAATTTCACAGAAAAATTATGAGTTGGTCATTTCGGTAGTTCCACTGGAATGGAACAATTGGAATTATATTTAAGACGGTTCATCATTGCTGTATACCAATTTTTTACTAAATGTTTGTAACGAGCATCTTGTACCTTCTATATACATTTTTAGATCGCTTTCGAATCATAATCGTAACAGTCGTCTTGTGTCACAAACTGGTCGGACATTTTCGCGAGCCACCGTAGCTACCAGACAGTTTTTCATCGTGATTCATGCTACCGTGCTTCCGTGCAAACTAAAATCGAAGATGAAAGCTAACTGGCGAAAAGTCGACAGATAAAAGGAAACGACTCGCGAACGAAAAAGTGGGAGAGGGGGAGGGGCAAGGGGGGTCACCTGTATTCAGCCGGTGGCATCGCGTCAGCGTTGCACTCGAACGACGCCCCGGAAAAGAGTAACGCCGTGGTCAGCCGATCCGGGCCCACCGAGCTGATGGTCGGCGGATCTGCGGTGAAAACCAGATCGAACACATCCACCTCTCTCTATCGATCGCGTATCCGTCGATAATCGGAAGAAGCGTCGGAATGCTCGAGCTATCGAGGTTTCATTACCGATTCTCGGCCCGAAACACTGTTGGAAACAGCTGGAAAACCTGGCAAGCATCTTCTGGTCGTATCGGTTCTGAACGCGGATGCCGTTCCGAAACTATTAAACGAGCCACTTGCCAACGCGTTACGCGAGACGCTCCGATGGTCATCGTGGTCTCGGGGTCGATCATCTTTACCCGAGCCGCGTAATCGAGCGATAATCGGCGAGGTCGGACTCACGGGGTCGGACGGGAGGTTCCGTTAACGTTATTTTTATTCACAAAGCGAACTGAAAGAGCGCGTTGGCCGGTTTATTTTCTGCCCGTGTGCGGGCCGAAAGACCGATCGACTATAACGAAAGGCCGCTTACAAGCTCTCTGTCTCCGGCGCAAAAAGGGTTAATCGCGGATTACTTTGAGAACTCGATTGGCCGCGCGTTCCGGGAAGCGAGACGCGTCGTATGGAGTGGAAACGAGGCCGACGGCACTTACAGTTGACGGACACTTGAACAGAGACCGGGCTGCTTTCACCCTCGGTGTTGGCCGCCTCGCAGATATAGACGGCCGCGTGATTCCTATAGATCGGCGAGAACAGCAACGTCTCACCGATGCTGGCCACCTCGGTGACTCCCGGGCTCTTGGTTCTCCTCCAGAGGATCGAGGCCGGTGGATTCGCGTCGGCTAGGCATCGGATCTCCAACTGGTCGCGACCCTCTTCCAGTTGACCGGTCGGCACACCGACCAGCCTCGTCTCCGGCGCGTCTGAAACATTTTCATTTTCTCGATCTCGATTACAGTTACACGACTGTTTTCTCGACACCTTCTCGGTCGCAAGGAAACTTTAATTACACCAGCGTCGATTACACGTCCCGACACCCGGCAGTTTAAGGCGGAGAGAGAGAGAGAAATTAATTTTCTCCTCGAAAGGTTGGAAAAAAGAAGAAAGAAAGAAAGCGGGGAAGAAAAATTGCCGATGGACGGCTGGGGCACGTGGTGGTTCGACGAACCACGCGGCGAGAGGGGTTGGCGCGGGCTTAATTGAAATCGCGGGACGCGGGAATTGCTATCAGGGCTTTAATCATAGCGCGGCAGTGAGCTCGCGGGACGCTCGCGGAAAAATAAACACGCCGGCATGCAAAGAGAAAGAGAGAGAGAGAGAGAGAGAGAGAGAGAAAGTAAACGCACGTTGAAGTAACAAGTTTTCAGATTCAATCCTTCGTTAATGAGCGCGTAATTAAAAGTGGATCCCGGATCGTATCACCTGAAAGAACCAGCACGCCGAGAATCCTCCCCGACGGTCGCGGCCAACCCCCGACCGTCTGGTTGGACGTGGCGGCTGGTCGACCGTTCGTTCGATCGATTTGTTCTCGCCGTTCGAACCGAACAAAGACGTTTCTCCCTCTCTTTCTCTCCCTCAGTTTTTCCCCCCTCTAGGGAGAAAGAGCAGGGAGAAAGAGAGGGAGAGAAAGAACCCGATAATGGAATGGAAAACAATGGCACGCGAGCGCAACACACTCGCGTGAGAGCGTGTGAGCGCTGGAATGCACGCAGGCCAGCGTACAAACCTCGAAATAATGAATCAAAGTTGGGCCGGCATCCCGGCCGGTTTCGTTATTCCTTGTCAGAAATAATTAGTTAGCCGCGGCTCACGAAAAATTCAATTACACCTGCGCGCAGTTAATCCTGCGGCCGTTTTGCCTAGCGGGAGCGATAGAGAGAGAGAGAGAGAAAGTCCAGCTGCAACTGCATCAGCTGATTTCTCTCTCTTCTTTCTTTCTGGTTAATCGATGCGCATGTCTCGTCCCAGCCTGGCAAAATTTTATCGGTCGTTTCATTTGTCCTTTTCTCTTCACTGTTGTCCGTTTCTTTTTAATCCACGTACATTTCTCATCATAAATCATCGGACGGTTAATGAACTTGAGACACGGTTATGCTAAATTCACGCTAGATTCGCGGTTGCGAAAGCCATGCAAAATGATCCTTTAAATAATTCGTACACTCGGATTTTCCGAGTGTGCGCGTGTGTGCGTTCTGAATCATTGTATTTCATTCCTCGAAATACAGAGCACTGTATCGTTAATTTTTTGTCAAATGACAAAAACTACACAGTCGCAGCGTCGTTCCTTTCTTTTAAATCTTTTCAATTTTCGCTTGAAAATGACTCTGACGTTTCACGGTTGACACGACGGCATAATCGGGCATCAATTTTCAACTTGCTTCTGCCCTTCTACGCGAACTCGTCGGAGAGACCTCGAACCTCGAACCTCGTCGATAGATGACACGCTCGCTTCAATTACGTGTGCACGCACACGCGCACGCTATTAATCTCGCGTCACGCTGTGAATTAAACAAATATCGTAAAATCGGAGACAACGCGAGATTTTGTAACGATCAATCCGACGTGAATTATGAACGTCGAGTTGCGATCGATGGGTCAATCGCCTGTTCGGGACCAAAAAAGGAACAAAAAAAAAAAAAAAAAGAAAAAAGAAATAAAAAAGAAAAAGAAAAAAAGAAAAAAAAGAAAAGCGAAGGAAATTTAATTGGTCTGTTACGATAAAAGATTGGCCGTGGGGGGAGGTTTGTAACCGAGGTAAAATAATGCTCGGTCGGAGCATTTACTCGGAATCGATTTACTCGGAATCACGTTTCGATAAATGCAGTCTATCAAATCGGTTGGCCGTTTGGCTCGCTCCCTCCTTTGCTCTGTATTCGATTAACGTGCATTGACGAATTGACGCGTTACGTTGTATTTTTCAACGAAAGCAATTACGCGGTTGAAGGGATCGATCGGCGTAGTGCGAAGGCCTGGGTCGAAGAACATCGCGAAAAGGACGCCAGCGGGAGGGGGAGGGGAGGGAGGATTGGGTTCGTTCGCTTTTTCACCCTCGGCTCGCCCCGGGTTTTCATCCTGACAAAGCTTTCGATTAAAGGCGCTGGACGTGGAAAATAATTTACCGTGTTAATATACAGTTACCTCCCTGTCCCCGGCAACCGTCCTCCCGGCGTTCTCTTCCTTCCCCTCACCCCTCGTTTGTTTAAATCAATGAAACTGGCGCGGCGGCCACCGAGAAACGTCACAAATGACGGTTAATTAATGTTGCAATACGGATCCAAATTGTATTAATTAATAATTTCAGCGGCGACCTATTTCTCGAGGGCCGAAAATAACAAGCTGGCATTCAGACTTGGAAAATACGATTACGCAACTCGCGAAGAGGAAGCGCGGCTAAACCCAGCGCGAGATAGGGACACGCGGCAAACTCGGTGTCTATTGCTGATCCCGCTTTTGCAACGCGCGTCTCGTGAGAACTCACTCTGCCACGGTGTAACTCGATTCCCTCCTCCGATTAAGTGTTTCTTTCGTCTGGCGCGTTGACTCTAACGAACTCGCGCGTTCTACTGATCCATCTGGAATCGATTGCCGGCCGTCTTCTCTCGCGGCAGCGTGAACTTTCCACGAACCAGAAGCGTGGTGTTGCACGACATTTTGCTTTCGGACAGAGCTTTGGCCAAAAATCGACGAAAATCTCACTTTGTCACATTTGTCCCCCACGAACAATATCTTCTCGCCGTGTTTCTGAGCATGCACTCTCTCAAAAAAGTGGAATGTAGTATCTTTTGGTCGTGAACGAAAGCATTTAGTGAGAAATTGAGGCTTGAAAGTCAGCAATTTTCGTGCTTGATGAATATTAGGAAATTTTTCATATATATATATAAAGAAATGAATTTTTTACAATGATCTTTAAAAAATGCACTAAAAGCATACGTAGAGTAGTTTGTCTGTGTTCAATCTTCATCTTCTTTTGAGGATTAGAAGATAATATTCTTTGAAGAGTTCCAAGAGATTGCTTCAATTTTTATTTATTTTCTTAAACATTATATACATGCATACACACACATACACACACACACACACATAAAATTGTTATAAATTTAAATGGAAACATGCATGTTTCTAGCATTTTACAAAGAAATCAATGAATTTTTATTATTCGTGTTGAATATTCGTGGATGATTCGACACACCCCGAGGAATAAACAACGTTCCAGTTACCTTTTCGAGAATGAAACGAGAAACTTCTAAAAATGTAAATTCTCGTGCGAACCTCTCGACGCGAAGCTTGACGAACGTATCGACGAACGATCGCAATTTACGAATTAAAATCGATTTCCAGTGTTCGACGACACGTATTTCCGAGCGCGGCAGCAGAGCGAGCCAGTCTCCCGCTGTTGTAAAAGCAATCCCAGGCGGAAAAACATCGGCGTAGCATGACGTTAACGTCGAATCTTTGGCGAAATGGCTCCGACGGATTAATCCGCGAAAATCTGCGTAGGGGAAGGGGCGGATGGGAGAAAGGGGGGCAAGGCTGTTTCAGGCGCGAAGAGAGAACGTCCCGCGAAGACGTGAAAAATGAAAGAGCCAGTGGGGGCGGCGGCGGCGGCGGCGGCGGGATGCTCTCAAATCGAATCGTCGTATAGGCAGAGCGTGCAGGTAGCTTGCGCAGCTGTTCATTTCACGTAACAATGATTTCGAAATACGCGCGAACGAACACTCGCTGACCCATTCACAATTTCAGCTACATTCCCCTCCCGCCCCCGCTTTTCTCTCTCTTTGTCTGGCATTTTCTTGCTCTGTCCCATACACCGTTTCTCTATTTTCCTCCCTCACTCACTCTCTCTCTCTCTCTCCTCTGTCTCTCGCATTGCTTCCCTTCTCCTCTATTACCCTTTTTGCCACGACTGTCTGTGTTTTATAGGACACCGGTCGGCTCAGCGCGCGTCGCTTTGTGTGTGTGTGTGTGTGTGTGTGTGTATGTGTGCTCCAAACCGGTCAACCCTATTTATTTGGCTGCGCGGCGTGTTTCTCCGCGGGAAAGCCTCCGCAGCTGTTTCGATCGGTCAACCTATTTTCTTTTGTTTTTCTTTCACCTGTCACACCAGTGACTCTGTCCCACGCGTTTCGTCCACACCGATGGACGCAAACCGGGTAACTTAACCGCGTGTGATTGGCATCTTCGAAACCGTGGCTCGTCACTGTCGCTCCTGGTTTCCCCGGGTCGCTCCTGTCCACTCGTCACCCATCCGACGCTCGACCGGGACGATTATATTTTTAATTTCAATTCTCTGTAATTCATTTACGTGGGATTTTCTGTAATTCGTTACGCGGGACAAGATTCTTCCGCTGTTCGCGGTAGAGCGAGGAAAATAAAAGTTTTAGCGGATGTACGAAACTTTGTCAAACGGAGGAACGTTTCATTCGATTGCCAATTAAAGTTCGTTCTTACGACAAATGTGAGACGCGAGAAAATCGGAGAGAAATTTAGCATACGAATTATATCGTTCGATAAAAGGAGAGATGAAAGGATCCCAGCAATTTTCTCCGCTCTTTCTCGTAAATTTCTTTATCCGTAAATAAAGAAATCGTCTACCTGCCGGTTAAAGACACAGAGTTTCAACGATCGGGATGATTTCGAGCGAAGAATGACAGAGAGAACGCACAGGGCGAGAAGGAAAGCAACGAGGAATGCGATCGATCGATCGGCGGTGGCGGCAAAAATGGTGGAGGGAAAAATGAAAGAAAAAAAGAGGAGAAAAGAAAAAAGAAAAAAAATTTAGCATTCAGGCCGGACACGCAGCTCCCGGGGATAGAACGGCTATCGCAGTTGCAGCCGTTTTGAAGTTTACAGAAGACAGAAGCGGGGGAGGACACGCGCGGTCTCCCGTCAGCTGTACATTCGGAAACTACCCGGTGGCCGCCCGGTGCATAAATCGCGCGTCAGCCTCTTCTGGAGTTTTCAATAAATTCTGTAGCCCCGGTATTCGTTCTCGAACAATGCTTCATGAATATTCGATCAGCATCGGTACCCAGTAAATTACGAGCAAACGAGCGCAACGTTGATCGAAACAAATTCATTATCGCGTGCAACGGGGGAACGGCGGAACGATAAATTCTGCGCGAGAGGCGCGGCGACGAAAAATTCTCCCCTGAGCGGGTTTGTTCGTTCTCGTTCAAGCGACTCGATATCGAAGCATTCGTTCGTCTTTCATTCCATTTTCAACGATTTTTCGTCGGTCGAGACGAAGAAAGAACGTCGGAAGCTACGTTGTTCTAACTATTTTGTTTGCAAATTGTCCAGCGGCGTAACAGCGGAGGAGGAACGTTCGACGTTTGTATTTGCGTTCACTTCGTTGTTTTATCGTCGGTCCGCCGGTAAATACGTACGGACATGCGCGTTTATCAATATTTAAACGTTTGTCAGCGTGTTGTCGGCAATTTTTCTCGTTCCGCGTGCAGCAATTCCCCTCGTAGACGATACATCGGATAAAGGTTAATTAACGAATTCGCCGCGCGCCGGGTTAATTAGAGAGGGCGATGAAAAATTCTCCTCTGAGCGGGGAAAACGCAGGTTTGAGAACAGAAATTTCTGTTTCGCGAGACACAAAAGCCCGGGCCGGGGCTCTTCCGAGCGCGCGCCTCCGCTCACTGTTTTCCTTTTTTCCCGTCTCTTCTCTTTGTTTTAACCCCTTACCCCTTTTGTTCGATCCACCGTCACCATCGCCTATAAAAACAGAGCCATTTGAAGTTTAGAACGACTAAAGAACGACTGCCAGAAGTACTACGACTCTGGCCGAATAACCGTGCGACTCTCTCGCGTCAGCTGCACCCTCCGCGCTAACACCCCTTCTATATAAATTCATCCGTTTTGGACCTTAGTGATCGCTGTTCTTTTCCCTCTTTTTTTCCTTTTTGCTTCGATAGGCTAGTATTTCTCTCGATAAGGTGAAGTTTTTTAATCGGACGAGGCTTTGTCACGCTTTAAAACCTTGTTAAAACATCAATTTTTGGAGACGATCGAGTCGATCTAACTTTACTAATTTAATTTATTTCTTATTGTTGGTATCAAATTGACACAGTGGTAAAAGAGTTGATACCTTCGACGAAAGGATGAACGATTACATTTGCAAATTCTTTTATTAACAATAAACAGACTAAATTTTTATATAATTTTTATATAATTCACTCTTTAATACAGATATGTGATCTTGCAAATTTTATGTACATTTTACAAGAAAAATATGTCAAATTGATACACAAGGAAGGATTGAAGGGTTGAAAGAACCTTAAAGGGTTAACTTTTTCGTATTTCGAGGACGAAATATTGCCGTTTCTCTTTGGACAGAATATTTCTGCGATGTAGCGTCATTCATGCAACTCTTTAGCTCTTTAAACGTGCCAATGTTGAAATGATTATATGTCATAGATGACGTCCCCTAGTACACTTCGTCGTGACGAAATATATCGTCACAGTCACAGTGTACGTCGTTGTGACAAACTATGTCGTGACGATGTGTACGACAATAAAGGCAATAGATGGTTCTCTTGGCACGAAATGAAATATTTCATCCATCGCGGTTAAGGGGTTAAAACGAAACGCCACGCTTTGAATTATTTCACGTAGCAGACAAATCAAATCATTCGTAAATCATTATTCGCGAAAACAAAAATATTTCATTTTGGGGAATGCGGAGTCTCGCGAATCGATTTTTATCGTTTAAAATCTACTGCGAGATATTTCATCCATAGACGCGAAGCAATTAAGTCGTTAATCCTTCTAAACGCAATATCTGTTAAATTGTGACATTTGGCCAATTCGCCTACTTTCGATCGACAGTTCCACTAATTCGCAATTCTTTTTAATTAATTCATATTCTCAAATCCTGTTTTTCAATGTGAATAACTTAGTATTGTTTTCATCGTCACATCTTTGTATAATTATTAAAATGGTGATTTGTACTTCACCATCAAATATTAATGGTTTTAACTTTTAATCGATGTAAATGAGCAATTTTTAGCGTTGCTATCTGTCGCTGTTAACGTGGCTACAGGAGATTGTATCGCGTATTACGTGACGAATTACATGAGAAAGACGAAAAATCTATTTATCATACGCAAATATTACACACGGTGCGCGTTACACACGGCAAGCATCGCGACATTGTTTTGTTAGTCGGCGACGTTGTAGCGGCTTCGCACGTTCGTGTGTATTGTAATGCAATTAATTTATAAATTGCATGTCGTTACCAACGAGAGATTCGAAACGACGAAATTTAATTTAAGTCACTCTTTTTACCGCGCCGACACGCACTCGGATACTGCGATGTTCGTTGCACGTGAAGAGAAACCGCGTGTATCGAGCATCAAGTTGTGCTTGACGTAGACAACTCAGAGATTGGCAAAAGATAGAGGCTCTTCCTATTCAAAATGAACTCTTGCAATTCTAGCTGTCGACATTTAAATACTAGCAGCTTGCCTTTTTTTTGTGCGTACCGATTTCCGCTATGTGGAACTTAAAATCACTAGAACTACCAAAATGGTCAAAATGATTATAATTTACATTAGATATAATTTTAATTATAATTTTTGTTAGATATTCTGAAACGCAAAGAATTTTTGGAGATTGAAATGATTTTTCGTAAATGTATAAAGCTTGTGTACTTCATTGTATTATAAAGTTCTTTATTTTCTTGTTTTTTTTTTTAATTTTAACATTTCACATTGATGGAAATTTTACATTTTAATCGCTCCGTTCTAGTGCTAAAATTCAGCTGACAGCTTCTACGAAAAACTGGACTTGTTTAGTAGTTGTTCGAACTCCTTTGAGACCGGCTTATACAGAGCTATCATAAGCTACATAATGTAATTTTATTTTAATGCGTTTCTACTGCTCTTTTGTTTCGTGCTTTTTAAGCTTCTTCCGCGATCTTTGTACTTTTCATAAAGTTTTTGTTACGTTAAAAAAAAAAAAATAAAGATAATTGCATCTAATAGAGCTTTGCCGATTATAATGGTCTTCAGATCATAGTTTCAGATCGAGTAATTTTATTTACACCTATAATCGCGTTCCAGTTTTTCAGATATCCCGTAAAAGCATTTAGTTCGTGGGTAGATTCGGATAGGTTTGAATTGGTTGATAAATAAAATAAAGCAACAACAGTTGTATGGAATTTCACAGTATTCACATTATTACTGATACTACTGAACGAGGAAAAAATTTCGGTCGTGATATTAAAAAAAAAAAAAAGCGATCCATCGCAGTCATATTCTATCCGAGATAGAAATTCAACTATATACAGTTGGACTAATTCGTTCCAAAACTTTGTTTGTTCCATCATACGCGTGATACGTATATACGGAGATACACGATATTTAAGGATAGACAAATAAATGCAGCTCCAATGCAAGCTATGTGAAATAAGAATGTACAAGTATGTCTCTTATTCTAAATTTAATTTAATAAATTTCAATTTTATACATTGCTAATTGCAGACGTTTAATGAGAAAACCCGTGTTCGTTATACTTCGCTTTGCTCGCCGTAACATTTGAGACCGCGCACGATTAACAAAAGAAACAAAAAAAAAGAGATTTCTCTCCTGCACGCAAATAAGTAAATAAATAAACGAACGAACAAATAACTCCAGGCGTGATTGGAGGGAAAAATTCGGCGGGAAGCCGAGCGTTCCGAAAACACGGATAGAGATGGAAACGAGGGCGTCGATCGGCTTTCCGATCGGTCATGACCGGTCGTGCAAAGTGCATCAACCGAGCGCAAGCTGTCGTTGCGGCAAAGTAAACGGCGCGCATCGGCTCCGGATCGAAGGGGGATGGACGGGCGCGAGGACAGCGAAACGACGGGGATGATTCGAAATTCCCCGTGGGCGTTTCGATCGACCGTGTGCGGCACCCGGGCGCGGGATATATCCGCGCTTCGAGGCGAAACTTTTCAATTTCTCCTTGAAAAAGTCCCAGCCGGCTAATGCCCCTAATCAATATACGCGGCAAGCCATCGCCGTGTCTACGTTTCCGCTCTAGTGATGCTTGCAAACCGCCGTCTCCACCCTCGAAAGGGGCTCAGTTCCCGAAGGAATGGAGAAATCGCGGCGCGCCCGGAGAGAGTTCCAACTCGATTTCACCGGCGACGAATTACCGGCGGTGTGGGGTGTGAGGAGGGATCGAGAGTTTGAGGTTAGGTCTAACTTTAGCCGTAACCGGGAACGGAACCGATTAATAGGTGAAAAATTTCGGTTCCGTCGAGGACGCTGTGAAACGGCGCGCGATCGCGTTCGCTATTCGATTAGGAAGGACGCGACGGCGGGCTGAATTATAGATTCGGTATCCTGATTTGAGAACGATTGCAGGGCGAGAGAGGGTGGATAGTTTGCAACTGTGTAATTTATACCATGTAGATGAATTTATTGCCTTTATAGTATAGGCACCGGTGCGAACGGTGTAAATTGTAAATTTTAAATAGAAAGTATAAATTTTGCTAGATTATTATTACTCGATCGAGCGTTGACGAGAAGGGGCGCGCGATGGAAGACCTCGATTATGCATTTATGAAAAGGAATGTTGAATTTTTATTTTTATTTTGTAAAAATATCATTTATCAGTGGATTTTGTATGTTAAGAAAAAAGGCTGTATCTATCAGAAGATCGTCCGATCGTTAACTTTTATACAAGTAGAATTTCAGTTGCTTACGAGAGAACAAGATTATCAGTTTGTTGCAGCTGTTTCTAATTTAATTTAAAAAATCTGTCAACTGTTGAAATACTTTCGCAACTCAACACTGAACTTAAGATTTATTGTCGCTTAATTTGACAATATCGTCTAGTTAAAATTTGTCAACGATATATATTCATCTTATTTACAGAAATAGAAACATCGTCGGCAGTGTTGAAACGTGTTAATATCCCTTTTGATTTTTGTTTGCTCACCGCTGCGCAAACAATTGATATTTTTCTGGGCGGCCGCGAAAGTTTGTCGGAGGCGTCGTTTCGGCCGGATCGGATCGATCCGCCGGCCATTAGTCATTGTTGTTCGTCGTCGTGTTTCGTAAAAAGCGATTCAAAAATTGTTGAACGACGCAGCGGAGCTCGAATTGTCGATAAGGTCGGAAAGCAGGATGTCAGAGCGGTACGTTTTGAGGGAGATTGATGAGGGTCCCGCAGTTACCAGTGCCTGTGTTCACACAGTTAAACTGTTGCCTCGGTGAAGGTTTCTGCTTCGGTAGGGGTTGAGGTCAGCGCGATGCACACGCACCCTTCCTGTCCGACCTCCCATTAACAACCGTGTACGTATTTGTTGCACGATGTTCTTTTTGTCCGAATGATCGTCTCGTCAGCAAACGCTCCCTTTAAAGTTTCCTTATCTTTTTAAATCGACGACACCGCAAGTTATTCGTTTTTACTTTTGCCGTGAGTGAATGTTGCAACGATCGTTGTCGGGGCGAAATCGTTGTCATTTGTAAGTCGTTCGTTGCAAGACAATGTGAGAAAGTCCGTGTGTATGATTGACTCTCGTATTCGAGTATAATAGGAAGCTGAGAAGTTGGCAATCGCCTTGGGACAGTGCAAGAAGAGTGTACTCGGACAAGAAGAGCACTCGGTTTCCTATGCAATTTAACCCTCGAGTAATAGAGAAGATTAAATAACAAGACATAGAGACAATTTAAGCCTCGAGTAATAGAGACACAGAAACAGTTGTTGGCGAAAAGATTAATGCCACTCGCAACTTTCAATTTCTAGTAAAATTGAAAATACTGAGTAATTTTGATTGAATTATTAAAGTGTACACACGTAGATATTACATGATATTAATTTCTTAATAATTATAATAATTAATCATTTGTGCTTACTCCCTTTGCTTGTTGCAATCACACTTACAATGCCTTCAATGTCTTTTGACATTTTTTCCAGTAAAATTTCAATGTCTGAATGTAAGTTGATAATAATTTTGATTACTGCTTTACATTACAGCTTTATTTTTGGGCGATCGCAAATCTATTATAAAGGTTTCATTCGCTTAATTACTTATCATCTGGTATGGAAAATTTCTCGATCCTCTGTCGCTCATACGATACTCAATTATATAAATTACTAATACATAAAACACAATAAAAATTGGATAAAATTATTAACCATTGACGTATTATTCCGTTATTGTGCAAATTAAATTCCGTTTGGACCTCTAAAATTTTCGCAGAACTGAAAGCGAGTGATCGCAATTCTTTCGCCAGGAACTGATAATGGCGAAGATTTTACGGAAGATTTGCTGATATTTACTAGCGTAACGTTTCATCAAAGATCGTAACGACAGCCGTAATGACTTTCGACATGGAAAATTTCACAGAGAGGGAAGCTTTTCAAGCGAAAGCTGCGGAAACGAGTAGTGATTAAAACGTTCGACATACACGTACGTACGCGCACATCGTATTCGTAGTTATTACCGAGGATCCGGGATATCGGAGCGCGTGTGATCGCGCGAAGGTAAATATTTCGCCATGCGAACGGTTGAAAGGGATCTTCTTGCTCGCTCGAGTATGCCAGAGAATTTTAATCCCGTCCTTCGTCTTACTTTGGAGTTGTCTCTCTTCGACGGTGTGCGTTTGGGTTTTCGCGTGCGGCAATCGAAATAAATTCAGCCGAGGCAGCGATCGAACTACCGCCGTGGATGCCTGGAAATTACTTGCGCGCCTTTCGACCGAAACTCGCAATTCCTTTCCCTTCATCGCGAAAAAAAATTGTTTCCAACCGAGCGGAGATCTCGTTAAAAAAGTTGGGGAGGAAAAGTTGGCTGGAGGGCCGCTTGATCCGGCGGCTGGTCTATCTTCGCGGGTGGCCTCGGTGAATCGGCCGGATAGCGGATGATTATTCTTAAATATTAATCTGCACGCTAATCCGCGTTAGAGTAACGAGGAAGCGGCTAGACGACTTTGTAATAAGAGTGTCCTTTGCCAACCGGGGGAAACCCAAGTCGCGTCTCGTTTATACAAAAATCGTTAACGTCTGGCGAACGTAGTCGGTGTAACTCGATATTGTTTGTTAAACCAGTTGTTGCCGGAATTAATTTCCTTCGATTTTAATCCCCGTCGCTGCGCGTCGACGGGGCGCGTTAAAATAAGAACGCACCAGGAACAATATTTGTGTTCGATATCGAGCTACGTTCGAGCCGGGGTTAAAATCGTTACGTTCGAGCTGGGCGGCACAACGCGCGCCCGGAATTTTCGCCCGGTCACGAGCGCGGATATTTCGTTGGTTAGCTCGAGCGAGTTTTCAAACTGGATAAGATGAAAATAACTCCATCGACATAGTTCGTCGTGGCGTTTGTAGAGGTATTTTATAGTGGACAGTACAAAGTATAGCGAGATATAGTCCGGTTTATCTGGACAGATGTTTTTTTTAATTATAGAATGGTTTATCTTCGGAACGAAATTTGCCATTACGGCATTATAAACGTGAGACTTCTCAAAGAAAGAACATGCTGGAGTGTATATTTTAATTCGTATAACCACCAGAAAGAAAATTGTATGTATAAAAAAATAGTATCTGTTTATTGAAATAACATACATTATGGCACATGTTATCGATATAAAGATAGATAGTATCTTTTGAGTTTAAAAATCATTGATTGCAAGAAGATAAAACTTGTTGCGAGATCTGCCAATCAATCGAGAAAGTTTGAAACAGAAATATTGCTTGAAATTTTTCATATCTAATAGAATTCATGAAATGACAGATTATTTTATGACAATGCGTAATAGAATGCATACGGTAAAATATTTAAACATTAAAAATTAAATACATAAAAAATAAAATTCACGCGGAGTACGCGAATGAAAATCGCGTAAATGGAGTCTTTCAGTGTAAAAGAAAACAAAAAAAATTTTGGAAAAAGAAGCTGGTACAAAAAAATAGTGATAATAATAGTGACATTTCAGAAAATAAAAGTAAATTTTATTCAGTGTCACTATCGCTACTGTATTTCAAAACTTTTCTTTTTAATTAATATAAACTCATTATCCTTGTATTCGCTTGAAATATTTAGAAGTTCGACTTTGTTTTCATTGTTAATCTTTTCGGAAGATTTGTTCACAAATCGTATCTTTCGCTAAGTTTTCATAAATCTGCTGATATTCGCCGCGACATTTCTTTGAATCTTGTTGAAATTTTAAAGCTCGTTGAACGTTTCGGTTCAATGTCCTTTCTACGATGTATTTTCTGGCCACGGTAAATTCAGTTTGCGTAAATTGATATTGCCGTAAGAAAAGTGCCGCGTAAATGGAGGGGCGAGTGCATGTATCGTATAATAAAGTATGTAATTAAATATAATAAAAGAAAGCGATGTATACTCACATCTGACGTCGAATCTGACTTCCGTGCTCGACGACATGGTCGGGTTGTCGTAGGCAGGATGAATGGCGACGCATCGGATCGGCTGCCCGTAACGTGATCGCTCGGCCATGATCTCGCATACGCTGTAAGTGGCCCAGGTTCGCGGGTTATCTATCTCCGTGGAGTTTACCTGCGGCCTGAGTGTCCTCACTTCCGTCTCGCCCACGTACCTGCGAGCATTGCCCCGCGAAAATTTGCATTTCCAATGGCTGCTCTGTAACAACTCTGCGCGCAGTGAAATCTCACTCTCGGCGCGCCGAGCCCGTCTTCTCTCGCCGCGACCTTCTTGCATCCCGCACACGTTGCCTGCTTGCATCGTGTTTTCCCTCTTCTAGTCGACGTTCCCCTCAAATCCCTTTCGTCTCCCTTTCGTCTACCTTTAATCTCGCTTTCGAATTTCATTCAATTTCCAAAACAACAATTTCGACTGATGAATTCGCTTTCATTTGAAACGGGATTGAGAACACGGGGAATGAGAAAACTTCGTCAAAAAATTGAAGTTGATATAAATCGTTCGAGTCGAAATAGCAAAATAATCTCGGTAAGAAGTGACGCTTCATCAAGGAAAATAAATGGCGATTATTTTGTTATTAAATGAAGCGAGCAATGAATTAATTGCTAATACAAGAATAGTTATTTATTCTTGGTTATATCTGAATTCGTACTTCTGTACACAGTCGACGAAATCTGACATGACAGAATCAAGATTCTAATTATTTGTAAAAAACGAAGAAAAAAAATGCAAAACAAAAATAAATTATTATACTTGGTAGTCAAATGATGAAATAATCGTTAGAGAAATCATTTGCTCGTTCAAACAGACTAACGCGACCTGATTTCAAGACGACATTGAATCAAATAAGACGATGTATCACTTAGATCATCATTTTTCAAATATTTTATATTTCAAATAATGCCCAAGGTTATTCTCTCTCTCTCTCTTCTCTATGAAACCAAAGATTGAAACAGGTAATTATCCCGAGTTTGCCTCGCCACTCTGGAATCTCCGAGTATCTCAAGTTTTAACGGCGAGATTTCATTGTTCTCCGCGAAACTGTATCCTCGCGCGATGTCGAGAAGTATAGTGATTTTCCAGCTCCGTGTGTTTCGAGCGTCGCCGCGTCGCAAGAAAAGATCGAGAGAGGGTGAACACGAGCGAGAGGCGGCTCGATCGATCGCCATAACTTTTCCTTCGACGCGGCAATTTAGACGCGTCGTTGTAAAACGCTTGGATCTACTTAGTCCGGATTATTTATCGTGTTGATAGGACGCGGCGCACGCCGCAGTTACTCCAATAAATAACTGCGTCGATACGTGGGCTGGCCGTGCATAGGAAACGGATTTTCTACTTTCAAAGAGCTAGAGAAACTAGCGATTCTACGTGAAAACCGATAGTCACGGCGAAGAAAATTTTATGTGAAAGAGAAGTTGGAAGGTAAGAACAAAGTTTTCCTTCGTTTAATCTCTGGAAGATTCTTAACAGAAGCCTTAATCGGAAAAATGTTGTTCTACGTTCTTTACCCACAACGAAGAGCATAATTGCACTAATAACAACGAAAAATTGTCGATAATTTAATCTGGTATGAACTTCGTAAAAGGAAGATCATTTAACGAACCATTTGGTTTTATTTCAAAGTGAGTTCATTTTTTTTTTTTTTTCAGAAATGATTTTACATCGTGTAGCAGGAGGGAAAGTAAGGATACTGTTTTCTCGAAAATTGTCAAACTTCAAACGCGTGTGAAAACATTAAAAAATTTTACTTTACTACGATTTTTTTGTAAGTCATTTCATTCAACTTGGAATATTAGGGTTGCATAATGAAACTTTAGAATTTTTTAGAATAGTTTTTACAATGTTCAACGTTCGACAAAATGGTGAAAGAAAAATTGTATAGCAAGTTTTCAAAGGTCGTTGTAAAGGCGAGACGTCAATCTTCAGGACTACATTGGACTCACTCATGAAAAAATTTTTTAATTTTCTTGCACGCGTTTGAAGCTTAACAATTTTCGAGAAAACAATTTTCAGACAACATTTTATCCTCGCTTTCCCACCTGTTGTATGATGTAACGTCACCTTTGATAAAAACGAACTCATGACTGTCATAGCAGAGGCTTCACGCTTGAAATGAATCCCTTTGACTACAGAGAAATATCAATAAACATTCAAGGAAAATTTGTGTAAGACATTGATAAGCGATTTCAATCGCTTTAGTCATTTTATGTACATAAGTGTATATCCATACTTATACTTGAAAGTGCGTGTCCAAAATTAAATTAATTTGCATTTTACTGTCATATGATTATTAGTATCTTAAATAAAATTAATTAAGTTATTCGTATTTATAAAACATGACTTCTCAACACACAAGTCAGACAAGGATTAATCAGGCAGAAATGTGCAATCGACAAATTTTCAAACTCGAGTCCCTCGAAAACGAGTAAATATATTGTTCCATCTTTTTGACTTATTTTTCCACGCGATACCTCGCGACGTCGACACTCCACGATCGTTCGACATCTGTCTCGATGGTTCGACTCGCGGCCGCTCGAACCGCGTTCGTTCGAAATTTCAACGCGAAATTTCCGTTGCCACAGAAATTTCGAAGAGCCCCCTTTCGTCTGTTGCAAATCGAGCGAGACGAAAGAGATCGTGAAAGGTCAAGCAAGGAAATTGAAACGGAGTGTAGCTCGCGCCGGAAGGATCCGAGTAATAACATTGGTTTCCAAACGGGGGAGGGGGGAGGCGAGGGGAGAAGCTTTGAATGCTTTTAGATTGCAGCCGTTTTCTACGCGAACAGCGTTGCTCGCGTTCAATCATCGCCGAGCAACGCTGCTCCTTTTCGCAGCGATTGATTCGATTAGTTGGCGCCGAGCTCTTGCTCCCTCTCTCCGTTGATTTCACCTCTCGCGGACTTTGGACAACTTAATTCCAGCCGTGTCTTTCGCGCGCGTTGCGCACCGTGTCAGCGGGAGGAAAGGAAGCGAAGGAACATCGTTTCTCGGTAATCGAACGATTACCACTGTAATTGCTGCGAGTTGTCAGGTTCAGCTCGAGCCGAACGCGTAGTAACAGTAGCTAACCGAACAGATGGGATCGAGTGCATCACTTTCTAATTGTTGGAATCGAATCTTTTACGAGTAATACCTCTACCGACTACTTGTGGAAATGAAAACAATATTTTCAAGTTGACTCTAATGGGATCGAGCGCCTCGCAAATATCTAGTTGGTTTCGAGAACTTTCCGAGTACTTTTTCGATAGTTTGGGCATTATTTGAATGAAATACTTGACAATCGATATATTGGTTAAATAATATACTTTCTTATATCGCTTGATTTTATCTGGAAATAATCCGATCGAGCAAGTGGCCCTTCTCTAAATTGTTTGATCATTTAGCTATAAGATGAAACACGTTTTGTATCTTGTGTTTGTTTTTACGAACGACTTTGTCGAATTGCTTTTGATTCTGTAATTTGATTGTATAACCTTCATCTTCTATCGGGTAGGAGAACATATTTTCTTATTTGACCCAATTTTATTTTGAAATAATTTTACGTTAGTTTATTTGTATATAGATTAGGTTAGGTTTTCTCTCTATGAGCTCGGGGCTAGAATAGACCCAACGCCTATTCCATTTTCTGAAAAATATTTCTTTTAGTCGCCTTTTGAACAGGCGATTAAAAGAAATATTTTTCAGAAAATGGAAGATTCAAGTAAGAGGAAGACACCTACTGCAATTTTTTCTCTAAATTGTTCGATTATTTATTTGGTCATCAATTTTGTTTGGTTTTGTATTTCGTACTTGTTTTTACAAATGATTTTGTCAAATAGTTTTTGATTCTATTATATAAATTTCACCTTCTATCGGGTAGAAGAACAATATATTTTCTTATTTGATTCGATTTTGTCTTGAAATGATCTGACGTTAGTTTATTTGACCAAGCAGGCGATTCTTCTCGAAATTATTTGATTACCAAGTAAAATAATTTTTTATTTTATTTTGTATTTGTTTCTAATACCACTTTACCTTGTGGTGGGGTTATTCGTCATTTCATTTCAGTGAATTGAATCGAATAAAAGATCACTTGGAAATGATTCATTCGATCTGGACGCAAGATTACTTCGAAAAAAGTCAATGAAAATAACTTACTATTCCCAATTATTATTGTTATTTATCTTCTCACGGAGTAAAATTATTGTTATTTATCTTCACTTGGCGTAAAACCCTGCTAAATACTCATTCTAGAGCTCAGAACCTGTATAACGCATCACATTGTAAAATTACTCACTTCGCAGTGTTATTACTGTATATTTCGTTTAAATGCAACACAACTGGATACAATTTATATTTACATTAAAATGAAATACACTGCAAGTGCACTCGCTGAAACTCATTTTTTACTTTCAAGTAAGCACACTGTGTTCGAGACCTACGGAACTTATTGTCAGATCTAATCCAGCTTCACTCGTATTGGTAAAAACACGCATCGAACTTGATCCTTCCTCCCCCTATTTCTTGTAATAAATACCTACTTACGTATGTAGTGTCTAACCGATCAGGCACTCGAACGAGCCAGCGAAACTGAAACTGCGGTGGAGAAACTGGAGCTGCAGTGAGAGATCGAATATAATTTTTCAATTGAGTTCGCCGGCGCGTCGCGATGAAGTCACTTTGTCAATCGCGGGAAGAAACGGTGCCGTGGAGTGTTCTCTCCTCGCGGAGCTATTATTTCAATAGGAAGAAAAGCCCGGGAGCCCTCGTCGTGTTTCGCACGGATACATGCACAGGTCTCATTTGCTCGAGGAGCCGGTTAGTTTCCCTTCTTCCCTCTCGCGCGAGCATCCCCGCCGCCTCTCGTAATGCACCCGGTGGATCTTGCCGATGGTGGCAGGGCACGGTTGGTTGCCCATGAATAATCATGATCCATTCCGACCGGTATCTAGACGAAGTTAAGAGGCTACCAGGGTTTGCTTGCACCCCAGGGGCGCGTGAAACAACGGAAAGCAGGCGACTGAACGAAACCAACAGGCCGATGGTTCCCCGCCGAACGCGCGTTAGTTCGCGCGAGTAGCGTTGATTAACTTGTCGAGGAATTAAGGCCGGCGAATCTGCGATCGTGGCAACCCTGTCGTTCAGGCCAATGACGCGACGAGGATTTCCCCTCTTCCGAGTAATGCGTTTCTCTCTCCGAGAGTGGAATTACAGTCCGATTGGCTGCATAGTTGCGTGCAACGAGAGTGGAACGTGAACGTATCTGCCTTGCGAGTGGAAAGTTTGCAAAATTTGCCCGATATTTTCTAGAAATTTTCTGTTCCAGTTGGAATAAACTCCGTTTACTCTGAGCCAAATTTTAATTAGTTTTATCTGATTGTGATGAACTCGTATTGTAGGAACGAAAAATTAGTAGAAGGTAGCGTCATTGTGCAGTAGAACTTGATTCTTGATTATTCGTATTATTATTGTACAATTATAATTGCTACTGTATTCGCGGAGACAAATTTTTGTTTTCACAAGAATGTTAAGTGCTTGTTGATATACTGTATGTAATCTGAATTTGTTCTCAAGTTTATACAAATTTACACAGACAAGTCTACATAAACTATTTCTACTTTATGTTAGAAATCTGGAAATCGCAATAGAGGATAATCGATAATGCTTTGAATCTTAAAGCTTGTCGAAATTGAAGTTTTTTAGTGACACTTATGTAACAAGCTAAATTCGATATTCAAGATATCTAAATATTCGAACATTTTAACAATTGTCAAATCTTAATATCATCTCTATCATGTCCGATGACTCTAGTTCGATTTTGTTTGCGAAATTGAAAGGTTTGTTGCGTCTAGTTCGACTTCATCTGTGTCTTCACACATGTTTGAAACATGTGCTATCATGTCTCGACCTCAGTCTTCAGTAATATCATACGAACGTCATTTTTGTTACATGTACACTCGCTTTACGTGCCAGGAGTGTGCGACTCGATCGTTCGCGGGAGTGCATTCACAACGTCTGGACTCTGCAATTTCTCCAATGAATAGCTACTGCCACGTAACCGGATTCGTATAATAAATTCGCGAAAGGAACTGCAAGCTTATAATTTCAAGGGGCTTACAATTTACGATTGTTCTTCTCCTTCCCTCCCTTTTTTTTTTTTTATTTTCTGGATCACTGGTTAACCGTGATCGATCGAAACGACGAAACGAATCGTCGTCGGGCGCTTTGTTCGCCGTAGAGAAACGACTTTGAAAAGCGATCGGGGAGTTGCCGAGTGCCGCGTTTATAATCCTCGCGTCGTGTTTGCACGAAAACAGTAATTTATAAGCGGAGAAGTGCCATTCTCTCCGCGAGGAGTATTAAAATGCTTTTACAAGGAGAAGGGGGGGAGGGGGAGAAGAAAAATGGCTCGACCGGTCAAAGAGATGATACGCGAACGAACCGACGTGGAATCGGTGCTTTTTAACCCCCCTGGGAAGAATTGATTATGCTCGTTCTTGCTCTTTTACATGCAAATCCGATGACTCGCCATGTTATACGTACACCATCATCTGTAAGTATTCGGACAGGTCGAAATTCATGTAAAATGTACTTCAAACGGGGCTGTTTAATCTGATTCTGATTTGTGGCAGAATACAAATGTATTTTATACATGTTTTTCCACTTAACTTGAATATCTTAAATATTATTCCAGACATGAAAGAAAACTTTAACCTTAAAAAACGTTAACTCGAGTTATTCAACACTGGGAAGGCATAATATGGTGGTAATTGATTTTTTGTTGGGAAAAGAGTTTTGAAGGTATCGAGATCACTCCCATTTTTTTTTTTTTTTTTTTAATGAAATTGTATCTATATAAATATTTCGATCCATCAATATTTTCTACAAAAAAGGATATTAACTACATATGTCGACAAAATTATTGGTTTAAAAGATATTTCAATTTTAGTTTTGCAAAATTTATTCTGTGAAAGAGACGAAGAAGGACAGAAATGGCACTTTTGTATCCACAGTGCCTTTTATATTTCGCGCACTTTGAGTTTTATAAGACTGAAGTCAAAATATCTATTAAATTAATATATTTACCTATTTCTTTGTAGAGAATGTCAGGTTGCATTAATTAATGGATTAAAAAAAAAAATACATTTTCGAGTGATCTCCATATCTTCGAATCCGCAAAAATCTCTTCTATCTACAAAAAGTTAATTGTTGCTGTATTACAATTCTCTCTGTACTGAGAAATTTTTCGAAATATTTAAAATGCTCAAGTACATCTTAGACAAGAATGGAGATAAATCAATTTAAATATTCCAATCACAAATCCAATCTCAAAAGGACACGTGCACTAATTGTGCACAAATAATTGGCCACTTAATGCAACTTTTAATAAACAACTAATCATAAAATAAACTAGAAACAGATATTTCAATCTCTGTTTTGAAACTCAAAGTTACACTACAGAATCTTCGGCCTAATTCTTCTTATCGATATCTACTAATATATATCAAGATCAAATTAAAGAGATTCACTTGAACTTATGTATGTTACATCACAATGATCTATGTATTTCTGATCAACCGTGTTCGAATCGATGCTGCAATTTCAATCAGAAATGGGAAATCGCGCGACAAAGAGAGAATCCAAATAAAAGGGGGAAAAAGGTCGCGACCTGAGGAGGGGGCTGGCGCGGCAGACGATAGGTAAGCTACGGTGCAACAATTACGAACCATTTAATTAGAGGCGAAGGATTCCCATACCGCGCTCTGCAAGTGAGCGTAGCGATCTCACCTGCTCGGGCTGTCACGTTGCTGCCTGGTAGAATTAGACGATCCGCGTACTCTATCTGCGGTCGTTGAGGGCTGACTGGAATGAGAAAATTAGCAGAGGTTAATTTGGCCGTCGCGCGGCTGGATATTCGGGGAGCACGCGCGTCCTTCCGGACGTCGCTCGTTATCGTTACGTTATCATTTAATCGCCCTGTCGTTGATTACTTTTGTCAGGGATATCGATCAACTTGCGACAACTCGCTTACGAAAGCGATTTAACGAATTTCGCTTTCGTAGACTCGTGCGGAGACACACAGATGGCACTTGATTTTGGAAATTACTCGACGCAGAACTTCTCTCAACAGAGGCTATTTCCGTAAGCACGGAGACAATGGCAAGATAAGAGATGAATGAACGAAAAACGAATGCGAATTTTGGAAATGCTGCCCCCCCCCCCCGATATTTTCCCGCTTGCAATAGAATTAATTTAGAAACGATTGCAGCCGAACTTAGGAATGATCGTGATACAATCTTTGTTTGAAAAACGAAACTGATTGCGGATTTCTGCACGTTTATGGGAAATTGCAAGGTGTAAAGATGCACGCGTGTAACATATAAAAATGTATAAAATATTTAAAGATTTTTCAAAAGAGATTTTATCGTGATGTATAATAGATAACATAAATTTCTATTTCATTACTTCGATTATATTCGTGAAAATGATAATTAACAAGTCATTTTATGCATTTTGCGAACGCGTACGAGGATAAACTTGATTTTTTTTCATGACACTTTCTCATGTATCTTTCTCTGAATGTATTTAACTGATATTGTGTCTTTTATGCATTATCGTATTGCGCGCGACGAAGGCTCGTATTATATATAGACAGTTGATGTATGCATCGCTATTTTTATACATCAATGATTGGGCAATGCTTCTAGCACAGTCATTTATATATTTACTTATTTTACTTTATTTTGTTTATTTAATTATTTTATCATATTTATTTATTTTATTTTGTTTATTTAATCATTTCATATTTATTTATTTTACTTACTTACTTAACTTAATCTATTTACGTATTTCACTATATCTATTTATCTTATTTACTTATTTAATTTAATTAATTAATTTATTTCATTATAATTATTTATCTTACTTATTTAATTTGACTTATTTATTTATTTCATTATATCTATTTATCTTATTTACTTATTTACTTATTTCTTTTATTATGTACTTATTTTTACACTATCTTATACAATGTCTTGGAAATCTCTCATTCCACAACTTAACTGCGATAACAGACCGTTGTAATTTATCGCAATCCAAGAACTGAACAGTAACATTCATCTCAATCAATGCCACATCGGTTGAGCGTTGATCGCGAACACGTCGCGGAACGCGATTTCTTCTTCAACAGAGAACGCGACGTCGCGTCGTAACGTTTAGCGATCTGTCGATGGAATTTTCCGCGACGACCCAGTTCCGCAACTTCACCCTCGATTCGGCGTTGTTTTCTGCCGCGATACGGCTGATACCTGGAGCGGGTAACGCGTTAATTTCGTCACAATAACGACAATGAAACGCGAACACGGGGGCTTTGATGACCACGCCGCGCGGCACAATATATATATATATATATACTCGTGACTGGAACGTGACAGAGAAATGGCCTCTGCGTGGAAAATGGGAAGCCTGTTAGTCTGCATGAGGTGTTTAACGCGTTGATTAGCGGCAGCCGCTTTCATCGCGATCGGATCGGGTTGTCAAGTTTCTAAGATATTTACCTCTGACGACCAGCCTCGCGGGCTCGGATGCCAACGCGTCCTGCGTGGTGAAATCGCTGGCTGTCACTTGACATTGCCAGAGGCCGTCGTCGAACTCCAGTGCGGCGGACCTGACCCAGAGGGAACAATCGCCGATGTCTGGCCGTCCTACCCACTCGTATTTCTTCAAGTGCATGCCGATCGGCTGAAACAATTTAGATTTGATCTTTTAGGTCGTTTAAGTCGCTGCTGCTGCTGCTGCTACTGCTCTCGATTCAATCATCGAAGCCGAAGACTAGGCTGCAGACTCGCGAATGGCAATCAGCAGGAATGGGATCGAGTCGCGTTTGATGTTCGAAAGTAACGTTTCATGCAATCTATGATTCGAGCTGTGGAACGAGTACCCACCACAGGGTTGGATGAATTATTTCTATTCGAAATAGAAAAAAGAATTAAGAATTTTGAAGCAATGAATGTATTTTTTAGTTTTATTTCAAAAACAACACGTAGCTTCATCTTCAAGAGTGAGAATCGTCAACATCTCGGGAAATCTCCGAATTGTTCGATAGTTTTTATGTTGAAATTAAGTTGCAGTGCATATCCGAAACGATTTTAGTAAAGTGGAAGTAAAAGAGCTATGCTCGGATGCAGCAGATATGTTAGATCAACAAATCAAGGGAAATGAAAATCGCATGTTGCCTGATAAGTGAAAAACGAAGATAAAATCCCCAAGTGACGTTGAGAATTTCTGAAATCGTAAGTTACACCATCGATTAACCTTAAATTTTTAATGGTTCGAATCTATCTACAAGCCGCTCGGTCCCATCTCTACCCATCGATATTCGAGTCTATTTGGCGTGTCGTTTTCATTTCCGGAAGTGCTCGTGAAACACTCGGGAGCTATGCCCTCGCAACTACCATTCTGAATACTTATAAATAATACAATGAACCAACGACTATTTGGTAGGAGGTAGTCGACCCGATCTCCGATAACCAGCTCTCCGTGCACGTCTGAAATGGTTCCTAGCCGTTTCCAGATTCCGCGTCGAAGACGAGTCGTTAGCGTTAGCGGGTTTGAATCCGTACGCGGGCAAGGCGAATGGAAAACGAATCGAAGATAAAGCGAGACGCGTAAATCGAGGACCGAGTGACACCAACAGACCTCTCTCTCTCTCTCTCTCTCTCTCTCTTCTCCTCCCCTCCTTCCGTAGGTAGACAATGGCCGGCGTATGTCAGCGTTTTGCCTCGATCGTTTAATCGACGAACGAAAAGGGACTTGGATCGTTCCTCGTTACCGGAATCCTCTCAAGCCCTGCGCCACCGAGAGGTTTTCACCTCTTCTCTCTCCCGGACACCCTCTTTCGTTTCTCCTCTCGTCGGTCTCTAAGCGGCATTCCATCCGAAATGAATCATCGGCTTCCGGCTACGGGAGGCTCTTCCCTTCTTTCGCGCAGATTAATTCCTAGCTGCTCGGTTAGGAAAGTGCGGCCTTAGCAAGTTTCGCAGTCATAATGTGCCCGTAATTCAAGGATCGATTCTCCGCGGCGGGGCGGCCTCGACCAAGGGGAGGGAGGGATGGAGGGTTACCCATATAATCTATCTGGTCGGTTTTACTCGACCAACTTCCCTCGGCCGCGGGTCGCTGTTCCCCGTTTTAAAGGGCCCGTTTCCACTGCTTCGCACCAGTGGTGCGGCTTATGGCCAGGCCACAGTCACGCCGGATCCTTATACATACCGTTATCTCTGTGTACCTGTGCGAAACTGGATCACGCCGCGGCGTCGGTCCAATCCTCCCTTCTGTGTCGCCCAGAAAAATCTCGTCGTTCGTCATTTAAGGCCATTAGCTGGTTAACGAGTTTTCGTAATCCCACCCGCCCGGGACCAGCCTGCCTGCCTCTCCACCTCACCATGGAAATCCTTCTTGAGTTAACGCCAGCTTGCTCTCCTCCGGGGAATTGCAACTTTTTTCTTCTTTCTTTTCTCTCTCTCTCTCTCTCTCTCTCCTCTCGCGTCTCTGGCTTCGGTGTAAGTAATTTTCAACGATATCGTTCTCTTTCTTTTTTTTCTTTTTCCCACGAGCGAGTGGCACTTCTCTCTCTCTCTCTCTCTCTCTCTTTTAGATTTCAACCTCGACGCTCGTAACAATGTTAATCGTCGAGGGAGAACGTGGAAACTTCTTTCTTTCTCTTTTTTTTTTTTGGTTTAACCGAGCAACTTGCTCGGCGACTCGACTCGTAATCACCGGGCAACTCGTTCCACCGTTCGTAGTTCCCCGATCGAAAAACCGACTTAGTATAACCGCGGATATATTCCACGCAGATCGAAATCAATTGCGAATCAATCTCGCGCACGAAATCGATACTTTGTTGGCCGACGAAATTTTTCGTTAAGCCGCGTATGCGCGCATGGAATTGCGTGCCTGCGACTATATTAGTAATGAATACGGCACAGGTTCGCCGGGGAAGAGCGCAGTTTATCATTCAACGGCAGACACAGTAATACAATGGCGGATTCCTCTCGCGATGATTGTTTGCGCGCGTAGATGAAGGCGGAGTGGAGTGCGCGCTCGCTCGCTCGGCGCGCCCCCAGGACAAGAAGAATAATGAGTTGCCGGCGCGTTGACGTTTATCGTCGCGAGACGGAGCGACGCGTACGCAATTATACGGATATTAGCGTCTTACCCGTCTTACCCGCCGGTGGTGTGTTCGTTTCCTCCTTCGTTTTTGTCGCCCGAGCGGACGAAATCGTTGTAAGGTTAAACGCTTCGGTGCACGACCCGTCGACTGATATCGACTGAACAGCCACTTGCGTGCACGCGTTTGCTAAAGTTTACGAGCGCTTGTATCAATTTGCAATTTGCGCAAGTAGATCCCGATGCTTTGCTTTAATTTGATTTTTCTAACGCTTTGCTGCTTTTAAATATTTATTACGCGATGTGGAATTAAGCTCGTAAGAGTTCTTGCAAGTTGCGTGGAGGGTTGCTATTTGAAATCAAAAGATCTGAATAAAACGTGAACCGTCGTTGTGGGAAGAGCTCGATGGATGAGTCCGTAAGTACGCTTCAACAACATCGCATAAACGTCTAATGGAGATTTTGCAACGTTGTTGGGACAATGTGCCACTCGAAAGTTTAAATGAATTAATTGAAAGCGGGCTTAAACTAGTGAAAGTTGTATTGAAAAGCAAAGAAGGATTATTCGATGTGGCACACATTACAGATGTTTACAAATGTCGTGTGTCTACTCTCTCTCTCTCTCTCTCCCTTTTTTTAATTTTTGTATTCAACAAATAGTATTTAAAGTTTCTTGAATAAAATCATTTTCAAAAAAAATGGTAATTTCTTTCTTATAACGGTCTTAAACTTTCGATCGGCAACGTATGTCCGTAAGCCACTGAACAAACCTGTTCATTTTGAACAAAGTGATTATTCCAACATTGATACAATTGTCTCGCATGATTTTGTTGTTTGATTTTATCATATTCATCTATACGGCAATATCTTGACGCGGAGGTATTAATGTGTGAGACATATCAGAGTGAAGTGAACACTATATACGTTTATAAGAAGTTAAGTAATACAATTCAATTTCTGGCGCTTAAATCTTTCACGCTGTATAATTCCTGAATTCTATTAGACGTGGAATCCATTATTAAATTTTTAATGATATTAAATTTCAAGTAATACCCGTCTTAAGCTTTCTTTGATTTATTGGTGGATCTAGTTTGATCTTCTCATGATCAATAATTTTCAAAGTCGAACCAGTGCTAACATTCTGCGTTCCCAGTTTTTACACTTCTTTGTATTTTCTTTATATTGAGTTTGTTAGAAATTCTCTTAGTGCTCTTAGATTGTGTCAAAAGTTTCTTTCGTTTTATTAACAGATAATGAATGTATATCATGCTACAAAGTTATGTGCTATCCATTGATCTGTTTATTCTCTTCCATCTTTCCGGAAGTTCGTCATCTTTTCAGAAATTCCGTGATATTCTAATAAAATACGATTCGAGACGCATTCTTGTGTCATTTATTGATATAAATATATAAATATATCTATATATTTTTAATATATTTATATTATATATCTGTAATATAAATCTTTCGTCGCGAGGGGAATTTTTTAACGAAAGGAACAAATAATAACTAGACAAAGCAATGGGGGGGGGGGATGAGATAGAACGTTCCAATCCAATTGGAATTTCACCAGTGTACGATAGGCGTAAAAAGTATTCGTGGACTCCTTAAAAAAACTCCTTTAAATCTTCTCGTTAAAAAAAAAAAAATAATAAATAAAAAAGAAAAATCACACGATAAATTTTAAAGAGTATTCGCTGCAAAACAACGTGACAAGATCGACGAATCCCAGAAACTGGAAAAACATACGTTAAACCGACGTATCCGTCGGTTAAGCCGTCGTGGCAAAGTCCCAACGACAAGAAAGACGTCCCGGCCTTACGTTCGGAACGTCGATGGGACGGGGCGAAGTCACCGTCACCGTCACCGTCACCGTCACCGTCATTCATTTAAAGGATTAAAATCCGCGCGCTCGCCCGACGACGCACGGCCGGCGTTCACTTACTTAACCGAGAAGGGCCCTCTTGCTCCCCTTTTCTTGTCCCTCGGTCGGTTCACGGCCCGGCCTCTGTCTTCGTTGCGCACGGCCACGGCCGCCTGCCACCTTTCCACCTTTCCACCTTTTCGTTACTCCCCGGCCTTCTTGTGACTCTATGTTCTCTCTCCGGAGAGGCCGCGACCAGCAATCAGCGTAATGCACCCGCAGACACGCCCCTCCCGCTTCTCCCCCCCTGTTTCCATCCTCGTTCGCTCGATCCACACAATCGCACGACTGCCATACACGCACGCGCACATACATTGACACAGACACAAATACACACACGTTCGCGTACGAATCCGCACGCCAGGAGGAGCGTACAAACGGCCAGGGTACATACCCCCTGGGCCAAAGGCCTTGATAACACGAGCGAGAGCTTGAGTAATGCAGACGCAATGGCAATCTCTTCGAGAGCAACGAAATAGATCGCAGGACCGTGGATCGATGCCTGCGCGGAACCTCCTTTTCTCGAAACCGCCTCCATTTCCCTCTACTCGTCCACCGTTTTCTCTCTCTCTCTCTCTCTCTATCTCTCTTTCTTTTTACTTTTCCCTTTCTCTTTTTATCCCCCTTTATTTCTTTCTTCCGTGCAACTTCCAACAGCCAACGGGATCAAGCCCCGTTTCGCTCTTTTTCGGCGAAAAAGTTGTTAACTCGGAGATTCATTGCCCGAGAACTCTTTGCCGGAGGTAAAGGGAGCTGCCGAGTTGCGGAGAGTCCGAGGCGGACGCGCGATGGAGGGATGAAAGGGAAGGGTTGGTTCACGGGCGAGCAGAGCCACAGGGGCAGCTTGAACGAGCGTGAAAGACGGCGGCGGAGCGTTCCACCTTGTCGGAATGCTCTTCTCAGGAGGTAAAAGGGAGCTGCGAAGACGCCTCGACGCGAAGAGTGGCGGCGGCGCGCCAGTTCGAGGGTTGGAGGATCCCACGAATTGGAGGGGAGCGGAGGGACATGCACGCTTTCGGAAAGGAGCTTTCTGGTAATCCGGTGAAGACGATTCCCGTACGCCTATTTCGCTAAAGTGATTTCGTGCCTTCGAAGGATTCGCGTCTCGCCGCGTGAAACTTGCCAGTTGCTCTCTCCTTCGATTTTATCGAAGGGCTGGGGGAGGGAAGTGCATCTCGCAAAGCTGGAACGCGTGTCCCGTTCCTTTCTAATTCCTCGATGCCGGCGTTGCTCGTGTGATCCCCGATAGCAGGAAATCCTTTTTCAAACCGTTGTAAGCCGAACGGGTGTATCGGCGAATTCGCTGGCGTTTACAGGAGTTTAATCGGCCGGCTCGCAGCCCCTCGCGACTGCAAGTCGATCCTGCCGGTCGAAATGCAATTTCATTTTGATTTCGTTTCAATCGCTGCGTGAAAAACCCCCGTGACTTTTACGCGGTGACGTTGGAGTGAAATTGAGATTTAATTACGTTGGAGTCAAATTAAGATTCAAACGGAGAAACGGGGGAAGAAATTAAATTTGGGATAACTCGAAATTTGGTATTAACCTTGAATTCTGATTTTAATAATACTAGAAACCTGTTGATGTTGATGTTGGTGTTTGTTATAGTTTGTTAAAATACGGCGACGGCGATGATCAAATGAAACAGGGAACGGAGGGAAACAATCTCTGTTACGTGGAGTAAGATTTCCTGCGTGTTTATGGACAATTTCAAAGTACGAGATTACACAGAACGATGTGAGAAAATACAGCAGAAAATGTAATATGTACGTCAATATTCTTAAAATTGTCGTTATTTTAAAGAAATATAAATCCGCAGTCTGTGTAAAACATTTCTTTCTTGTTTCTAATCATTTCTTTTGTATAAATTGTACAGATTAGTGAAACGCAGCTTGTACATAGATACTTTTCAACAAAACGCATTATCGATTATCTATCTATTTACTTACTTGTTCAATGACAAATAATGGAATCAGAGTAGGGGGAAACGTATTGACACACACCATAAGTATTATCCGAGGTCGAATAAAACTCGCGAAGAAAAATACGACGTTGAACGTATTCGCAAGATTGAAATCAAAATGTCTTCTAAATTAATGGGTTTCAGACATCGATAGGTTTTTACATATGCTGATCGTCATCGATTGATAAAATTACGTAATTACACTTGAAAAAATAGTACTCTTCGTATATCCTACGCACGTCTATCTACAGACACAGTTTGCAAGTATGCCAACTTACTACCCTTTCAAAGCAAAAAAAAAAAAAATGTATTTTTTAAACGACTGAGATAGTTTCTGAGATAACTAGCGTTCGTAAATTAAAATCTAGGACATGCTGTATATCATCCTCGATTCAAGTTAATTTCTGGCGAGATGAATCGGGACGTTCTTTCTCGGAACGCGGAACGCGGAATCAGAGGAATTTTCTATCAGGCAATTTTCCTGCCGCTCTGATAGTTTCTGCGGCGTCTCGATCGTTGGAAGGAAGTGAAAACAATACGGATACTCGGTACGCGGGTGAATAAGAACGGAAGGATTTTCGCCGCGCGGAGAACGTACCCGAGGGAAGAGAGCCAGATACACACCCCGTAAACAAGAGAAGCTCGGATCTCATGAGAAAATTATCCCGCTCGTTATTTACATCTTTCATAAATATTCGCTTTGCAGGGAAAACGAAGAAAGAAAGATCAGTTTCCGGGTTAGAGGTTAGGATAGATAGAGAAAGAGAGAGAGAGAGAGAGAGAGGGAAAAGGGAAGTTCAGTTGGAAGTAACGAGAGACCGCAAACGACATAAATCTCGGAGCGTTTCGGAGGCGATCTCGTTTCAGGATCTAGGAGGGTTGCTCGCTTGTTGCCTAACGCGGTAAAATGATATTCTAACCACCGAAATACAAAATGTCTGTCTGCCTCCCTGTTTCTGAATTTCCCATTCGCCATCGTTGTCCTCGGATAGTCACGAAAGATCTCAACGTTTGTTCCTAAACGAACTGCGAGACTTAACCCTCGTCTGTCGATCTGACAGTTGAAATAAAATATATATTTCACGTGTACACACGTGTTATAAATGTACACCCTCGTTCACATTTAGGAGAAATTGCACTTTCTCTCTCAAAACTGGGAATAGTAAATGGATACATTATGCGAGAAAGAATCAAAGTATTACAGAGTACACTTGTAACTGTAAGAATTTATGTTATATATCGAATATTAATACATTGTATATTTATATATATTTTACATTGTACATATACATTATTCATATTTCTATTGAATATTTTGATATTATAAAATGTTATGTTATCTTGCAGTACAGAGGTGAGACTTTGCTTTTAGACATCTATTTTTCTAACGTATAGCACATATTTCTGATTTTTGAACAAAGGTGCAAATAATATTCACTTTCAAGTCCCTTGACAGTATGTTGCCTATTAATTATTATTATAGTACTATGCAAATATAATGTTATAGCTTTGAACTATGTAATCGCGATGAAATGAAGATAATGTTAGATAAAATTGTTCTCTGTGGATTTTTAGTCTAAAAAAACCTGCAAATTTAACTTCTTATCTCCACCAGTGTGTCAATTTCATATCAAGGAACAAACACAGTTGAAAAAAACAGGAGACGGATGATGGTTATAAAGTTTTCCCGGTGTGTACGTTTCACAAGATCGGTTACCCTTTGACCGTCGTTTTCACTCGTTGAAAGTGAAATTTCATCGTTATCAGCTTGTCGCTGAATTTCCCAAGCTTTTTTTTCATCCTTTGTATTCGGAAAATCTCACTGGGGAACAAATATTAAATTTTGTTTAACCGATATTTAATGGAATAGTACGTTGCTAACCTCGGTTAATATACTCGTTAAAAAGTTCCCTTGAAAAGTGCACGGACCGCGTAATGTGGTTTGTTATAATTAACCGTTTCAATCTCAATGGATCACGTACGTTCCAAACAACGTTTTGCAGAAGAATATGAAGATAAATATATATTTTTTTTTAAATAAATAGACAGAATTGCGTTTAGTCAAAAATATATTTAATGGAACGTATGAATGCCGGAAGAAAACATAGGGAGAAGATAATTTAACTTGCATTTTAAGGCTCGAAATAAACGAGTGAAAATGTATGCATTTACAAGTGAAAACATTAATAAACGAGTAGCTGTACACGTAACAGAATAAATACATCAAAAAACGAAAAATTTTCCCGTACTTATTGCACAAATATTTCGTAAAAGGAAACGATAGTGCATTATATAGTTAGAGGTATGAACCTGACACCGATGCGAGGTCTGCATGCGAGTCTTCAGTGTAACAAATTAGATTATTGGAAGAATTCATGGTTCTTCAAGTTTTCATCGTGTAATGGCTCGGTGTATTTTTACTAGCAATGTTTCGTAAGCGTTCAGACCAATTCTGAAAAAAGTGAACTGTACGTGCCGTGTATTAATCAATTACAACAAGGTGGAAACTCGAAAAATCGTCGATCCTTCTAGTGTCAAATCTACAATAAAAAGTTAGATCATCTGGTCCGAACACTTTTCGTACTGTGCACCAATTTTAAGAAGCTGGTTATTTTTATCAAAACCACTTTAAATTCTAAATTTTTCTAAACCGGTCTAGATTCTAAAATTTTCTAAAACAACGAATTCGAGATCAAAGTCGCTCGATCGAGATTCAAAAAATTATTAAACGAGACTCGAGAGCACTTCCCGAGTGCCGGGTTCGTTCAAGCAATTTTCATCGGGAAACGATTAAAACAGAAACAACGTGGACGGGTCTTAAATATACCCGGTGCTTGCGCTTGGAAATCTCTCGGAGCCGAGTAACTAGGGGTAAACTTATTTACATCTGTCGAAGCTGCCATCTTCGTACGACGTAACTTACAATTGAAACCCGCGGTTTATCCGAGCAAACGTAAACGGGGAACGGAGCCTGTGCACACACTCGGCGCCCCGGAGATGGTCTGTCGAGAATTTGCAAATTCCACCGGGCGATAATAAATAGAGGAATTGGATATCGTCCGTACGCGAGAGAGACATCGCCGAGGAGAGATATCGGTCTCGTCGTATCGATCATCCGTCTTCGGAGCCGTCTCTCGTCGATTTAACGGAATTATCGCGAAACGTTCAAAGGTGCATCGATATCGCGCATCGATATCGAGAAATGTGGTGAAACATGGAAGCGAACGGCTCGAAAAGGAACGTAATTCCGCCGGAAAAGAAGCGGTTGAAATTATTTCAATTTTCGTAGCGCGTATTTTGTTACGCGTCCCACGTTTTTCTCTTTTTCTTTTCTTTTTTTCCTCTCTATCGCTCTGTTACAACGGAAACAGAAATTCGCACGGTCCTTCCGGTCTGAGGTAATATTCGGACACTGAATATTTAAACGGTTGTAATTTTGCGAGAAAAGAAAAAAAAGAAATCGTACGACGATCAACCTGGGCTCGTTTAATTTCAAGCTCGAGGCCTCTATTTTCAAAATGCGTCGTTCACTTTGTTCTACAATGGTTTTGCACATATTTTCAGAAAAATGTGTAGCAGACGGTGAAGTTTATTAATTACCTCTCGAAAATGCTGTAAATTATCTCAAAGTAAAAAAGTAAATTGAACAATTTTTTTCGTGACTGCAACTGCAATGGATTTGAAGATCGCAGCGCTACTAGCGATGAGAATTAAAATCAAAAAATATAGATAATAGTTTCGCCAGATCTGTTTCGAGAATTACATATTGAATTGAATGTGATGGTATTTCAACAATGAAGAAATATAACGATTTAAAACAGCGATTGATGGAAATTGGAATGAAAAATTTATTACATACCTGTGTACATCTATTTAAAAGTATTAGATTGCAAGTAATAGTTATATTTTACAGATTTTAATCTGTTTCAGTTTCTTAGATTTGTTTCAGATACAAATTATAGAATTGATCGAAGAAGATAACTTCATATAACGTTCACTTTATTTTTTGAAAATTATATTTATATATTTATATAAATGGAGTGAATAAAAATCATTAAATTGTTTATAAAGATGTATTAGATTTAATTAGGCTAATAGATGGTCTTAAATTGGATATTGTGTTGTTGTTGTTTTGTGATGTTTTTAAATTGCTTATTAGATCTAGGCTTAAGTACAATTGATATGTGGGTATGTAAGATGCGTTAATATCTAAGTGCATGTATAGTCAAGGGTATTAAATTAATATTAATTTAAGTGGGATAAGTAAAATTGTATACGAGACACATATTTGTTTGAGCTTTATAACTATTGTTATATAGTCGATGTTACGTCGATAATATAGAGTTACGTTGTTAGTTTAAGCTTTAGTATAATTTCTATTTTTATAGAAATTTAGCTTTCCGCGTCGGTTTTCCTACAGCTTCTTTTATTGGTTGATTTGCACAACGATGGAAATATCGAACGTTTTGCAAACGTACAGTAGAAAAAGTATTTATTCATAAACTCACGTTTTAAATTAGTAAATTTTTATTCAAAAAAGGAGCATAATTACTAATTGCATTATTATATAAACAATTAGTTATATAACTGATACAATTATTAATTATATGGCAATTAATACGAGCTGATTGGCTGCGATTTCGGTTAGATGTTTGTGTAGACGTACATATTGATTAGATTAATAAAAAATAAATAATCTGTAGTTTTTTTTTCATATGGGTAACTAATTTGTAAGCGCGTGGAAAATATTTCCATCCGAATTTGTATATTTTTCGTATAAAAATATTTTAGAAAGTCTAGGATTCATTATTTCTGTAACAATGATTATATCTGTAAAATGTTGTTCTTTCTTCTTCTCTTTAATTTCTCATATTATTGTATATCAAACTTTTGATAAAATTTATTTGAGCTGATAGGTAACTGTGATATATAGTAGAATGATTTCAGTTAGTAGCTCCACATTTCGGTATTGAAGATTTGACAACACTGTTATGGATTTCAAAAATCATATTCGACACATTCACTATTTGATCACACACTTGGATCGTTTCACTTAATGTAATTCTCCAATTCATCGTTTAAACGTAGAGTCCGCTAATAAACTGATTTTTTAGTATGTCGGCATTTCAGAGCATGGGACACGAAATCCCATATGATGCTTGGTCTATTCACATAGAATCCTCGTCTGTCTGAAATCATCAGAACCGCGCGTATTTTCCCCGCGCTTATAATTAACGTATTTCTCGAATCACCGCAGAGAAAAAATTCCCTTTCACATGGGGGGGGGGAAATTCTTCCCATATATCATGTCGAGTTTCTCGCGGAATATTTAGGCCCGTGGCCACGCGCTCGTGTCGCCGAAGACGCATCGCTCGATAACGAAGATGGATTCGCGGATTAGCCTGGTGGGGAGGGGTGAAAATATGTTTGCTTCCGGTCGAGAGAGCCGGCATTTAGCCGGCCGATAATTCCCTCGGCGAGGCTGCATTGGCGATCGATTCGCGATTACTTCTTTCACTCGGCGACGTTTGAAAAGGCCGACGGTGGAAAACGGGGGAAAAAGAAGCGAGTAGAATGAAAAGGAGAAGTTGCGAAGTTTGAAGGATCTCCGAACGCGAGTCGCTGCACTTCATCGACTTAAGCAATCCCCTCCCCACCTCTTTCGCCGTTGGTCTTGATCGTTTTTGGGTAATTACGCGAATTAATTATACATTCTACTGGTGGTAGACGACGGAGAAGGTTGGCGGGAGAGACAAACGTGCTCGTGCTTTGTATCCAAATAACGAGGCCGGCGGGGTGAAAGAAGCGGGAGTGGCCGGTTTTCATGATGCCTCGAGGGGTAAACAAAAGGGGGTCGCGTACAAAGTGGACGGATAAGTGGCGGTCGAGTGGTCGCCGGTTGCTTTGGAAATTTATCATTTAATCTTTCCGCGTGGTGTTCGCGGCATTGTGGTCTACGGACGGTCCATGTCGCCCCCGGCTAAATGCGTTTCAAGAGACTCCACTCTCGTCGCCGTGCCGCGCCGTGTGTCTCTTATTCTGTGTACACCGTTTCGTTCTGCCTCCATATTTATCTGTCTATCTATATACACAGTACATATACTACATAATACATATACTATATAATACACACACACACACAGTGTGTGCGTGTATAAAGTGTTTCAGACCGTCTGGTCGCAACTTTTAGTAATTCTTCGATTAATTGTTTAATTGTTAGCAGAAATAGCGTACAGTACATCGTACAAGATTCTAAAAATATTTTACAGTACTCTGCACATTATCTAGAGATTCCCACGTAATATTTCTAGCTCGGTTAAACTGTATGCACATGTGTACAATTACTGTAATGTATGATAATAAGATCAAAAAATAATGTAGCAGATGAATAGATCAAAAGGTATGATATTTTTAGTTTCAATTATAACTTCAAGATCGCCTGATCTCACTCTTCGAGTTTTATCTACGCGAAACTTTTGTCAAACAAGTTTTACAAACTAATCCGAAGAATTAATTATTCATTCGTTGAATTAAAACGGAATCAGAGTAAAGTTCAAAGAGTAACAAATTCAGTTTTCTACCGTTGACAATCTTGTATTGACAGGGGATCAGGTTGTAGTTGGAATTGCAAAAGTATTTCGACGCTTTCTGACTATTATTAGATATACATATGTAATATATGCATACGTGTGTATGTGTAAATAGATAATTTGCACGTTATATTATAATAACCGATTATTTCGTACATTATTTTTCTATCACATCTCTTTCTATCACATCTCTTTCTATCACAATGCTTTCAAAAACGTATATTTACGTGATATATTTTCCTATCGTACCAGCGATTCTTACCTCTTGGAGAAAAGATTCCCGATGGTACGCGCGCACCCTTTCAATTTTCAGAATCGTTGCAATCGGTTTTGCTTTTATCAAAATTTTCACAATAATCTCGCGCGAAATTAAATCAGACGAGACACACGCAATTGGACAAGACACGTATAAAAAAAGAGATAAATGTAAAGAAAACTTTTAATTTACACGGCGCGTAAATTATAATGCATATTTTATTCCCATATCTTTATGTACATCTGTCCACAAGGGATATACCATTTTCATACACATACTCGGAACACAAATCATTGACAAAGCTTGGCCGGGAAAAAATCTGAGAACACCCTATGTGGTACACGTGCAATTGTTACACGCGGATCCCTCTCTCTCTCTCTCTCTCTCTCTCTCTCTCTCTTCTCGTGTGGCCAATACGTATACCCTCTCAGTTATATAAAACCGGTGTGCGCATTAATTTGCATATTAATTCGCCGGAGTAATCCGCTTTAATGACATCTGGATTAGGGAAAATGTCGCCAGGAGATACACGGGGTGGGCGCCACGCTGACCTCCATGCTCTCGCCCGTTTTCAAGGATATCAATCCCCCTCTCCCTCCCTCCCTCCTCATATCGTAGTATATAAATACGTTTTCATAATCATTCTCCGTTCGATCGAGGACAGCATCAGTTTAGGCGCGGCTTTTGATTACACGCGTGATCTCTCGCTGTGATTTCGATCGGCGATTTCGCGCTGCTCACGGTCACGCGCCGTCGATTTTCCAACATTAATTTGAATATTAATTCCCGGTCATTGGTAATCCGGGTTAATGACATCAGGATCGGAGAAAACGCGGATGTAATATCACGCGCACACGCTCTTGTCCGTTCTTTGTCCGTGCGTGAACGCGCGAGCCGCAAAGTGACCAATTTGCCCCGAAATTCGTATGTTCATTAGTTACACGTTTATATTTGGAGGTAGATCAACGTTACGGGCGTTTTCAACTATAGCTGAAGAAAATTAGATGCTATTGTAACGTATTCGCGCTCAGACATATGTTTTTCAAGAGAGCACCGAAACTTCGTTCTTTTAAAAAGAAAATCAATGGTTGATGGGTAATTTTATGTGCTGAAAAAATATTCGCCTCTGTTCATAGGTATTTAACCACTTGTTTGCATTTGTTCACAGTAATCGATGTCAAATATTATTTTCATCGTTAACTGCGATATTTGATGATTTCACGAGTGTGCAAATACACAGTGATAAAAATTACATCGGAGAGCTTCGGTTCAAGTATATTTCGTATATTGCCAATAAAATGAGGGTGGCCAAATATTTATGGGCAGTGTACACGTCTATAAGACTTGTGAAAACGTCTTAATTTTAAGTAAAAATACGGCTCATACGATGCAATTTATAACATCTTGGCTCTGATAGCCAGTGATAAATTTCAAAATAGACTTCTAGATTCGCGGTATCAAGGGAAATATTGTATTTAAAATGGTTGCCGTTAGAACATTGAAACTAACAAGAAACTGCACTGCCGGTCAAAAGGTTTAAAATTACTTGCATCAACGTGGAATTTGTACAAATATATTTTATCAGATACTTTTGCTTTAATTTATTGTGCAACAAGATAATGGTTCTAAACGAATTCTGCAGTGGGTATTTGAAAGAAAAAGAAGATCGAAAGAATTTGAATAAACATGAATTCGCCTAATCTTAAATTGTTATGGGAGAAGTTTGTTAGACAAGTCTGGGAGCATGCTCCAGCTTCGCAAAAACGTCTGATAGAGATTCTGCAACACTGTTGGGACAATGTTCCCATTTCGAAGATTTAAATGAATTAATTAAAAGAAAATTGTATTGAAAAACAAAGGAGGATTTTTTGACGAGAAGCGTACATTACAAATGTTGTTTCCCTTTCCTTTTTAATTTTTGTTCTTTAACTAATTTTCGCATTTAATGCCTACAAACATCGGTATTTAAAGTTTCATAAATAAGAATCGTTATTAAAAGAATCGCAGTTTCTTCTTTAACATACGTAGAAGTCTTGAACATTAGGCAACGCTAACGATGTTAATTAAACCAAAAACTATCATTTTGTTTTTCTCAATTTCGTCCACATTTTCGAGGGGAATTAACCCGCTAGAGCGCCAAATCGATATTCACCGGCAGCTAGTTTCGAAACGATACTTCCGCTCCTTTGCCGGGGAAACCGGTGTTTCACGTGTCTCGCGGGGATTAAACGTTTCGACGTTTGTCAGGGAAACAATTTACCTTGACGTTTTCTCTTAAAGTCGGCCGGTGTCGACTCGCTTTAATATCACTCGTTGGCCGATACGGGCTTTGAGTTAACGCTGCGCGCCAGACTCGCGGCATTAACAAGAGTGTTTACCTCCTTAATTAGCGGAGGCAAGAGAAAAGAAAAGCAGAGGTGGAAGATGGCGCGTCGCCTTTGTGTCAAAGACACGGGCGCTTTCGCGCGAAGAAACGGGCACTTCCTCCCCGGATATGGCGCGTATCCCAGGCATTTGTCGCCTTAACGCATTAACGAACCGCTATAATTTAAATTTCAGATGAACCGTTTAACGAAACAACGGCGTGAGTCAATTTTTTGTCTGTCTTTGAAAGCTTGATCTTCGTTCTGTTTTCTGTTAAAGTGTAAATTCGCAACAATACGAACGAGATGTTATGTTTCTTGCGGAATCTTTGTTTCATCTCTCGTCGTTAGTTTTCTTGACTTTTGCGCGAGTTTTGCATTAAACGGTACGAATGGTCGTATAGAAAGATGGTTTTCAGTATTTAACGCATCGATTTCACATATGTGAAAAATTTTAGTTAGGCTAGGTTAGGTATTATTCGTTGTAATACGTGAAACCTCGACGTTGAGTCAATGCTTCAAGTCTTTCTTTCAATAAATATTTAATCTTTGTGTCTTAAACACAACTTCGAGAGTAGACTTTCTTTCAGTGTTATTAATATTGCTTTTGAAGAAACTGACTTTATCGAGAAATTGACTTTGAGGAATTTATTGGCACCGGAACTCTACACTTTTTTTTTGTAAAAGTATGATATAGGAATGATAATAGGATATGAGAAACTTAGAATTGAATTAATTGACATAATTAAATAACAAATTAATAAGATCATTCACTGGAAAAAGTTTGTTCTCATTTAGATTAATAAAATTTAACATTAAAAATTATTACGCTCATTTGAACTTGCCATTAAAAATAATGCGTTTCATATACCTGTTATAGTTCTATAGAGTTATAACTCTATAACTCTAGTTTCAATACAGTTATGACTTTCTCAATTAACAGATGAACTATTTTTATGCAATCCGGTAGCAATTACTCGATTTAAGCGAAAATTACAGAACATGCTCGTGGTCGATAACTTTTCAGATGCGTCAATATTGAAACATTCGCATGCGAATAAATATCAATTTTGGTTTATAGTATATTCATTTGAAATTCTGTTTAGGTTTTATTAATGTATTTTTCAAGCATGATAAACTGCGTAACAGGTGGAACACATTTATTATCATCGCGTTTCACTGCCTTTACTTTATAATTATTTTAGTTCCTTTTATTTACAATTTCGACCAAACTTTTTGACTTATAATGTATTTATTTGAAATTTTATACATGCTTTACCAATGCATTTGAATATGTTTAAGCGCGATAGACTGTATAACAATGGAATTGGTTATTAATACATTGCGGATTTTTATGCATTTTTAAACATCCAGAAACGCAATTAATGAAATAGAACTTCGACGGAAATTTGTATCCATTCTATATATTTTCAGGTATTACACGCATTTTCTTTGCACTTTCAAATTGCAATCTATTTGTCAGTGTACATCGTGTTTTACTTTCTGTTCTTTATAGTTATTTTGGTCATTTTCTTTTTTATTCATAATTAAATCGTATAATTTAATACATATCAACATATAACTCCATAAATTCATTCTCGTCCAAGTGACGCGTCAGAAAATCCCGTTGGCGAATAGATGAAATACAAAAGGTAGAGAAAAAAGAACATGAACGAGATAAAACGCGAATGATAAGCATTATACAATCAGTCAATGATACACGTGTCAAGACAATTTCAGAATCGGCACGATGTAGCGAACGAATTACACAAAGTGAATCTTCGATCGCTTAATCCGACTTAACTCGCGTGTCGCGTGCATTTAACCCTTTGAGCCTCGATATCGAGTTACACTCGATAACTGCGTAGGAACTACGGTTTCGATTTGAGAGAGAAAGCAAACTGCTATCTAGTCCTATGGAATGCATGAATATGAATTCGAATTTTCAAATTTAATTCGATAAAATACAAGTTGACAAATAAGAGACACAAGTCGCACGTAATTATTCCTGATACGCGCGTTAGATGCAACGTGTTGAAGAATAACTAATGTTTATCGAAGACTGAATCGAAATATGACAGGCGACGAAAGGCGACGAGAGAGAGAGAGAGAGAGAGAGAGAGAGAGAGAGAGCGAACAGGCAAGTTGAGGGCGCAGACCATGGCTCGTTGAACGCCGGCGAGCGGCGACAAAGAAGCAAACGCGAATGTCGCCGAATTAAAATATAAATCGCACGGTGGCAGCCGCCTCGCGTTCTCCGGAACGGGCATTGTCGGCCGGGTCGAGAGCAGCAATTTTTCTGGCGCGTTCGCGCCGGCAAATTACGCCTTCGCAGAAAGGGGAGGCTAGCTGGGTCACGAGGAAAATACTTGGCTTCGCGTCCTAAAATTCGTACGGAGATGGTCGAGGTGTAACCACCCTCTAATCTTTCTTTCCTTCCTTCCTTCCTTCCTTCCTTCCGTATTCCGTTTCCTTTTCCGCGTGCCGTATCCCCCGCCCGTTCCCCCGATTTTGAAATATATCGCGCGCGATAAATTTCTCTGTTCCGGCCTGTTTCCGGAATAAACAAACGTGTCGACGCGCTCGCGAAAACCAGCGCAAGCTCCGCGCAAGAAGAGGCGAAGGAAAAAGGCACGACGTCCCGTGTTCTTTCTCGCGCGCGAGAGAGAGATTTAATGCGGACGATTTTATTACGGCAATTGTGCGAGCTAAACGCCGGCGTTCATGCTCGTTTCCGGCCAGTTTCTTGCGCCGTTTCCTGCTCCTCCGACTCCGCGTCCACACACGGGTTTTCCGTTCCACTTGGACTTCCGTCCTCGGCGTTCCTCCTGCTTTCTACAAGAAAAACGTTGCTTACGCGTGGCGAAAAAGTCGCTCGTCTGTCGCGACGCGTCGCGTGACACACACACACACACACACACACAGAAGGAAAGAGATAGAGGGTTGGTGCGAGCGTACCTCTAAATTGAAGTCGTTACAACGCCTCGGTTGAAAAAAACTCGGCAGCCAGGGGTGAATAAGCTGGCCGCGTTCGAGCAAGAAGCGTGCCAACCCGGGGGGGGGGGCGGAGAGGTGAGAAGGGGACAGGTTTCTCGCTGAGAGAAATGAAAAACGGGACGAAAGGTCCGCGAGCTCTCGAGACGCGGGCAAATCTTTTGACCGAGCTCTCCTTGGCTTGGGGCCGAGGGGGGGAGGTGAGCTTCAACGCAATTTCTTTTTGTACGCGTATTTTCAGCGTGTTTCGTTCCCCTTTTCTTCGCCTTCCTTCTCTTTCGGTACCACGAAAAAAAGCACGCAACTCGTGCCCCGCGAACGTGCTCGTAATTAAACGGAACAATGCTCGAGGAATTTGAAAAAAAGGAAACTGGTCGAACTGGTCCCGGGGTGGAAAGACAGAAGAATTGTCGGGTTTTGCGATGAACGTGGAACTTCAGGCGCGAGCGTGTCTTGACGCGTGTTATGCTCGTCAAGACCTTTGAACTGCGGTTGCATTATTTATATTTAAATACACGCGCGCGTACGCCCATTGTAAATTACACGTAATTGAGATCTGAGCTTGTTTAGCACACGTGGAAAGATTGAAGCCATTTTCAGCACTCTTCGTTTCCTTTCCGCTAAAGTGTAATTATTAAAGTACACACGTTCAAGTACAATTTTCAGCATCTTTCGTTTTCTTTCTGGTAAAATTCAAAGGCCTGATTATATTACGTTCAAGTATATTACATGTAATAATATTAATTTTTTAGTAATTTCCCACGTTTGCTTTAACTACATACGCGTATTTTATTTCTCGACGATTCAAATCTGCTTTAAACGATACATTCGTTTAATTATTTATCACTTGCAACTGGCATTCCACCGTAAAAATTCTCTCAACTCGGTTCATACGGCAAACACTCGATAGTGAAAAGTGATGAAATATCAAGTAACGAAACACGACGATACGTAAACTATTAAATATGCACGCGTAGAGCGCAACAATAATCTGATAAAACAAAATTAATTACTACTATAAAAATTATTACTAAAGTATAAAAATTAAATTTTGCCGTGCTAAGAATGATTGGTTCTAATTTAAAAAAAAAAAGAAAAATAAAAAAATAAAAAAAAGAAATGGAACTGACTGTAGTTCCAGCCTGCCGCGCTCGAGGAATTTCAACGAAAACTGAAAACTGCTTGTCGAAACGGGAAACGTTAATCGACCCTCGAATCAAGCTCAAAGTTCTCGATGATGGCGAACGATCGTCAAGAGCAGCCCGATCAAATGGATTCGTGGTCGGATCGATGACACTCGATGATTTCGCGGATAACCTCGACGACGCGAAGCGAAAATAAAATCTGGCAAATAGACAAATAAAAAAAAAAAGAAGAAAAATATCAAGCGCGTAAAAACAACGTGCAACTCGTTACTTTGACGTCGACATCGAGCTACAGTTATCCCCCATTATCAATTGTCAAGCGTCGGCCCGGTTGGGGGATTTTTCGTCGTTTGTCTGGATAGAACACCATGAAGAATTTAATTACAAGGAAAAGACGATTACGCAATAGAGAGAGAGAGAGAAGAAAGACAGTAGAAAAAGAAACGATCGAGAAGAGCAGCTTGGAGGCAGTTTCAGGCTGGAATAAAAAGTTTCCTAGTCGGGATTAACGATAACGACGATAATGAAGCCGCGTGGACGGGCGATCATTGTTCGACGTTGGGTATCTCTCGCAGTCTTGAGAATCTTTTCCTCGCTACCGGTTCACCAAACGGTCACCTTTTTTCCCTTCGATCGCGAAACGTTGCTTTTCCACCAGGCTCGCCACTCTGCCCGTTTTTTTCTTTTTTTTTTCTGCGAGAAAAAGTCTCGAACATCGACGAGTCAGCTTCTCCGTACGAATATTCCATCTCCCGTGGGGTAAGTTCCAGTCTCTAAGCTTGCACCTAGGCGAGCGATTCTTTGAACGACGGAGAGCCGCGAGTTCTCATCAAAATTCACGCAAAGCGTTGCGTTCCAGTTATGAAATTGCACTTGGTCAACTGTTTCGGCGAGGCGACGAGGTCGTACGAGTTTTCAGTGACCGCGCGAGAACGCCACAAAGAACGAATGCAAATCACTGTTTCTGAGGAAATTTGCGTCCTTTGTTAAACGTCGTACGTTGTGCACCGTATCGTCGAGCCTCGCCTGTTCTTTTTTCAGCCTGTTCGACTTTCGCTCGCGCAGAACGTTCGACCTCGCAGGTGGAACATTAGCTGGCTATTCTTCGCTCTCCTCTTCCCTTACTCCAGATTTACGCTTCGAAATTTTCACTCGACGCTCGCGACGAAAGCGTGGTTTCCGGACGAAGTTTCGTCCTTGATCGCGCGCCAGACGAATAAATACACTGGCAGCCAGCTTCGATGTACGTGGCTCGCATAGACACACGACGAGGGGAAAACTTACGCGTCTCTCTTTCTTCATAGTTACGACTCTGTCCCTTGGTGCGCGCACGCAACTACGTCGGACGTGTATAGATACAAACGACCTGGTCCTTTCTCCGGAAACAAAGTGCTCGAGGAAAGTTGTCACCCTCGAAAGAAGATGTATCGCGTGTATAGCGTGTATAGCGTGAGTGCTGCTGTCAGTGTTAGCCAAGATTAAGCTCGGTTTTTTTTCTTCGAAATTTCGTAACATCAGACTCTTAATTCGACATTTTTTTCTGTATCTACATGTACAGTTTTCTGAAAATTCACGATATTACGAAGTGTTAATATTAAGATGTCTTTTTTTTTTTTTTTTTGTTTTCTTCAGCAGGGGGAAAAAATTGTTCCCTTATTAGCGGCGAATTAAGGTCCATTTATTGTATCGACGAATTGTTGCACAAACCGAACGATGTTGATAGCGTTTTGTCACTGTAATTATTCGTTAATACTCTGGTATTGTAGATCATTATCGTAGGTCGTTGTTAAGTCATAACCTGTAGTTATTATATCTTTAGTTGCATTCAGTTATAAATCTGTAGTGTGAAGAAATGCGTGAAAGAGAAAGAAAGTACGAATGTGGTGAGAGAAGCGCGATATTGGCGTGAGACGTTTTTCTTTTCGAAAAAACAGAGTCGATTCGAGTTGTGAAAGAGAGTTGATTGAGTTGTTAAAAAAGAGTTTATTTGAGTTGTGACCGCGTATATTAGTTGTTAATCTGTGTTCATAACCTTGTTCAATTATCCATTGTTTAATCATCAGCATTATTAATAAATAATAAAAGTATTATTTATATTTAATCTCTACAATACGCACACGCAAAGCGAATCATCGTTCGAAAAAATGAAAAATCACGGCGTGTTTGATTTGCTGGCGAACGAATTTTCAAGGAGCTCGTTTGCTCCTTGGGAAAAATGAAATTTAAACGAAAAACTTCGTGCCGTTTTGATCCAGCGATCAAATGGTAACAGAAGTAGAACTCCCCTTGTGTTTCACGATTGGTCCAAATTGAATGGACGCTCCGTCTCCTTTTTCGTCCTCTTTTCGTCCGATTCTTTACCTCGAATGCCAATGGCCGTCGTAGCTAAATCTTCGATCGAGAATGAAGTTGTAGCGATCGATACTCTCTCGTTGTGATCAAAATTACACATATCAGTGAACAAAGCAACAACAAAGTACTAATATGTGCTCTCGTTCTGTTCGACTCGTCGATAGAATAAATGAGCCTCGCTCGTGCAAAGATCCAAATATTATTTCATCAAGTTTCTCTCGTTCAACAAACAAAATATCGTGGGTATTTAGACTTGAGCAATCGTAGGAAACCATATATGAAAAACCATAGGATCCGAGATGCGAGATGTTAAGGTAGCTCTCAATCGTCCAAAAAAAAAAAAAAGAACTCGTCCGAGGGTGCTTTCCCTTTGCGAGATCCGTCATTTCCTCGTTCGAAGGAAAACACCGGGACACGGGATGCGGTCGGTGAATACCCCGCGTGGCAACAACTGGCGGCTCCTCTCGTGAACCTGAAGTAGGTAATTGTAAGTAAATGAGGTGGTTGGCGAGCGCACGGCGACTACGCAGGGAGGGCAGGAAAAATGTGCACGCAGGTGAAAAGGTGGCTCGGATTTAATTAAAAAATTTTTTTAAACGGATAGCCCTCCGCGCGGCCACGCTGAACACCGGCATTACCGGCCGGTGCTTTCTTTCTTTAAACCGTAGACACATTCACCCGGCAATTTATGGCGGCAAATTGTACGGCACGCGTGTTCCGTGTACTCGGCGCCAGACGTAAGAACCCTGTCCGTGAGAATGGATTTCGAAAAAGCTGAAAGGACGACGAGCAACTGCCTCCAGGATTCCATTTAAGGATTCGTGAGCACGGAACGAACGGACCTTCGTTTGCAAGGGAACGGGTTGCAAGGCACATAATTCGAATATGCGTAGCATTTTACGTAGATTATAATGTAATTACACCCTCGGTCGAAAATCTTAGGGCAGGTACTTGTATTTGTTTTAGAACCAGAAATAATTTGTGTGAAAAAAGCATTGATACATTAATAATTCTATTGTGAAATATAGAAGCAATCGCAGGCCACTATCTGTGATAAATATCGTATATTAAAAACGAAAGATGTTCTGAGATCTTCTCTCTGGGAAAAGTAAAATCTTGGGAATGCTCTATTAGCTTTAGAACTAGAAAAAATAATTTTATATGTTTACAAAGAATTCGTAAAGTATTAATATATTAGCAATTTCAAAATTGTGTGCAAGCAATTTAAAAATTATATATTAATGAATATTGTATATAAAATATTATTAAAATATACAAATATTAAAATATATATAAAAATATTGTATTAAGAATGAAATAAATGTATTAAAAATGTTAAGTATTGAATTATGTAGTAAATTATGTAACAAAAACAAATGAAAAATGTGTTAAGACTTTACAATACATCTCCATTCAAAATTCTTAGAAGAAGTGCTGCATTTATTTCAGAACTAGTTAAATAATACTTTATATTAAAAAGAATTTGTAAAGTGTTAATATATCAACGGTTTTAAGCGTATAACCAATTTAAAAATTCTATGTACGTAATAAAAATGCCAAATATTAAAAATAAAAAATGTGCTAAGATTTTGTGAACGAAGGATACATATTGTGAACAAATATATATTCGTTTCAAAACCGAAAATATTAAACAATACCTTGTACGACAAAAAGTACAATACCTTGTACGACAAAAAGTACAATATCGTACACAACAAATAAGACGAAAACTTTCGAGCAGGGGTCGACGTCAACTTAAATCTTGAACATTCTGTGATTTATCAAACGAGAGTGTATCTGTCAAAGGTTGCAGCGACGCGATATTATCGCAACGGGTATTTTTACGCACGGCGAAGCGTTATTTATACAAATGCTTGTTACAAGATAAATAGTTTATATAATTGGAGTTCATATAACAGGAATTCAGATTCAAATTAGTGGATTAAATCAGCAAGAGTTCGTTTAATCGGGCATTAACTGAAATTTGGCTCGAATAAACACACCGAGTCTGGTATAAACGGTGTTCCATTTCGTGGTCCATTACGCGTGTCGCGGACGTTGCATAATAAAAACAACATTTTCGTTTTGATTATCAATTTTTTATTAAAAACCTCCGCCGGCGAGATCGAACTTCGACCGATGGAAATTGATTTACACGATTGCCAATGCAGGAGTCACTCGGTTTATTCAGCCGGTTGCTATTGTCTCGCGTGTTCGTTAATTTAAAAGGTAATATTCATGCACACGTATGAAATATTATGTCCGCCGCGCTGCATATTGCCGCGTTTATCCGCCTTTTATTTTTTTTTCTTTTTTTTCTTTTTTTTTATCAATTCTCGATTACACGGTCGCGCACAATCAGGATTTCCTCGTTGGCTTGATACCCGTTGTCGCGTTATCGACGAATTTCACCGTTTCGACCTTTTTTTCTCTGTTTCTTTCCCGGATTGGGCAAGGGTTTCCCTGTATGGGACCTGTATTGAAGAAAATACTTCCGATACAATCGGGAACACGTCGATGGTTTTCGAGCGGAAAAATTTCGAGATCGAATTTCAGCAAATTGTTGTAACCGATACACAAATGTAATAAAACAGACGCCGTGGCGCCGTAATTGATGGATAAATGAAATAAAACAGACTGCGAAGCTGTGTGTGGCTGTGTGTTGTAAAAAAAGTATTTTCAATATTACGTAAATGATCCAATCTGGGGAGACGGTCTTCTAATTTTTCGACCGTAGGTGTACTGAATTGAACCACGATTATTTTGCTCTAAAGAGAAGACTTTTGTTTAAAAATATACTTGTATCTCCATAAAAAGAAAATAAGACTGTTTTATAGGATATTAAGAAGGTTTAAATCCGTATGTTTAGTAAATTAATTATGAAATATCGCATAAATCAATTTATATGTACTCGCAATATTTGTATGACCGTATTATGGAAATTATATTATATTATCTGAAACATTTCGAAACTTCATGAGCACTGTCACGATTATATTGGTAAAATTTTGAACGATTCTGAAAATGTATGCAAGAGTTGGAAAATATTTAAGAATTAAAACTTACGATATATATTTTACAGAGTTCGTAAAAGTAATATATCAATGAGCCTCAATATTCAATGAAGCCATTTTTAATAATTAATTTGCTTTCATGTTGTACAATAATCTTTTATTAAATATATTTTATTAATATATATATATATATTTAATATATATTAATATATATATATTAATAAAATATATATTTAATAAAATATTAAAATATATATGTATTATTAATATATATTTGTGTATATGTATATGTATATGTATAATCTTTTATTAGCACACACACACACACACACACACACACATACTAGAAATAATTGTAATATCTATATACATTTTTACATTAGTTTCAAATTTTATCGATGTAATCATGACATTCGAGTATCGTCACAGTGTCAATGAAATGTTAAAATATTTTATACAACACACACAATATACACAAAAAAATTCCAGTGCATGGATGGCGTTGATTTTAAAATTTTAAAATATTTTATATAAATGCACGAATATCAGTCAATTTGTTAAATATATTTTTGAGAAATAATTCTCCATATGTACGTCTTCAGATTCAGTTCAAATTAGACATTTCTCGTCACGGTGTCAATGAAACGTCAGAATATTTCATATAACACGTACAATATAAAAATTTTCTGCAATAAATGCACGAACTAAATCGTTTTGTATATAACACACTTTCTCTGACAATACTTTCGTTTATACTTTCATGCGAATAGATACCGCGGCCTAATTTTACGAACCAGTAAAAAAAAATGAAGAAACCATCCTCTTTCACTTGACGAAAATTCATCACTTTGAAAGATGTTCTTTCTTCGGCTCTCGTTCGTTCTATACCCGGCTGGACCGTAAATGCATCCGACGACGCGGTGCGTCCCAGTATTTTACTTAGTTCTAGAGCATTCGACTCGACTGCCTCGCAGTCAACGACGAACAAGTATTTATTGTCGGCAGACACGTAACGTCCACTTTCGGTCAGAAACTTATCTCGGTCGAAGTTTACTGGCACCGGAGGCAAACGGAGAAAAGTTGCTGGCTGCCAGCAGGTTACAGTCCCGGTAACAATGAACTACCCCGGAATCGCGATAGACGGGGGCGCGCCAAGACGAAGAGGCTCCTTCTTGTTCGCCCTCTGTCTGTCGGCCCACAAGATAACAACAAGCCGTGATTTTTCGAATTCTACATACTTTCTGCATACGCTGGAATGCACGCGAATGACCGGTGCATTGACATTTCTCTTCCGAGAAATATCTGTTTCGTCTTGTGCTTTTCTTCCCCCTTTAACTACCGTTTAACTAAGGGGATGGGTTTCTCGGGAAATCCGATAGAAAATTGTTGAAACATTTCATAAAATTATCACCGAAATGCTGGTATTTAATCATTAAAATTGCGAGTAGAACAGTATTGAGGTATAAGTATTGAAATTGCTTAACTTCGACATCTTCAATTCGATTTGACTTTGGTAGACGAAGAATGCAAGAAGCAAGATGGAATTAAATATTCGAAATTTTAGATTACTACAGTCCGTCTGTAATCCGATGATATTACTCGAGCAAGATTAATATAATATATATATAAAAATATTTATATCTCGTGGAAATAAATTCAGATGGATTTTGCGTAGCTCTCTTTTACATAACTGGCTCAAGGCTCAGTCTCTCTAAAGTTGATCATTCTTTTCAAAGAACCCTGCTTGTAGATTACATTCTCGCATTCAAAAAAACCCTGTAGATTAAATTTTCGCAAACTTTAACAGTATTTCTTTTTCGATTAAAAAAAAAAAATGAATATTTAGATATTTCTTTTCCACGTGTTTTCAAAATTCAAAGGGATAGAAGGTACGTTTAAAATCGCCGATTTATTTGAGAAGCAGATTCGATGAAAATCAAATTTACCGCGGGTAGATCAAACATTTAGAATCGGGTGGCTGGTCCATTGGTCGATTGGACTGTTCTACGCGTTACAAGAACTCACAGATATAGATAAATCGTTCAAAATCGCGTAACTTACTTTTTGATCCTTTTGCCAGATACACTGTCCCCTCTTTCCAAGCACGCGGCAGATCAGCTTCGCGTCTTGGCCAGGATTCACCTCGGTGTACTGCGGTGTCTCTTCGAATTGCTGAATACCACGGCACACTGTAAATAAACGGGCAAGCGAATATTAATCATTGATCGTTAATCGTTGATAAATTTTTCGTCGAAAGTTACTTTTCGCGAACATCTTTTTAAAGATACCGATAGGGATAAAATTATACTTAATAGAATAGAATAAGTTGAAATACAAAACCATTCGGACAATCGAGGAATTCTCCATATTCTACTCTTATTTATTCGGATAATAAATGATATTTCCGCGTCAATAATAACATAATAGTCATGTTTGATCAAGAGATGGCTTGAGACATTTTAGAAAAAAAAAAACTTTCAGTATTTAATTTAATTTAATCAGACATTGATTTCATATATATCCAAAATATAAACTGTTATCTTTAATTGCAACGCAGTTTCATGTAATATATGTTACAAGAGAATCTTATATTATTAAAAAGTTATATATATATTAATAAAGTTCGTTTAAAAATAATCTATATATATATATAGATTAATTGCAAATAACTTTTTTAACGAAAGTTGCAGATACACCTTTTTAATTCACCACAGCAGAATAGAAATTGATCATTTATGAGTTTGTGTATCTTGAAATTCGTGTAAATTCGTGTACGTTCGAATCCGATTCAAACTCGATATCCTGAGTTTCATTTCATATTATATTCAAGGAAGAAAAATATTTCAATGAGTATATATTTTTGCACTCATCGCAACTTCGTTTTATACAAATTTAGATTTGAGAAACACAATCATTAACATCATCAGTTCGATGTTCGTTTCTTTTTCATATGTTTTAAAGTTATTTTACATCCATTTTTTTTTTTTTTTGATGTAAAAATATGTAATCTTCAGATTCAAAGAATTTTGATTTCATAGGACGCTATAAACTTGTTCTTTTCTTTCAAGTTGAAGCCGTAATTCGTTTGCTACGAACGATTATTCGAAAAAGAGGCTAAAAGTTAAACATAACTCGTGAGATAATATTCGAATATTTATCTTTTCATTTCCGGAAATACGAAAGAAGAAAAAAACAGAAAAATTCTATTTTCAGGAAACAAATAATTTACATGATATAGAAGTACACTAATTCTCCCCTATACTATCGATTTTTCGTTCATACAATAAAAGTCCAGGTTTAAATAAATAAATTCAACCAACAAGCGTTCATTTGACCCTCTAACCCTATTCAACAATCCCATTTCTTTCATCGTTTACATCACTCTTTCGTCTAACGACAATTCATATTTTCAACCGTGAAAACTTCCTTCCAAAGGAAACAATATGAGTGAACTAAATCGACCTATTCACCCTTCTTTCTCCGCGGGTTAATCGGACATTGACTGAAATTCGATTCAGATAAACGGGGGGGGGGGGGTGGTTCCACCGCGCTCGCGAAACACTTGTGAAAACTATCCAATTAGATTCGAGTGTGCTCGGTATATGTACATATCATATCGGAGTGCTTGTTGCGGGTTACGAAGTCCGAACTCGACTGGTTCGATTAAAGGGCTCGAAAGCCTACTTGCTTGTCAGGCACTCGAGCCGATCTCTAAATATCGGGCACGAGCGTTTTCAACGTTCCCTCAAACCTCTCCCCACCTCCTCCTCTCTCGCCAACACCCATCCCGGCGCATAGTTTAACGCGCGATAAAAGAAATTCTCGCCCCGCGAGCGAGCCAATGAAAAGTTTTGTTTTCAAACGATGAGAAGATAACAGAGGGAGAGAGCGGTATATAAGCGTCGGTTTATCCGGGTATTAAAGCAGCCCGGTGCTCGTTAAAGTTGTTATTTAATTCGCAACTTCGATAAATTCGTTTAAAACCGCGCCCGGGAACCCGGGGCTGTGCCGGGGCCCCCTCTCTGCGCGTTTTCATCTCGCAGCCTGCCGATAAATTCTATCAACGAGGTAATCGAGTTTGACGTTGAGAACGACGCGTCCTTAATTTCCACGACGGCGAATCTTTCTCTAATTAATTTAACGAGTATCGTTCATCGATCGCGTGGGCGCGTTATTTACTCGCCGAATATAACTCGCGGCGAGGCGACGAACAGCTCGAACAACGAACCTAACTTGCGATCACGTGGCCCTTATTAGAGTTTTCTTGTCAGTTGGAAATCTGCGAGTTTATTTCTCGGCTTAAGCTTTCGGATGCCAACCGTTCGATTTAAATCGATTCTCCTCTGATTTGGAGAGCAGTTCGGTACGCGTTGTCAACACGTGCTTGAACATCCGTGTCTTCTCTTTGTTTGATTGCTATTCGAACAGCATTGCGAAGAGAATGGTGCAACTCGGGAAACGTGATTTTTTTAAATTATTGCTACAAAGATGTTGCAGAGGTGCAATTTTTCTAAATCTCATGCTGCTGATTTTTGTTCATTTAGCCGAAAGTGATTAGTGTTACTCTTCCTGATCCGTGATGTATTTTATAAATGTTACTTTACTTGTAAATGTATATTATTATTATTATTATTATCTTATTTATTATTATTCATATCATATTTATTATTATTCATATCTTATTTATTTATTATTATTATTATTATTATCTTGTATATGAATGGGGTATTGATGAAGTGAAAAGTATATTATTTGGAGTTGCATCGTTCCTTTAATTAAAAAAGTAATCTAATTCCATTCAAAAACCAGTTTTTTGTTTCTTTTGAAAAACGTACTTTTCGAGTATCACTTTTCGTGACCGTGGATTCAGACTAGAGAACAAATTTATCGCGATACTTTACCATTTGAGGTTCCACTTTATTAATAAATTTACTGAAAAATGGTCTTTCGAATGCTTAGTCTATAACAGAATATTGTACAGATAATTTATAATCCATGATAAAATGATTGGTTTATTTATAAATGATTCAACATTATGATACATATATACATACACGTTGAATAAATAAATATACGAAAAGATATATTCTTGATTGTCGACAAAGTTGCCGATTCAAATCATTTTTTATTCATATCGGTATTACAGATATTAAATATTTCGTATATTATATACTATAGGGGAAAAGAAAATGAAAAATTTATAATTTTAAATTAATTAATTTCATAATAAATTTATGATCTTTTGTTCACTTACAATTGGTACAGAAATCAGTACAGACTGTTTTGCATATAACCCTTCAGATTCAAAAGTTAAGGACGAATATATTCTTAATATTGTTTGTTCATTCAGTGTCAAACTTCACATCATTTCGAATTCATAAGAAAACCGTCGCATTCGAGCAATCGTCACGATTAAGAAAACTCGAATCCGAAGTACGAAGGTAGCAAGTATTCAGATTCAAGATTCAAGTATTAAAGTTCGACTCTACGTTCTTGTCGGACTCTTGAGCCAAAGTTCAAGAATCAGAATAAACACTCTCTCGGGGCACTGTCTCGGGGCTATCCTCAGGATAGCAAGCGCTGTGACTTCGATATCGATGATCGAAACGACTCGGCCAGCAGTCGGAAATGAACGCAAGGCACGTCTGTTATTTCGCATTTTTTTTCTTCCACCGGACGGCTAATTCCCGCGTGAAATTTGAAACGGCTGGACAGACCGCTTAATGCTCGGCGTTCTTGTCCATTTCGACTTGTTCCAACGTTTGCAACACGTCGACGACGTGAAAGTTTTACTAGCGCGAGCGCGCGTGGATTGCGCCGTTAAAAATTCAATTTTTCACCGAGATGCGAATGATTAATAAATCGTGTTGTTTCTCTTTTTACCTCCTTCCTCCTTTTTTCTTTTTTTTTTTTTTTTTTTTGGTTTCTTTCTCTCTGTGCCTCGCTTTTTTTCGCTGAATACGCACGGTTACGCACGGCCACCGAAAATAACTTTGCAAAATTAACAAACCCCGCAGCGGTGCCGGTTTCGTTACGACCTCGGCGCGCGCCGTATTTTATCGCCGCGAAAATGAACGTTACCTTACGAAACGACCGCGCTTTTTCCGCGCTGTGCCGCCATACCGTGTCATGGCATCGGCCGCGACAATGCGAAACGAGCGGTTCTCTCTGAATATAGATTGTCGTCCACTCGACAACACGCCGTGCGAACAATACCGGACCAACGCATTCGCATTATTATTACATAAGTAATTCAAACGTGGACGCTGGCGTCGGTGATTCTCGGCAAGAATGTTAAGTGCCAGTGCCAGTTAGGTGATCAGTTTTTAATGTTCAAAGTACGGTGATATCTTGTACAAAAGACTAATATATCGATGGAACTTTTTTTTTTCTCTAATAATTATATATGTTTTGATTGTAGATTTTTGTTTGCTTGATAACATATTTTATTCTACTATTTAGCACTATAGTATTTAGTATAGTACAGTTGTTTATACGGACATTTATTTGAACCAAATCTCAATCAGTGAGGATTTCTTTTTTCGTCTAATAATTGTACATTTTAATTGTAGACTTCTGTCTACCTAATAACTTCTTATTCCACTATTTAGTAGAACAGGAATCTACGATTGTTTATTTGAACGATTTCAATCAGTGTTTTATAGTTGACTGAATTCACTTGAACTCCTATTGTATGAACGAAAAATCACCAACATAACAGGGAGCCAATTATATTATTTATATAATATTCGTTTATATTTTCATCTTCATGGATAGCAGTGATAGTTATGATATAATGCGTCGCCGATGTAATTCGTAGCGTCAAGCTAAAAATTGTGCTTCTGAAACACATTCGAGGAGAACCTGAATTAAAAGATTAAGTGTAACTTCTGAATGTTTTAACTTCTCTATAACATCGTGTAACTTAAAAATTATGCCACATTTTATATTTTACATTATTACACAAATGCCCAAATGAATGATTGAACGATGATATTATCCGATCATTTTCAGCTAGAATAAATAACTGTCATATAATTAATTTTCTATGACCAAAATTCCAGTACAAATATATTTTCGTTAAAGTTACTAATACGAGATTTTCAAATGTTTTCACACTGAGAATCGTCCACCTATAATATTCCTTGATATAATATACTAAAGAAAACGTGTTAATTAAGTACAGATACGAAGTTAATGATAATGAGATTATTATTAGAAACTACTACCACTTCTTTTTTGAATTTCAATTTTCCAAAAAAAAAAAAAAAAGAAAAAAAAATAGATCTGCAAGACTTACACCAGAAATGAATAGGATAACCACGCAGCAATTGGAATGTTCTCTCTGGTGACAAAAATTCGGTGACAAATGACGAAGTCTGGCAAGAAGCGTCTCGTTGTCCAAAATCCTCGCAACGCCAGCGATCTTGATAGAAAGTGTGCTGCAAGGATTCTCAGTTCCTCGACACGCGCGTTCAAAATATTCTCGCGATCTCTAGCCAGTTATTGAAAATGTCGTCGCCAAACGCGAGCAAGGAAGCTCTCGCGATTTCGCGAGAGGATCGCCGATAAGCCAGCGGCCGGGAAAATAATTTATCGGGGTGATTCACGGCCGAGACAAAGACCTTGCCCAAAGTTACAGCTCGGTAACTTGCCGCGAGAATTATGCATTCCCCGGGCCCGAACCTGGCCGACTTATTTTCACCGACTGGCAGAGAGATAAAGCGGAATTCGCCGAGTTATCCGGGCTAGTTATCCCACCAACGGCTTATGAATTAATATCGCGGGCTATCGAGAATACTTCGAGGGGAATATTTTAGCCGGAATATTCGGCCGGCGGTACCGTGGGATCGGATCGAATCGAATCGGTGGTGGAGGGGGGGAAAAAGAGGAGGAGAAGGGAACCGCTGGGAAATAAAATCTAATATTCATCGTCGTAACTATGGCCGTGGAATCTCCTGATTGGAGCTGGTTTGCTGAAAGTAGGAGGGGAACGAACCGATTGCTGATCGGAACCGGTTACGGTAAAAGTTAAGGAGTTTCGCAACAGGTCAGGCGTAGGATAAATTCGAGATCCCACGCGTTTGCTCCGATCGAGTTTCGAACAGAGACGTACAGAGATATACAGCGAAAGAGATATATTCGAATCCTTGGAAGTTGTGAAAGAGCTTTTAAATTAGGTCATATTGGACATTTTCGCGGATTTTCGTGCATCTGTAGGTGCGCAGAAACGCACGGAACGCGAAAAATACAAGAGAGAATATCCAAAACATTCAGACTCTGTAATTAACAAGGAAAACAAGATTCTCTTGAATTTTATTTATAAAAATACGAATTTGCATGGAAATCCGCGGTCTGATTATTACGTGTGTTGTGCGAAACGTTCGTTTCATTGTTTTACGATAATTATGATTATTGTATTGGCAAAGTTCGGAACCAATTTGAAATGAAGCTACAAGATAATTGTTATATATTGATATTAATATACAGTAATTATTTTGAGCACGTAAGAAGTATTAGTCTTATCGATTATTGAGATTTGTTAAATAAAATACGTAATTGAGGTTTATTAATTTACTGTTATCTTCGCCATGTCTTCGTTGCAATGTTCATGAGATTTCAAAAATGTTGCACATACAACACGCGTATTCGAACAAATAAGTATTGCAATACTTACTATCGAAGCAAGTTTCTCTCAGTGTCGATCAAAAATTTTGCCTGTCAATTTTTCGATAAGCGAAGTAATCCTGATGCTCCGAATCATTTCCCCTATCCTCGGTGTCCTTTGCAACCAAATTACAAACGCAAGCAGATTCGCAAACGTTCTTAATCTCAACGCGATAAAGAATCGCGTCAACTGGTCACGTTTCGAAATGCGAAAAGTGCAAGACAAGTGGAGGAAGAAATGTTCTCGATTTGTCGTACGATGGAAAATTTACGAGACTCCTTCACGAGCGAGTAAATCAATACGTTGTCGCGAGCATCGCGCGATAAAATCCTTTATCCCGTTATTAGTAAGCGGACCGGATGTTTCTCTCTCTCTCTCTCTCTCTCTTTTCTCTTTCTGTCTTTCATTCGTTCTCTCGATTCGCCGACGCGCTTTCGGTGCTCGCCCGCATTACGGTTTTCCACCTCGCTGATTCGTACTGATTGGCTTCTGAATCGTCCAATTATTAATCTCTCATCTGGTTTTCCATGGAAAGCGGTCAGGTGGCGCGTGATAGGTCGTTGCCTGAATCATTCGACTGTACGTATTAATCAAGTTTGTGGGCCAAGCGCGGGCCCGTGTCTGTCGTTAGTTTCCCACGATCCCCGTGTTACCCCGTATTTCGCATCCAGTGCCGAAGGCACCGAGGTTTAATCGTTAACGATCATCCCGATATCTTTAAATCGTTTCAGGCCACGATTATGCGTATCAGTTGACAAAGACAAGAAAGTTCTTGCTCGCTTTGAAGCAAATTTGAAAGCGAGAGAAAATCTATTATATATTCGTCGCGACAAATCTCTCACTCCTCGATCGAAATTTCACTGTATAATTTCGCTGCGATCGATTTTTTCCGCCTTTGTTACGAGGGATCCAATTCGATCGGAATCTACTCTTTAGGATTAATAGGAATATCTCGACGATATTCAGATTATTCGACAGGATCGACGATAAAGAATAATATTTAGTGATATTTAACGATGTTTAATGTTTGATAATATTTAATATTCAATTTCATTAAATCGGTCGATGTCCTTTATTTTCATTTTAAAGCGATTAACTTCATTTGTCAATCTTCTTTAGAATGATTAAACGATCATCCTCCGTCTGAATGTGTATTAAATGCAATTCCTCTATTAATTGTAAATAAAGTCGATATTTTCAAAATGTAATAAATAATTGCAAATTGATAACAACTTTATAAATACAGTAATAATTTATCCTTCTTTTTCTTTTATGAAATATCTTTTGTACGCTTTTTGACACTTGTCTCTGAGAAATATAATTAATTGCAGTTTCGATATTTCAAATCATCAATGAACATTATATTATAAAATAATATTAGGATTTCAAAACGAATAATAAGTTCCTTAATGTGAATATTTTATAATTATTTATCAATAATATTAATATTAATATTTTGAATCACTAACATTGCAGTCAATTATTTAAACTTCATTACGTATTTATTATCTAAATCATTACATTCGGATAAACCGTATTCTATATTAATATTTGAATACAATATATTCGAAATTCAACAATATTATTTAAACTTTTTAGCGCAAGTATATACGACGAACTAGTTATTCAAATATGCAGTAACTACCTATATATCTATGATATATATTAACTACATATTTCTGGTTCAGATCGTTTATGCTAAAACTATTAATTTTCGTTCTTTCTTTATATTGCAGTGCCCTGTCAAAAATAAATAAAAATAAATAATTAAAACACTCGTCGGTACGTTCTTTTTCTGTTTCAATGATGGCGTCTATTTCGCCGACGGGATCGCGAGAAATTCGTCAATGATGACTGACAACTAATTGCCGATGATCGATCGAGCCGATCGACCGGCACGGTGCCAAGTTGTTCGATTAAATCTCCGAGGACCGTGATCGAAGGAGTTTCGCTTTCGGGTTAATCTTACCGCCGTCGCGTGTCGTGTCTCGTCGCGATCGATCGACGAGGGCAAAAAACCGGAACCTCGTCTAGGAACGGACCACGTTAATGCCGGCAATGCGAGCAATTTCACGCCAGGCGACTCCCGGCCCGATTTCGATGTTCGATTGTGCCCGCGCGGATTACGAAGCAATTACACCCGCTTTTCTCTTGTGTCTCCGATCGACTAAAGAGAGCTGACCCTTTCGAACATCGTTGACCATTCGTAATTCGTTTCCGGCCGGTTTCGGGATCCGAACCGCGGTATCGCGAGATCCTCGTAATCGATCCGCACGTTCGCGAAGAAAGATCTCCTACGGCGTTCCAACATCCGCTGAAATATATCGTTGAACTTATCTCTCCTAGGTAACGAACCTGCCAGCTTTTTCGGGGGAATCTTGAAGGGCGACGCCGGCGCCCGCTGTAATTAATTATCGGTATTTGTCGCGGTAACGAGGCCATTATCTCGCTACCATATACTTATATCCCGGAATATTTCACAGAGTATCAGCGGCCACAGTCTCAGTGTTCGCGCGTGTCCCGACGAGGTAATTTTACAGGGAGCATCAATTTTTACTCTCGCGCTTGGACAGAATGGAAGACGTGAAATATTCAGTTAAAGATTTAGACGTGTACGCGCGCGAAACGTGTATTAAACGTGTTCTTGCGTATGTGTGTATGTGTGTGTGACCACAGTGTGACAATTTTTATTATGTTACAAGAATTTGTTATTATGTTTTATCATGTTGCAAGAAGGTGTGTCTTTTTCGATGGAGATTAACAATGAGTTGGAAATTAAATAGGGCGAAAGATTCCGCAATTAAGTAATGCAAAACGCATAACATTCAACTAGATAGTAATTAGCAAGGATTAAGAAATTAGAGAACTGCATTCGCATCGTGTCAATTTATATTACATTATTCGGCTTTAATCGAGATCGAGATTTTTTCGTTTTTAATTACAAAACAATTGCTAAATTTTTTTTTTTTCAAATTATACACGACTCGTGAAATTACTTTTCTAAGGATTGACATTTACTAAAAATTGGCACAGCAGTTTTGATCTTGGGAATATCTAAAGAACTTTGGACCGTTGATCGTTCAACAAAATTCGCATAAAACACACAGGTATGCGTCAATGAATTTTAATCATTTTAGTCTACATACATTCAAAAAGTGTGTAGAAACATTTATCTACAGTGAAATTCATGTATTATATTAATGTCACATTTATTCATCTGAAATTAGATCAATTAATTTACACTTCAATTTTGTTACCGTTTGACGTTACATATATCCAGAATTCAAACTAAAAAAGAGAGAGAGAGAGAGAGAGAAACACCGAGAATTCAAACTATCGAAACTGGTTCGTACATTATTCGCAACATCGGTCCTCAATCGAGCATCGTACGTACCTAAAATAGAAACGGCCATTGCCATAGAAAACTTGCCGCGAAACTTTTACCTTAAACGGACCTTTTTCGCTTCGGATCGAACGTGTGGCAGCCAGTGCAAATGTCCTTCCCCTTCCCCGAGAACGACGAAAGGAAAAAGAAACAGGGAAAAGAAGCAACGCGATGGCAAAATGGCCTTCGGGTCTAACACGTGTTGTTTGAGCACGACGAAATTAACGACCTGTTGTTTTCGGCGATTCGTTTTGGTCTCCCCGGGTCTCTCTCCGCTTAATGTCTGTCGGCGAATACTTTATTCGAGTCTGAGCACGAACGAATGGGATATCTCGAAGTGTACGCTCTAAACGAGCGTCTATTCGCGAGATTAACTCACGTCTCGCGGGCGAGACGAGTCCACGCCATGATTGGTCACCGGCGAGAATGGATTGCTGAGCAAATTCTTCGCAACTACCGACGGCGAACGATTTTCCGATAAACAGGAAGGGAGAGAGAGAGAGGGGGGGTTACCGCCCGAGCGCATTTACATTGATCCATCGGTACGCGGAACGATAATTTAAAAGGACAACGTTTTCGCAGCACTTCCGCTTCGACCTGTCGGTCGGAAGAAGAAAAAAACAACCAGAATGGGCAGGGAAAAAAGAGGAGAGTCACATCGCGCGAGGGATAACAAATGCGCTGGCTGCTGGAACTTGGCGAGCGACGTTTCGACATTCCAGCAGCAGCAGCCCGGCTTTCAGGAAGCAGAGGAGAGCTTTTAAATTAAAGCGCGCGCGAAAAAATAGCGACGTCTGCCTTTTTCTTTACCGATCGGTGTTTCTTTTTTTTTTTCTTTTTTTTTTCGCCTCCGCCATTTCTATGCTGGCTACTGCGCAAGGAGAAGACGAAACAATTTTTTTTTTTTCGAAAAAAAAAATTGTGCACGCGCGTGACTGTCAAGAGTCTCCGACTTGATTGAAATTTTGAAGGTCTCTTTTGGACGAGAGTAACGCACGTTTTTGCGACGAATAATTTCTCAATTTTATTGTTGTATAGTTTCTCTGAGTTATTAAATGCAACGTAGAATAGAGATTTGAGGGAAGAATGATGGATAGAGATATGACAAAAATTAATTTCGTATTTTGTAGCCATTCACAGTTGAACAATCGGTTTTACAATGTGTGATATTGTATTCGGTGTTTTTGTCAAACGAGTGTGTCTCATTTAATATCATTACCAGCCTTCAATTTTGTTCTGACCTTTCAAGCCTGTATCGCGAATTCATTTATTTCTGCTGAATTTATTTTTATTTTCATTTGGGCGTAAATTTCCGGGCGAAATTTAGTTTTATTTTTCGTAATTGCAGCGAAACTGAGCGCGATTGAGTGTTAAACAATACACGCTGATGCGATCGCTCCAATAATACTCCGAATAATTATCTCAAAAATAACTTTCACGTCACCAAGAATTCCTCCCCGTAAACCATAATTATTCAATTTCTCAGTTTTATTATATTTAAGTTTATTATTACATTCTAATCCTGTAAACACAATTTCCGCTTCTAAAAGCGATCTGTACATCCAGAATAGAATATTTTCGATTAAATCGAGGCATGGATGTTTCCGCCAAATTTCATCAAGATTGAATCATCGATCTGGCAAAATTCATGCAGAAAAACCAACATATTTTTCTTACTTATTGTACTTTGTCGTACGACAATCAGCACGCATCAGTGCATCATCAGTCATTTTGCGTGGACGTGGCGTAAAACACCAGGCCCCGTCATCGATCTTGAATAGGATTAATTGAAACGAATCGGCGCAGAATCTCGCGCTGAATGTATATTTCCTTACCCAAGATTCGTGCCAGACCTTTCTTCCCCTTTATTCAAGCGACGTTTATAAACACACACAGCCGGTCTCCGGCTTTAATTGGTCTTCTCGGTCGGAACTCGCTCGCGTTCGAATAATAACGAACGGTTAGGATACATTTCTTCTCCGGTTAAATGAAACAAGAGGGGTAATTAAAAAAAGAGAGAGAGAGAGAAAAAGGAAGAAAAAGAGACGGAGCAGGAGAAAGGAGAGAAATAACAGCAAGTTTCAATATATCGCCGAAGCTGTGACAGTTTTTAATCGCAAAAGTACGTTATTGGTGACTCGGTGTACACTGTGTTCTCTAGTGTCCGCGCAGCACCGCGTATATTTTTTTTCCCTCCATATCCGTGCGGTGAATTTTCCTCTCTCTATTGCGATGTGCCCGCCATGTCCGCCTGGCCTCTATATTTCCGCGCCGTACGTACCTCTTTCTTCGTTGACGTTCGATGCTGTTGCGAATTAAACGCCCGACGCGATACGCAGTCGTGCCGGTCATGAATAAAGATGGGCTCGAATACTTTCGCGACTTCGAATACTGTGCAAATAGATAGACTTCAAACTTTCACTCGTTACTCGTTCGAATACTTTTGCAAATATTTGTATTTTCAAGCTTGAATTTATAATGCTTATGTTCTCAAGTGTTGTATATACTTGGATCCAAGCGAGCTAATTTCGGTAATTCAGTGAAAACGATCCTTCCAAATGAACTCGAATATTTTGATGGATAGAAATGAGTTAAGTTAAGAATTTTTGAAATTTCCGTCTTGTAACATCGAGTCACAATGGTTTCCATTTGAAGAGTTGAAAAATTAAAGTTGTAGTTCAATGTGGAATTTGAATTTCATTGGGTTCACAGATCAGTACTTCTCACAGATCTTCTCGTGAAATATAAACATAGAGTGACTAACCCATTAATATTCGAACACTAAATATTTAAATCAATCAATCTGGGCTCATTTGAAAGTTTGAAGCCTCTAACTTTCGAACTTCAGTCTGTGCCGTTCATTTTATGCATTTTATGTATAAATTATTAAAAAAAAATCATAAAACAAGAATTTGAGACAGAATTTCCAGTATCGGAGTTTTTTGTTATTATTAAATTATAATTACGTTCTCCCCGCTGAGTACTCATAAATCGCAATATGATTTTTCACTTTTATATCTGTTAAAAGTTTATGTTTTTCTCTTCTTGATTATATTGAAAATATACGAGCTTTCCATAACAATTAATAAAGGAAACAATACTTGTAAATATACTCATTCTAGAGTTCAAAACTAACTTGCATAAAATATATCGCAACTACACTCGTTGAAACATTCGCGTGTATGTGTTGAACTTGGTCTCATCCGTAATCATCGGACTGCAAAACTTTGTGCATTTATCAGAAATTTAGAAATACTCCAATCTCCGAGATTCGCGAGTTGAATTATAAAACGCGGAATGACTCGCAAGCAGCGATCGAGAATATTCATCAGAAGGCTCAGGAAGACTATGACTTATTAAAAACTGCTTGTATCGTGCAAATATCCTTTTAAAACTGTCAATCGATCAAACAGTTCAGTTATTAGTTATTTTTAATAAGACTTTTAATAGTTTTTTTTTCTATTATTTTCTAATAATTATAATACAGTGACCATTAGTGTATATGGTTACAATGGCACAATCGATGGAACAGTATAGTTGTTATTTCTAAGAATTCAATAATAGCAATGTTATTTTCAATAAAATAAGATTTTTAATAGTTTTCGTTATTACATTCTAATAATTACGTTACAATGACTGCATATGGCCACGATAATGGCTCAATCGATATTATTTTCAATAATACTTTTTAATAGTTTTTGTTATTATATTCTATTTATAATTATGTTACAATGACTCTATTATACAATGTATATAGTCACGATAATTGCTAAATTGAAGATTTTATCAAAAAAAAAAAAAAAAAAAAAATGGCACTTTCGTAATACAAATTGTTCTCGATCAAAAGTAGTATACTGATTAGATTACACGAGCTCTTCGTATAACATTACATACTCTATTCCGTTTTCCTGCGTTTCATTGCAATCAATGCGGTATCAATATCCAAATCGAAATCCAATAATCGAATTACAATATATGCGGGCACGTGATTCGTAAGAACTTGAAAATAACGGAAGAATCGACCATAATCTCCCTCGTCGATACTCCGAGATTCTCAGTTACTCTTAGTTCGAACTTATCGAAGCTCGCTAACTCGAAATCGGCGGTCTCACGGTGTTTCGACGGGTAATACCGAAACTTTCGCAGAAACCGAAGACCAAACCGCGAACGTCTAGAACGCGCGAAAACGCAACTCGCTAAACAGGAAAAGCTAAACAGAAAATAGTTATCCGACGTTCGGACTGCACGGGAGGAGCACACTCTGAAGTGTGCAGTTTGCAGAGGAGGAGGAGGAGGAGGAGGATCGAAAGAGAAGCACCGGTGTATAGGCTGTTTTCGCGCTAACCTAATTTGGCCTTCATCGAGGATACAAACCCGTTTAAGCCGGCCACCCCTTGGCCGAGCCATCGGGGATCCGCAGGGGGTGGTGGTGACTCCATTTCCAGAGGCTGCCGCTTCTGCGACCGAGAGTGAATTATCGCGTACTACAAACCCGGCCCCGGGGTCCCTCGGCTGCCTCCAACCCTTTTTTGAACGTCGTGCTCGTTTCAACGTATCGCGAGGAATCCGTGCCCCGACGTCCCTGGACGCTCGCCGGTCGCGTTTTCATTACGCGATTTCCGTTGTATCGCGATGGAATGGCCCGGTTCTCCATTGTGTCGGGACAATCGAGAATCGAGAGGCTGAGAACGTGAAACGTCCATGCGGGGAAAGGAGAGAGTTTCGAACGCGAACCGCCTCGCTGGACGAAAATTCTGCAACCGGTTCGTGTCAGCGAAAGATCGATACGTTTCGCGAACGATGACAAGCTCACGTGTTCGAGCGAAGCCTGGAAGAGGGAACGCGACGCGAATTCCGCGTGCAACAAGTATTCGCATGTCAGAAATCGTTGGGGGATGGATCCCGCGAAACTCGCGATCTTTTTGATTCGAGAGTTCTGACGTCGATACAGACAGTATCTTCTTGCTAGAAAATTTGTCACTCTATCTGCGGCCGGATCCTCTTTTTCCTTAACATTTGCTGGGATTTCTCAAGTTTATTGGGAATCGTAATTTGGCGGTAAAAATTCGAACGATCCCGAGAAATCGTCTCATTGTTAACACGTATTATTTCGGCAATTATTAGGTGGATGTTCTCGGTATCAATGCGTTTTGAAAGAGTTTAGTTTACTTGCTGCGTGCTTTCGTTATGCGATCATTGTTCGTTACGACACATTTTAACGAGGCGTAACACTGAAAGATAAAAGGAAAGATCTTTGCAACAGGAAGGATTGCACGTTCTTTATTACATATCGTTTCACGGAAAAAGTGTGATGTTTCATTTGGGAACAAAAGGGAGTTAGTTTCCGAGTAAAGGTCCATTTATACTATCGACATGCCGCGCAGAACGAAGCCACTGTCGAACGCACGTATCGATAGTGCTTTATTATTCCTTTGTTCGCTAGTATATGCAATTTTGATTATAAAGAAAAAAGTATCGAAACGTGTCGATATATTTTTTTCATCTTCAATCGAAAATTTAGCTGCAATGGCCATTGCATTGCTATCAGGAGGAGAATCGTACAAAAAAGAGACGCAGCGTCCATCCAATTTAAAACACAATCGTAAAACAGAATCAATTGCTAGATACGAAATTTCTTAAGTTTCTTTAATTTTTTAATTCTTTGATTTCTGTAATTTTCTTTAATTTTTATACGTGGACACCGAACGTGTTTTTTGAAAATTCGTTGCCAACGAATCAAGCACGAGACTTATGCAAACATCGATTAGCACGATTGACTAGTTATTTTCAAATGATAATTCGCTTATTTCGGGCTATATTTGTGAGTATATATTAACGAATAATTAGAAATCGTGATGAAACACTATCCATATCCATATCGTTCTGCTCGTCGATAGTATAACCCAATTGCATCACGAAAGCGAAATATTCCGCGAGTGAGCGTTATAAAACGCGAAATAATTCGCGAGCATTCGCGATTAAAAATCTTATATCTATTAATGCACGGAAGGCTCAGAAGTCAATTAGTGTATTGAAAATCTGCAAATATATTTGTTTGTTATTAAAACGTACAATCGATCGAACAATTCATACAGATCATACAATGACCAAATTATATAATAATGATTAAATTGTCGACTGAGAATTTTATCGAGAAAACATATTTTCATAGCGCAAATCAAAAGTAACTTACACTTGATGAGCTCTTCATATAATATATGTCTCGTATTCTAATATTTCATTCCAATTATAATAATTATTGTTAATAGAGAGTAGTAAATATTTAAATCGAGGTTTGATAAATTGATAATATACGTAGACACGAGCAATTTAACTCATGAAATCCAAGTCGTAAATGGGTTAATCAGGTTAATAGTGGTTTCGCAGTAGATCATCGTAGATTTATAACTCGTTCGCTAAAATTAGTTTAATTGCTTTTTTCTTGTTAAAATTATTCGGGAATAAAGTTGCCTTCTTCAAACGTCCCCGTTTTATTTTAACACCTTATCTACGGATGACGTCACTTGGCGTCAAATTGAATACTATTATTTGTTACGCCGTTTGGCCGTATTTTACTCAAGTTGCAGTTGACATTTTAATTTACGCCGAAGTGACGAAATAAAACCCTAATATTTATTATTGTAGCTTTAAAATTTTTTAAATATGGCGTCGAAAAAGTGGGAATCAACGTTATAACGCCGTCGATAAAGTGTTAATAATAATACGGTGAAACAACACTTACTGTACAAATTTATACAGCTTCCACTCTTTTAGTCACGTTCACGTAAAAAACACAAAATCGCGTGAATATCCGCAGATTAATCACGACACCCTGCATATGACAGTGTCAACAGCCAGGCGTATGTTGCAATGAAAAATAAAAGCATCTTTGTCGTCGTTCGACAGTTTAATCCCTCGACGACCAGTGTCACGAAGCGAACTCTACACCCGAGGTTAACAAATCGGTTGAAAATCAAGCGTTGTTACGTGAATTTCAAAACAATTCTATAAGCTTTCCATTCTTACGCGCGCGAAGAACGTGCCGTTCGTACGAAATACGAATCGTCGAAAATTCATAACGAGACGAACGTGCGTCTTGCTGTGCGCTTCGTGAATGAAACGCGAGTTTTCTTGACCGAGCAACGATACATCGCGATCTATTCCTTAATAGTTTCCCTTTTAAATTTTGCAATATCGCTATTTATTAATTATCAATATTCTTAATATGTTTCTTCATACGTTTCTATTATTTCTTAACGCTAGAACTACCGGCGATTAAAACGTAACAGAAATATATAATAAATTTTAAAATTTCAACAGAGGGAAATGTTAAAGTAAAAAAAAGTAGAAAGCTTCACAACACAAGCTTTCATTTATACATTTCACAAAGGATCATTTAAATCTCTAAAAATATTGACTCACATTTGTAGAATATCCAACGAAAATTGCAAATCGGCCATTTCGATCATTCTCGTAGCTCGCAGTGTTAATATAAATTCCTCTTTGAATTCTATTAATTCTGAATCATTGTAAATTATCATTTTCTACAGAATTTTTATACTTTTCTTCTCGAACTTTACCAAGCCACATCGAAAAACTTTTCACTTTCAAGGTACAACTTTTTCGTTTTAAAAGGATGAAACGTCACGTGAATGAATAGCGAATCTGAATGGAACACGAGGGATGAACACGCGAGTGACGGTAATTTTCGCACAATGTTCGATCGCGCCAGATCCGAGGGATCGTTCCGACGCACACAAGACGACAAAAATGACAACGAGTCGTGAAACGAACAATGTGCCCGGCGAACGATCCCCGGCGTTTAAGAAGGAGAATCGAGTGAACGAGCGAGCTTCCGCGCGCAACTCGCTGGGAGAAAGTCGCGATGCGTTTTTTCACCAGCGAGAAACTTTTTCTCTTAACTTTCTGTAGTTCTTTCTCGCGCCTTTTCCCTCGGCCGACACTGTTACAAAGGTTCCGCGATCCTCGTTAACGAGGAGATCCCTTTATCCCGACGGACGACGCTGACGGTGGCTCTGGGAAACGCGGAAACGTCGTTACCAGACGGGCCGCGTGCATCCGGATCTGAGACGTGCATCCTCCGGCCACCGGCCGTTGCGAGCTCGCGATATTTTCTTCCACGTGTCTTTCTTTTCCTCTCTCTCTCTCTCTCTCTCTCTCTCTCTCTGTCTCTCTTTCCTGTGAATTCGAGGGCTTTTGTAACGCACGCGTTTCCGGAATTCGTCCTAGACGAGCGCCGCCAGGATATCTCACCCCTGGCTGGCTCTGCTGGCAAGGAACGCAATTAAAAAACGTGCTCTCGCGCGAATACACGGCCGCCTCGTTAGTCCGCGGAAAGGATCCGGAGAGAGAGAGAGAGAGAGAGAGAGAGAGAGAGAGAGCAGCATCGGGGGAGAAGTCGCGATTGTGAGGTAACAATCACCGTAATGTGCTTCTTTTTCTCGCGTCGGGTATCGCGCGCGTTTGACGCGTGTCGCGCGGCGACCGGAAGCGTGTAAACGGGGAAAATGGCGACTACGCTGACTTGCGACTACGTCGACCAGAGCCGGGGTCTCAAGCGTTGGAAGTCGAATGAAAATCTCGCGCGATCGGTTTAATCGCGAGCGAAACGAACGCGGGACGATCAGGACGGGGTGATCGTTTAGGGGAACGTCCCATCGAAGGGTTTCAATCGTGATATCAAAATACGCGATCGAGTAAGCGTTGTGGTTCCAAGTTCCATGATGAACATATTGCACGTGTAATTTCTCATATTACCGTTCCACCAATATCCGTGTGTTTAGATAGTTTTTGGACAGTTAGGATATTTTAAATATATAAATGGAAAAAGTGTGTAATATATTTAAAATACTTGTAATGTTCATAAAATTTATGATATTTTATACGAATTATTGTTGTATCGAAATTATAACTGTAATTAGATTATTTCACTTTAAATAATCTAACGAATATTTGTTCCAAAAATTAAATGATATTGTGGAAATTTCATTAAATGATACTGTGCGAACAATTGTATTACAAAATACATGTACAACTTAAAGATAGCGATTTTGGATCTGAATTTAACACCAAGTGATAGTTTTTATGATAAATGAAATTTTCAAATTCAGCTGATAGTTAGTTGAAAACATGTATAATATACGTCGTTCCACATTCAATGTTTAAACTTATGTATTCTATAGAATGTTTAAGCTAATGTATTCTATAGAACAGAAAATTAAATAGATAGATAAATAAATAAATATAATAAATATATAATAAAGCAAATGTTATACACACTCAGCTAAAATCTACGGGACACCCTGTATGTAAAAAGACGCGTGCACGTGAAGAACACGGATCCTTAGTTTACCGATACATGTGTTCGCTACACTCTCAAAGCCGCAATCTCCGATTGCGCGGGTGAATCGGGTCATTCGCATTAGAACGGAATTTCCCTGGATGCGTTTTGCGAGAATGGTAAGAGAAAAAAAAAAAGAAAAAAAAAAGAAAACAGTCATCAGGGGACTGTCGACAGAAGAAAACTTAAAACTATGAAATAACAGTGGTTTTTTTGAATTTTCAAATTAACTGTAGTGTTAAAAATTAAAATCTCAGTTTGTAATTAAGTTTATTAACAAGTTTGTAAATTAAAATTATTAACATTAGTCTGGTTTTCACATCTATCGGCACTCCGAGCAACAATTATATACATTTTTATATGGTTTATTTATTAGTCGAAAACATATGACGGGCTGCGCAAGCCGAGTACAAAATATAAATACAACTTAATTGAAATAATAATTAACGTAGGGATATAATTTAGATGATTTATTATATTAAATAATAAAGAAAACGGAAACAAAACAGCAAATGATAAATACAAGATAGACAACTCAGACAACAATAATTCGAATAAACTTAAACGACACAATTAATATACAACACAAATTACTCTTTTGACCACACTCATTCAACACTCTTTTTCGACTCTCTCCTGACACGCACGACTTTCTTCTTTTTTTTTTTAAAAAGAAAAGTGCTCAGTGCCAATGCCACTCGCATCGCATTCATACTTTTCATTCACGCACCTTCAGCAAACAGGCCATCTATTAAAAGTAAAAATAACTAAATATATAACTATACACAATAATTTCGATACTACATTAATATACAATTATATTATTTATACATAGTATTTGTATTTACATAAATTTCAATGAACTTAATTTTCAACATTATTTTCATTGTTTGCATCATTATTTTCAACAATACTCATTTCATTATATTCTATAAAAAGGATACAATAGGCTTATGGTAACTGAAGTGAGAAACAAAAATGTTTGATTGGAATTTATGTAAATATCGTGTGAAAATCGCATCGATCGTCGTTTTATATTTTGTAGTACTGAGTTTTCGATCATTGGACATAGTCAAACCTAATGCTTCATTCAAAAATTCAATTAATGGTATATATATATATATATATATATATATATATATGCTTTCACTGCTGGCCAAGCGCATTACGTCATTGCATGTCGGTGACGCGAACTCATAAGATTTTCCCCTACCAAAAATCGCTCAACGCGCCACTTCAAAAAAAAAAAAAAAAAATAAAATAAAATAAGAAAGAAGAAACGGGTGGTAAGTTGAGGATATTCGGAGGTTGTGACTCGGTTGGACCATCGCGGGCCATCGTTTCCTCCAGGTAAGGACAGAAACGCCACCGAGATATCTTTCGCAGGAAACGTCGAAATAACTCTTGGGAGTACGAAACGTAGCTCGTCGCGCTCATTCAAGATTCATGATTAAACTTGGAATCGAGCGTCCTGGCGCGCCTCACTTTTTCGATTAAATCGTGCCGTTGTCCTCCACGCGATCGGAAGTCTTGTTGCTGCGTCTACGTTGACGTAGAGAGGTACAGGGCGTGTCACAATGCATGCTACTTTAGAAGTGCATGCTGAGCAATGAAAAAGGTTCGACACGAACCGTGTCTTTTACGTTACTTTGTTTCGAATTTATAGTCTTCAAGTTTGTTTTGTTTCGATAATAGTTATGTATTAGTTGTATTAGTTATTACAGTAAGCTTGCTTTCGTAAAAGGTGCTGAAAATACTCTTGGTGTGTACGCAAGCTTGCAAAAAGTTTCATATATCAGCCCTATTATACGCCTTATATACGTATATATGTGCACGAAGTAACATGGACGACAAACAATTGTTTTCAAGCGGTCTCAGAAAAATGGGAACAATTTTGAAAAAAGATTGAATAGAAAACATCTTCTCTCCCAAACATGTTGATCTTCTCTCTTGGCCCGCGTGTTATGATCCATCCTGTACACTTCTTCGAAGTTTTAAAACGCAATCTCTCCGGTGGAGAAGGAAATTTCTCGACTGTTTCTTTACAAAATTATCAATGTCTGGCTCTGTCTAGCTCTGAACTTCTGCGTCTAATTAATTTTAACGCGTCCACTTTGCGCGTCTGAATTAAATATTTAGATTGAGGCTATACACTTTTGTACTCGCCGAATCTGTGAAATTGCCACCTTTTCGTGCACCACCCCTGGATTTTCTCTCTTAGAAATAAACTTCCAAAAAAATCCTCGATTAAGCAGTTGATCCTCGTTGGGTACTAGATTTTTTTTTCCAATTTCGTAGCCATGGTAGCCATTTCGCAGAATACTTGCGTCAGCTAATTTCGACAATTTTTTGCTCTCAGCTTCCTTCGTGTTTCGTCATATATATTTTTTTATCACGTAACAGAGGTACCCACAAGTAATGTCGTTTTTTTTCTTAATTTAATTAAACATTGCCATCTAGTGACAATAATTTAAAAGAAATAATTTAAATAAAATAAAATTTTGTATCAAAAAACATTACTTATGGGTACTCGTAACATTTGACTATTCACGTTTATACTTTTGTCAGACACCGTCATAAACCGAAGGGAATCTATCTCGCGTGATAAATGAATAAATTACACCTACGCCAGAGTTCGCGAACAGTTGCGGAATTGTTCGTTGACCGTTTATAGGGTCGTAGATCTTGCTCACGCGCGCGTGGAAATTTTGAAGCTTAAAAATATGCTCGAAGAAGCTGTGTCCGGGCCAGAGCACCTCGCGAACAGTTGCGAGGAATTGTTTGTCGACTGTTTGCACGCAGTTTGTTGCAGACTTTGCGCATGTTTGTGTGTGCGAAAATTTTGATGCTTCGCAGCAGTTGCGACAAAACGTGATCGTCGAGAATGAAGTGCATCGTTGACCAGTCGATTCTAATATACAAGGTATATACAGTTCTCCAAATTTTCTAATAAAATTTTTTCCTTTACAATCAAACTCCTTAAACAGTTTATATATCGTACTATGTACGTACATAGAATTGCATAGTTGGTAGAACTTGATGAAAAGATCAGTGGATTTATAATGGAAAAATGATTTTCTATCCTCTCGTAGCAAATAATCGGTTAAATTGAGATTAAAACAACGAATAGTTGATACTTTATGAAGAAACTTTCTTTTCTTACTCTGTATTCATATTCTTTTTTGTTTTATATAAAAACTTTTGGCACCTAACACATACTTCAGATACACTTAAAGCTATTACGCTTAAACATTTTCATTAGATTTTTTTATCCACCTTCAGTTACTTATATTAATCGATATTATCTACAATCTTTCATCAATATCAATACAACAGTCTTTTGGAACGTACGACCAAAGTATAATAATTGTCAAATTATTTTACAAGTAGAAGTTTGATCAATCAATGTTATAACTTTCAAAGCAGCTATTGTCAACGTCACAAATTGCAACAAGCTAAAGCTAAACAGACAGATAAGCGAAACACGAAAATTTCTTGGTGGATACACTTTTAACGTCGCGTTGTTAAAATCTGTTTGTCTCGCATGAAAAGCAACGACGTTCGATCCGTTTTCAATGATCGTTTCTAATAATAGCTTTCATCATTTCAACGTCCCCGCGAATTCACCACGGATTGATGCGTTCGACTATTTCGAAACTATAGTAAAGGAACTATAGGCGGGAGGGGAGTAAAAATTGAGAGGGGGTGGAAAAATGGATGGCGGAAAAAAAAGATAGGAAAGTGGGGGGCCGGATAGATGGCGAGATGGGCGTAGATTAAATTGTGGAGCGGACCGTATGAAAATTTCGAGGCAGAGGGAAAAAAATTCGGCTGACCCGTTCTCGATGACGTTTTACGTCGGAAATGCGAAAGATTAAATCGATCGAAACGGTGGGGATTTCATCGCGCGCCGCTGCACGGGATACAGAAATCGCGTCTCTCTCTCTCTCTCTCCTTCCCTTCCCATCTTTCTTCTTTTTCTTTTCTCCCATTTATTTCCTTTGGTTCCATCCCCTCGTTTTTTTTTCTCTGCGCTGAAAATTTTTCTCCCCTTTCCCCATTTTTCTTCGCCCTTTTTTTTCTCTTTTTTTTTTTTTGCGCCCGCCAAAAAACCAAGCTAAAAACGGACTCGCGTTAATTAGATTTCCCGCGGACGCTCCTCGAAAAGTGCTGAAACGGTTCCTCGGAAATTCTGATACGACCTTTCCCCCCCCTCCCCCCGCCAACCCAACCCTAAACTACCCTTTTGCCGTAATTTAATACCCGATCCACGTCACTTGTACAAGAGTACGCGGTACGAGGCCGGCGATTTTACACGTTCCTGTGTAAAATCCGAATTGAAACAGAAAGTTTGGCCACGATTTGGCCACTGCGACGCGCGCACAACTTCTCGCGGGATTCGGGAGAGACGTCCGGGAGCGACGGGAGCCTTCGCGTTCGCGCGATTAACGCTCAACGACGCATCTGGACGCAGATATTTATTTTTATCGTCGATCGGTGTCGACGGCTATCGATCGCTGTAAAAAAAAAAAAAAAAAAAAAAAAAGAAAAATAGATGCACGCGCCGCGGCTTTTGTCATCGTCGGTAACAAATATTTTTTCCCGCTCGGCGAAAAGCGGGGAATCGGGCGATCTGTCGGTCGAGTGTTTTATTTGCATAGTTTTATATTCGTAAAACAGTGAAACGCTTGAATGAAAATTGCAACAGATATGAAGAGGGGTAACCGTTGGTTTTACACGATGTGCGAAAACAATTTTATCAGAGCGTATGGAAATATTTTGGTTCTCGAGGGCGGGCGAAACGGTCGATCGTAACGTAATAATTTTTTTCTTTTTTTTCGCTTTACGATAAAATCGCGATGCGTGAAACGAAAAAAAGACAGAAAGTGTGTGTGTGTGTGTGTGTGTGTGTGTGTGTGTGTGTGTGTGTGTGAGGGAGAAAAAACGAGGTAACGACAGGAATTATTCGTTACAATCGTATCTCGTCCAGCGCGTAGAGTGCATCGCGAAAAAAATTAATCTACCCTCGGCCGGAGACGGCGGAAATTCGCAGGGAAAACGGGATCGTTGCCCGATATTTTCCAACGGCCTCGTTGCAAACATCCCTGCCGAAGAGTCGTCCAAATAAAATCCGTTTGCCCAAGCGCTGTCCAATCGCGGAAAAAAACTATCCTACTTGCCGGGAAATAAATACAGGGGAGGGAGGCTATCGACAGTGAGACAGAGCGAATTTCTCTCCATGGGAAAGAGCGGAGAGAAATTCGTTCGCGCTCCGCCGCCCCAAGCCGCGTGATCGATGCAAAAGTGGGGAAAAAAAAGACCCGGCCCGTTGATCGCATCAACATAATTCGAGGGGATTGCCCGATGATCGACGCACAAACTCGCACGCTGCCAAATACTTGACATTTTCACGACATACAGCGGTATACAGTGGTGTGAATAATTGTGGGTTCGAAGCATTTTTTCTAATGAAAATTTCACGCGGAAACGTGACGTATAGAAAACAATTAAGGCATACTTCAATTCATATAAAATTCAATTCAAGATGTTAATTGTTAAATTCAAGAATCTAATTGTTAAACGTGAAATCGTCCAATTGAACTGTGAATAAATATATAGGTTCAGGTGATTGAATGTTCATAAAAAATGTTAAAACATTTAGTATATACTAGTATATATACCTGTGATGTTTTTGGTTTTGTATCAAAACCTGGGAAAAAATTTTTCGCGACCCTGCGTATGGATGTATATAAACTAGAAATACGAATTAAAATATTTGCTGATAATAAATCATAAGGAAAATTGATTGTAAAACAATTCTTTGGTATACTTACGAATATAATTTTACCATGTCTCAAAGGCAAAGTATACTAACTTTTGCGATCTCCAAATTTGGAATCGCGACCCGTACTTTGAGAAGCCCTGACCTAAATGAGAAATATCGAGCGAAAGTTGATTAATCGATCGTTCGTATAAAAATTCTGCGAAGTATGATAGTCAGAACAGTCGAAAAGGATCGTATTGAGAAATAAAGAGAGAATAAATAAACGTAGCCAACAACGATGGTAAGGGCTCATATAAACAAGTAAAAATATCTATTGAAATAACAAAATACGTACATAAAATTACGTAATAATATTTTTTACGATGGCAACTGTCTCTCGTCGTACGTTCGGAAAAGTATTAAAAGCCGAGGACCGTGGATAAACGAAGGAAAATAGAGGAGGGTTGCGTCGCGAGAGTCGAAATCACGTCCTCGCCGCGTCGAGTTTTCGGAGAAAGTTTCGCGGACCGGAGCCTGGACAAATTCGCGCGTGTTTCGCTCTCGATTCGTGGTCGATAGGTTGATTTTCTCGTGGCGCAATTACCGTAGCGTTGCCAGTTCTCGCTGGCAATTTCGCGACAACCCTCGACCCCCCTCGACGTTAAAGCAAATTGGCCTCGTGCATGACCGCTACTTCGAAAACGCGGGAAACGCTTCGCAGTGAGTTGAATAAATAAATTAAAAAAAAAAGAAACAGAGAGTAAAAAAAAAAGTAAGCATCTCCCGTAATTCCTTGGAACGAGAAAATTTTTTTTCGATGCGTAACCATGCCAACGGAGAGCCATCGGGGAATTTTATTTCTCGATACTCTCTCGATTGAATCTTAACTGAAAGAGGGGAAAGGTGATTCGCGATCTAACGATTTAATTACCGATCCGAACAGATCGGGGCGACGATTTGAAAGAGCCTTTGGCGGATTCGTAACGCGTGCCAGGCCCTGAAAAATCACATCGCCTTTTCGTCGACGTTTCTCGTTCGTTACGTTGCCGCGAAATTCACGCGTTATTTCCATCTTCGCGGCGAATTAATCAACGAATGGTGAAACGCGGAGGATCGAGAAATGGTTCGAGCGATGACGTAACAAGACGTTATTCGCGATAAAACAATTTTCGAGCGAGTATAACGGCACGGTGGTAAACCTAGCGGATCGCCGGCCACGATACGGAATAAAATAAAAATATTGTTGCAGTATGGAGTCGTTGTGGATAACTTCGAACGGTAATATCTTGAAGAGCAGGACAAAAGGGGAAATGATTTCTGCATTGTTACAGGAAGGTTTACTGAAAAGATGAAAACTTTTTAGAAAGTAGAACTTTGCTTGCCAAATCTAAGAAATTTTCCCAATTTTCTGCATTCCGTTTGATATACTTTTTTTTAATATACCATGTATCATAACTTGAAATTACAGAACGGGTCAAAAGTTTCTTCTCACCCATTTTTTTTTTTAAACAAAACAATCAAAATATAAGAAAAAAACTAATTTTAAATTAAATTTATCAAACATGATTTTTTTCATTGCTTTTTGAAAATTATTTCTTCCAAACGTTGAGGGAAATATATATTTTAGTTGGATGTGATTTTTGGCTTACCTTGTACAATTTCTCGTCAAGAAAGAATATCTTTCAATATAGAAAAAGAATTCAAGACGAGAAACTTAAACACGATTGTCAGGACGTTTTAAAGAAAAAAATAGGAGATTACTTGGTGATTCGTGAAAATCGTGATTCGTTTTCAAATCGTATCTAACTATACGCGTGTTGTTTTAACTAGACGAATTATTACTACGTTTCGTCGATTTTATCATTTTCGAAATTAGTGGACCGATTTAGAAATCGATCAGTAAATTTTCGAAAAGATATCAAAACGAGAAGGTTGATTCTTTTTGTTATCGGGCGTCTCGAGAATTCTCGAGAATGGCCTCGTGACACGTGACCGCCGATTTCTCGTAATTGGAAAAAATTTTTAGATAACTCGATGTCAAGTTGGCCTCCGATCGTGTTGACATTTAATCACGATAGAGCGCGACACCGTGGTCGTCGCGATCGGTCTCGTTCATTTCGCGAATTTAAAATTGCAAATCCTACGAGAAAAGCTGGTACCGTATTCACTGCCAGGTAGATACACCTGGATACACCACGTTCTTTCCATTGTTTCGATGGCCATTGTGAACCAACGTTCAGGTCCCGACAGGATTGACAGGTTGCGCGCAAACGCCTTTCGATAAGAAGCGACAGAGTGATCTCGTGGATCCAAAGATCTGCAGACCCGGCGAACATTCGACGGATCGATGTCGAATGCGATTGCATGGATGGCGTGCATCTCACGAACAAACGCTCGCTCGGCCTCCACTCCAGTAAATTCGCGCTCGTTTATTACGTTAACGATTTAATTCGCTGAACGAAAACGCAATGAGACGAGTACAGGCAATCGATCAATATGTATTGTCGATGCCTTTGTTGAGATTGAAAAGCTGGGTATATTTGCAACATGGAAATTATAACAATAAGTTGTGACAAAAATATGAGCAACACATACTTCCTCGATACAAAATTAATATCGAATTACTATCGAATTTACTATTGAATTACTGTCGAATTTCGTATAAAGGTTATCGAATTCTTTCAAACGTAGTTTGGATTCGTTTCAAAAATAATGAATATTTTTATTGTAATTTCGTTTACAATCTGTCGACGAAACATCTATGAGATCTTTTTTCTACGTGACATTTTTAATCTTATCATTAGAAGGTGAAGAATACTCACTGATAAGGTTTAAACACTAAATTTCGGAACACACTGAACGCTCTAACGTCAGGGTGGCTATTTACAGATTCCGAAAACGCGCTCGAAAGTAATTCGAAGAATGTTGGATCAAGATTCGAAACTTTTGCAAACAACTCGGAATCTCGGAAATTGCTTCGCAGGGAACAAATCGAAGACAAAAGCCGATCGAACTCGCAACAAGCGGAGGAGGATACCGATTTCGGTATGCAAATGATTCGCGCGAAAGACACGAGCGACAGCCATTTGAAACGACACCGTGATGCGTGAGCCCGATACGCATACGTAGCCCAAGTGACCTAACGGTGCTTGCTGAAAATGGGCAAATTACGCGCTAATTAGATCGGTGGAAAGCAAATTCCTGGCGAACGTAGTCACGCGTCGATGAATAGACTTCACTACCACCTACACCCCCGGCATTCACCCCCGTTCGTTGCGAATCAGTTTATAGAAGCGCCCGAGGTGGCTCTGTGTTGTTTTACGCTCGCAACAAGCCGACGATGACGAATTTTGAAAATGCCTGGACAAGCTCGTTGACGCGGTCTCTGGCGAACGACAAAGAGAGAAAAAGGGAAAGAGAGAGAGAGAGAGAGAGAGAGAGAGAAAGAACGCTCTCACGCATGCTGACGTGAATATTCCGCGTTTTGTGTTTTGATAAACGACCTCTAGAGAATTAAATTCCCTCCCCGCTTTCAGTTGGCCGCGACCCCTCGCCCTCCCGCCGGTCCAACGTCCAACAGCCGGTATTTTCTCGTTTTTGACCGGGCCGTTTCGCCCTCTTTCTCTACGTGCGCGCGCGCGCCTGTAACCCGGCCACGGCCCGCGTCCAGAACGTAACACAGATTAATCTGTTTGTTGATCCTATTTCCCTGCACTTTTTTCACCTCCTTTTTCTCTCTCTCTCTCTCTTTCTCTTTTTATTTCTTTCTCGTCCTACTTCCCATCACCCGTTCCGCGGGAGATTTTCTCTTCCGCTACGTCCAGCTGCATCTTTCAGATTCCACCCCCGTATCCTCCCTCACTCCTCCCCGTTGACTCGCGAGCGCCGCCGCTCGTCCATGTCGTTTCATCGCACACCCCCGGCTGCCTCGTTGCTTTTTCGACTACCCTTTTTATTCCCATGTTCTTTTATTCCTCCTGCCTGGCCACCGAGTGCAGTTTCCAAGAGCAGGATTTTCTACCCGCGTGTCTGAAGCGTCGCTAATCGATTGTGAACTAGCTGAGTTCACAAAGTCAGTGAAACATCCTTGCGTCCATTACGAGATTTTCGTTCTGTTTCGTGTGTATCAAGACGATGTCAATCGATTCGAGAGACCGATTCGCAGATGTGTATTTTTATTCTTGCGCTTTCTCTCGGATATTAATTTCGGTCTCGATTGTGGCTAACACGGGTGATCTCGCAGCGAGTTCTGGAAAAGTGTGTTTTTCGGTGACGCGTTATGAAAATGGGACACACTGCGCTCCCTGTAGATGAGTTTCATGAATTCAGAAAACGTATTCCCGCGGTTCCGCGCAGTGTTTGTCCACCCTTCGTGGGTTTTGAGCTCGCGTTTCTTTTCCCAAAAATTCAGGAACGTCATTTTGGAATTCTAGACGACGAATAGCTAAAAAATTGTAGTCGATCAGCTGAAAACAGTTTTCTTTGCAATGTTCTTTCCAGACTTACTTGTAGCTTCTCAGGGAAACTATTTTGAAAAATCACAATCTGCATTATTCGTTCAATGATATAAAAATTTTCACAGAACTAGTCTCGTTAACTGCTCTTTAGACACGCAGTGAAGAGGATAACTGTTCCAATGACAAATGAAAAATCACTGGTAATTTAAACTGATATAACTTCGTTAAAAAAGAAAAAAGTATAACGATCCACTTGATCTCGTTTTAAAGCATGAAGCCTCTTTAGCCGTCGTGAGCACGTTTTATTTCGAATATGATTTTACATCACGTAGCAGGTGGGAAATAGAGGATATTTCTCCCTCGAAATTCAATACGCGTGTAAGAACATGGAAACATTTTTTTTCACGATCAAGTCCACCGTGGTCTTGAAGATTGAAATTTTCTCTTTACAGTGGTCGCTTAAATCTTGCTGCATGATTTTTTCCCCGTCGTTTTATTGAACTTTCCGTATCAAGGTTAAACGACAAAAGTTCAAGAAATTTTAATCTTCGTATTCAACAAAGGTTCGATCAAGCAATGAAAAAAAAATCGTAGGGCAAATTTTAAGAGGTTGTTTTAAAAGCTTATACTTTAATCTTTAAAATGATGACAGATTTATGGAAAAAAAAAATTTTTCTTAAACTTTTACGATATTCTCATTTTCTTGTTCATCATGATGTAAAATCATCTTCGAAAAAAAAAAGGGATTCACGACTGAACGAAGAAGAAGCTTCACGCTTTCATATGAGACCAAGCGGAACGTTACGTTACAGTTTAAGTTATCATCAATTTTCACTCTTATTGTAACTCTAAATTCCCCATTTTTCCCGACGCTCAAAAATCCCGCGCACGTAAAAAAAATACGTAAAATGCTTCGCCACGTGTATCGACAATATAAATGCCGAAACGCTTAAAACGACCGACGAAACTTCGTTTTATTTCTCTCTCTCTCTTTCGATCGTCGCGCAAGGAAAACGAGTGGAAGTTTCTCTCAGAGACGGAATTTCAAACAGGGAAGATTCCGTAGGGAATCCTTATTTATTGCTCCAGATCTCGTCCAGAAATACCAGTGAGTTTTTAGTACTCTGTTTCAGAGACAGCCTGAAAGGTAGCAGGGGGAGACGCGCGCGAGCCTTTGCCTGGCGCCCGTTCTTTTGTTCAGCGCCGTGCCGACGGTGGAAACGGGGAAACGGGGGGAAAAGGGGAAAAAAAGGAAACACCGAAGTAGGCAAAATTTCGAGCCTATCGGCAGAAAAACGCTTTAATGGAGCGGCAGCGGTAATGAAACGCTCCGAGAGAGATCCGAGGGTTGAAAAGAGACACGAGGGGAGAATGGAGGTGCGGGTGATGACCCACGGAAGGGTCGGATCGGTCCGCTTTTTTTCCCTCCCGGTTCTCTATTTTTTCCTCTATTTTTTCCCCCCCGAATGCCGATGACCCGCGCGCGATCGAAGAATAAAGAGAGGGCGAAAGTTCGTTCGTTCGTTCGCGGCGGGTTCTCTCTCCGAAGGGGAGGGAAAAATTCGATGGTCGGCGCTTGGGCGAGGCGTCGGGAAGAGGTCAGCGAGAGGATCCGGCGCGTAATTAAGATCAAAAGTTCGTCTATCGACGCCACTTAATGAACGCGGGGCAAGGCCATCGCTGAGAAGAAGAAGAAGAAGAAGAAGATGCTTGGCTGCATGAAATTAGCGATCCTCGTTCCACCGTTTCGCGCCGGAACGAAACGGCATAATCGTCCCTGAAAGAGAGGTCCTTACCATGCAAAGTGCCCCGGAGGATATAAGCGTCGGTTGGTTTCCCAGCCAGGCTGGCCCGCCTATGGGACGAGTTTTACTCCGCTTATCGCGGAAAGTTGAAAGAAAACGAGGGACTCCAGGCCGAAACCTGGCGTGCATTCGAATCCTTAGCTGTTTTGGTCGGCAACAGCCGCTTTTCTCGAATATCGCCCCGTCGTATCCGTCGCCAAGCCATCGCGCGCTTTATTAAACTGGACGATCCTCGCACAGAAGGGAACAATAGTTTTTGCTCGAGTTCGATGCTTGATTAAGCTCCGCTCGAAAGGACAGCGACGTGATTGTGTGATATACAATGGTATCGATCGAAAAGTTTGGACGTATTTCTGTATAGGTCTTTCAATATTCGGAATATTCACAGTTTTTACTATAAGTAATAATTTTCTTTGTCTGGAGCGTTTTAACGTAGTAGGAGTAAGTAATGATTACAGGTTTCCTATTAGATTGCCATGTTACTATTGCATATTTGTCTTATTGTTAATGTCGGTCTTTCTCTAAAGTAAATAGAAGAATTACTGAAATATAAATCGATCTGTATATTACAATGAATAGATAGATAGTGTAAATAATACATGATAAATAATAATTAATAATAATAATTAATAATAATGATAATTAATAATAATAATAATTTAATGTTTAATATTAATAATAATAGATTGCAATAAATAATAATAGATGATAATTAATCATATGTATTTGATAAAACTAGCAAAATAATAGGATAATTCAATAATGACAATGGAGCATTTTAGTGTTTGCATTGTATATAGAAAATAAATTGTGTCTGTCGTATATTTCATACAGCCGAACAGTATGCAGAAATTAATTAATATTGAGCTATATAAAAGATTGAAAATATATATACACACACTTTTGTCTATGTGACACGTAACAAAATTGAAATATCAACATTATAAATGATTATTATTAATTAATATCAATTAAGCTGAACAACAAAATTATTGATTTTTCAAAAAAAAAAAAAAAAACTAGTGTTATTTTCTCATAATATTTAATTCAATTTGCACATATGTCCGTGCTCGACGAGTATAGTTGCGTCGTGATATTATAGACACACAGTTTCAAAAACGGCGCAACAGCCAAGAGGTTAATCAAAACTGTCCTAGATATTAAACTGTGCGTAGCCACTTTGTGTCACGAGAACACGAAGCGATCTCCAAAGACCGGATCGCGCGGTAATTCCAACGCAATGTGGAACGCGTGGAAAACCCCGAAGCGACAGAGCACGAGCGCGAGCCAAGGGAAACGAGAACATTCGATTTCTGTCCGAGTCGCAAAGGATCTGCCGCGGAGTTTGAAAGCCCCCTGCTCCCCCTCGGAAATAATATTGAAAAGCGAGGAGGGGAGCGGAGAAGAGCCGAAGGCCTCGCGGTCGCGAAAATGGAACACGGCGTCGTGCGCTGTGTACGTGACGAAGCTCGACGAACTCTGTGATTCGGGAGCGGAGCGAGTGCTCTTCCTGTGTGTTCTACGGTTTGTCTCCTGCATCACGGCCCTGATATACGGAAGTCCGGAGGGAATCCGGTGGCGCGCGTTTCCAGAGACGGCCCGGCACGCGCGACACCATTTTTATTTCGCTCGTTGTCGTTTCGTACGTGCGGCTATGCGAGGGATCTCGCGGCCCGCTGCGAGCTGCCCGCTTTGTGTCGCTCGACGGTGACGAAACTGCTCTCGTAAACTGCCACGTTTGCGTACCGCGTCGGGGCCATTTCTCTCTCTTTCCTCTTCCCTCTCGCTTCTTTTAATATTCCGCCACTTTTCGAAGCAGCGAGAAAACTTCAACGCTGTAAAAAAAAGAGAGAGGGAGAGAAAAGAAGAGAAAGAAGGGAAAAAAGAAGTCGTTCGATGATGATGCTCGCTCGTAAACCGAGTTTCACGGGCGTCGAGTAATTTTCCCGGAGTTGCCGGATAAACTTGCGACGTCGATGAGGAAGCCAGGCGTTGCTATCGAGGCGGGCGATTATCGAGCCTCGGCGTGTTCTTCGCGCGACGAAATCTAGCCAAGGACGATGTATAAGATAAGCGTCGTCGTAAAGTTGCTCCCAGGGCTTGAATACGGGAAGAACAGTTTTAACTCTCAACTTCTGATCCGTGCAGCTGCTGCTTTTTCCAACGTCGCGACACGTACGGGTTTAGCCTACTTACGAGAGGGGACGTCAGAACGCGGCCTGGTATATTCGACGTTTGTTCGTTCGATCTGAATATACAATAAATCACTGCGGATTGTTTGAGCAGATATTAAAGCAAACTTGTTAATATCGTTCGAGCAAATGTTCGTCCTGTAAATCGTGACTCGCGTCGACACTCTCGAAAAATTGTAAAAATCTAATGACAAAATTCTGACAGGAGCTAATTTAGAAGTTTATAGAATCTGTAAACGTGCCAAATTTCATTTAGATGAATTTTTTTTTTCTAAATGAAACTTTGTTCGTTGTTTTCCTTTTTTCCAATTGCAACGTGTAACTCGTGCCTCGATTTTCACGCAAATTCATTCCTTTGAAAATATATTATAGAATTTAATGAAATATATATAATAGAATTTAAAAAATAGAACTCAAGTAATTGTTTTACATATAGAAAGCAGTGTACATTTTTTTTTTTTATCAGATTCATTTCCTACAATTTCCTTACAAACGAAACGTAAAAGTGCACAGTTCATTAATCGCGTACCACATTCCATTTGCGTTTGTGTATTTGAATATTATATACGTACATATTTTTCTCTTCATTTACAACTCATTCCGCTAAAAAGTATTTACCGTAAGTAAATATTAGCCTTCATCCCTCATTTCTGTCAATTTGACACATCGTAAAATGTTGCATTATTTTACAGCAAATAAGTACAGAGATGAAACATATTCCCTGACATTTATTCTTCTAATACATAGCACGCGTTTTTGACACTTTTGATAACAAAATATGGTGCAAATTTATTGCAAATAATATTCATTTTCAAATACTTTGTCAGGCAGACAGTTGCCTGTTAATTATTACTCCACAATGCGTCATCTTTTCGAAAATCCAGTCGTGGCAAGTGAAAATCCGGAACAAAACTAGAGAATCTAAGATCGCAATTAAAATTAAAAATTTATACGTGACTGGACAGAAATCTAGGCTATTTATTGTTAACAAAAGAATCTGCAAATTTAACTATTTATACTTCCATTTTTACCAATCGTGCCAATTTGACACTAGGAGATGAATTAAATAGAAAAACATGGACGAATTAAATCATTAAAATCACTCGATCTCTAAAAGCGTTGTAGCTCTGTAAAATTTCCATTAAAATCGGCGATTCTAGTCACCAATTCGTAATTTCAATTTCAAACTCTCGTCCGTTCAAATTTGTTCTTCAGTAGTAAAGAAAAAATCTTCTATTAACGGTAAACAGACAAAAATCACCTACTCTCAAGTATACTTTCTAGATACCTCCGTATTGCGATAAGAAAAATACGTCAGATCGACGTGTACGGGCAAAAAGCGGACAAAGATTAATTTTTACGGTTTCCACTCGTCGAACATGCGGCAGGAATTTCTTCCTGTTACTCTCGTCTCTCGAAAATGAAACTCTTACGGTTTCGTTCCATCGGTACGACGACTGTTATCGTTCCATCTTTCGTCTATATAGTACATCCTAAATGCGTCTATACTGTAGTACGTCCCGCAATAAACGTCGAGTTCTCGAGCGACGACGCACTCGTTACAATATCCTTGCCGCAGAGAACCGATCGCCCCCTACAAAACACGCTCGCTCAAATATTTTCCGCGTGTTTAAGCCGGACCCGCAAAATCGCTTTGCCGCGGCCGGAAACTCCACCGTCCATCGACCTGCCATTTCCGCGTCGATTCCCCCAGCTGACCCTTCGACTTTGCGAGAGAGAGGCACCGCGATGCATTTACGACAGCAGATGCCTCGGTTATTCCCGCAAGTTTTACCTTCCTCGTCCGCTAAAAGCGGAAATTCCCCCGGGAGGGACGCTCGCGCGGGAATGGCCGAAATTAAGCGATCGCGCCACGCAGCCGGAATTTCGACACTTCCAATCGATCGTCGCGTCAATGGAATAAAACTAAATTTATTAACGATATTTGTCTCAATAGAGCTGTTTGTGCTTGACGAGCAATTTTTCGCCTCTCGCGCATTCTCTTTACGTTGGTTTTTCTTTTTCTTTTTCTTTTTCTTTTTCTTTTTCTTTTTTCCTGGTAGTGTTCGTCTGGCACATTTGGTCAATATTGTATACTCTGATACTTTCTTGTCATGTTCTGCAGTTAATGAAATATCAAGCTTCGTTCAACCTCATTCTCATCTTTTTATTTTGTATTTGTTCTCTCGACAATGTCTCGTCAATCTCGTTCTTTTTTGTTTTTCAACGCCGTCCCTAATTTCATCCATAAGTTTTTCATCGATAAATAATAAATCGTTATGGTTTCTTCAATATGTCACTTTCAGACTGTCTATAACTTTCTGCCAAATCTCATCTATAGAGTGTAACAAACTCATCGATTCCATGCGACAACGTATTAAAGAAGTAAACGTAGGGACGTTAAAAAATATTAATACCTAAATTAACTTACATTAGTAAACTAAGTCGGAAACTTTTTCCCATGTAACATTTTGTTTCTTTTTTTAACAAATTTCTAACATTTATAATAAATAATCTTTTTTATGATAAATGTTTCTTTTTGTTTTCTTTTTTATAATTATGTCATTTTATCGTGTTTTACTCTATAATAAATCTTCTTTCCCATCGGTTTTAATTACAACAATATTTTATACTTCTAAAACAATTAATGTTCTTTTTATAAATTTTGTATTAGCGCCTCCGATCAGAAACTTCTTGCTAGAGGTTGAAAATAGCAAACAGGAAGAGTGAAAAGCTCAAATTACGATCTTGCCAAAAGCAATGCACTTCGTTTCCGCGGAAATCGAGTTTAAAAAATTTCTCAATTACATCTCGATTTAATTGATTCTAGAACTAGTCACGAACAAATAATGAACAATAAGAAATCGTCTCGTAGCTCGTTTTCGAGAAAATTCCGTCGAAAATTCAAATCCACAAGTATTCGAGTAACATTCGCGCATCAGCGAAACAGAAACACGCGGGAACCGTAGCGTGTATTCGAAATTATACGGACTCGAGATCGGAATTCGTTCGCGACACGCGCGTTTCTAGCTTCCGGATCTGCCAAACACAGAAGTTGTAACCCATCGAAGAAGACGGATGCAAGACGACCGTTCTACGGAAAAGCCTAGAAGCTTTGCCAGAGGTCCAGCATCCGAGGGATGATCTGGCAGATGCTGCCGAAGCGGATTCCGATGAAACATCCAACAAATAGGGAACCGTTTGCATATGCATGGAGGGGGGGGGGGACGACGTGGCGCGGAGAGACGATCGTCGCGAGTCTACTCTGGTAGCGAGGACGTCGAGATCCGGTCTCTATCTCTCTCTCTCTCTCTCTCTCTCTCTCTCTCTCTTTCGTAAACTGGGCGGCTACCTGATGGATGCCTGATGGCTCAACTCGATATACATACGTATAGATAGCTGCGCATTAAGCTTTGAATTACGTGACTCATCATGCAGAGTGGAGCTTAATGCCCGAGCTTGTTAATTACATGCAGGCCCCCGGGGGCCCTCCTCGCGCGTTTTCGTTCCGCCTCGCTTCTAACTCCTGCAACGGCCTACCCGCTCGCTCGCTCAGCCGTCCGCCTTCGCCGTTCTCTCGTTGCTCGATGAAAACTCGACGATGCGTGTGGCGGCGAGCTGACGGATGACGTGACGCGTTGTTCAAGTCGTCGGAGTCGCGAACACAGATACCTGCGCGGCGTGCAACAACGAGCAGCCGGGCCAAGCCTGGATAAAATTATTGCGAACGGGGGTACGTAACGACACGGATGTGCTCCAAACAAAGCATACTGAAACATTTGCATAGAAATCAGGTATAGCTTGGAAAACTTGAAACCAGGCGCCTTCGTGAATTTAGTCAGCCTCAAGTGCGACGAGAGCTTCCACACCGTAGGGTTGCCATAAATACGCGCGTATCCGAAGTATCATTGCATGGCAATGGGACCATTTTCCATTGCACGAGTTACTCTCAGTGGTTCAATTAGAAATTTTGGAGATCTCCCCTGTACTACTTGATTCTTAACATATCCTCTACTGAACAACTTCTCAGAGTCCTTTAGAAAGTGTAACACACGACTTCGATATAAAAGGGACATCGCGTCAGAACACAAAGTAGAACAATTAGATAAGAATGTTGAGTCTTTTTTCGTTTTTGTTTTTTTTTAAAACAAACTTTAATTTCTCGAATAAAAATCTAACCTTAAGCTTTTAAAAGATTAACCTACAGTCACGACCTATATCCGGCCTTTTCCGAGTTGCAACAGACAAAGAAAGATTTTTAAAATAATTTCTCATCGTATAAATATTCCACTGTCGAGTAGAAAAAGTAGAAAAAAAACTCATCTCGATGGCCAAAGTGTATGTGACGACCAAATATTATGTGTTTTTAATGTGCGGTTACTTCAAAAAATACGTCAATAGATGTCGTCAATATATTCGGCGCTCGTAATGAAAGGATTAACAATTATCAAACGATCCATGGTGCATGAGACTGGCGCGGACGTTCGATCGGATGTTATACGTTACACATCCGAGGGAGGATATTTCATTTTTCGCCGCGGTGGGCAAAAGCTCGGGAGAAAGAGAGAGAGAGAGAGAGAGAGGAGAGAGAGATCGGAACGATAACGTTGATATCGCGGTCAAAGGTACGAACCGGCGCGGGAGGAGAGGGGAAGAGGGAAGAAGCGAAGAGGAGAAAGAGCAGAGAGACGAAAGTATCAAGCGGTGAAAAACCAGCGCTCTTCTCGCTGGTGGAGGACTGGCCGATATATATACATATATTGCGGAGCAGAAATCGCGAACTAACGCCGATCGAAAACCTTTTTTCCCGCGGTGCCCCCTGCCGTACCCTCCGTGCCGATATGTATGTACCGTGTCGCGAGAACTAGGTCGAACGTGATTGGCTTCTCTCCTGATTTTATTGTGCGTACTCGTTGCGTCGTCATGCGCGCCGCTACGCCATCGCCGTGTGCGGCGGTTTGATGAAAACTGCTTGGTCAGGAGAGGGTCAGGTCGATGGGACTTGCGAGCGAGAATGACCAGCGACGTCTGCACGTGTCCGAGCGTATCGATTTTTTTTCTCTTTTTCCTTTTTTCCCCCCCATTCTTTCGCCACTCCGTTTTTTCCCCCGACCTCGAGCGGACCTCGCTCCTCCTCTTGAAACCGGTGGAAATCGGTGGCAGAATCGAAACACGGAACATCGTCGCGGAGTCAGAAGTTCGTGACTTTTTTCCTTGGACCGCGACGCACCAACGGGTGGTCCAGCCGTGGCGCGATATTTCACGAGAACGACGACGATAAATCGCGGAGGGCGAGCATCGCGTGGCACCGGTCGCCCCGGCCGCCGGTTCATCGATCGGTCGCGCAACCGCCTCGTGGAATTCGCCGGATGGAATTTCGGCTATGCGATCGAGGATGTAGTCTTTGGATGTTCGCTCATTCGAGTTAATGGACCAGGGCAGGAGGATCGCGCGGAAACTCACCGTCCCCCCCGCCCTCTCTCTCTATCCCGTTCGTTCGCGCTGCAATCTTTCAAGGATATTAGGAAGAGCCGCGCGGCGCGGAGCGTGGCGCCCGCAAAGACAGCGTAGAATCGAAGACGGGGGGGGGGGCAGAGAGGGGACGGGGGACTCGGGAAAGTTCGCCGGGACTGAAACAACTCGAGCCGAAGTTCTGGAGAGGCCGCGGCGGGAATCAAGCCGGGACGAGGCTTTCATTTGCGATATGAAACGGCGCGGCGCTGAGGATCCGCACTTCTTCTTCCCTCGGGGGAGTAACATTTCGGGATTCTTAGCCATCCCACCCTCCCCCTCGCCCTTCAACTCTCTCCTGACTTTCGTTTGGTCAGACGAACGAGGAGAGAAAAATACAAATTTTGTTTCTCGTTAGCTATTCCTATAACCTAGCTGGGACAGTGTTAATAGCTGGAAGAGAAGGAAAATGTCACGGGAAAGTTACAAGCTCGAGTTACAATCTTTCAGTCGTTGTAACTAGATTGAGTATTTTCGTGCATTCGTGCAGAGGTGCACAAATGCGGATGAAAATATATAGTATATTTATGTTATTACATTTGTATACAAATATATATACAATTCTGTGTTTTATGTGTGTGTGTGTGTGTAATATATGTAACTATCTGCATATAAATATATTTATATATTATATTATAAATTATATTATATATTTATATATATATATATTATAAATATATAAATATATTAAATTGTATATCTACATATATATATATAATTTATATAATTTATATTTTGGATACTTTTTACATGTTCAACTGTTATAATATTTATATTTGTTTATATTTGTTTTTTATTTATATTTCTGTAACGTTACTCTTTATGATATTTAAAAATGTCTATATTTGTTTTGTATTTATATTTCTGTAACATTACTCTTTAAGATATTTGATAATGTCTATATTTGTTTTTGTATTTATATTTCTGTAACATTACTCTTTAAGATATTTGATAATGTCTATATTTGTTTTGTATTTATATTTCTGTAACATTACTCTTTATGATATTTGATAATTGGGCCAAGTTGTGCAGAAACTTACCAACCCTCATAATAATAAAAAGTTAGTCAATGATAATACGAATTCCATGATTTCGTGATTTTCACTTTGCAGAAATTCATAACCTTTGCTTTACAAAATTCTTAAAACTAGCGTCTTTCGCGTTACTTTATTTTTACACTGTTGGTAGAAACAGCGATCCCGCATCCGCATTTTAAGCTGAAAACCGAAACTTCTAAAAATACCAAATACAACGAAACAATGAAAACTGTAGGAAATTTAAAATAACATCAATCGCTGAATAACAATTACTCGCTGAAAAAAAGAAGGAAAAATACGATACACCCGATAAAAACAAAACTTCGAAACTAAATTCATTCAATTTCAGATCACTAAATTGAGCTCGATTCTCTTCTCATTGATTTCATTTTATTTTATTTCATTTTTTTTTTTTTTTTTTTACCATTTTCGCGAAAGACGAAATCAACACGAAATCGCGTAAATATATCCGCCGTCTAGTTACAACCGGCCGCCAGGTAATTTTCGAAGGATACGGACATATTTTTACAGGAGGTCCGCGGACATATTTTTACGGAGGAGCGCGAGAATGAATGATAAAGTACCCGCGGTGGAAAACGAAGGTCTCGCCGGTGGCTCATTAACCTTCGTTTAGTGAGCAAGCTCGGATTCCCCGATGGTTGTGTCTTTCTTTCTAGTAAAAGAAAACGCAGCGATGAGAAACGTCGTGATGGTCGTCGTCGTCGTCGTCGTCTTCCTCCTCCTGAAAGTACAGAGTGCAAGGACCTCCGGCCGTCCCATTAGCCGCCGCGGAGATTGGAATAAATTGATACGATTTACGGGGGGTGGCGGGGGGGGGGCATCTTTCTCGTCGCCTACGAAGACTCAGAAAAGCAAGCTCGAGCGAGACTCACGACGACTCACGGGGGCGAACGTCAATTTCGAGACGGGGGTGTGACGCGACGTGGTTCATGGTTAAGCGATAGGAACAGATCCGGACGAACGAGAGAGAGAGCGTTTTGCTCTCGCGGAAGCATCGTCAAGACCCTCGCGAACTTTCTCCTCCTCGCGGTGCCATTAGGCGGCAGCGCGGAAACTCGGATAAATCACGGCCATTTCTATTCCACCTAAACGCCTATGTCTCATTCATCGCGAATTCCAGCCGGCAAAGGGCAAAGTGGTTACGAATAACGGGAAATGGTAAATTTATCGACCTCGCCCCAGCGCGAGGTCTTTCCCACGAAACTTCGAATATCCTTCTCCGATCGAGACTGCTCTTTCCTCTCGGCGATTGTAAATCGGCACGATCGACAACTCTCGCCTGTTCTAGAGACTTCTTTTTCGGGCGTTCTTTCACTTTTACTTAAGATTGAACATTCTGTCGCGTTCTATTGTTCCATTTCGATGTTTGCCAATTTCGATTTCGCTATCTGTCGGTAGACCTTCTGCAGGAACTGCCTCTTATTGAGTGAAACAATTAAAGAACATAATTCTATCAGATTTTGTTTATTAAATTTCTGTGTACCAGCCTGCTCGTTGTCGGTTGAGAATAATTGCCCATTTTATTATATCTAATATCTTATTGATCGAAGTTTGACAAACTACGATCTACAATAAAGATCTTTCTCTACGGATTAAAAACTTATCTCATTTATTTTGTTTAAATAGAAAACAAGGAATTTATTTAAATGAAAATTTAATTTACAATCTGCAGATCTAAAATCTTGTGCATCATTGGCTTTATACTTTTCGAAGTGCGAAACAGATCAACTTGGAACGTTACACACTCTTTAATATTGTATTTTAATTATATCGTAGTTGTATTTTAATTATATATTTTAATACAGAATTTGTCCATCGTGGAGAAGCTTTTACTGGTAAAATAAATTGGATTAAAAAAGAGATGATAAATTAAATTTAAAGAGAGATTTGTTCGACAAAATCACGGTCGATCGACGAATGATCGCGGTTAATTTTGTACCTTTCATAATCTTTCACAATCTTTCTCCGCCAAGTTCCTCTTACTACAATTTTCCCTAAAAGAAGAGACTTGTTCGCATTTCGGGAGATTCGTTGAAATGTTCGAAAAAATCGCAAATACTCGATCGAGATTATTTTAAATGCATTACTAAAAAATAAACAATAAGAAGATCATCGTTCTCTACCACCGTTTCTCTTCCCCGCTGCAATTTTTCCTCCAAGGAAGAAACTTCGTTTTCGCGTTTCGCAAACGTCCGAGGAAATCGCCGGTGGATCGAGAATTAATTCGAACGATCTCGCGTTGACCGTTGGCCAGACATCGGCGGGGAATAAAGTGCGATAATTATCCGCGGCGGAGAATTATACGAGGGAAACGGGAATAAATCATCGGTATTTGCATCGGCCGTGTTTCAATGCGCACTAGCTGAACCGTACCGACGTATCTGATCTTGAGCCAACCGGACACACGTCAGTTTGCGTTGCTGGATTTACGACGATCGCGTATCGCTCTCCCGCTCTTGCTAATCGACGAATCGTGGAGTCGAACGGCTTGACCTCCATGAAATATGCCTATTTTTTTCTCCTGAAAGAGAGCTAATAACGATCGACCACATTCTTTTTTCCATTATGTTACAACAAACATGTAGAAATGGTCGCAAAATGTGCAAAATTTTAAGATGCAACGAGGTACAAGAAAAAAGAACGTCAGAGCGAAATGAATAATAGCGATTGTTATTTGCCAGTTTTCCCTGAAATTAATTCCTTTCATTCGTCAAAGGTGAAGTATTTCATGCCGTAATGAAATTATTTTTCATATATTTACTCCACGGATAATGAAAATAGTTTGATATGCGGAAAAGTTGAAAATTGAATGATTGGAGATTCGCTGAGAAAATGAATTGGCAGAGAATATTTCATAATCATATATTAAATATTAGAACGAAATTGCAATAATTTAAATATCAATTTACAATTTTAACATCGCATGATTTCAAGTGACCATATATATATATATATATATATATATATATATATATATATATATATATATATGTGTAAGAGGAACACTCACAATAAATATCATGCCTACGTGATACAAGTATTAACATAAATAAAAAACAATATAATACAAATTTTATTATATATTAATATAACAGTATAATATAATATAATGAAAATATTTATTAAAATAATAAAAACTTATGATTATTCCATTGTAAGATTATTAATATAATATAGCATATTGTATAATTAATTTGCAATTAATATATAATTTTATAATACAATACAACATGACAAAATAATCTTAAAACAATAAAACAACACACTCGAATAATAAAAGCCAATACATAATACTTTTTAAATAAATAAAATTTATTTAATACTTTCGTCGTTTTAATACTTTTTAAATAAATAAAAATTGCTGTCACAAGACTTGCTTCGTTCAATAACAAAGATTCTCGAGAAAGTGTTGAGAGGATATCTAATTCCTTGATACACGTTCCACGTGTGCCACGTGAGCATCGCGATCTCTAATTTTCACACAGAGCCCGATCGAAATCAATTTATCCCAGCCAGTGTTTTTCCCATCGATCCCTCGTCCCGTCTGTTTCCGGATATAAAGGAATATAATGGAGTTTGCCGGGACGCCGTTCGTTTTTCATCCTCGTCAAAGTCATTCCAAGACTAGCTCCATGGGAATAGCCGGAGAAACTTATTCTATCTCGCGTGGAACGTGGGCGATGTCTTTGCTCGTTCGCCAATCCCTCTTCCATTCGACTGAAAACGATTCGACTTTCGAACTTGTTACGAAATTCCGACAAAATTTTCAGTTAATTTACGCTGACTTGTAAAGCGCCGTAGCGATGACTCGTACATCCCCGGGACGAGTTTAGATCGAACGATGAGACGACGTTCCTCGCCAGATTTCAAGTACCGCTTCTCCATTATTTGAAACTTCTGGAAATATTTCTGCCGAGCGACGTTACCCGATACCGTTGCTTTTAAATTTATCGTGCAGCAGGATGTTAATCCTGAATATTTTTTCAAGTTGCGTGGTGGATGTTTGCAAAAGAAAAAAGAAAAGAAAAAAATTTTAATAAACCCGAATTAACTACCTGGTTTCAATCCATTTGAGCTGTTGTCGAAAGAGCTTGATAAACAAGTCCGAAGGTACACTTCAACCTCGCAAAAAATATACAATAAAGATTTTGGCAACACTGTCGGGACAATGTGATATTTGAAAATTTAAGTAGATTAATTTGAAGTATGCCTGGAGCAATATCTTTTGATGAAAAATACATCGCATCAAATATTCGTGTTCTTCTTCTTCTTCCTTCAAATTTTTTGTACTCAAATATTTGGATATTCCTGAATGGAATAATTCTCAAAAGATAGACGTTTTTTTCTTAACATACACAGTGATCTCGAATTTTTGACCAACATTCGATAGATTGAATGTATTTCTGTACAATGTATTTTTTTATTCTACGACGCGTAAGGTGCACCGCGTGGTGAGACCTAGACAATCGGTGATATATAATTACTAATTACTTGCATTATTATATAGCTAAACAATTAGTTATATAACTAATACAATTATTAATTATTATAGCAATTAATACGAGCTGATTGGTTACGATTTCGGTTAGATGTTTGTGTAGATACACATATCAATTTAATTTAATAAAAAATAAATAATATGTTGTTCTGACACATGGGTAACTAATTTGTAAACGTGTGGAGAATATTTCATCCAAATTTGTATATTTTTCGTACAAAAATATTTTAGAAAGTTCTAGGATTCATTATTTCTTCTACAATGATTATATCTGTGAGAGGATTGTTCTTTCTTTTTCTCTTTGATTTCTTTCATTACTATTATACCGATACAATTATCCAACTTTTGATAAAAATTTTTTAAATATTTTAACTAACTTTAGAATTTTTATTTACTGCATGCATAAAAAATCCATCTGAACAAAATACCGTAAAACGTGCATAGAATTCTTCTATGTAACTCTGATACATAGTAGAATAATTTCGGTTAGTTACTAACTTCACATTTTGATATTGAAAATTGACAACACTGTAATGGATTTCAAAAATCATCGTTCCTGGCACATTTACTATTCGATCAACTTCGATTATTTTATTTGATGTAGTTTTCCATTTCACTTTTGTTTTTTTTTAAGCATAGAATGCGTTAACACTAATTTTTTTTTTTAGTATGTCAGTATTTCAGAGCATGGGACACGAAATATGATACACATTTCATATAAGATGCTTGGTTTATTCATATATGCCTCATTTGTGGCAATTTAAATTAAGTAATTTTTGTCGAAGCACAGTCGATCGATTTTAACTTTTTCATTTAAAAAAAAACTAGCTCATTCGTCTACTTTTCATTGAACAATCTGGTCGTTTCAATGTTTCAATAATTTTAGCTACTTTTCGCTGAACAGTTCAGTCGGTTTAACGTTTCAAAAATTGAACAGTGACCTCACATTCCGAGGTAACGCGATTTAAAGTTCTGCTTCTTCCGTGAGTTTCAAACAAGCGTAAAGCGCTTCTTCTCCTTTACATATTTTACATCGACTTCTGATGGAACATTTGCAACCCGTGCACGCTGAAACAATTTTCAGAGACTGTAGAATCATACTCTTAACTCAGTTTCGGCCGAAATGTAACGTAGACTCTTGTTCGATGTCACCAATCTAATTTGGATGATCCACGCCAGTGTAGTGTTGTCATTGTAAACTTTCTTTCATCCACCGCTTATATATACAAAGTGCTTCCAATTTGATTTTTATATCAAAAAAGGGACGATTCTACGCGAAGAAGTAATTCAAAAAGAAATAGTGAAGTTCCTTCGTTTCCAAGAGTATCAATACAAATTTTTATACGTTTCTAGGCAATTAAAAAATTACGGGGAATACGCGTAATATGTAACAAAAAAAAAAAGAAAAATATATATAAATTTTTTTTTTAATATTTAAAAACGTATACAAATATTCTCTCATACGCGTAAAACAAAATTTTTCATCGAGTTTATATTTCTTTTGACAGAATAATTCAATAGATAGTAAATTAGAATAATTCAATAGATGATAAATTAGAAATCATTTTAATGAAATAACAATATTCTGAAAAATTTGCATAAAAATTCGCAACTGATAAATTATCGAGCGTGCTCGAGTTCGACTAACGTCAATCGGAACAAATTGTTAATTGGAACGTTGCAGCGAGACATTCGTACGTCCAAACGCAAAAAAGAAAAAAAAAAAAGAAAAAAGAATAAATTTGTCGAAAACATGGAATCACCGGTATCGCTAACGACAAAAGTCGCTTGTCTGCATCAGGTTTCAAAATCCGTTGCGCGAGTGTCGTTCGGTACGTGCTTTGAACGAGAGATATTTTGCAAATATCGTGTTGTTCGTGCAACGCTTCAGACGAATTATCTCGCGAAACAATGCCGTTTACGTAACGCTTTGAGCGAAACATCGCGCGGAAGGATGAAATCGTTTGTTTAAAATCTGCCACGCGAGCGCCGTGTCAACCAAGTTGAAGTAACTCTTTAATTGTCCAACCGGAAGTATGTAGCTCGTTCGTCTAGTGTTGGCTCGTTAGATAACTATGGTTGTCTTATGTAAACGCATTAAAAGCGTTTAGCGTAAACGGTAATCAAGCTACGTTTGCAACGAATGCAACGAATGTTCATACAATTGAATTTAGTGTGGACGAATCTTCATAATGTCCTCACACTCGCACTAGTTCGTTTAAAAAAGTCGAGCGGCTATTTCTCCGAGCAGTCTTCGAGCGTTGAACTGCGTATAAAGCCTGATTCGCACTGGCGATCAAAGGCGTGGTCGGATCACGATCAATAGATTAGAAACATTCAAAATCTGTCGTAGTTTCTTTCTAGTTTTTGTTCTAGTTTTGTTTCTCAAGCATGTTTTAGTGAAAAATTTTAGCGTTAACTTTAGACGAGAAAGATATTGCAAAATCTGTGAGAATCTGTGTTTCTTTTCCATTTCATTCAATTTCAAATTTTCCCAGAAATATTGGGAATCAATGAGAATAATTTTTCTGACTGAAATCGTTATATTGTAATTTTGTATAAATTCTATTAAATGTCCATCATCCATTGTCCTTCTTATTGACCATTCTCGATTAACAAAGCCATATACAGTCAAGAATGTCGCGGTCTTGTTCAGCAAACCAATCCCACGGTCGACAGATTTTGATTTAACTTAATCGAACCGCTGTGGATGCTGTCATTGAATTACATGCGAGTGATAATAATTGGCAGGCTAATTTTACATGACTTGTCCGCTGAATCAGGCAAAATTCTATCAAATATTCGTTGTCCTTACTTCTTTTCTACCATCGAATGCTGTGATAAAATCCCAAATTGTAATCGATTATAGTCTGAATTATTAGTGTGAATCAGGCAAAATGTTATCGAACAATGCTTCCTTTTCACTACTGATCGCTCGATTTTTTCTGATTGAATGTGAATGCTTAAATCCTAGATTGTGATTTTAGACCATGATTTGATTTCTTACTCAATCAGTGTGAGTCAGGCAAAATTTTATCAAATAATTATCATTCATTTTTCTTTTTCACTGTCGATTATTTAATTATTACTGATTGAACGTGATGATGAATGATAAAATCCTAAATTGTGATCGATAATTATTGTAGTCGATTAGTGTGAATTAGGAAAAATTTTACCAAATAATCATCATCCGTGCTTCTTTCACATTCGATTACTCGATTGTTCCCAATCGTCGAATGTGAACGCCACGATAAAACGGTGATCAACCATAACCAAACAAATCAGACAAAAAATTCCATCTTAAATTGCGACTAATCGTGACCATAACTATCGTCAATGTGAATCAGGCAAAATTTTACCAAATGATCACGCTGCTTCCTTTCCCGCTGTCAATCACTCGATCGAACATGAATGACACGATTAGATCTTAATTTATGATCGTGATTACAATTTCACCGCCATTCAAAGTTTCACCGCAAGTGAATCAGTGTGAATCAGGCTTAACTTGACGGAACACGGTCAAATGCTCGGTGGAACTTGGATTCCATCAAGACAGAGGACGAAAGGGCAATTTTCTTTCTTTAGAGGAGGAGGAGGAGGAGGGGGGGCATAGCTCTTCAAAAAGTGGCAATTTCAAAGTTGACAGCAAACGTCCGCAAAAATCGCTTCGAGCGTAGATTCGTCAAGGGTCCAGAAGCGAGACGTAGACCGCTAAGCCTCTTCCATAAAGAATTCATCGAGATTCACGGGAACGTACTGGTTGTTTTTCCCCCTGGCGACACGGGGGGGTGTGCATTGCCTCTAGGTTCCCTCGTCCACGCGTGGCAATCAATATTCCGTAACAGATTGTTTTCGTGCAGAAGCTGACAAGTCGTGCGCGTAGATCAAAGCGTCGGACAAAATAAAGACGTCCACGATTTCTACGCGGCCCTCCCTGCGTCTCGCGTAATCTGTTATCTTTGTTACATAGATCCTGAACGTGATTGCAAGTTTGCCAAGGAGTTGGGAAACGCTGGTCCATCGCTCGGATACCGTAAAGAGAAGTGAGAGAATAGAAGTTGTTAACCTGCTTTATAGAAATACAACAACATAACGCAAAGATCTTCACCGAACGGGGGAAAAAACATTCAATTTGGTCGACGCGCGGCCGTCGTTTGAAACGGTGGGGAAGTCAATTTCAAAAATTGACTTCGCCTCGCGTAAGCCGTAAATCTTTTACTGTACGAGGGTTGTTCCGTTTGCGGAAAAAACAACGCGCCAAATTTCTCTCTTTTTCTCGTTTGCGCGCACGCGAAGCGTATTGAATTTTTCCCGAAGCGAAGAGATTTCACGGCTAGTAGTTGGAAACTAGCACGAAATTACAGAGGGACAATGCACAATGATATGTTAAATCAACTGTTTAAGGCCGCATTTACAACTTTCGCTTAGACCAAGTAGCAGCTAAATGATTTAATCTATATCACGTACATTATCTTATTTATCTATATTTATGTATATTACAAGAAAACCTTAACTGCATTGAAACTGATGATAATATTATATTGTTTATATATATAATATTATATTGTTTATATATATTATAATATATTGTAATATATATATAATATTATATGTAATATATATATTATATTGTTTATATATATTATAATTATATTATAATATATTGTTATAGATATATATAATATTAGATAATATTAGTTTATATATATATATATGATATAGATAATATTATATTGTTCATATATATATATATATACTTATATCTTTTTATACGAAGTGATATAATATTAATATAACATTATATAAATATTTATATATTTCACATAAATACATATTATAAGAAAACCTTAACCTTATTGATACTGAAGGTATAACGACACACACAATATATTTATATTTCGTATTCCATCTATGTACGTATAGAACGATATACATTTATATTTATATATTGCGGTGTCTGATTGCTAAATACCGTAAGTCTTTCTTCTAAAGTCATCAGTCGAGCCACCCTCTGATCAGACACGCCCGTTTCAATTAACACGGCGGAACTCGTAACTCCGTGACTCGTTCGTTTCTCACGTTCGCCGTAGACGAAGATTCTGTGTAGAGCCAAGACAGGCCGGAACGAACCAATGAGAAAGCGGCTAATTACGGTTGTGAATCGCGCGGAAACGCTTCGAAGAAGGAGGGAGGGGAGGGCAAGAACACCGACGATTAATAACTGGAAAGCAGAGAAGGAACAACGATTTTCGAGCTCAGGAGGCAAACATTGAACGACGGTTTAGCCAGCCGTTTCGCTATTCTCCGTCTGTTTCCCTCTGTTTCTATCGTGTTCCGAGTGATGCGCGTCGCATGCCGGAAATAGTGGAGGATGAGAGAGGTCTGGGTAGGTAGTGGATGTCGAGGGAGGAGGGAGTGGACCAAGTCGTGGTGGATGAAGGGAAGCGAATAGGTGCAGCTACCCCCCGAGGTCGGAGGTGGCTTAATTGGCCGGTAATTGCCACTGTCTGCGCCACGGCGACAATAGGACGCGAAGATTGGAACTTTACCAAATGACATAGACGCGGCCGGAATACGTTAACAATAATTCCGTAATAGGTCGATCTCGCGCTAGCCGATGGCGTTATCGGTGCCACGGCTCGTTTCCCCAAAAGATTTTTCCTTCTTCGCCGATCGGGCCACGCCGTTTGCACGCTTAAACGAACCGGAGATGAGGCCGCCGGCTCTGGCACGCCGCGCGCGTCTACGCCTTTTCAAATATTCTTGCCTGTTGTTTGTACGAAACTTTACAACACGAGTAAACTAAGTGAGAAATGGGTTAGCAAATTATCTGTTAAAACATCTGCCGTAATTATGACTACTGAATAACTGTGTGTTTCAATTTTATCCTTCTCTGTTATTAACGAATGAACGAATATTTCAATTTTTCAAAATTAAACTTGCGTTGTATGTAGTGTTACGATCGAGTCCAGAGTTAGGATTAGGATTGTAACACCTCTGCTTCTCGTTTCCTTTCATAGGAAATAACCTGGATATCATTTGACATATGACAGAATATTGTTCAATAGTATCAAATATGTGAGTAATAGGTTCGTTGGAAAAAAAATTTCGTTATGTGATAATTCTTACGCAATTATTTTCTAAACTCAAAGTATCTCCTCCATTACGCGCGCATAAAATAAACTCGTAAACGATCCATGGACGCATATACGCGTTCGCAAAAATAAGCTCAGTCATGGTTCACGGACGCCGTGCCGAGAGAGTTTAAATATCTTCTGAACCAATTGTTTCAGACATAAACAAGTTAATATCTCACGTAGTGGTAATGCGAATGAAGTTTGGTACCAGGTAATAAACTTAATATTCCCCTCTCCCGGACGGTTCGAACGTTTCGAACTCTCGTCGGGGGGCGAAATTTATGGCGATGAAAAATCGCGCCGCTTAATTGCGTCACGCGTCGATGTAACTCGTAAATCCTGGCGATTCGCGGCTCGTCCAGCATCGAGAATATCTGGGTCATGGAGGATGCGAGTCCGACCCCTCGGTGGATGATGTCGCGCGGCTGAAAATTTTCCAGCGGCACCGATTTCGAGAGTTGTAAATCGAGAAGAGGCTCGGCTGTCGTTAAATCGCCACAAAAATCGCATAGTGATTCCGCGTACGGATTTGAGCGGGCATTCACACATCGCGTGGCGCCCCTTTCCGCAGGGTCTATCTGCCGCCGATTTCTCTCGCCGATTTCACCTGTACGCCGGTGCACGCTCGGCTCGTCCCCTTTTGTTTCTTGTCGTACACGGCTAGTTTGATGTTTCCGATGAAAGCGAGCGACGCCAGATTCAACGCGCGCACGGCCGTGAATTAGATTCCGTTCCGCGTGCACGTAGATACAAACGAATTTCCCGCTTCGATCCGTGAAATTTTTAATACACCTACGATCGTGTGTGTTTTCACACGTTCAGGCGTGTATTTTAATCGCACATCGTTCGAAAGTCTTGGAAGAGACACCGTGTCTTTTTATTTATTTGTTCGACGCTACAACTACCAATGTATTTACTTAGAATTTAGGAATTTTTGTTAACGTAATTATTTGTAATTTACAATTTTCGTTGAAAATTTACAAAACAATTCGCGTAAATTAAAACAATATATTCTTAGAGATTCGCAAAGTGTATAAATAAAAGCTCGGGTGCTCTGTTATATTACAAAATTTTTCTGTTTCTTTTGCTTTAATAGTTTATTTAATAATCTCTGGTGGAAATTTTATAACTTTAATCGTTGGTAGTTCTTTTCTCAAAGTGCTAAATGCAAAATGCAAAATGTTAAATTCTAATGTGCTGAATACTGAAGAAAGAGAGGAATTCGTATATCTTGGGAAATTTATAAATACACAATACATAATCGATTATACGAAGATACAGGTTATAAATCGAGTAAGTAATTTCGATCATTTTAAAACTGTTTCAGAGATGGGAAACAAATCAATATGACACGGCGATCAATTTACTACATATATCTCTTGAATCTTAATGTAATCTAAAAAATAAAAAGTCAATCCTAAATAAAAGGGTGGGATGCGTTAAAATAAACCTATTGGAGAAGCGTAAAACAAAAGATAATATCATTAATAACTCTGAGAAAAGAAACGTCAAATTAATGGTCCTACGGTTCTTCGGCGAGAGCATATTTAATTCACGAAGTATTATTTCATAGTCGTGGCGATTATAATGCATCGGAGCTCGCGAGCTCGTGATACAAATCTCAGAGATCCATTCTGAGTCCTCCTCCGGAAGTTGTACCAGTTATTTAACCTGCTAAGGAGAGCAGATGGCACTAGCGTTTGCCGGATAAGGTAGAGGCAACGTATTGTACAATGTTCTAACAATAAGAATGACAGGACTTTGCGAAAAGGAGAAATAAAACTATTCAAAATATGATGGTTGAACGTATCGTAATAAAATAATCTGTCTCAAAATTGAATTGAAATGTTAAACGATATCTAAGAAAGAATTTATAAAGTGTTCTAATCTATCAATAATTTTACAGCATGTTACAATTGTTTTGTATATTTGTAGTATACAAAATTTGTACATTTTGCAAATAAAATTGATAATTACGTTGAAAAAAATGTACAAAATTTTATTATAACCAATACCGGATATTGGAAATAAAATATGACCGTAAAAGAGTTTTGAGCCGGGAGTGCCGTTGAACTTGAAGTTTCTCCTCTCGACAACTGTCAGAAACAAAGAAATCTCGATCTCGCCGAATTTATACTGAAACAACAGGAGAAACATGTTCCTGTCTGAAATCGTTCTGATTTGAAAATTGCGTACAGAGAAGTCGGAATATACATCGCCGAATCGATAAAATCTCTGTCACGCTAAGCATCGTCCGTTTGTGACATTCGACGAAGCTTGCGATAAAAAAAAAAACATACAGAACTCTATTTATTTAAACGAGACTTTCATTTTCAATAAAACTAATTTATACAACTGTCAGTGATTTTTTCGTTCACACGATAGGAGTTCAGGTTCACAAAAACCTGAGCGACTGTTCGTTTTGTCAACTGTATTGACTAAAATTCGGTTCACAGTGCTTGATCGAACAAACCGTTGACTCATTTAAATCTTATTCAAACTCCTGGGAGGTGGAACTCTTATTCAAACTTGGGCTCCCATTAAAATTCTCAGCTTCCCCGCTATCAGAGAGCAGAATCAACGAGCTCTTATTACATAAAATTCAATTATTTAAACTTCCCCGATTGTTAGTTCGCGCAAACGCGGTTTTCGCTACGAAAATATATACGCGTGTTGAAAAACACGAATCCCCGATTCCTTAATTTCACGTTCAACGAGTACAACAGTTTGATTCGTAGTCGCGGTTCGTTCAACAATCGCTCGGTATCCAGGTTATCAGCGGCGAACGTTTTCTTTGTAAACTTCGGCACGGTTATCGTTCGTAAGACAAGAGAAGGGAGATCGAAAGAACGGAGAGCGAATCCCCAGATGTTATCGTAACAGAATCGTAACAACGAAACGCAGCGCGAAACTCTCGCCTCTCAGCCGTTGGTTGGAGAAATCGGCAGCGGGAGGGAAGGTTCTCGCAATCGGACCTGTGCGAGGCCGCGCAGGCATCTTCTCGATCGAAGAAGAGAACCCTCCCTCGACGGAGCCGACAATAAAATCGCGGCGCGCGCGGGAAAGCGGTTTATTGGCAGCCCTCGTTCCGCTCCATTTCGAGCCTGCTCGCGGGATATACCTGAAGGACCGAATCGTTTTCGAGGGTCCTTCTCTCGGAGAATGTATAGATTCCTCGCGCTCGGCGCCTCTTTGTCCTTCGTCGATATTCTATCGCCTCGCGTCGCATCAGTCAAAATGCTCGATTTTATCGCCCGTTCTCTTTTATTTCTTTTTTTTCACCCAGATGTCACGCGAACCAGGTGTCAGTTCGTCGAGTCTGAGTTCAGGGAGATTAGCGAAATCTGGGAAGGCAACGCGTGACGAATACAAAATTCTACGACGTTCGTGTGTGCAAGGTCAAGGGTACGTGACACTAGTGACATGGACGTGCTCCAACCTAGCGGGATTCCAAATCAGGAATTTCTAGGCCGTTTGAGAAACTTAGAAAACTCCCTGTAAATTTAGTCAGTCTCAAGTGTGATAAAGTTTTCCACACCACCATAGGATTGCCATGTCAGAAACATGTGTGTACTCGAAGGATTATGCGTGCAACGGGATAATTTTCAGAAACATCAAACTCATTCTCATGGGAAATTTTGGAAACCTTGTCGCTGATTGTTGTTACGTTATGAGGCTATAATTAAGAATTATACTTTACAGAATTATTTATTAAAACAAGAGAAGACTTCCACTCCGGTACTTATAGGTACAAAAATTTATAGGTACAATAGCTTGTACTTGCTAGTGTGCTAAACTGTATTTCTGTTTTGTAGACCTTTTCTGCTGTTCTTGCCCTATCCTATTCTATTAAGGTATCCTATTGATATCCTATCACATCCTTATCCTACCCTATTCTTTTCTGCTGATCCTATTCTATTTATATTTTGATTTCTGCTCTTAGGACGACTCGTGCACGACTAATTCTTATGAGAATTCTTATGACAATGTCTTAACATATTTCCTGCTCTACAACTCCTCAAAATTCTTTGGAAAAGACGATCCAAGGATCGATAAAAAGCTTTTTCGACTTTGACGAGATCAGGCAGTATATTAATCAATAATCAACAGCAGAATTTATGAGAAGTTATTAATATTCAACGGTAGTAATCATCAATAATGTTTAACATTTTTAACATTCAAGCAAGAATCTAGTGTAAAGAAAGCCGGTAGTACAATAAGATTCACATTGGAGGTCGCTCATAAAACAGATATAAAGGACCCTCGGACATTCTAAGACCTGGGAGATCGCTAGAAAGGATAAGAACGCTACCTGAAGACTATAAATGACACTCGGAAAGTGGAGTTTATAAGAGCTGTCGAACAAGCTTTCTGTATAAACGTCGAATTGTTTAATTGTATAAATTGTATATATTCTTTACACTATGTAGAAGCCATCAGGTTTCTTACACGATAAAAATGGCCGACATGAATCATAGTTCTTCATTTCCCACATCAGTGGTGATCGAACACCAAGAGATATACACAGATGGTCCACTATGGACACCATAATCGTGACTGTCGTCAACAGTTCGAACCGAGATCGCTCGAATCGACGAAGGATTCCGTGACACTTGCTCGAGGTCAATTTTCTAATCGAATCCCGCGAAACCGCGGCGGTACGAGGAGAAGCGGATTTTCTGACGACAGAGAGCAATTTCTCGGGTAATCGGCGTCGATCCAGTGTCCCGAGACCAGGCATGTCTCGATTTATCGACGGGGGGTTCTCGGAGGCATCAGGTTTCATTTCCTCCCTCGGTGTGAAAGTAGACGAAAAATTCCGTGCTCGTTAGAACGACGCACCAACAGCGATGTAAGACGCGCGAGGGAGACGGAGAGGAGCAGGCGGAAAAGGCGAAATTCTTGAGTCGAAGAGGCGTTTTCCCGACTGCCGGGCGCAGAGCAAGCAGAGAACCAGAAATGTATATCGCGCGTGGAGGATCAAACGATCGTTGAAAGAAGAGGGGGAAGGGGGGAAGGGAGGTTGGAGAACAGCGTTGCACTTTGTGGTAAAAGACCGTCGATAAGTCACGCCGGTCTTCTTTGACGTTTCCCATCGGCGGGCTTGCTCCTCCTTTCCACCGATCCGCGCGTTTTGAATAATTCTTTTCCCTCCGTCCCCGCTTCCGTTGCGGGCGTTCGCCGGCATGCCGTACAGAAGGGAAGTTTCTTTTCCTCGGGCAACTAATGCAGCCTTTATTACCCTCGAAGCAGCGACAAAAGGTTCCACTCGTGCTGCTGCAATTAATTCCACTCCTCGAGCCAGACTTACTCACGTTATGGAAATAAATACCGCGAATAGTTTATAATTGCGGTTTCAGACTCGTCGTCCGTTCCCGACGACAGTGGGAATTCTCTTTTCTCCCTTCCGGTTGCTGTTTTTATTTTTACGACAGGCTCTGTCTGTCTGCTGCGAATCGTCGATGACAGAGATTGTGGTTTTTCTAGCACCACGTGTACGTACATTGTTATATGTATGTATTAAGAAATTAAGGATTTTATACGTATACATTTTCGATATTTTACATATGATCTTTATATATATATATGTATCATGTGTAACTTACTTTTAGTGTAATCTTTGGTATCTTCTATATCGTGTTTAGTATCGTCTCTAGTGTAATCTTTGGTATCTATCTTTAGTATCGTCTTTAATACCCATTTATATATTTTATTGTACAATTTTATTGTATATTGATATAATATACATTGTATTATGTTATATCTTTTAATTCATAAATGTCCGATTTTTACAGTGACACGTTGCTGCGATTTTCGAGCGACATTCTCGTCAGCGATTTTCTTTCCTCCTATTCTTTCGAATGAAAAAAAAAGAAAGACTTGTTTTCGAGACTAGAAATTTTTATGACTGGCGCGCACATGTGTATTTCGATATATGCACACCTCGCACACCAGCCATAAACTTTTCAATGTCATTCGTCGCGCGATTTTCGCCTCTGGTCATTCATCGTCGCTCAAGAACAACGTCATCGTGAACGAACGCGACGAGAAAAACGTACACTCGCCTCGTCCCTCTTCATATACTTCTCGTCATTCCCGCGTTGGTCGTTGCTCTCTCACGTCGAATGGTCGACGACATATGTATATATCGTAACACACAATGTGCGCTATCTCTCATCCGACAAACTTGCAAGGGGCCGTTTCGCGTCGCGTTAATACCCCGCTATTCGGTAACTCGAATCTTTGATCCGTACATTGTTAACCAGCACCCTCGTTCCACATTCAACAGCGCGTCCGTTCGTCACATTCACGCTTCGACGAACAATGATTTCCTCTGTCAATCGAATAAAGCAAATAAACGAACAATTGACCCAGTTCTTAGGTTGAACCGGGCCACGTACGACGTCGAGCATGCGTATGCTTTATTCATCAAAACGAATTTCTCGAGGTGCGGAACGACCGACGAGCGAATGAAAACGCGCGATTAACAACTACTAGACGTTCTGTATTCCGCGTTCTGCATCTGTGCGGAATCGGCATATCTGCAATTTTCATTTAAATCAAGAGACTGATAGCGATCAGTGCCAAATAGCACGAAAATAGTTTCTATGCATCGGCTGCGTATTATGGACGAACTTTAATTGAATTAAAGCGGAAGATATAACATTTATATATACATTTACATTTATATTTTTATTTTATTCTTTTTTTAATATTTATATTTACGTTTTTATTTTATTTTTTATATTTACATTTATATTTATACATTACAACATGTACGTATTTGTGCTTCAGTAATACAAATCGGTATGTGATAGGAATCGATTCCTAACTTACTATCTATAATACCAAAAACTATTTATCACTTATTAACATTAAAAATTATTCATTTTCTCTAAAATCATTTATCAAACCATCTTTTGGTTAGATACATTTATTTGAATTAACACGGTAGTGTTGAACTTGTACTATTCATTGATTTTTCTCGTTGATCTTGCAGTAAGTCTTACTCGTTTCTTGTTTCTTTCACTATTTCTATATTTTCACATCTTAAAGCTAATTGTCTATTATTCCTATTAAACGGACAAATAATTGATTCTTCTCGTTGATTTTGCAAACAGATCTTACTCGATTCTCGTTCTTCCACCTATCTTTTTATTTTCACATCTAAGGAGCTAATTGATACTAATAAATAATTTCGCATAGAACATGAAACACACCGTATTTATTTCTGTTTTTTTCTCTGCTCGTTTCTTCTCGCCTCCCTCCATTGTTTATCTCGTTATTTTTGAACAACCGGTTGCGGACACGAGCCAGCGAATTATCTCGGCCGCACACCCTTTAACATTTCGTAATATTTACCCTCTCGCCGCGTTTATTTATCCCGCGTTGATTTCGTTATTGCTCGTCCGCTCGTATCGGTTTTTCCATTGACCGCGTTAGGTTCGATCCATCGATTCGATCGCCACCACCTCCCCCAAACAACCCCCCTGTCTCCTAATTTATATCAGAGATTCGCTCCCGTAACGCGTCGAGGATTCTGCCCGCCCGATATGATATTTATCGCGACGCGTCCGTCGTCAAATAATTGCCAACCGTGCGGCACCTTTGTGCGGCTTGACGCACGATGGAAACTGGTCCATTGTTTCTACGCGGACAGCGTGGCACGGCGCCATTCATTAAAAATCAAGAAGGAAAGCGTTTGTCGATCGAATAGCTGGTGGCGCGACACCATAATCTCGCCGAAGATCGATCTCGTTCGACGAAAATGAGAACTCCAGTTTTGTAAGAGAAGTCGAGCTGCGTTTGAATAACACTCGCGTCTCAGGTTACATCACATCTGTAGACGAGACTCCGAATTATCGAAGAGAGAGACGTGTCTCGTTGGAAAGGATCGATCGGCCGATCAAACGCCGGATAAAAAACACTGGACGCGGGAATTTTAATTAGCCATTCGACGTGCGCCGCTGTTTTCCCTCATTCCGACGATCTCGCCGATATTAAACAATTCGATGGACGATCGATCGAGCTACGATTTTTCCCAGCGCTTGTGGGATCCGCGCGCCCGTCGCCGTTCTTTTCCTCCGAAAAAGCGAAAAAACGCGAGTCTCGCTTGGTCTCGCGATGTTTTCGTCGGGTTGTTGCACGAAAAAGAGAGAAAGAGGAGGAGGGGAAAAGGGCGGATGCCAGGTCCCGATGAAAAATTAGTCGACGTCGAGGTCAACGTTTTTCCCCCCTCGCGGGAAATCTCTCGGTTCCGAATGCATCACCGGCCGAGCCACCGATTCGTTTGCCGGGTCATTAGTAACCCTCTTTGTTTCCTTCTGCCGCGAACGCGCCGCGTATCAGAACGCGCGCCGCTGTCCGAAGACATACACACAGCCCCTGTCCCGTCGCTTTTCCGCCGCTTGTTTTCGACTCGCTCCCGAATGAAATATGCTCCCAGCTTCTCGCTGGCATCGAGAGAATCATCGATTTTTTTTCTTTCCTCCGCTCTGCCGCTTTTTCCACCCCCAAGGTTTTTAGAGCTTTAGACATCCAGTTTTAAAACGATCTCTGCCTGTAAAATGCTCTCCTGTCTCACCCCGACCGATCAATTCCGCTATGAAATTTACAGGAGCCAGTTTCGAGCCATTTCGAAAAGCGATGTTAAAGGAGTGGTCGATCTCTCGAACGAAGAGACTCGTCGAGTGTCTCGAGGCAAATCGGGTTGGAAACTCGCGAAACGAAGATGACGCAGCAACACGAGCTGACGAATGGAGGAGAAGGAGGAGGAAGAGAAGGACGAAGCGAACGAAAGGAGTTATATCGATTATTTTGCTCGCATCGGGAAGATCTTCCATTACTCGGAGCCCGGGATCTTTCCGAGGAAATTAAATTTTATTTGGACGCGCCGGGAATTCTCACGGGGCGATTGATTCCAGGAGCGAGGGGGACAGGGGGGAGGAAACCGGCGGTGCTGCGGAACGACTGGCTTTCGCCCGAGCTACGTATATTTGTTCTCCACGGTCGATATATAATTACAGGCTGACGAACAGGCGGTTACGTGCCCTCTCGGCGATTTCAAATTTCGCGTTTGCGAAGCAAGAGCTAACCGCGATTCCAGTCAGACGTAGTTCGCGCTGCGTCGAGGCGAGTTTTTGCTCCTCGTGGTTCTAGAATCGTCGAGGAGCTCGAAGATGGATTTTAACTTGATCGTCTAGATTAATAGACAATGGGAGTCAGAAGTGAATGTACACCTTTCAAATATTACTTCTTCTGTTACGAAATTTTGTTACTACCTCGAGAAATATTAACTTTTTCCGAGACGCGGTGTATCCTAATATATTTTTCATTCGCGGGAAAGATCACGGAGTTCTATCAAAGGAGCAAGTAGCAATTGCATTGATGCATTTCTGTAAAAAAAACAAAGAAAATAACCGATGACGGAGCTTCTCGAAATTTTCCAATATCTTCAATCACAAACAAACTTACAGTCCGTCTCGATTATTAAATTCCCCTATGTACGTGTAAACGTAACGCATTATGTGAGTAAAAGAGTATCAAGATGCACAACGTCGAAATTAATATTTTCTCGAGGTAGTTGAACGAAAAATTTCTAGGGAATATCAGAGACATTTCGTAACTTTATGACTATATTACGTATAATATATGTATCATAAAGACAAAAATATATAATGAAATATATAAATAAATGTTACATGGAACTGTCGCACTTATTCTCGACCCCGGTGAACCAACATAGTACGTTTAACGAGTCCTGTAATGAAATCGGTTAGCTATGCAAATCGTTTAGATACATACACCGCAATTTCCCTGTGTATCGCGAAGAAAAACAAGAAAAAAAAAAGAGAAACAAGTATTCGGGTCTCAGTCCTTTTTCAACGTATCCCGGACGCGTGCGTTTTCACTCACCCGACGCTCTCTCTCTCTCTCTCTCTCTCTCTCTCTCTCTCTCTCTCCGGTGTAACGTACGCACCGGGCATCGAACCTTTTCAAAGCTGGGACGAATCCCTGCCCCTCCGCCGCTGCTGCCACACCGTGTGTCGGTACACGGGCGTCATTTGCATTTGGTAAAAAGCACGCGACAACCAAAGGGAAAGGAAACTAACGCGTAGAAATTCTAACGCGCGCGGCGTACGTTACGCGTTTCTGGCGGAAGGGAGTTGGAAAAAAATCGCGGCAATATCTGGAGCCGCGCGTGTAGCCGCGCACGCTTGGGGACAATGGGCGAGCCGTTGGCGAATTTTCGTTGAAATAACAGTTGAAAGCACACGGCTCTGTGAAAAATGTCGTCCCTCGCCGTTCGTCCGCGCCTCACCCTCCCCCTCCCCCACTGCGCCGCGGCTGCAAAGCAAATAAAGTAGAAAAGGGATTGGGGGAAGAGGCAAGAGCCGCTGTAGTCGCCTCCGTCGATCACCTATTTCCCTCTTTTTCCTTCTCTCTTGCCCCATCGAGGCACACAACCCCGTGTGCCACTGGGACACACTGGGGTGCTAGGCGTCCAGCGAGTGCCCCGGTTCGATCCAAACGCGCGTGCATTTAAAGCAGGAGCGTGTTCAAGAGGACTCGATCATTTCTTTTCTTTTCTTTTCTTTTCTTTCGTTTTCCTTTTTTTTCCTGCGTTTGCCGCGCGGATCGTAAATAAGGCGGGGCGAGTGTAAGGATCGGGCAGTCGTAAATCTCGTTGGGGTTGGGCTCTGGATTTAACGAGTAGCTGGACCCGGTGGAGGCTCGGACGGAGGAAAGAGAAAGACGGAGAGAAGAAGCAACGACGACCATTGCGAAAGGGACGTAGAGGAAAAGGAAAAAAAGGAGAAAAAAGAAAGACAGAAGGAAGAAACGCTGTACCGGTTCGATACCGAGTCGAATGGAATTTATTAGGAGTCCCTTTGTCCGATAGCGCGGAGCGTTATACCAACGATGGAAAATGTCAGCTATGTTCGAAGCGCGCCTATGAACATCGGCGGCACGTGCCTCACATACGCGCTTCTTTGTTTGACCACCTAGCCGGAACCACGTGATTTCCCTTCCGCCATAGAGACCCGGACTCAATGGTTTCCTCCTCCGTGCGCCGAGGTCCGCATCCGCTCGTCGTTCCTCCAGGAACAGTGGCCAGATCGGTGGTCCCGGTAACCTGACTTCGATCGAAAATACTAAATCGACGTGAAAAGAAAGGTGAGATAACGAGACCGGAAGGATTAACGAGCGACGAGGAGCGACGCGGGGAAACAGGGGGTGAAAGCCGATGGCAGGATGGTGCGTTAACGTTGTACGCGTTTTTTATTTTGCATTCCGAGCGCGAGGCCGCGCACGTAGGCACGGCGGTCGTATGCACTTCCATTTCCAAGCGTACAGGCTGAAAACGCGGCTTGAATAAATATTCAACGACTCTCACGGACCGTGCTCTCGAGATTTTCTCTCTCTCTCTCTCTCTCTCTATCTCTCTATCTCTCTATCTCTCTTTCTGTGGCAGAGCTGAAATCAAGGGGAACAAAGAGGGAGGGGATGAACGATCGGAGAGGACTGCCGGTTTAATGGTTTTCTAAAAGCATCCGTCGATGCTGATGATCTTCTTTCTTTCTTTCCTTCCTTCCTTCCTTCCTTCCTTCCTTCCTTTTTTTCGTGGCCGAGCATCCGCCACGCTGGTGGATCGGCGTGGATCGCCGCTGTTTACGAAACGATAGCACGGACCACTCACGAAAGGTACACGATCATCGTATCTTCGTTGCATAACACGGCAAACAAGATTTGTCGAACTGAATGTATACATAGCCGGTTAGGTCCGATGGTGATCGCAAGGCAACGTAACGTAACGTTTGTTGCGTAAGACGCGAATAGAAATCCCTATTTCACGTATGTGTGTACATAAATGGCAAGTGACTCTGGATCTCGGTCCGTGTAATGTTCAACCCCTTAACAGGTCGACAAACGTCGAAGTGAAATTTGCATAAAACACGGATAAGTAATTCAGCGAGCGAGTTCAATGTTTTGGTTATCCCGCAAGTGCAAGCGTAACAGCGTGTAGAAATTAATTTACGTTACGTTGGTGTGCATTATACTACGTACAATATGTAACGATGTAATTTATTTATCGATATGATAGTATTACGTGATATTCATTCAATTGATTTATGTTCCTAGAAATAGAATTTCCGAAAATATTCTCCCGTTAATACGCAACGTAACCGTGTAGCTGTGTACTATTTAGATATAAAATCACTTGATGTTCATGTACACGTTCAAAAGACCTGAAAGATGAATGATCGCTGACAACTGACTCTCGATTTCTTAATGCGAGCTCCACGATCACTAGACGCCAAGAGAGGACGACGGAGAGGAGAACGCGCGGCGGAAACAAGAAATTTTCAGCGCCGCGCGGCACCGATATTTCTTTCGTAACGAAGCGCCGCTCGGGAACCGGGGGCGCGGCAGGATAAATTCCACGTTCGTTCGTGGTTAAAATATCGGTCGTACCGCCGCGAAACACATCGGCCTCGTTTTTCATTTCCCGCTGGTTTTTCCCTCCGCCACGGTTCGTCGTCCGCCACGGCTTATCCGTGCGATTTAACGGAATTAATATCCGCGCGCGTGACCAGATCGTTAAGCCTGTCGCGTGTGTACCGACCTGTGTACACGAATAATCTACAGATTGCCTATACCGGTGCCGTGCCTGGCCACTGGAATGACCCGTTCAATCCGACCGGGGACAGGCTGCCACCGCAGCCAACCAATCGTATCTCTTCAAAGCGACCTTATTTGTACGTCGCCGGGATTATTGCTCGGCATCATAGCTGCAGCCGATATCTAAACAGGATAAAATCCTGTCCTTTCGCGTTTAGCACTGCGTTTTCGCCGAGAAAAAAATGTCGCTTTCTTTGAGCCAACGTGGCTTGATGGATCGCGTCCTACATCGTCGTATGAATGAAATAATTCACGTCTTTTTTTACTATAAGAACTCGATGTATGTATCTCGTTCAATGTGTGCTATGAATGAAATAATTCGCGTCTTTCTTTTTATTATAAAAACTCGATATACATATCTATTTTCAATGATCTTGTTCAATGATAAAAGTTAATTCACAGTGTTTATTAATATAAAGTGGATCTTAATCTTAATCTTTTAGCTGTTATGGACGAAATATCTCGTATCTATAGTATCTGCGTCCATACTGCGAACGACATTGCATCTCATGTTTTCTAACATCGAAGGAAAAAGTCGATTTCTCGATCCAAGTATCAAATTTTTATAATTTTACGTAATGTGACGTACGTATGTTAAGAGTATTCTGAATAGACGATCAGAACGATTTTTGTAATTCTGCTGTACGACACTTACAAAGGAAGATCTGACACTGATTTCCCGATCTGACGTAGAATTTCCCGGGCTTGACGGACAGCCGAAGATAATATTAGACACGTATTTTTTGCAGTGACTCAAATTCACCTTTGAAATTGGAGCCAACTCGGAAACTAGCAGATAGCAAAGAACTTTTTAACGCCAAAAAAAAAAAAGAAAATGGAATAATTTTCAACGTTAGATCGGTCATTTTCATTAAGGTCAATTAATTCGGTCATTTTCATCTGGAAAAATTCAGCGACTGTAGCTTTTATTCTAAAAAGTAACAGCGTGTATACGCGTACAGTTGCTTCATTAAGTTAACACAAAAATTTTGTTTTTTTCCTAACCGGACAAGTTTCGAGTACGTTGAAGTCGACCGCACGTAGCGTTGATGTCGACGCTATGTAACGTTTTACCACTAGAAACAGCGCGGTGCAGCGTGATGTGCATGCGTCGACACGCTTTTACTATCTGTCGACAAAGAAAATAAGATCTTTGCGTTAACTAATGGTAGCTAGATATAATTCTTTATATCCCGAGAGCATTTAAAAATATTTATATAAGTAGTTCACCTATATCATTACATATCTATACAAAATGAGAAAGGAATGAGTTGGATTATTGGAAAATGAATTACCGAATTGTTAGTTAAATTATTAGAAAATTTCTTTTCCTGCCCTCTGTGTTTGCAAAAACGTCAAAAATCATCCAACGACGTCAAGAATTTTATAAAAATGTCACAGTTAATTCGAATTAAATCTTTCTACATATATATGTATCGTTTCTTTTGCTTCACAGCTAGTAATATATTACTACGTTTGCAACAAACATTTACAGCAAACATATATCAAAAACATAATCAATTGTTAATTTTTACTGTTTCATTTGTTCCAGATTTAAAACGTACCTCTTGCTCTTTGCTCTTTGTGCTACTTCGTACGTCTACTTTAATTACGTCAATATAGAACTGAGCATCACGCGTCGATCATTTAATTAAATTAAATTAAAATTAAAATTAAACGTCACAAATTAAAATGCATTAATTTCTTAGCTTCGTCGGCGAGTATTCCAACGAGGAAAAAAATATCCGCGACTTCCGTCGACGCGAGAAACACGTCGGAGGACAGCGCGCGACGTTCGTACATCGACTTGTTCGTAAATCGAGAGCAGATTTAAAATCGATCGGACCACGGCCTCGTCGACGCAAGTCGAGCTTGCATATCCGCGGCAACTGGAATCCGCCGGTCTCCGGGCAACTCTACTTTGGTACTTAATATTAATTGCCTCGGGGATCGAGTCGGGGTCTAGTTCATTCACGCGCGCCAGCAGGAACACGCGCGAATACACGCGGAATCTGCGGCGGCTGTATATATACATCGCTATTAAAGCCAGACCAACACGCCGCCGCTCTGGGACGAGCAACGCTCGCTCGGAAACGCACGCGCGTATATTTGCGTACAGTTAGACGCGTCCCTGCGATAAATTTCGCCTCCGCGACACCGATTTACTCGATACAATAGCCTGTGACTGATTCATACCATGCGGTGGCACCGGCTGAAGGAAGTGGTGTTAGTAATAATAGAAAGACGATACAATAACTCAAAATGTGAGAGGGAAAATTTGTGCGACTTGTACGTTTGTCTCTCTCGCGCACTCTTGACGAGAGCGAAATCACTCGCGTCTCTTTTGCTACTGAATTAACTTAGGGCTTAGGTATGATACAATCGTAGTATCATTTTTCAATCCTTGAAAGAGAGTTACAAAGGATCGACTTTCTGTGATAACTGTTATGAAGAACCGAAATTTCTGTTGACATCGGTTTCGATTGTGATTCTTCGTGTATAGGATATTTGTCCTAGAACTATTATTTTTACGGCACTTTTTAACATTCAACTCGAAACTTTCTTCACAATTAACGATTTTGAATCTCATTGTCTGAGTTAGACATGTTTAAACGGATATCATCTCGCAAGTAGGACGAGTCCGCGCGTGGTCAGACGTCTTTAAGTAGAATAAGTCCGTATATAACCACATGATTTTATATAGAACGAGTCCGTACGTTGTCAGACGACTTTAAGAAGAATAATTCTTTTTGCGTGGTCAGTCTTTTAAGTAGAACGAGTCCGTACATGATCAAACGTTATTTAGTAGAATGTGTTCACATATGGTCAGAAATTCGCAAAGATTTCAGTCCTTTATAATAGTTACTTATTTATCGATCTTTCGTAACTATTTCAATCAGGACCATAACGTAACAGTTTTCAGCAATTATTTTCGAATCTGTTTCATGCTCTGCGTGTGATAGATATGTAAGGCATATTTTGGTATAAAAAAAAAACCTCTCCCTTTTCTTTTCTTATTATCTAACTCTTATTATATATTTTGAGATTTTTTGTGTATCGTCCAGAGCTACAAAGCGCTCTCGTAGAAACAGAGCGCGTAAAACTCACAATCAATAAAACACAGGTACATACTGCTCTTCGTACTTTTTCTTTTTTTTTTTTTTTTTACTACAAAAATTCATTTTCCAAATATCGGCTCAAATTGTTTGCAGCGGAAACAAACAATTTACAGGCAATGTATCGGCTCTTGGATATTAAAAAGAACGAAAGATTAATAAAGCGCGTTGGATTTTTCCTGCGAAACGAACGTGCGGCTTTCAAATAAAAACGAACTCGAGAGTGCATGGGAGTGCTTGACCACAAATTTAAAGAATTTTAAATATTCAGAGACGATCATTGTCCGATGCGATTTCCACGATGAAATTCGTCCTCGTAGAACGCAAATAGAAACTTGCGCTCCGTATGACATGATAAGAACTCCGTTTTTCTATTTCCTCGAAACGTAAGTCTCGCACTTTCATTCATCGACAGTAGAGAATGAAAAAAGAACGAGAGAGAGATTATTTATGAGCTTGATTAGCTTTATCTCTCGAGCAAACGAAACGCCCGACTTCCGCTGATATCCATTAAACCATATACCGGCTTACTTTCACCGGTGCCAAAATAAACGTACGCCCTGATTGATCTTGCTCGCGCGAGCACGATCCACACGGATTTGGAACACGAGAGGTTCGATGAACCGAAAAGAGATATTACCCGGCCCATGCCCGGGCACGAGACGATATATTTCATATTCCGCCGCGACGAAGAGGGAATATCTAACGACATTCACGGAGTCGGCTGCCGGAGTGAAAACGAAAGGAAACTGTTGCCGCTGCGGGATGACGCGACACACTGTGCACACAAACTCGTGATTTCCTTAGCATATCCACCAGAGTATATCCACCGACGAATAATTCCTTCGTTTAGATTCTCGTGCCTGCGAGCCTGTTTACAACTATCTTTTATCGTAACCACGTTACCGCACGAAATCCTCCTCTCCGTCTGTTTATTTATTTTGACTCGCGTACTCTGCGAACGTGAATTCACTTCGTCGGAGTGGTGTTGTTAATTCGTTAAAAAAAAAAAAAAAAAAAAAAAGAAATCGGACGTCGTTACGTTGTTACGTTGAGGATTTTCGCGGCGGCGAAGACGACGAAATTTCACGCGATTGGTGAAAGAAGGTTGAAAGAACAGGGCGAGCCAGCCAGCTGGAATATTAGCCGATAAAACGTTCGGTCGATTAGGCCGCGTTAAACTCGCAATAACACGCGAGCGTACGTGCGATCGCCCGCTATCGTTCCCCCGTGCAATCGGCGAAATCGACGGTACAAGCTCGATCCTCGAAACTCGTAACGTACGGCGAACAACATGACCGAACCGCTAATCAGAAATTACGATTTGTAAAATCGTGCTGTTAATATTAAGATACGTGCGAAGCACGAAACATCTCGCGTAACTACAATCGGTACGAAGAATTTTCCAACGTTAATTAATTTATATTGGTTGTAGGTTAATTTAAATATATAATATCGCGAGTGTTTTTCGTTTCAAAAACAAGAGATATTCAATGTTTTTCGCAGTTTTGATAATTCGACTAACGAAATCGTACGACCTCTTGGCTTTTGGAGGATGGCTCTCCATATAATATTTCGACAATAATTTTCAATTCCGTTGAATTGAAACTGAAAAATCGATGTTAACGGGTTTCCAACGAGAAAATTGTGATCTCCGTACGAACCACACGACAAATTTTCATCTTCTAGTTTTACGTTTTTCGTTGCGTACTTGGAGATCCAAGGCTCGTGATGAAATATAATAGCTTTCACAGGAAGCGACATATTTTCGACTTTTATCCAATTGATCGATGAATTAAATATCTTTGTACGTGCGTATCCTTCGATCGTACGTTTGCGACGAACCAAACGCTGATACAATATTTTTCTCAGTTATAGACAAATAAAATATTTGCAGCTTTGGAAAATTAGCGTCTGAGTTAGCGTTAATTGTTAATTCTTTTAAAATAGCGCCTACGATCATTTAGACAGATTAAAATTGTGCTAATAATAATTGAAGGTTAACAATAATTTTTGTTAAGGTTTCAACACATTTGATTTAGTACAGCTATATATTGAAATAATCTCAGAATCTCAAAGATGAATTTATATAGTTTCATCTGTGAATTACGAAACTACACACAACTATATAGTTTCATATATAAGTTACGAAACTATATATAACTATATAGTTTTCATATATGAATTACGAAACTGTATACAACAATGTATTGAAACAATCTTTAACAAAGATTACTCAGTCTCTTGACATCAACATTAAAAATTAACGTCAACAATAATACGCGAAATTCATAACCATTAATTCAGTTTACTCTTCATCGTACACGTATATTAACTTCACGTTAATATACTCGCGTATGTAATATAATATGTAATATAATACGTTGTTAAAGCCAAGGATACGCAACACCTATGGCATGAATGTTCCCTAACTTAGCGTGACAGATCAGGTCTTTGGCCACTTCAAAACCTTCAGACAAGGCGCCTCGTATATCTGGATCGATTTTAAGTACGAAATATTCCGCACCATGGGGATCATCGTGTCATAACAACTGCGTACTCGAGGCAGTGTGTATGCAACGAGATAGTTTCCCTAAGACGATTCTTCCCAGAAATGCCCCACTCTTATGGGTGGCGATGGGAAAATTTTGAAACCTTCCCCCATACTTCCTGATTGGTCTTGAATTTTGACATATCACACCGCTCTACAACTCTTCCTTTGGAAGGGGTGCTTCAAAGCTGGATAAAGAGGAGAGAGTCAGTTAGTTACAAAAGTGTAGTGACAAATAGTTATTCATTGCAGTTAGTCACGAACAGTTATTCACAATTAGACATTCAGAGTTAGTCACTTCGTTCAACATTCATGCCCAAAGCAATATTCAATCAATTCAAGTCGAGGAAAGTAGTTTCATTTTCATTCCCACACCAGTGGATGGATCCTTCGCGCCCAAGGCAAATACGCGAACGTGCAAGAACGACAACAGTCGTGATTGACCTTAACATAGGTAATGTAATATAATTATGTGTTAATTCCACGGAATATCGTCGACTGGGATCCTAAATATGGGAAGTAGTCCCAAGACACGCGCAAACGTCGCTCGAAGAAAAGAAACAAACTAGCGACGCGGTGACGTTTTCGTCGATACGCCGCCACCGGTAGACGGAGGATAATGGAAACGGGGTGAAAATGTCGCGAGAATCAGACTGTAGGCCTTTCGCTGTAGGATCGAACTGTGGCTGACTGTACGTACGTATATACCACATGTATATCGTCGTGCCTGGACCGACCGGAAGTGCACGGGAACAGCCACGTCGCCCTTCGAGCCATTCGTTCCACGCGATCATCCCCTGGTTCTCGCCCTCGATTGATTTCGGCATGTAGGTCGTACGTGATACTCCATCTGCCGTGGTCATTACCGCGTTCCACGGTCCTGTCCCCTCGTCCCATTGTCTAAACTGGCTTTTTTCCTTCGTCGATGCTTGAGGAATATAAGAACAACTCGTGATTCGAACACGGATGCCGACGAGAGAGAACGTTGTCGTCGGTACGTTGGAACATTGCACGAGACTCGATAAGTTTATGCTTTTAACACGTTGCCTTAACATCACCATTTTAGATATGTGTATTATTCTAGATCCGTTCGAGTCAAATAAAACGCGTCATTTTATTCGTCAATTTCTATTTTGTTACCTACGCAGTAAATCGCAGTAAATTTTTTTCTAAATGCTTGAGAACTCAGTTTCTGCGATGATAGAACTCCTCCAGCGAATTTTGATGGATTCAAGTCGACGTAACGATTGTTTTTAATCGATTGAGAATAGAAAAACTCGAGCAGTTGATTAGTGCTCACGGAATGAGATGTTGAATCTTTGTCCAAACATTAAGGCGTGAAAATTGACGGTAGAAAAGATTCGGATTCGCGAAAGAAATTAAAACAGAATTCCATCGCAGAAACTGAGTTTCCCCGAATGCCTCCAAGCATGAAAGAAATATTAATGAAAATATATTATAAGCGACGGGGATAACTTCGAAAGTGGCAAAATATGAATATGTATTTTATTCGGCATGGAACTTTTTTCAGCAGCAACACTGGTACTCGTACAATTTAATTTAATAACCGCCAACTGATGCCACTGGGTATCTCGAGGTGTCTCAATTTCACGTTTCAAAATTCTTAATTTGACTTCATTTCGTCGCTAATTTAAAATAATTTCGATTACCTTCATTTGAAACGATTTCAATTTCAAAGATAAATGAAATTAAATGCCCCGAATTTTTATTTTGTAACGCGATCGAAGTCACCGTTGTTTCGCCGACGAGGGGCAAAGGGAGCAAAAGGCGACTTTGCTCGCGCGAGAAGAGACTAGTCGCTCGCTTCGGTCGGTTAATAAGCAACACGGATTAGTCGGCTTTGTCGATAGGTGTCCACTGTCACGGTCTTTTATTTCTTCTTTCCCTCTCTGCCCTGTTCCTTTCTATTCGCGAAATTGCGAGATCGCCGTACGGCGAGCAAGCGGGATTAAAGCAACAACAACGGGGACGGGAAAGTAGAAAACAGGAGACAAGAGAAGAATCGACAGAGAGAAGCAGGGAGAGAGAGTATAGAGAGAGAGAGAGAGAGAGAGAGAGGTCTAATGAAATAAGCCGTAGCCGATCGGTACGGGTCGTGTCTCGAGCCTTAAAGCAATTAGTTGCCGCGCGGGAAGTGTACAGGCACAGACGAAGAGAAGATTGAACGAAAGAGAGAGAGAGAGAGAGCAAAGTAGAAGACGAGAAAAAAAATTCGACCAGAGACATTCCACGGATTTATTAGCGCCATAAGGGATGGATTCCCTCCACCGACGGAGGCAAGAATTTTTTTTTCTCGCCCCTTTTTCCTCTTCTCGAGCCTCTCATAGTACGAAGTCACTTGTCAGACAACGGCGATCGGCCATCATAGAACGCCACGGCCGTAGAAAAGGGAAGTACAAAGCGAGATCGCGAGACAACGATAACGAAATAAACTTCCTCCCTCTGTTGCTGTCTCGACAGCTTGCCCTGGGAAGCAATTAACCTTTGCACGGACGGAAATCTGCGAAAATTTATTATCCGGAACGGTGTCGATAATTTCGAGCGTCGAAACAATCGCGTTTGCGAGGTCGGCGTGTGTTTCCCTCGGTACGCTTAGCTTCCTTTCTTTCTTCCCTCCTTCCTTCCTTCCTTTCTTTCTTTCTTCCTTTCTTTCGTAGCACGCGAAAAACCTGGAACGAACGAATAAACGAACGAATCGAAGAAACCCAACCCCGAAGGGGCAGCGGCGAGGTACGGAGCGGAAGCGCAATAACGAAGCAACCTGTTTCCGATCGGCAACTCGCAGCCCGAAGCAATTAGCCTCTGCCACACCGTGGCAAAGGGGGAGGGAAAAAAAGAAGGCCGTAGGGGGCGGGGGGGAGGGAGAGACGGGGGGAAATCGTTGCCGAGAAAAGCGTGGATCGTCGATTGAAAGGGAGGGCTGACGTCCGAGAATGAGAATCACACAACCCGAGCCAGCGCAGGAAATTTCTAGCTCGGTAAGAAAAACTCGATTAGAAATTCTCTCTCTTGGTGAACGGGTTAACGCGATAAATTGTAATCGATCGTTTATTTCAGTTTGTCTTATTGTTGATCTTTTATATCTCGTTCTCACGAACGAGCGAACGAGAGAGAGAGAGAGAGAGAGAGAGAGAGAGAGAGGCAGTTTAGCTCTCGGGTGCTGTATTTATAATCGGTTATTTCGCAGGGAAATGAAAGCCAATATCGCCAGTGAAGCCCGACGATGCTCAGGGCGTGTACCTACCCACGCTATATGAGTTTCGTGCTTACGGGAAACTTTTAATTCTTCCGGGGTCTAAGAATTCCGCTGGCTTTCTCGGGAAACAGCCGGCGGCTAGCGAAGGATTAAGAACTGAACGCGGCCAGTGAAACAGGGCTCGTTTTGGTCAGACCTTGACGAACGTGTAAAACATAGCGCCGCAGTTATATTTTACAGGCTTCTGTTTTGCATGCGCGTGTCTAGTTTTCGAATCTGGATCTCAGTTTATAATTCTTAATGCGTGTAATGTAACGTAATGTGTTTTTAATGTACAGTGTAATGTAATTTTTAATCCGCGTGTTTCTAAGACAAGTGTATTCAATGATCATCGTGTAATTTGACGTTCATATACTTGATAGTCTTGATATTTTTTATAGGATTATCCGAAGTATGCACTAGTATGGAAATAGTGTTTTCAACGATTATTTATCGTTATTTGTTATCAACGATTGTTTAGGAATATGCTTCGTCAAAGTTGTTCGTCTGTGTAACGTAAGATTTTCTGAACTAAAATATAACAAACGGATATTTCACGTTGATTTGTGAATTGTGTCGTTGAGACTTGAAAGTTCACGTATTTACAATTTTACATTATTAATACATTATTATGGAAATATCAAATAAATGATTTATAATGATCATTGGTTGTCAGATTTTCATTCGGGGTAAATTAATCCTCTGTAATTGGAATTAGGAAGATTATCAATTAAACGGAGAAATATATTTGAACAGGGAACGAATCTCTGTCAAAATAAAAATTTTCATTCCTCCGTAATGATTTCTCTCATCTAACAAATGCATCCTAAAGACTACTAAAAGACTATATTTTTTGTACAATACGTATAAACAGATGTGTATACACATTACAGACACGTATATAATACAACAAGCAAAAAGACGTGTACACGTGTATCAAGAAACACGAATCCTTAATTGCTTGATTTTCCTGTACTGTATTCATTCTCGATCGTCCGGTTTGCAGTAGCAATCATCGTCAGTTGTTATTATCGTTGTTGTAACCGTCCGTCGCTGTGTACGTGTGTATACGCGCGTATGTATGCGTATGTATTTCTCCCATCCGTGGCCGCGCGAAAATTTTTTCTCCTCTCGAATTGCAAGCGTGTCGAACGTAATACGACTCGCTGAGCCGATAAAAATAATTAGATTGTGCGCAGGGGTGGTTTAAATTAATTTTATCGCTTTAATGAGCTCGCTTTTCCAGGCTCGAACCACTCGCAGCTGTTCTCGGGGAGCAGAGGCGGTGGCGGCGACGGCGGCAATGGCAGTGTCGGCGCCACGGGGGCAACGGCTCGACTTTTTTCCAATTAATAACGGGCAGAAAACGTCGGCCAAGTAACTAGTTTTCCGCTTCGCTCGTAATACGCTCGCGAAAGATTCGGCCGCGTTCACACCGAGCCAAACCGCGAGTTCAAACCGCGGCCAAACTGAACTGAACGAGAAAATCTTATCCTAAAAGGGGCAACGAGGGACTCGATTTCTTGCCCGATCTTCGAACGAATCGTTATCATTCGTTGTCATTCTCCCATATTATTCTCCCTGCGTGCTTTCGCTCCGCGGATTTTTCCGAGACTTTGTGGAATTTTAATATCTCGCCCAGAAACGCATTATACACGCCTCTTCTCTCTTTCCCTCTTTCTCCTCTCTTTCGCCATCACATTCGAGAGTTGTCTCAGTTTCACTCGGGGAGGAGGGGATATTGCTTAACGAATAAAAATATACGCCGAGGATTTTACAGTTTGAGAGAAGGTATGCACTTTCATGGCGTCTGTTGCGTTTCGATTACTCGGACCATAAGATTTCATAGTTTTAAATTGTCATGCCACTGCCGAAACTCATTACTCGAAATGAAGTCAAATCCTTCATTTATTCGGTTGATCAAAAAAAAAAAAAAAAAAAAAAAAGAAAAGAAAAAAGCATCGCGCACAGAGGCGCAGATGCGTCACACGTTCGTAAAAATACTGAAAGAACATTCAAAAAAAAAAAGAAAAAGAAAAAGAAAAATGTACGTCGAGTCTCGTAACTCTAATTAACACCATGGGACGGCGCGCGTGCATAAATCCGTCGGGTGTCGGCTGGTGTCTCTTTCGACCGGCAGGAAAAGAGCCGGTAGGAAATTCACCGACGACAGACCATGGAAACGGCGTCCATTCGACGGTGAGAAAAAACGGTGAAAAAAAAACCTGGCCCTGTATGGCCAGTTAAATGGCGCGCACGCGCGCCCACCAGCCCGGGTTCGTTATGCGCCACATCCTAAGCATATTACCAGCTTTTCCGGTAATTAAGTTGGCCGTCGTTGGGTCGAGGCATTAATTTCCGCGCAAGTTAATGCCGGTCTCACGGCTTTACCCGGTCACCGTGCGCAAGCATCGAGCACCGCGGCGCGGAAAGAACTCGCAAAAAAGAGGCTCGATCTTTGCCGCGAACGTGTTCCGCGCGCGATCGTTCACGCCTCGATCAAACCACGGTACTCGGGATTTTGTTCGGAGACCCGTGAAACAATCGCCGCTTAATTAGTCGGAACTCGCGTTCTTTGATCGTCTTCGAAAACGTGTGTGTGTGTGTGTGTGTGTGTGTCGGCCACGATCCGAGATATTTCTTGCGTATTCGACGCTGGTTTCGAGGCGAGCATTTTCTTTTGACTCTCTTTCTCGGCTGCACTTTGATAACTGCCACCTTCAAAGAAAGAAGAATTCCAGCAATAAGAAACAACGTGAAAGCGTACAGCAGGAGCGGTCGCGGTGTAACCAAAGAAGAAAGAGAACGATTTCAAGACGTTCCAGCTTTAACCCATTCTAACGAGAGTCGAACGTTTGCTGCGGTTGAATTGATAATACGTTTTTTTAATTTCTTCGATCAAACTTCGGGAAAGGAAAGGTTTGATGGGAATTGATTCTACATACAGGGCGTGTGTATTTAATCCCTCTTGAACCGCGCGGAACAATTCCGAGAAACGATTCGAGTAAATCGTTATCCGGTTTTGTAAAAACTATTGAAATGAGCGGGAATTAATGTGGCGTTCCATCTTGAAAACAATCGTATCTCATTGTCGGACGAACTTTCTCGTTCTCCAAATAACAGTTAGTCTTTTTGTTGCCGGTAAGAGGAAAAATCGATTCTCGAAAAAATAACACGATAAAATAACATTCTATCTGAAATATATATTGGGAGCGTATCGCCGCTGAAACTATGTACGACTGAAATGCAAAATTTGCAGCAGAGAAATGATAGTGCAAGGACATTTCTAATTACACATTTTACTAAGAATCATTCGAGTCTCTAAAAGTACACTGTTATTAATAAAATTTCTATGGGAAATTATAAACTGTGACACGATCATATATGACACGAAAAATGTCCCGCTCTTTCACTTGCTCTTGAAAAAAAGCTTCGTAACAAAGAGACTCGAAATAAAAAACGAGAGAGAAATTAGAGAGAAAAAACATCAAGGTCAATTGGAAATCGAATCGGTAAATAAGTTCGATTTGATGCGACTCTGATAAGCATTTCCCCTCTCTAGACTTCTGTCAATCGCTCGTTCAGATATAATGCGCACCGGCAACACGTAAACTTTGACACTTGACCGATTTTACAATCACCCCTCCCCCTCCCCACCTCCCTGCTCGCCAATGTCTCGCCGGAGACTGCCGCGAATGCGTGCGCGAACTGTGATGCAAAGTTAAACAGCCGATCGATCTCACCCTGTCGATCCTCTCGGACAGCTCGACGAAACGGTTTTCCACTGTCAGTAGTCCGAGGACAGGTTTGGTCAGACAGTTGCGCGGCACAGAGGCGCGCCCGTTTACCGTATCAACAGTCTGTGATCGGCTACGAGCGGACACTGATGCACCGTAATCGGACAGCGGAGGAGGATGTATATTCGAATCAGTTGGCACTGTGCTCACTGTGCCGCATCAAACTGTTGCGCCAACCGTGTTCCGATCACGATCCGACACGGGGAGCTAACTGTTCGGAGGAAGGGAGCGGTGCGACTAACATCGGAGACCATGCTGTCTTCGGTTAGTCGCGACAGCCCGATGACTTAAGATCCATTCATTGAACCCTACCAAGACCGTTCCAAGATCGGATGAACGATCAACGTTTCTCTGCGCGACGCACCGGCCAGACTGAACGACTGAAGGTGCTTTGACACGTGAATTTCTCGCGAAAGGCCCCTGGAGTTCCTTTCCTGGTATGGGAATACGTTGTGTGTGATTGCTGCGTGTATTATTTTAAAATTTATGTTGGTCAACGAATCTAGAAGCGTATATATAGAAATTACAAGATATTTAATTATAGCACGTTAGTATAAATTAATTTAATATAAATTAGTTTTTTGTTATTTATCATATGATTGCGGTAAATATTTTGTGTATATTTTCAAATTTCATCATGATTATAATGCAGTGCCGTTGCAGGATATCTAATACACACACACAGACACACATACACACACATATGTATTATATGTTTATTATTATACATATTATTATACATATTTTATATATATACATATATATGTATTTCGTAGACATTACAAAAATATTTGTTATTTATTATACAGTTATAACTATCTTGTAATTCTTACGTAATTATACTTTCAGATTGGTCTCAAATTTCATCGACATGATTATAATAGCTGCTTACAGGGGATGTACAAATATATATGTAAATATTTCATAGACATCACAAACGTATATTTAAACAGCCCTTTATCCATTATTTTTTTATTACACATATGTGAATATCTTCGGTTTCAAATTTCACCGTGTCTCTCTACAAGATATTTAATACGAGTGTATATTTCGCTAGACACGACAAAAGTATTAAATTAATTTTTTAAATATGTGTCGACAATATCTCGTAACTCTTATACATTTCTTTTCCTTTCAAAATCAGTATTAATTGCGCCAATCGTGTCTCGTTACAATATTAATAAAATTCCAAGGTATTTCATGTAAAACACAAAATATATACATTAGGCTTCCTACTTGACACGAGCTACTGCACTATATTTTCACGAGCTACCATACCCGAGGAATGTGCTGACAAAAAGGGATTGCTCGATCAGGCAAAGGTTGCAACATAGCGCGAAGAAGAAAAGAAACGAGTCGTTTACCACGAACGAGCCACGTGTGATTTCATCGGTCATTCATGCCAGTTTGCAATCGTTTCGCAGTTTTTTAACTACGATCTCTTTTTTTTCAAACGGACGAATGGACTACATTATATGACTTTGCACACCGATGGTGCATGGTGGACCAAGCGAACATGCGCCGAGTATACGAAGATAATCTCCGGCGAGAAAGCTCGAAACACGCATTCGGTTGCCAGGTTTGAAAGTTGCGAAATAGAAACTCGACGAACGACGGGGAATTATTTTGCGTGCCACTGTACGTGCTGCAAGGGACGTTGAGAAAGGAAAAAGTCGACGTACACACACGGTGTCGGAAACGTTTCATTGGGAACATTCGCTGCTACACGACCGCGAAAACGTTCCTACTCTTAGCCATTCCTTCTTCCAGCCTCTTCTTTCGACCTCCTCTATATCCCACTCACTCTCGCTCACTCTCTCTTAGATGTCGACTTCCTCCGTCCAAATAACGTTCTCGCGAGAGCGACGCGCGTCGTCGACAGACTTTTCCACGCGGCACTTACGATCGCCGGCTGCAAACAACGACCGGCACACCGTTAATGGATGTGCCCGATAATTGAAACGTTTCATCGATCCGCCGGCTCGCCTTTTTCGCGGAGCTTTTCGAGGCGAACTCTCCACCCGCGAGGGAGAGCACTTGCACTGCAAGCGAGCGAGCACCAACACGGAAACGTTGACGAAACGTTATCGAACCTTCGATAACAGGCAGGTCCGCGGGGACCGCGCGCCATTCCTTCGGAAAGCAGTGTTCCTTTGAAATTTTCAAATCGTTCCGTCTTTAGACGGATACGAAATCATTCTCGATTATGCGATCTATCGAGCGAGTCATCAGCGTGGATAACCGCGACGTCACGCATCGCGAACCAACGACAAGTTTTCGTTTCCTTTTACACCGGAAGCGTATTACGGAAGAGTCGTCGATTAATTTCCATTCCCTGATGAAACGGAGCGTTTTCAATTAGCCTGGGCTCGCTCTCTTCGATTCGCTCTGGGAGGCAGGTCTGTGTTCGGCCCCATTTTTCTCCTCAATGTACGATATCTATATCCTTATAAGAGGATCGTGCCCAACCTTCCTGACTAATTTCTTATAAATGGTTTCCACTCGGCCGGTTCCTCCGGCAATTAAGACGTCCTTTGTCTTAAGAGAACCCGATCCGGTCCATCCGCGAGGCAAGACCCCGAGCGCGAGACGAAGAGTCCGTGGCGTGGTACAAGGTGATCGAAAAATTCATCCCAGCGACTAACCATCGGTCAGTTTTAAATATATTCTCGGTAAACATAGTGGGGCAGAGGGGGCGACTCGACTCTTTCGACGACTCGATTGCAATTTCCAAGTGTTTGACGAGACTTCGACCACTCGAGCGGTCAACGATAAATATCGTATCAAACAGAAGGGGAGATCGCGAAATTAAAATCGCGTAAGGATGAAAATCAGGCAGAGATTGAAATTCTTCCGTCGTTGATCGCTTTCGCCGATCGCCCTTTTCGAGAGGGAATCGTTCCCGAACTGAAACCAGAGAAACTGCGCCTTTTCTTTCCCGTTTACGCTCGCGCCCGCCTTATGGGACCGGGATCCATTGAAACATTCAAGTGTAGCAGATTATACTCGAGGGTCCGCCGTCGAGGCCGATACTTCAAAGTGCGTGTCGTGCATAATTCACTTGTGCTACGGCTTGAATTACGCGCGTACTCGCCGCGGCATTCTTCGAAGAACAATGAGCCAGACTCCACCCCCATGGACCGGCTGCATTACGCAATCCAGAGAAACATTTAATGGACCTCAATTTGCCGGGAGCGTATACACTCCCGGTATATACTTGGAGTCATCGTTGTCGTTTAACCCCCTCCCCTTCATCTTCCTCTACCCAGTTCGAGTTCATCACCGGAATATCATTCGGAATCGTAACAACAGCCAACAACAACAAGCCGACGACAATCACGATTCGCTTTTGATCTCTCGAAAGCAGCTTCCCGACGTTCGTCGAATGTTCAAGACTCGCGAGTTTCACAGAAGTAACAATGACTGGTACTTGCGTAGTCGGGAAAAGATCAGCGTGCTAGATAGTCTGGATTTTTAACATACGATCTTTAGTATCGCGCGTCTTTTAATTTGGAGAAATTGTAATCTGTTATTGGACTGGCGGTTTTGCATTTTGAAATTTTCGTGATCGTTATTGAAGTAATGGCACCTGAATAGAAAGTTATCACGACTAATACAATTCTCTGGATATTTTATATAATTCGCACATTATTTTTACATCCTCATATTTTCCATAAATGCGTAAAAATCCGTGATTCAGTTGTAACCAGCATTGACCGGAGATTTTGACGAAGCATGTTGCATTACGCGACATTCGAATATCGCATAAGAAAACAGGAACACGCTTTTCTATTGAATCTAAAGAACACTATGAGACGCTTCAAATCTTTGTCACATATTTGTCAATAAATTCGAACAGGATTCGAAGCTTAGACATTCTTGAGTATCTCGAATAAGTCTTGAAAGTCGTCAAAGTTTCAAAAGTCTCGATTGTCTTGAATGTCTCGAAAAGTCTAAATCTTATCGTTTTCAAGACAGTATCTTTGAACGTAAATACATGTATGGTCCATTTACTTGGATATCAGAAATTGAAATAGAGAATATTTCTGCACTGTGTCGATACGTGTAAGTACGTCTGACGTGGGTGCGTTTGACACTTGTTTCTAACTGTCGTCGACAGCAGATTTTGCGTTTTATTTATATTTAAATACATATATTGAATGTGTGAAATACATGTGTTGAATGTATTAAATACACATTTTGAATGTTTTAAATACTCATATGTGTTGAATGCATTAAATACACATATTAAATGTATTAAATAAATGCATTACATGTATTGAATGTATTGAAATATTAAAATATATATATATATATATATATATATATATATATATATTCTATTAATACATGTATTTCAGTATATTAACAATATTGAATGTATTAAATACATATTTTGAATGTTTTAAATACTTATATGTATTAAATACACGTATTGAATGTATTAAATGAATGTATTAAACGTACTAAATACATATATATATTAAATGTATTAAATAAATGCATTATCTGTACTGGATATATTGGAATATTAAATATATATATATATATATATATATATACTGAATATATCAATACATATATTTCAATATATCAAACACATGTATTGAATGTATTAAGTACATAAATACATTCGATTTGATGTACATTGAATGTATCGAATACATATTTCGAATACATCCAAAGTCACCAAAGCACACGTATTGTATCATATACATACGTACTGAATGTATCAAGTCGACACACAGACTAAATCCATCAAAATACACGTATTCGCGACTCGAATTCTTCTGCTACACGCGTGAGTACGCGCGTGCATTTAGATACACGCGAAACAGTGATCACTCGTTAAGAAGCGTTTGAAACGCGGCGGAGAAACGGCCGGCGTCTTGCAGAAATTCTTCAATTATTCAACGTGCAATTATTCCGTGCGGCGAGCACACGAAAAGAAGAACAGACCGCGACGCGCTAAGTTTAATTCCGCGGACTGGCACGCGCGGCGGCCGGCCCGGACAGCAAATTGGATTTTTTCCCTCGTTGTCCCTTTAATAAGCGTTGTTCCGAGCGCGACGCGCGTAACGAACGCGCGCGCGAATAAAAAGAAGGCAAAACGAATGAAAAGAGAGGAGGGGGGGAACAGGGAAACGTGTACGTGTGACAGAAACAGAACGGGGAGGTGGAGCGACGAAAAATCGACTTGAGAGTTTCGATGATCACGGTGGACGGTACCACGCCAGCCACGAGAGGCGAGTCGGACTCCTCGCGCTGAATAGCAATCGCGGCGCTAGAATCTGCTTCATTTAATTTGCACCGCTGCAAAGTGCTTCGAATTTACCCAATTTCCGTAGCACGGTGGTGCTCCCGCCGTGTTATCGAACTCTCGCCGAGGGACAGCGAGAGCTGCCGCATAAATTTCCCGTTCCGAATTAAAATTTAGAACGCGAGAGCCGCCCGGCGAGAGCGACCTGCTCCGCTTCTCTGCAACCACCGTGCGCTCTGCATCGTCACGAGACGACGCGGTGAAACGAATCGCGCCGAAACTTCCCGTCAACTTTCCAAATTTCGCTCGGAGAGAGACGATTACTCTCGAGATTACTCTTTGCAACATTGTGGTTCGCAATGGTCGATCTCTGCGGTAGACAGTAATAGCGCAGAGTTTAGATAGGTTTTTCAGTTTCTCGAATTTTTGCTCGAATCGTACAAGCATGTCTTTCGATTCTCCTTTTTGTATGATGAAACTTACTTGATGAAATTAAAATGTATCGATTTATCCCCCATCAACAACACGTTGACAAATGATTTTTTATTAGTCAAAATATATTGGCTCAGTTGTATCGTAATATAATCATCACGTAAATAACAAAGGATTTAATTGACAGAATGAACGATAAAAGAATGGATGAAAGTTCGACGTTAGAACGAAGAGTAAAAGTGCACTCTACCACGATAAACAGTTGAATCTACCTGTACATTCTTACCTGCCTCTGTGCATTAAGACTTAATCTCTGCAGAACGTTCGAAAGAATGTTCGAAAGAACGTTGATGAAAGAATCTTCTCAAAGATCTACGGTGTCGCGTGCCACCGACAAAAGAACGTACACCGACGCACAAGCAGGAGTAATTACGAAGAAACGTCGAAGGAACAATCGAGCCGGTGAAACACCAGGCTAAATGGCGTCTTCCGACAAGACTCGGTCGCGTTTGTGTATAATATAATTGCAGTTGGCTGGAGTCGCCCGGGGTGACTGAATCTGACTCCCCCGCGTTCAAAGGCGATGCAACGGCAGCGTCAAGGTCCACGTTTCTGGCCACGTTCCCACAGGCCATCTGCCACAGCCCTATGAATTAGAAACGCGCGCCCGTGCGAAAAGGGGTTTTCCTTGAATTTTAATGGAGAACAGCGCCAGGGCCAGCCGACCGATTCTCGCGCGTTTCCCTCAGCCGCGAGCTCGGTTCAAACAACCGAGAGGCCGGGAATATATTACATATATTCACGTGAAATAAAGTTCGTCCACCGAGTGGCGAACTTTCCGAATCGTCGACTACCAACCAAGTCGAATCCTCAACCTCTTTTCGTATGTCTGTCTCTTCTTCTTCCTTTTCTTCTTTTTTCTCTTTCTCTCCCACTTCTACCACTTCTTTCTTCTACCATGCTTCTTCCCCCCAATTTTCCACGGTTCTTTGCGAATTCACGCGATCCTACCAGCCAGAGGGTTACGCGAGAGGCCACGGGAGTTATGCGGCTTTCGGCTGTGGCAACCGGAAACTTGTCCGTTTCACAGCGACATTCCCAGCCTGCTTTGCTTCCGCGTCTCGCCTCCCTCTTCTCTCGTCGCTCCCTGTCCGCCACTCGGCCAATTTTTCGTACGTTCAGCAGTTTTCAGCTCGGCTGACAACGACAAGTTCCTAGGTATTTCTCGAATATCTGTGGCCCGCGAGCCGATGCAGTTTAAAGTATTCGTGCGTTCAGGCGTTTGAACGTTTTAACCATTCCGGCCAGACGGACGGTACATCGTTGCACGCAACTGATTGAAATTTCGTTTTTCACATCGACCTATGGCGTAGCTGAGGTTGCGAAGTATTTTACGCACGATTTTGTGAATGTTACTTAAACGTTGATCAAACATTGCAATAATTGTATTTGTATTTCCCTTAGTGCGTGTTTCTACGATCCACGCTGTGTCACCTGAATTTCATGGCAAAAATATGTAAGATCGTCGATGCGTTAAATCAAAGAGATTTTCGACTTTCGCTTAAATGAAATGATTAATGACAAATAGCAAAAAATTATATACAAAAATAGTTTATCTATATGTATATCATTAAACTGAAGGCATATATTTCGAATGTCTGATTGAAAGTCTTTTTCCTAAAGACATTTGATCGTCAAACCACTTTTTGTTCAGACATACTTGTTTAAATTAACACAACAGAAAAATCCTAATGTAGTGCCTGTTTAAAAAATTACAAATGTTAAGTCTGTTTCGTATTAATGACATGCAGTGTACAGTGAGAATAAAATAGCACTAAAAGTCTATAAAAATTTCCTCTGGATTGTATAATTTAGCCACTGTGTATCGGTTAAATTTTAAATTGTGCGATAAATTCGTTCGCCACTTGGTGTTACAAAAAACTTTCTTTGTATCATCTATGGCGGAAAATATACATTGAATAGAGAGACTCGCAGTACGGATAAACGTTGCTTGCAATTGTGTTATTTAATGATAAACAGAAATTGATAACATTATTAAAAGAATTATTTCCTACAGAAGATAGAACAACCTTCCTAAGTTTACCGTGCTATCAACGACTAGAATATTAATCATCTCAATAGACGAATAACACGTTCTTTACAGACAATTATACAATTCAAAGGACGTAGAGACACACAAATTTTTGATAAAAAATCTTCCAAACTTACTGACCGCTATTTATAAGAGAACGATCGATCAAATAATCGACACACCGTCCAGATGACGCGAACGAACTATTATAGTTACACAACCCCAAAACAATCTCGTTCGCAAGAAAGGAATTGCTCCGATCGATTCAATCGTCGAAACGTTCGTTCGTTGCTTATCAATTCACAAAACAGATCTCTCTCTCCCTACCGACTCGCAAACGAGGGGAGAAAGGCTCGTTGCCACGATTCGATAAACCGTATACCGTGCAATCGAATCGCATGATCCCGCGAGGAATATACGCGAGGAGATCTCCGCAGGTGTAGCGTGCCGCCGGAAGGTCAGTGAATTCGCTTCGCAATCTGGCGAAGTATATTCCTCTCCCCTCCCCTTAATCAATTGAAAGTCGGCACGCCACCACCAACCGGGCACAATGTATCGACCTGAGAGATAACTCTGAGAGTGCTCGCAATGAACTTTCTCGGGCAGCGTGGCACGTACGGCCACGGGGAAAATTCGCGAGCTTCCGGTTGCTCGTTTTTACCGCGTCGTGCCGGGAGACACTCGCGATCTCAATTTCCACGGATTTCCGCGGATTTCTGCGGATTTCCGGCGCGGATCTCTCCCTCCTCCCTCCTCCTCCTCCTCCTCCCTCGCTGTGTTTTCGCACAGGCAGCGAGCAGAAAATGAATCGTTGACCGAATCGCGACCGCTCGCAAAGACAATCATCAGGTAAACAGAACCTAGCTGTTTCGATTCGTAAGATCACGATCCGTCACGATCAGTTTGCGAAGGTAGAACGTTCGACGAATTCAGTTCGGCTAATAAGCGATACCTATTTAGGTATTCGATTCATACGAAAGTGCAGCACGTATGCACTGGCTGGCTAAATATTCCATCTTCGTGAATAATGCCGACGCGTTTTGCCGCCAACTGCATCGTTTTGCATTCTGAACGAGCGCGCGGATTTTTGGTTTTTCGCGACGGGAGTGGCAATTAAAACAGGTCAACTGGTCGTTGGTTTGTCGCGCGTCAGTTTTCTCGAAACTTCTCGATTTGAAAAGTCAAGTGCGAATATTCGAAAGTGTTCGTCGGGAAGCATTCTTGGAAGTACGAAATATTCTAGCGGGAGAATGAAATTAGCGATTTCGACTGAGTTCGCGAAGATTTCAAAACGTTCCTTGGATTGATCTTTCAACGCTTGTTACGATTGAGAACTTCACCGCCAGAATGTACAAGGGAAGTTCGATAACTTTGATAGAATTCCAAGAAATTTGGAAAAACTTGCACAGTTTACGCGGTACAATTTCTTTTTTCTCGCTGAAAAAAAAGAAAAAAAAAAGAAAAAGACAGTGAAACGTCAGAGATCGGTGACTTGCGGTATCATCGTGAATTTATTTGAAACGAATTTATTAATACAAAGTTCTAGTTGTAAATTCTGTTAATAAGAGGGAAAGCATTAATACTTCGGCCAAATTACAATTCGATAATGCTGAAATTTCAAGTCCCTTCATGTTTCTTAAGCTAATGTACCTTAGGAGCACGTTTTCTTTTTTTTTTTTTTTTAATAAAAAACTATTTCTATCAGAATTAACAATTAATCATAATTACTATTATTATTAATAATTTCTTCTGCATTAATTCGAATTCATCCAAGTCTATCTAACACAGATAAAATGCTAGACCATAACCGGTCAGTTGGCTCTAGAAAAAAGAGTCAGATCGGTGGAAAGAGAGATCTATCGACCTAGACGTGTGTGCAAGCATCATCGTGTTGGCAAGGAACGGGATGGCTCTAGCAGAAACTCGATTTTACGAGCTCACGCTCGTAAGAATCGCCGAGCACGTCGAACCCGACGGGCCCGAGCCCTAGCCGAGCCTACTACCTCGTACGTCCTGCCGGTAATAATCGAAATGTCTGTGTCAATAAAACGACCGCACATTACAGCGGCGACCGGGTTTCGACGGTGCAGGAAGAGAGGGCGTAGATCGAAAATGCGCTGCCTCCGGTGTTTCGCCGGGCGAGCACAAGGGAACGGAGGGACGAAGGGGGGGTACAACAACGGTGATTATTGGCCCAGTCGGAATATAATTTCGCCGATCGGTACACACGCGGCGAACAATCGGCCCGCGAAACAAGGTTTCCGGCAGCACGGTGATTCGTCGTGATGCAATTAACTCGATTACCAGCAACGATCCAGAACCGACGAGGACGAGGACGCGTGTCAAAGAGGGGGAGAAGGCGCAGCAAACTCTGTCAAGAAATTGTATTATAAATTTAACGGAGACGATCGTGCATCGAGCCGAGGGAGGAACATCTTGGAGGACCACCTGAGCCCTCCTGCGTACATTACAGCCTTTCCCATAGTCCAGGGCCCCCGGATTATTTTTACAGGCACTGCCGCTTTAATTTCCAATTTACCTCTCTCCCTCCCGCCCCCCTCCCCCGACGAAACAACGGCGAACAATCGATCATTCCAGCAGCGAAGCCTAGTTTTTTACTTTTTATTTATTTTACGAAACCTTTTTTTTTTTTTTTTTGCGACTCGAGGCTATCGTTCATGTACACAAGCACCATGAACAGTACCAAACGAACCAGACATGGTTAAGATGGTAAGTGACATCGCACAATGTGTGGAATTCACCCCAAGAATTTGTCTATCATTTTCACCTTCACGCGCAGCAATGTTTCTTAATATTAAATTCCAACGTAGTTATTTCTTCTTGTAGAATTTTATGTTTCGTGTTTGTGTTTTTAAAAGAGGGATTTCCCTTTTTTTAGAAATATATCGACAATAAAATAATAATATTACGCCGATGCGTTGCCGATATAATATTGATATCGCAACGATATCGATTAAACGCGACAAGCTGAATTAAAGTGGAGACAATTGAACGATGACTTCGGATAAGGGTCAATTATGCTGTATTAAACTCATCACACTTCTTCCGCAAGTTTCAAACACACAGAATGCTCTTTTTCTTTTCATTTTACATCGATTTTTTTTGAATATTTTTAAAGCAATCTGTAGAGACTAGAATCTACTGTCAACTCAGTCTCAACTAAAACGTGACGTAGATCCTCATTGATCTGCCGCTGTTTTGACGCTACGCGTTGTCAAGCGACAAACGTTTAAATAACAAATAAACGTTTTATTCAGCTTTGAGAAGGCAGGTTTTCGTTGTTGCTCGCCGGCTCGTTGCGCCAAGCCCATGGCAATTGCGATTTTCTCGGATTCTCGGCAGCTGGCAAGAAACTCGTGTGCACGCGCAATCAGGACCAAAAGAAATTCGACAATTCCGTGCAGCTGGAGCCCTTAACGCTAGTGAGAGGCGACGCGGCTGCCAAAATCTGTCGCGCTTCGTTAACGAATGAATCCGCGAGAATAAAAGGAAAATATCTTTGCGAGAGAAACTCACTTATGTCGCGTTTTTAACGACGAATAGGATAATCTGTTCAATAAATAGACTTCCCCTCTCCCCCTTCTTTCCAATGAATAAACATTACTCGAATAAAATAAACACCTAGCACGTGTAAATTTACGCAGTGGAAATTCGCAAAAGCGTCCTCCTATTTTTTACACTGCTCTCGTTCAATCGTTGCGTTCATGACTCCCCACAAATTCGTAAGTTACTTGATATCTACAATTATCTTGTTACTTGATATCTACAATTTGTACTTTTAATAGGCTGGTGACTAATAGAGATGCTTTCAATAGGCGTATGATAGATTTATTTTTATAGTAGATAGTGTTAGATGTTCCTCCGATGAAAAAATAGCGCATAAATGACAGATTCGTCGATTTTGATAAATCACGTTCTGATCCTCGTCTCAGAAACTCAGAATCATCAAGTTCGTAAAAATGAGACCATCCTTTATTCAACAGTTGTTCGGTTGAAAATAAATAAACGACGAAATATTAACGTTCGACTTTTACCATTTAATCCCAATGTTCGTAGTTGAACAATGTTCGTAGCTGAATGGCGAAAAAAAAGAGATCACGCAGCAAATTTTTTGGACAAAGTCGCTCCAAAAGAAACACTTCGATCTCCTCAAATCGTGACGGATCTACTCACGAAAAGAAAAGAAGAAAAAAAATCGTTGATTTCAAAAATTTTCGACAATTTCGACAATCTTCCAGTGAAGAATTCGCGTCGTACTGAACCCAGCAAGCGCCGCAAATGTCGACGCAAGGGTGGGGCCACGGGCCTGGTCAACTAGACGTTAAATATTTATTGGTAATTAACGACGAATTGGCCCGTATGGATTGGACCGGTGTCGTTTAATCGCAGTCACGTATGCACTTCCAGCGCTTGTTCCCCTATTGACATATTGAGTGAATCACCCCGTGATGCGAGCAAAGGATCTCGCTCCTCTCCTCTTCACCCCTCCACGCTCGAAGATCGGGAACGATTTTTCGTCGAATCGGCGGCACGTTGTTTCTTTCCATCCCTGGCTTGTGTTCCTGGCCATTAATCTCGACCAGGGTTGATCGCGTTCGATCGCGGGACTCGAGCGCTCGTTGCGTAATATTTATTTTTTCGAACTTTCGAGAGGAATACAATTACCTGTTATGTTCGCTAGGGATTATAGCCAGCATTCGCGTGGCAATTAACGAGCACGGCCCATCTGATCGATAGTCGCCGTTCGCTTCTGCCGGGGGGGGTTGATAACTATCCCGATTGTGAAAAACTTTCCTAAAAAGACAGATCGTTCGCGAGGGACATTCGCGCGGATCACGGGTTGCAGCTCGTCTCTTTTCAAAAAAGTTTCCTCTCGTTCTTCTTCTTTCCTTTTTCTTCGACGTTGACAACGTCGATTCTTACGAATTTGCAAAACGCGTCTCTATTCCATGCGAAGGAGATAAAAGTTAATTACCATAATTAGCGAGCTCTTTGTGCGAGCACGGCCGGTGAAACGTACCGTGTGCACCGGATATTGAATCGCAAATTTACAGTTATTAAAGGATGGGCGGAGCGCCGGCGGTCGCATCCCTTGGCAAAACCGTTCGCTAGATTTCACGGCTTATTATTCCACCCAGGACGCGCAATATTTATCCGTAATTAGCCGAATCGCGTCGATTCTCGCAGTCTCGACGAGCCGACGGTATTGGTTAATCGGCCTCTGATAGCTCGGCTGCTCGACTATTCTCACCGCCGCCGATGATAAATCTCGTTCCACTTTTAATTTACGATTCACAGACCCCCCCGTTCTCCCCGGGAAACGAGCAGTTCACCGAATTTTCTTCGTTGCGTCGCCACAAACTCGACCTAGTCGGCTAGTTATCGTGCACGATAACACGCGATCAAAGCGAGTAGCCTCGACAATCTTTGGATCTTTCTTTCTCCCTCTGTGTGTGTGTGTGTGTACTTCTCTCATGCGTTCAGAGCACAGTCGATAACAATCGGCGTCCGTAAAGTGGCCGTAAAGTAGGAAATTAACCCGTTTCCACGGCAGGTTGGAAAAGTCACCGAGAGGCCGAGCGGGACCGAGTCGAGCCGAAGAGCCCGGCGGAGGGAAAAACGTAATTGGTACGATGATAGCGGGGTGAGGAAGGGGGTGTGGATGTTGGCGGGGCGGTAATTCGGGCGACACGCGATGGCGCGATCAATCACGACGATAATGGGAACAACGGTGTGTGCGGCTGGCTGAAGCAGGGTGGAGGGAGAGGAGGAGCAGGAGGAGGGAAATCGGTTGTAAAATGTGGAGGGTTTCGAGTCTGCTGGGCGCGGCGGCGTAGACAAGAGTGGGCCCGGTAATTGCGTCGAAATTTAGCGAATTTCATGCTTCGGCAGCGCAACTCGCGACGCATCGCGGTTAATTAATTAAGACGCATTCACGAGCACGCGGCACGAGGAGATGAAAGCTGAACTAGAGATCGAAGTTGCTCGATCAGGGGGTTGTACCTTCTCCCCGAAGTAGCTGCGTATAATCGCTTGTATGTGCCGGGGAAGTCGCTGTTTCGCGTGCACGCGAAATGCACGACGAAGTGCGCGTACGCGAATGCAGTGAACGAGTCCGTGATTTCAATCCGCGTGATTTTTAATAGACGAGCATGCACCCGCGTGTATTTAACAGGCGCGTTTACATATTCATGTATATTCATATGTTATACGTTACATCGATGTCGTGCCGTTACAAAAAACGTCAGGCGAATTATTCATTATTTATTATTGTGAATTAATAGATTTGTCTGTAAATAGCTACAATTAACTAGAATTTCGTTCGCTTCTTCGCTGGAGGAAATGATCGATTAACTGTTGAAATTGTCAATTGCTATCTATTTGTAGAATTTCTGTCGCGCCAAGTATCGTTTGAAGATTGAACGAAAAATGACATAGTTTCAACCTCTCGTAACTAGACTGTGGATTTTTATGCGTTTACAGAAAAAGTATAGAAATGTCAGAGAATGCGTGTGATATAGGAAAATACATAAAATGTCCAAAGTAACACTTAATACGTGAAATGATTTTCCAAGGTTCTATTTTTTTTAATTATTTTCTCAAAGATGTAATTTTGCATAAAAATCCATTTGTACTTTATCAATACAATGTTACAAAAAACATCAAATGAATAACGGATAAACTTACAACGATTGTTAGATTTTCAATTGGGATAGATGATTACAATCAACCTTCTATAACAATTTCACATATAACAGGAGGAACTTATCAATTAATCGTAGCTATTTATTCATACAAGTTTAGTCGACAAAATTCCTGTCATATCAAATATTATTCTCCTATAATCCTCCGAATGAAAAAGTGACTCCAACCCTCCAACCCTCTGTGACATTGTATCACTTGAAAGTCGCACGTTCATACAGCCACGATTCTGCTTCATCGTTGCAAAGATACCAAATAAGTGATTTATAACGACTATTAATTGTTAGATTTTCAATTTAAATAGCTGCAATTAACCCCGGGGAAGAAGGTTATCGATTAGTCGTAGCTATTTATTTGTACAGTTTTGATCGACAAAATCTCTGTCAGATTAAATATATATATATATATATATCCGGGAATTCCCCCGAGCTAAAAAATGATAAACATACGAAATAAAAAAATGATGACATAGATTTTAACCCTCTTTAATATCGTGTAATTTGAAAGTTATACTCCAATCAATATATCATTACGAAAATATTAAATGAATAATTTAGAACGATCATTGCTAGATTTTCAACTGGAATAAATAGATAATTCTTTGTAATTGGCAGAGATTATCAATTTATATACATTTCAGTCGACGAAATCTCTGTCAGATTAAATATTACTTGTATACACTTGTATATATCATCCGGGAATTTTCCGAGCTAAAAAGCGATAAGCATAAGCGTTCTAACTTTCTGTAACATTGCGTAACTTTGAGATATATTCCATCAAATAATACAAAAATATCAAATGAATCATTTAATTAACGATTATTAATTGTCAGATCTTCAATTAACCCTCTACGACTTCTCTGTAACGTTTAAAAATTTCTTGAACCGCATGTATGTAAAAAAAAAAAAAGAGTAACGTGCTCTTATATTATAAAACACGAGTCCCTTGATGCACGGTTCAGAAGCGAGATTTTCTAGCGCACAGAGTAAAATTAGTCGTCGTCGTTGTCACGTAATAATAGGCGAGGTAATAAAAGATTGGTAGAGTAGCCGTAGACACTCGATGTTACAGATAGACACTTTATTCAGAGGATACGTACGCACAATGTGGTTAGATCAAGACTCCCTCAGGCGGCGAGAGGAGCCTCTACTTATACTACTGTTTATCTGTCTGGTACTGACTCAGGCGGCTGGATGAGCCTCTACTGATACTACTGTTGATCTGTTTGTCACGCTTTTATCGGGTACTGACTCAGGCGGCTGGAGGAGACTCTACTGATACTACTGTTTATCTCTTTGTTATTCCTTTTATCTTAATATGGACAAATCACGGTGTTTGGGGCACGTCCTGTTTATCGGGTGGTGGTTATGTGGAATTTTGATTGTTACATCGTCGTCGTCGATCCTGACAATCGCATGAGGGCGCAGTTACGTTAACCGATAACTCGTCTCTATAGCGGTACGTGTATACGGCGGGAGGCAACTCAATCCGCGAGTGTTTATCGTCGAGGTTGCCGCGCGCCTGTCGGATTATCTTACGATTAGTTTGCCGGTTACGAACCTGAAGTTCAAACCAGACTAAATCAATTTCCCTCTCGCCGGTGAATACGTTCGTCACTTCGTACGGAGCCAGTACGTGCCGGATTCGCAATAATGGAACAGATAATTTGATTCTCGGTGTTTTCGCGCGTTTCGGGCTGCAATCCGCGCCAGCGATCTTCCAACTACGTTCATACGAAATATAACGTTCGAATTGAACGTCACCATCGTGTTCTTGCAAATTCTTCTTAACGTATTCGTCATTGATCATCGTAAAAGAAAGAAAAAGAGGAGACTTCGAATTGGTCATCTTCTCAAGTTTTTGGTTTTTATAATCGAACAAAATCGCGGATTTTCGTGTACGTTTATGCGAAATTAAATGGTGTACAAATGCATAGAATACGCGTACAAAAAATATACAAAATCTGGTAATTGCAAAATAGAAAAGATTTCTCGTTTCTTTTCGCGAATTTTTATGCGCTTCGTGCGAAATTTAAAAGCATATAAATACATAGAATATGCAGAATTTGGTTGTTGTAAAAACAGAAGAGATTTCAAGTTCGTTATTTGCTCGTATTCGTAATCGAGACGCGGATTTTCGTGTGTGCTTATGCAAATTAAAGATGTACAAATGAAGAGAATACAAGAATATATAAAATCTGGTTATTGTAAAATAGAAGAGATTTCAAGTTGGTTATCTACTCATTTTTTCCATCGAACCGCGAATTTTTACGCGCCTTTACGCACCTTATCCGAAATTTAAAAGCACATAAATGCAAGAATACAAGAGACATATATGAAATCTAGAAAATTCAATAGCTGTTGTAACATTTAACACTTGGAAGAAATCTACTTTTTTAAATTACTTCTCAACAAATACGAAGTGTTCTCCGTTCCCTTCGAAAAATACTATCGTTGGTTTCGTCGCAATTTTCGTTGTCCAACTGCCCTAACGATAAAAGTTAAATCCACACGAAACGCGCGTTTCCGTGTCGCTCGTACAAAAAAGGATTTACCCCGCACTTAATTCGCGAGCAACGTAAATAAATAAACTCGATACCACTCTGAAACTATTCTGAACGACAGGCGAGAAGCACATCCTTGGGCATTCGAATGAAAGAAGAAGTCGAACAAAGGAGAAAGGAGACGCGCTTTCTCTCTCTCTTCGTTGGCGATCCTACGCCTCTCGCATCGTACGCGTATTGATCTCGATTGTAGGGTGCGCGAAGGGTGCGAGGAAAGTTGCAACCGGAAAGGAGAGACCACCGCGAAGCGACGTCGCATTGCGATAATTTCGCAGTGGTAATGCTTTTAAATGCCGGTCAATATTGAGCCAGCCGGAATTGGCGTAATGCGCTGATTATTGTCGGCAGCCAGCGGTTTGGCACCGGGACCTGTCCTCCAACGCGAATCCCGCTCTCGCTAGGTATTTTGTACGTAATGTCTATTAAATATTAATCCGGCGAGCGCGCGGCTTCTCCGCCGTTCTACAACCAGGTCGTCGCCGCCCTAATGATCCGCCCTCCATTCGCAAACACGCGAACGCCGCGCAAATACCGGCGGCAATCATCGATCGAGGGATTAGCCGCATGATAATCGGCTCGGACAGTGAGCGACACCCACCCTTTCGCGATTCCACCTACCCTTTTGTCGATCGGTCATCGCCGCGAAACCTCCACCCCCTTCCCCACGATCTTCGCGCTTCGTTGATTCGCGCCGCGACGACGAAACCACGGCTACCTTCGAATTTTACATCACCGACCACGGTTGGTGAACCGTGCAACCGTGCTCGGTGATCCGTAACGTGATTGGTAACGTTCAACCATTGGCAGGCGAGAGGGGTAGAATCGGGTCGACGAACAAGGAATTCGGACCATCCGGCGAAACTTTCTTCGAGGTGGTGCCAGAGGCGATGCCGGAAAAACGCGACGTTTCGCGACTTCTCTGGCGTTCCCCCCGTTCCTCTGAGAAAGTTTGCGCTCTTATTGAATTACACTCACGTTAGTCGAACAAGGACTCGGCAAGGAAGAGGGGTTAGGGGGGGGCGAAGAGTGAGGAGTAAGAAAAAAGAAAGGAAGAAAGAAGAAACCGGATTTCTTACGGAAAATACAATGGACGTTCCGCGTGGAATGTAGATAAGATTCGGTTCGTTCGAGGAATTTCAATCTCGTCCCCGGGGGTGAGGGGAGAAACAAAGGGAAATTAAAATAGTAGATTATCTTTAAAGAAAAAAAAAAAGGAGGAAAAAAGGAAAGAGTCGAAACTTTGTTTCTGAAGTTGCGCGAGCTGATTCAACGAAGAAACGGGGGAAACTATCGTTCGCCGGGTTTGATACGCTACACTTTTGCGGATTGAAACGGTCCCCGGGAAGTCCAGATAATAGACGAGGATCGGGCGCGCAACGATTATTAATATTCATCTCGACAAACGAGGAGCACGGAAGGGTGAGCCCGCACGAGACAAGGCGCGACCAAGTTTTCTCTAGGAAAATTGGAGCGGAGCCGAAGAAAAACGAGAGAGAGAGAGAGAGAGAGAGAGAGAGAGAGAGCAGTTTCGTCGTTCGCCGACGAGCGGCCACGGGGGTGGAAAGTTCGACGCAGGGTCATGAATGATTCAAACGACCGCGCGATCGAATAAACGTAAAATACGTACGCTGTCTGCTTTCTTTCGTGTCTTTTAGTCCGTCTCGAGGCGCACGATTTACAATTCGTCGGTACCGCCATTGTCCGTGGTGGGAAAAATAGTCGGCTCGAGGAAAAAAATGTGTCCTCGTCAAACGAAGACCGACGTCTTTTCCGATCGACCGACTTGGACGATCTCCGGGAAATACAGGGTCGTACGATCGAGTAGGAGATGATTCTACGAGTCGAAAAGAGAGAATAAAATTTTTTCACTTAAAGTCTGCGTTTCCGAAAAAATCGAGCTTGACAATTTATCAAGCACAATTGAATTTGGTTAATTTCCTACTTGGACGGGCGCGAATAATCAACACGTGGATATTTTGCTTCAAAAATAAGTGAAAAGAGTGTAGAATAAAATTAATTCAAAGAAATAAGCTTCTCCAAAAAAGGAAGCATCTTACGAGAAAATTTTGTTCTACATTTTTTACTCGTGTTAATTGTTCTTTTCTGTAATCTAGAATTAGCTTTCTCAAGAATAGAGGCTTTGATAAAAAAAATTTAGTTTTTCCTTTCGATTCGTTTTTTTTTTTTCTTTTTTACGTAGAATAACTTCCTACTCAGTTGTACCGTTAGTTATGAAACATTCTGTATTCTCTAATCTTATGACGAATACGTTCTCTAAACTTTCTCGCTTGCCGCTCGTAAAACACAAGAACCGTGTGAATCTGACTTTATCTTCATATATATTAAGAAGAGGTCTGTTTCACGTTACATGTAAATACAACGTGTAAACATGTAGCAAACGCATCTGGATTTCAATTTTTGTGTAATTTTTTAATTACAGGTGAAGAAAATTGAATCAGAGGAAAATTAAAATATGGAAAATTAAATTAACTGAGTTACACTACTATATTCAATATGAAATAATATGAATATTTAATATTATTCATAATACGAAATGTAATATGAATATTTCATGACTAAAAGTGAAACATTTTCTTACGTATAATAAAGTCATTACTTCGTCAAGTTGACAAAATCTCTGCCACACCAGAAATCGTTCACCTGTAACTTTCGGGAATTCTCTGAACAAGATTCTCTGAAAAAGACGTGTGTATTAAGAGAAAACGGACTCTTGGTTCGTTTCACGTGCCACGTATACTTTCGGTACATGTTCTAAATCGCGGCCTCTAACACATACGCCGGCCACTTTGCTCTTCGTTTAAAGACGAACATCCCGGTACAAAGTTACAAGATTACCACGGCGCTCAATTACCACGTCACCGACAAAAACGTCACTCGCAAAAACCTTGCACGCATGGCCGATGCTTAACCTTGATGCGAGAAATTTTGTACGCGTGTATCGAAATAAATACACATGAGGCGATTCCGTGTGCAGATTTCACGGCGTGCAGTGACAAATTCTAGGCTAGCTTACAGGCGGAAATACGGGAGAAAGGGTGCAAGGAGAAAGGAAGAGAACGAGAAAGAGGAGGAGGAGAAAGAGCGACAAAAACGTGGCACGGAAGCAGCCGACGTGCCGCAGCCGTCGACTGATTTATCGACTAACCTCGGCAAACCGAGTCGAGACTACGGCCGCCACGTACAGTTCGGGCCACCGGTAAATTCCGAAAAAAGAGAGAAAAAAATTAAAAAAAAAAAAAGAAGAAGAAGAGAGAAAAAACATCGGAGGAATCCTTTTACCCTCCTCCAGCGGTGGACTTTTGCCCCGGCTTGATCTCGCGGAATTATAGGCAGCTCGCGACCTCGCGAATTTCCCTGCGTTAAGCTCGAATCGTTAAACACGAATGAAACCTTCCACTCTCCTTCCTCCTCTCCCTCTTGCCGGGTGTGTTCCGCGCGATCGTCGTACCCGGTTGAAAGTACCAGGAGCACCGAGTCCTCTCTCTCTCTCGATTAAACGTCGGACAGAGCAGGACAAGAGCTCGTCGAGAGAAAGTTGAATCAAACGGTCGGAGGACGCGCAAGCCCCGTCGCGAGTCTTCCCCTCCTTCGATTACTCGCTCGTTTTTTAAATTGAAACATTGGTTCGAGACGGTTCACGGGCCACTTAATCGTCGGGAAACAAAAGGCAAGCACGGGGAGGCATTCCGTGTAACCGGAAATCGACAAGCCCCCTCGAGGGACTTTCGAGATCTGTTGGAGGGACGTTCCTCGAAACCATCGAAACCCGAAGACTTATTATTTTCAATCGCGAATTAGCGATGTAACGATTGGCGAAGTGGCGAGACCGCGGATCGGAATAATTCGCAGCCGCCAAGCGAAGAGCGGTGGCTTCTCTCGCGACGTTTCGGTCTTTAATATGCAGCAACGAAGGTTTTTCCCTTCGGCCTCTCGATTCGCAGAGAGTTGCATACAAAATATATCTAGCGGGTGAAACAGATATAAATACATACAAAATATATACAAAAACGGGTAAAAAATATAGATATAAATATATACGAAATATATTTCGAATAAACCGGGAAACAGAAAACGCTTGTCCCGCGGATATTTATATCAAATCGATCGAACGACAACGTATACGTGATATCCTAGTACGGGCGCGAGGTTAATTAGCAGATAGTAAATTCTGACAATAAATTCCGACGAAAAGATACCCTTGAATCGCTCGCTTTATAATATCGTTTAACGATACGCACCGTTGGCGAAAAAAAAAAAATACGATTCTCAGCGCAAAGAGAGAAAGAGAGAAAGAGAGAGAGAGCTGTTAATAAAATGCAGCTCGCTAGTTACGAGCCCAATGATCCATAAATATACTGCATCGTCTGCAAGACGATATCGACTGCTAGACCTTGCACCGATATCTATCGGTATACACACGGAATCTAGCATGATTTCTAGAATGACCTTGCGAACGAACGTACAGATCCTCGAAAAAACGAGAGAAGAGGAAAAGGCTTTGAGATCTTTCTAGACATCGTCTTCTCGGGGTATTCAAACCATCCTGTCTTTGCCGCTTCCGTCGAGCGAGTTTCAATCACTTTCTCGAGACTCTCGCCGAGATTCTCGCAATCAGAAGAAAAGAAGGGACTACGGGACTCGCGCGGACGTCGATCGTCTGGAGTAAGCAGAATCGATCGGTGGTAATACGCGGTGGATTCTTTGTTTCGTTCCCCCTGTAGGGAGATGGTCGGCGAAGAAAGGGCTCGCTTAAGTGGTAAATCTTGTCGGGAGGAGACTCTGCGGCGGTAGCAGAAATGGGCCCCGGTCGGCCAAAGTTGACAAGGGTTGCGCGCGAGAGAGCGCGGCACAAGGATGGAGTTTCCAAAGTTTAGTTCCACCTCGTGTTACACCTCGATCGAATTCTACTATCACTCTCTCTCTCTCTCTCTCTGTCTTCCAGCCTTCTGGTTGCTTACTTGGTCGGTCTTTCGTTCGTTCGCCTCTGTCCTCGAGGTTTACACGTGAACGCAAGAGCCCGTTTGCTCGCGAGTGTGCACAAGCTCGGACTCGCTATAAGCGAAGAAGTCGAGTCGAGTCGAGTCGAGTCGAGTCGAGTCTAGTCGAGTCTAGTCGAGTCAGGTCGGGTCGAGTCACGGTTACAAACACCACTCTCGTCTTCGCGCGCCTTGATAGAGCTAGGCCAGAGCTATAGAAAATAGCGGGAAGAGGAGGGAAAAAGGCTTGGTCCGCGATGGTTGGCACCCGAGCGGCGAGGGATGCGCGTGTAACGGGCATGCAGCATGTGCCACATAAGAGCAGGACCACGGATACATAATGCAAACAGTTTGGGCCAAGCCTCGGTCACAAGTTTAACTTAGTTTGCTACATAGGTGGAGGGTAATTGCATTTACTCTGACGTCTGTAGCTTCTCGCCGCGCGATTTCTGCCTTCCCCGCCGACAACATCGCCTCCTCTCCTCTGCCGTGCGCCAGCTAGCCTCTCCCCGTATACTCCGCTCTCCCCGCGCTCGCCCTTGTGCTTTCGACCACCGAAAGCCGCGATCCGTAAACGAAGATTTCCCAAAACTGAGCGCAAACACCGACCACCTTGTGTCGTTGCTCTCTCTCTCTCTCTGTCTCTCTCTGTCGAATAGTTTCGCAGTTCCAAGACTTCGCTATCGCCGCCATCGTCGTTTACCACACATCGAAATGTAGGTGTACAAACACGTTACCTTCGTCTGGTGTCTGGTAGATTTAGCTCGATCTTCTCACCCGCTTTCGAAATGAGCAAACGCACTCAGATCCGAGCTTTTGGGCTGTGGTGCCGCTTTTAAAAGTGTGTATCAACATTGTGTCGCTAGAACGACACGATGACGATTATACTGGTCAGACACAGAGTGTTTGCAAGCAGCGCAGCTGCTGTAAAATTGAATTCTAAAGAAATAGCGCTGGTTTCTCTCTTTTTCGTTTAATTAATAATAATTAATATTAATAGAATAATTAATATTAATAGCAAGAAAAGAACTGGTCGAGACCAGGCTCAAAATATTCGCAAAATATTCTAAGACGAACAAACACATTTCGTTTCCCACAAAATTTAATTCAAATGGCAAATTGCAATTACTTTTCTCGCGTGTTACGCGAAAAATATTGCCGTTTGAGTGTACTCGTCGTTGGCAGCTAAGAGGTTAATCGCCGCGAGTCTCGGGTCGAGGCGAAACGAGGCGACCATCCAGTCGGATTATCGATACCCTCGGATACGCGGCGATGAATCTTGATCGATCGTTAAACTCTGTGAGCGCGGGGGAGAAAGCGGAGGAAAACCTCTCTCACGGATATCTCACCGGTTACCTGGCATGCTCGCGAGAATCCCGCGAAAATGGGTTGCCGAGCCTTTTAATTGAATCGTCGAAACCAAGCTGCCGCACTCGATGGATTTTTCCATCGATTTAATTCGCCGCGGTGCACGGGTCATTTAACACGCGGACGAACCGCGGAAATTACGACGCGCGAAAAGCTGTGTTGTGTTCCGGTGTGCGAAAGGTTTACGGGGCTCGTTGCGTTAGCAATGCAAGTCCCTCGGACGCGAAGTCGACTCGATATTCTCGTGCATATCGCCACCGAAAGCACCGGATCCGGCCAACGACAACCAGAGGGAGCATCGTAATCCGTTATATTAGAGGGCGCGTGCACGTACACGACCGTCCATTCTGCGGTCCCGTGTAAACTGTCGGCCGATGACACACTGCTCCCCTGTCAAATTCAGAGGATGCATCGCGTGCAGCGCGAAAATGAAAAACAAAAAAAGAGAGAGAGAGAGAGAGAGAAGTCAGAGAATCGCAGAGGACGACTGTCGGTGTCGCGCGCCAATTAAACGTTGAGAGAGATGGACGCGCGTACAAAAACCGGTCGCTACCGTGAAATAAGAGACGAAGGGCTCCGGTTCTTTGCGGACGCGGTCGCTCGTTAGTTAACGCATCGCCGTGTCAAAGACGAATCGCGTCCACGCTCTACCCCCCATCCCCCCGTCTAATTGGACGGCCACGTGCTCGCCGCGATTTTTAATTCGAAACGAATCGATTCTATCAAATCCCGATTCGATCGAGCCGGTTCACTCGGAAACGCTTCTAGCGCAAAGTGGATTATCGATGCTATTTCCTATGGTGATTCGTTTACAGAAATTCCGACAGGTTCCTGGCGAAAGAACTGTCGATTCACGTCCCTGTTGCGTAAACCGGACGTTTGATGAAACGAAGAGTACGATTACGATTTTGTATTGGAAATTTTCGCGATTACGAAGGTCGCAACTGTGATCGAAACTTCGTTGTTGTTTTTTTTTTCGTTTTTTTTTTTTTCTGGACTCTTTCGAATCGTTCGTGCAAATTTTATACTTGCGTTTTGAATCATTGTTCTGCATGAATGGAACGTTTTGTCTTAATACAGTTATTATTACTAATACAATAATTATATTAATATATAAACTAATATAATTACTGATTATAAATTTGAAATTTCTTCTGTTTTTGCTGAATGACACTCATGTTTTACAATCAAGTATTAATTTTTCACTTGGTTTCCTCCGTACGTAAATTCGTCGTTCTGTGTCTTCGACTAATGATACGATTAACATTTCTTTAAATTACATATATATTAATTTCGCGATGTCGCTATAAACTATGTAAACATAATCGAACAAAACAAAAAAATCGTGCGATAGAATCGCAATAATTCTGCAATAATTACATCATAATAATTCTGCATGAATATATATATATATATAAGGTTTTGTCTCATTAATCTTGCATGATTGTACATTTAAACTTTTTTTCTATTTTCGCTGACACCTTTATGGTTGGGACAATACAATCAGATTAATTAATTAATTTTTCACTTGGTTCCCTCCGTACATGAACTCGTTGTTCTGTATCTTCGACTAGTGATCAATACTTCTGTAAATCACGCATATATTAATTTCGTGATATTGCTGTAAACTATATAGATGATAAATTGTAATTGCATTAACATTGTAATAATTATTTCTACCGTTATATAATTATTTCGTTGAAAACGAAAGCGAGTTATTTCCGGACGACTCGCGAAGAAATTCGTAGTTTATTTTTTCGCACACTCGCACGGTCAACACCGTTCGAACAAACAAACGAGACAGTGTCGATGCAGTACTCGAATTTTCACAAATTCCCTTTCTATTCCTCCACCGAACTGGGAACTCGAGCGTGAAACTGAGGCACGCGCGAACCGCAAATCCTCTCGATTCGAAATGCAGAACTGCTTACAGAATCTCGATAATTACTCGCTTTTCGCCGACGCGATAAGTTCGATAAGAAATGAAAGGAATGATTCCTCGCGAGACGAAAGAGAGAGAGAGAGAGAGAGAGAGAGGATAAATGGTCGTTACCGCCGTGGACGTGGACACATTCGCAAAGTCGGGCGTCGTTCTCCGTGGAACGTCGAACAGCCAAGTGGCCCTCAAGAAGTTAAAAATGCGCCAAGTTAAAAAGCATCGTGTACGTCTACTTGTAAGTAGATCCGGCGGAGTCCCAGCGCCGACACGCCATCGGTGTACGTCACATCGTTACACCCACTTTTATCGACTCCCAGCCAGACAAACTGCAACTTTCCCGTCCGATAAGCAGCGCGCGCTCTCCTCCGGACCTCGGCTCGCCCTGCAATTACTACGTTTCGGGGGAGGGAAGAGAAATGCATCGAGAACCGGCTCGATAACTTTCGGGAAGAAACTTTCGTTAATATGAAACCCGATTTCTTTTTTTTTCTTTCTGTCTTTCTTTTTTGCGCTCTTGATTTTTTCCAGGTTAAAGTGTACAGTCAGCCGCTGATTGACGACGCGCGCGTAATTGCGCGATCGCTTTTCACTTAAAATCTGACGTAGAGTTGGATCGATGCAACAATTAATCGAAATTATTAATTTATTTGTCGTGTTTGAGAGGAGCCAGTCGAGGAAAGGAAGCAAAATCGAATAGATACAGCGGCGAAAACGTGAAAATGCAAAAGAGTATTTATGTCGTATTTTTGTGAAAGAGACCGCACTGGTTTACTCTTATTTTATACTTAATTTAAAGTTGGGGGTCTCTTGTAAATCTTGGATTTAAGGAGAGGAAAATCCAAAGATATTTAGACGATGTATCTATAGATTAAATTCTTGTAGTGAAAATGAGACCAAATGGATCGTTATACAATAATTTTCTTATTAGTGCAACTTCGTATCAACAATTTTTGCCACTGATATTCTTATAGTTTTCATTGTATAACGCTGTTTATCTCTCAAAACGTAAGAATTTATGCTGAATTCTTTCTAGTAAAACGCAAATGAATTCTGTAGAGAAAAAATTAGTGTATAGTAATCTCATTAGTTGTATTAGAAATTTGGATACAAGTTTGATTCTTTTATAAATCTTAGATCTAAGGAGGAGAAAATATAAGATATCTAGACGATGCACTTATATTAAATCCCTGTAGTGAAAGTGAGACTAAGTGGATCGTTATACAATCTTTTCTTACAAAGCTATATTATCAACAATTTTTCATTGCCATTGATGTTCTTATAATCTCTCAAAACGCAAGCATTTATAGTGAGACAGAATGAATTCTGTAGAAAAAAGATCAGTGATCTCGTCAGTTATTAGAAACTTTTGAGCACAGGTTTGATTCTTTTATAAATTTTAGATCTAAGAAGAGGAAAATTCCTAAAACATACTGCTAAATTGTTGTAGTGAAAATGAGACGAAAATGGATCGTTATAATACAATCTACTACTACTAGTTTAAATTATCGACAATTTTTCGTTATACTCTTCACTGTACAACTTCGCTGTATATTGGTTTCTCAAACTTACAAGCAACAAAACGCGAGAATTTATGCTGAAGAACTCTTTCCAATGGAACACAAGTAACCTAAGTGAAACCAAGTAAGAGTTCCCTAAAAGTGAAACCAAGATAATGGAAGCATATTCTAGATGCAGGATGACGAGAAAAATGAAAATGCGAATTACTTACTACGTATTATTATATATCACGAAACGAGAATCTTCGTGTTCGCAAATAAATAAATAAATAAAATCAAAATCAGCCGACGCCTGAATTGTTCAAATCAATGGACGAACGAACGAACGAAGGAACGAATGTGTTGCAGTTCGACTCGAACTCCAGCAGAAGAGCCCGGGAGAAGAGCCGAGGCCTTAATCGGGCACTCTTTTCAATTACGGCCGCTCTCGCGTTTCTCTACTCCGGCTATTATCCTGTCCTCGAGGACGTTGCACCGACGTTGCGCATGCACCAGAAGTAAGCAGACGCGTCTCGCAAAGGAAACAGACGCGCTCGTTTCGCGGACGTTAACTCGAAACGCGTCGCATTTATCCGCCGCGGTATTGAAAGCCGTGCTCGAAAGACCGCGAACCAAACCGAACCGCAACCGAACCAGCACACCGTTTGTCAAACACAATGAATTCTCTTCTCCGGTCAAGAACCAAGATCGTGTTTTCAAATCAGGTGATTTCCACCCGCCTGACGATCTGCTCCGGAGAAAGAAAACGAGTACTGAGAACCGGAAAACCGTGTCCCGTGATAATCGCAATTTGCGAAATTGCGAATTACGAGGTCGTGCCGCGGCGAACGTGTTTATTCGATTGCACCGGCGACTGTTCATAAACAGCGACCGACCGAGTTATTATTTTTGCACCGCTGGATTACTCTCGCGAGAGTCGATTATTCGCGAAAGGGATTACGACCAACCAACAAACGATTAACTACAAAAGCGAAAATTACGAATGGGCGATCCGCGTGGCAGCATTTCAATCGCAAGATTGCGTTTTCGAACCGCAATGCGATTTCCACCCGTCTGATTTACTAACGATTCGTTAATTATTTCGAGGAAATGGGTGAGGAAAGAGCGAGGAGGGAGGATTCCGTGCTTGCGTCGCGAATATCACGAAGTCGAGACACGAGCGTTCGCACGTTTCCTCGCTCATTCACAAACACCCGTCGACAAGATTGTTTTTGCACACCGGCGGATTACTCTCTCGCGAGATTCGATTATACGTGAGCGCAGAGTATACACGCGTGTGTAGGTGGCCAACAAGCGATCAATTATAGAAATATCAAAGGAACGCAAAGTTCGCGCAAACCGGCCGCGCTCGGCGACGCAAACGCCGGGGCTTTTCCCCCTCGAGCAAACGTTCTCAATTAACTATCAATTCTCTCGGATTCGACGGTGACCCAGATTCGCGATTGAATGCCGCGTAACGAACTCGCTGGTCAACAGGACGGCGAGGCAAAAAAAAAAAAAAAAGAACAAAATAGAAAAGAATAAAAAAATACGAAAAAATATAAAATAAAAGGAGTACATATTAAGCCGAGAATTGGGCATCGAGCGTCGAAAAGTTATTTCGTGGCGAAATGGGAATTACTCTATCGAATTAGTCCCAGCGCGATCCAATCGTTTGGCCGAACTTCGAATGACGAAGAAGTTTTCAACCGATATTCCTTGCCGATATCTTTCACGAATGTACGTAACGTACGTTTAGAAACTTCGTCACGATTGTTACGTTAGTGAAATTTGCTGCGATTCTGCACACGGGATGTTTGAAATTTAAATGTCAAAAGTTGCAGAATATTCGGTACCAAAAGTATTGGCACACCTAACTTTCTTGTGAAATTTCTGTGAAAACAAATGGTAGATTAACGAAATCTGTTTTCATAAATAGTTTACTATATAGCTCGAGTGTCACGATTGTTACGTTGATGAAATTTGCAACGATTCTGCACACGGGGTGTTTGAAATTTAAATGTCAAAAGTTGCAGAATATTCGGTACCAAAAGTATTGGCACACCTAACTTTCTCGTGATATTTTTTTCTGAAAACAAATGATAGCATAACAATATTTGCTTTCGTAAAATTCGAGAACTAGAAAAGTACTTTTTTGCAGCTCTACTATATATTTGAGAAGGGAATTTAAAATATTTTTTAATGGCTTACAAAGGACAAGTGTCCTTTCCTAATTTTATTTCGACATTGTTCGATAGTAATCCAGTAATTGTAAAAAGATTTTTCCAATAACATTCCGCCATTAAATGCAGATTAATCATTTTGGAATTACAATGTGTGTTAATACTTTTTTGACTCTCGAATTTTTATATTGTATACTTGCATCGTTATTGTATAACTCATTATTGGAAATTGCAATTTTTACACATTACTTTTGTGTATAGTGTACACTATTTATAGTATAGTGTAACTATTTATGGGAATTTATGGGATTTTGTTAATATATCATTTATTTTCATAAAGATGTCGCCAAAAAGTTTGGTCTAATACTTTCTTGATCGACAAAAATATTTAAATCGCCACAATTTATTATATATCGATGAACGTTAATGTTCAGTGTCATCTTTAACACTTACATACTTAACTCTACTGTGATCCTCAAATTTTACATCCAATTTTGCGAAAAAAAAAGATTTATAATATAAAATTTAATTAAAGACTCGTATATCGATAGGAATTTTTTTATATCTCGTATAAACTCGAGATATTTTTTTAATTTTAGAGAAATATAAATGGCTTGAAAACGATCGGAAAAACGAAGCAGAGTTAAGAGGATTAAGGGTTATTCATGTTATATCCTACGTATTTTCAGACCAGGTTTCAAATTTTACCAATATATCACGACACTTGTCATTTCACTATTTCAACTCTTTAAATATATTTAATCCGTACTAGACTATTGTACTATAACAGTCTTATAATCAATTCTAAAATAATAAAATAATTAATTCACTTGTTACAGAATTGAACATATTACAATACATTGACTAAATCAAAAGATAAATGTATAAAAATGAATGCGTTCTTAATTTGTTATACATTCCTCCATATCAATCGATACCAATATCAAACTTCTAGACTCTTAGTAATTTTAAACAGCCAAACAGTTAATAAAATATCAAAATGTTTTATATTAAATACGTTACTTTTACAGTATCGGCACCATTATTCATATTACATCGAATATTACACAAAGTCGAGTACTCCTCAGTACTTCTACAGCAACTGTATGCGGATTTGTTTGGATCGGACCAGTGATTAATCGTCCCGTTGCCGACGAATATCGCGGATCAGTGAAAAATCTGCCGCAATTTAAGCGAACAGCAGGCAATCTGCTGTTCGACCTCTTTACAAGGAGGACAAACGGAAACGGATGGGTTTGCGAATCCCGCAAGTACGCGCAAACTTCCTACTTGATTCCCCATTAAGCCACTCTGAGCCATTTGCAGCTGGAACGATCGTCTCGTGTACAAACTGGTTCGCTGGCAGTGAACGTGTTTTCATCCGCGTTCCACGACGTCCGTCGTTTCCAACGTGATATCGCGCGGAATTACTTCGAGATCTTTTCCAAAGCCCCCTCCCCTCCCCTCCTCCCTAACGAAACGATCTCTTCCTCCTGGAAGAATAGTTGCGAGACCGTTGTTTTCGCGTCCGCGAGCCAAACCCGCGATTTTTAATAAAAGTTCCCCGAGTCGTGGATCCTGGGTACGTTGTTATCGAAAACACGGCCGTGTTCGCGATAGAAAGAGAAAAGTTGCAGCTGTCCTCGCGCACGTGAGGCGTGCATACGTGATGGTGGATACCGATTCGGGAACAAGGTATCAAAGTTTGGAGGGTCAGACAGTCGACGAAACTTCGAAGAGAGAACAAAGCATGAGAAGTGTATCGCGAGGAAATTGAGAGGAACACTCGATCGAGGATCGCGCTCGATTTTGTACGATTGTTGATCTTTTCCGTTCGTAAGTTTCCAGATGCCAGATTATTATTTCGAGCAAAATGATTGTTAGAATATTCTAACGTGTAAGTTTTGCGAAATTATACAGATGTAACTTGAACAGGTAAATGTCAAGTGCCTTGGATCCAATCGCGAGATAAATTGAATCACGAAATGAAATCGATCAGGAATGAAAAAATGAATAGATAGAATACCTCTGACAATTCAAATGGTCATTCCTGTACGAAAGAAAATAAATTGAATCAAGATTCTCGATACATTGGTTACCTGTCAATTTTGTTTAACAATCCAGATGATTTCTAGCGTGGATCGTGACCGAACCTCGCGTTCGGTGATTCATGTTATACGTACGCGTATTGTCAACGAGATCGATGGACCCTCGATCCCTTGGAATCTCGATCCCAGACGATACCCAGAGGGGGAGGGGGAGGAGGGGTTTAGGAAAAAAATGTTTCGACGAACGGGGAAACAAACACGAATACGACAGAGGGGCAGAAGGGGGAGGAATAGAGAGGCATTACTCGTTCAAACAGCGCGAATCGAAATGACGAAGGCTGGCGAGCGAGAGGGATCGGCTGATATGTTTCTGTTGTCCGTCAAATGAGCAACAAATAACAGGGTATTGTTGGGAGCGGAGTGCGCGCGGCGGGCGCGCAAACGAGAGCTTGTGCTCAACAATGGGGCGGTGGTCCAGGACAGAACTTTTCAGGCCCGGGGAACAATGCCAAGAGACGGGCGACAGCCGGTTTAATTAAACGCATCGTCAGCTCTGTATGGCAACACACGACTGGTACCGCGGGACCACGCGCGTGGAGACCGACACACGTCTACACACGGCTGCAGCAGCAGCAGCAGCCCGAGCTCAGAGCAGCGTGCCGCCCGTGTCTACCACACTCCGCGGTAGCACCGCAAGCCTACACTCTCTCTCTCTCTCTCTCTCGCCAGATTTTATACGTTGCAACCGCGACAACCGTACCACATCGGCGCGCGATTCATGCAGAATTGAAAGGGTGCATGACGCATCACGCCACGAAGATAAGTAAAACGGGGCCGAACCAGCCCGGCCCGTTTTGTTGTCGTCCAGACGAAACCGTCGGCGGCGGACCGTCGGCGAACCGTCGGTTCGGATAAATCGAGATACCACCGCGTTCGCGTTGACGTGATTGTCCGGCCAGCCTATTCCCATCGACGTCGAAATGGATACCTTCGGAATAGGATGTTGTTCTTCCTTTACAGAGATAGTTCGATATCCTTTCTTTCATTCATTCATAGATCTTGCATCCACGTGAATACATGGCGGCAATTAACCACGCGCGGCAAGTCGAGATCCGAAGATAATTTCTGCGACGTGCGAGTGTTCGTGCGACGTTCTTTCTCCACGAGCATCGGATTCTGAAACGCGTTGAAAATCATCGCGGTGGTAGCTAAATACGAGAGAGGTCGAGATCTACTCGCGTGAAATTCGGAGATAATTGTTGCAGTGAGCGATCGAGAGGAAGATATAAAGACACGATGATACTTTTCACCTGATTTCTAAAGTTTCAGACTTTATTCGCTGTAGAAAAGAAGAAACGTGTCATGATTTTGCCTTTTTTGTATTTGAACCGTGTTATAGTCTTTCAAATACAGTTAACTTCAATGTTTCCTGATTTGTCATCTGGGTTTAAGATTTCGCTTCGAAATAAAATCAATTTCTTTTTCTGATTTCAATATTGTATAATTGTACATATATATACAATAGGTTGTGGTCGTTGTAGTCGTTCAATTATTGTAACGAAGACCGTTTCTCATTATCGGTGCATATGATTCTCGTAAAAAGGAGATTTTTATTAACAAACCAAACAAATGAACGAAATGAATAAATCGACTCAATTAATAAATTGAAATCAAATTAAATTTCGTTACACGTGCTGAGACCTTGAACGTGTTGGAAACATCCACGGCGACGACTAACCACCCGAGAAATCGAGATCTACTCGATACTCTCGCGCGAGAAAGAATTCGAAGATAATAATTCCAGCAACGAGCGACCGAAGCTTTCCAATAATAAGGGATTAAAATCGCGGAAACGCGAACCGTGTTAAAGCAGCATCGATTAAAAGTCCGTCACTCGCCGGAAGTAGCGCGCGAGAACAAAGAGCGCGTCAATTTGTTAAAACGATAAAACAATTGGTTCCCCCCCCCCCTGGCCATGGTGAACCGGCGGACGCGTGGCCAATAATTCGGGATCGAGCGCGGATTAAGCCGTTCAATTTCACTTGTACGCGACGAGCGTTCGCACGGCTGGCTGGCAACGAACCGAGAGCGAAGCTCGCTTGCGCGTAAATCTTGCGACGCGAAGACAAATACGCGTGTGCGCGACGTGTTCTCCCGGGTGTGCTCGAATCTCGGCGCGAGTCGCCCTTTTTTACAGTCGCTTCATCGGGGAAATCCGTCGTCAACCACTGGGCGTTTCAATTTTTATCGTGGCCCCGATTTGTCCACGCCGCGAGAATTTTGCGGAAAAGAGCCGTAAAGCTGCCATGACGAGCTGCAACGCTGGGCGAACCCCCCGCCCCCTCGCCGCGGGGGAAAAAGGTGGTACGTGGCTGAAAGTCTCGACAAGGCAAGAGCCAGGGAGGGAGAGAGAAACTTTTCCCCAGACTGGGTTTCCGGCCGGGCGGATTCGAACGAGCGAACGAAGGCAGAAAGGTGTACTGGCGGCGTGCAAGTTTCGCGCAGCTTTTGTGAGATAAACAACAACGACGGGGGCGTCCACGCCTAACTCGTTCGTCGTTAAAAAGTTGGAGAGAGAAAGAAAGTGATACGGTGAAAGTTTGATACGGTGGCGAGAGCAAGTGAAAAAAAAAGAGAGCGAAACAATGGACTGGGCAATGGAGAATCGAATGCTCTCGACCAATCTGTGTATGTACTACCTTCCGCTCTCTGTTCATCGAGAAAGACGAGAAACGTATTGCAGGTACTCGAGGAGAGAAATCGCAGCGCAGAAGAGGTGAACGGTAATTCAGCTTTCTCTCCTTTGTTTCTTCGAGCGCGGGGGGAGGGGGTGGTAATCGTGGACACGTGCGTGAGCATACGCAAGTCGGATGGCGGCTGCACACACGGCACGCGTATTTTTCCGCAGGGTGTGCAAGGATAGCGCGGCGCCTTTTCCCGCTGAAACTCCCGGGCGAAATTTATTCGTCTGCACAGTTCCTTAAATCACGCCTCCTCGCGGGAGCGCCGGTTCACCCCCCGACACTTCCTGACTTCCACGTGCTCGCGCCCGAATTACGACGCACCCGCTCGTTTCGTTCTCCCCTCGCCGCTCGCCCCACGGAGACACTTGGAGGGCCGCGGCCGGGGGCGGGTGTGTTCGTAGACTCGGCCGTTTCTGCGGGGAACAGCGGCGCATATTTTATTTTCGAAGCGGAGGCTGCATTGACAATTTGCAGCGGCGTTATGTAAATGCAGCGTCACGTACGCCGCTCTTTGCCGCTGTTGGCGAAGAATAGCAGCGCGAGAAAGAGGAGGGTTCGAAGCGATAGATAAATACAGAGAGAGAGAGAGAGAGAGAGAGAGAAAGTTTTGTCGAGCGTCGATCGTTCGGAGAAATGCAGCGGAACGCTCTTCGACGATGCGCCTCGCTCTCCTGCTGCGAGGACGCGGCCCGTTCCTGACACACGTCTCTCTTTCGGTGAACGCTTTTAGCGCCAGTCGTTCCTTCTTCGCGTCGCGCGAGCTCCGCGCCCCATCGTTCCCGCAGGCGGCGGTGGCGTGAGGTACGATTGAAACGTTTTCGAGAGGATACTCCAGGGACACCGGATCCTGGAAATCTTCGAGTTGCTTGCTCACGCGGAAATGATCTCTCTCTCTCTCTCTCTCTCTCTCTCTGTCTCTCGCGGAATCGAACGTCCGCGTACACAAACCGAAAGAAAGGAGGAGAATCGAAGCCAAAATCATTTAAGCCAAGATGGAACGAATGACGCTGGTGTTCGACGCGATTCTTATCAACCGATTTAACTATTCAATGCGACGTAGTTTTGTATGAATGCAACACAACGATTGACGAACCACATCGATTGTCCCCGGCTGTGCTTGATTGTTGGCGATTTAACCGAGAGAGAATTCGACGAAAATTTCGCTTCGGCTGATACTGCGAATTACGGATACGCCTGCAAATAAATATGCAAAATATCACGGGCGACAGGTAGCGTGCGGAGAATTAAAGGGATCCGGGCAGAAGAGGGAAATAAACGTTAACAAAAAAGGAGAAGGACACCACGGAGGCGGGAAAAGAGAAAGAGAGAGACTTGTAACGAGCGGGAGAATATGTTAATCTCGAGACCGGCGCTATACATATGGAAATGACTGGCGCGCGGAGTCAGCGCGGCAATGCGTCGCCCGACATTCTCTTTCAGCGAATTTCCCTGGAAAAAGCCTGGAAACCATCTTCCGCCGGGATTTTTAGCCAGGACGTGTGCGTTCCCTTACATTTTTCAGATTAGTCGCGTATCCGCTCCGTAACGGACCGACTGCCTTGAGTTTGACCCTCGGATCCGAATTTTTCTACAAGCTCGAAAATCCTAGCCAACAGCTACGGTTCTACGTAACGAGCATTTGCATTGTGCCGCGTCCTCTGCTAAATCTCTCGGTCTTGTAAATCAATTATCCATACGTTTTTTGTTGGTCGTATTATATTCTGTCGAAACTGTTATTTTAGTTTGGCTGAATACGTGTCAATGTTATGATTACGCTTGTTATAATTTCAGAAAGATAAGTCAGGTTTGGTTAACTGTGTTAATGACTTTACAATGGACTTTCGAACTTGGGGCTCAATCCGTTCCAGGAGACGGTTCGACTTTCGGATTCGATTTCCCCGTGAGAGACGAAGTGGAGCTTCGAAACTCGTTCAATATAAAGAAATTGCAGTGACGAACAAATAAATTCTTTGTTCGACATTAAAATCTTCGTTCGAGTCGTTCGTACATCGAACCGTACGATTTTTTTTCTCTTGTTATATTAAAAAAAAAAAGGTGGGGTTCTCCCCGTAAATAAATTTTCAGAACGAGCGTTTGACTACCGATTTTCCGCGTCGCGGCAACGGCGGATAATTAACGGCGACATTCGTGTAATTACTAATTTGACAAGTATCGACCGGCGAGTCGTTTAATTATCTCGGGCGGGATAATCGACGACCCCGGTCGGACTGCCGCGACGCAGCCGCGTCAGGCTTTTCACAATTTTTTTAAAAGCCTTCCCTCGTAACCCCGGCAAATAAAGGAACGGGCAGCCAGGAGAGGAAGGAAGCTCGAGCTCGCGCAACTTTCGCCCAAGTAGCACGAATTATCAGCGATATTCGGGAGTTCCGTGGAAGAGCGTAAAGGCGGAAATGCGGTTTCCTCTTCGGACCAACTTTTTCGCCGTCGCTACCCGAGCTTTTCCTATCCTCTCGACCCGACCTCCGCTCGCTTCTCGGATCCGCCTCGGGAAAACCGACGTGCCTATTACACGCTCTTCCCCCCGCACCAACCGAGATCGATCTCGCCGGACTCGAAACGTTCCGACGATCCGGCGCCGCATTGGCCGAACTTTTTGGAAAATCTTTCGTCCCTCGGCGAAAGCGAGGCCTCCACTGGCAAAATTCCGGCAGCAAAGTTTCGTTATTGTCCGTACATCGCGGATACGTGTACAGAGAAAAATTTTCAATCTTCGATACACCAAGATTCGTCGTCTTCGAGTGTCTCGTCTTCACGGTCACCGACGTCGAGGCTCTTGAATCTTTGGCTAAATTTCTGAAACCGCAGACGCGTATTTGTATACGCGTCCGACCGTATGTGTGTGCGACGAAACAGAATGGAACGTGTTTGCACCATCGAGAGGATAGCGTATTGACAACATCGGCCACGAGATATATCAGCCTTTTGTTTTTATATAAAGTGGGTCTAACCCCGTACAGGGTTCGCTTCAGCCATTCTCGGGGCGTTTCATCCCTCTTTGTAGCCAGCGTCCTAGGATACACGCACATCCGCCGACCCTTCTGGCTGCGTCGTCGCCACTTTCCTTCGAGTTTCTCCCGCCCTCGCCGCGGACCGATACGACGATAGTCGTCGGAAGCACGGAAGTTCGAAACAATGTTTCAACTGCGGGGTGTTTGGAATCGTGAGTGGATCGAGAGGGTGAAAAAGCCCCGGAGGCGGCAGCTCGATAGCGGCCTTCACGGTTTACGGATAACGTTCAACGACGACCGAGGATGACGACGTCGACGAAGACGATGGACAACACCGATAATGTTCGTCCGCGACGCGTTATTTTCGCGCTTCTTGGGCTCTCTCGCGTGCAAGAGGGATCTCGCGAGATTGAATTTAATAGCTGCATATCCGGTGCAAACTGTTTAAGCTGCTGCTGGACGGCTTGCTTTAATTAAATTTTGTTTTCGCTCCCCGGAGGAACTTCTTTCAGCTGTGTTTCTTTTTTTCGGAACCCATTAAAATCCATCTGTCTCTCTCTTTCTCTCTCCTCTCTTTATTCCTCGCACCCTCCCACACCCTCCTCGGCGATTTTAATTCCTTTTCATTTGACTTCTTTGAGATTGTCCGGCCGTGCGGCCAGCGCTCGCGAGACGATTCCAGCTGCGAGATTAAAATGAAATCACTTTGCCCGAGCGGCAACTTTTTTCCTCCCTCCCGCACCCCCTTTCGCCGCCCTCATCGACGCCCGATAATAACTCGACAAATAAATCGCGCAACGCAAACGCAGCGGGGAGAGTCCCCGGCCCTCTGGCTCTAACCACCCGTTTTAATTAAATTCGATATATTCGCGCGATGAGAATTTTTTCGCGAACCGAAAGAAAGAGGCTGGCGTTGAAGAAACATCCGTTTGCAGAAGAATCGACCGAAGATGGACATAATTTCCCAAGTCAAAGTCCCTCCGTTGAAGAAGGGATATATTCATATGCGATGGTGCAACTACAAGATCGCCATTTGAATTCCAAACGACAAACTTTCTCTCTCTCTCTAGAGCTCTTTGTCTCTCTGGTTCGAGCGCAGTTTCGTCGCTTTAACTTTCGTTAAAAGTCTTCGTCGAAAAAACAAAGAAACAAACAAAATCGAGACGAGACGAGACGAGACGGGAGAAGAGGATAACGAAAGGATACCGCGTCGTAAATGACACGAGAGCGTAGGGCGCGCGCGACGGATACGTGTGCATAAATATGCAGAAGGCACGCAGGCGATTGCTCGCCCCCCTCGCGTTCGCTAAACGACGGCGGCCCGAGCTTCTCGCATCCCTTCGAAGCTCGGGTGATTTACGCCCGTGTACGTGACTTCCTGTTGACGCGATCCGTTCTCCCGTCGATACGGACCAGCAGGGTTGCCTCTGTCAGCCGACAAAGCGCGCCCTAGCAAACTATGCCTCCGACAGTCTGCAAATAACGAGACGTAATCGAACCAAGAGAAACCAACGGGGTGTTTCTCCCCCGAATCCCCTTTGCGCGAATCCACTCGACAGTCCCGCTAGCCTTTCCGTCGAAACGTCTTTCTTCGATGAACGCCATTCCCTTTCTCTTTGGATTCTCGCGCCGGATCGGTTTCCCGTGACGCGTGCTTGCGACCAAAGACGTTTTTCAAAAACGCTCGAAAGTCTCAGCGCCGAAATTCGCGCATGGATGACTCTCCACTGTTTGAAATTAAATCACCTATCGTTGTTCTTTTACTTTAGATTTTAGTTAGTATTGTTAAATCTAACCTCTGGCATATTGGGGGGGGGGAGGATCAATTTTATGGAAGATTAAAGTTTTCTAATTCGATGTATTTATATATCTATTTGTATGTTGCTTAGTAATAGAAATAGAAGACTTCAGATAGATAAATTTTTTGTTTTAGTGTTGATGTAATTTTCCTTTCAATTTTGTATAAGCTATATAATTTTTGACTTGAATAAATTTCGAATTCTTATGGTATCGAATTTTTAAATGAATATCTCGATTGAATTAAGCGAATCAAGCCTCTTTTCTTAATTTTCTCTTGCGAAAACTGAATTTACAAGAAACTGAGAAGCTTTGCCGTAGGGAAATAAAGTGAAACAACAGCGATTGTATGATGACATAATTTAAGACAAATCTGCTGCATTAACATCAAATAAAATTGATAGACTAAATTGATAAACGAAACGAGTATTGTTAGTACTTTACTATTTCTATAACAACTTCGTTCTTCCCAATCTTGAACTCACGCAACTCAATTGACAGACTCGAATGTTCACTTTACATTTCAAGTATCACGAGTATCAACAAGTCAAATAAGAAACTGACGATACAATAACGAGTACAATCAAGCGCTAATATTCGCGTTGAAAAATTAACTTTCATCTTCCCATTGATATAAAACGAAATATAACGCAAACTAAATTGCTAAACTCTTACTATTTCTATAATAATTTCATTTTCCCCTAATCTCGAACACACGCACAGTTCAATGGAGAAACTCAAATCTCATCTTTTCGAGTAAAGATTAATCGCGAACGGGTCGATCCCTGCGATACGAGCGTAGTAGTTTAATCCGGGATAGTGGTGTCGGGAGTCGTAGACAGATTGAAAGGAAACGATCTCGCCCCGGCTCGGCGGTGTATCGCGTCGCGACTCGTACTCGCGTTACGACGCCATAAATTTCCCAGCCAACAACCCCCCGGTAACCGAGTCTCATGAATCGCAACACCGACAGGCCCCCCACTCCCTCCCCTCTCCGTGCCCTCGCTTTGTTTTCGCGGATTTTCATCGCAAGATTGCGCGACCTACGAATTTCGCGGCCGCTCGGGTTCATTGCCCTCCAGCGTTGCACCTCCCTCTGGTCCTCTTTGATTCTCTCTATCTTTCTCTTTCTCTGTGTGTGTGTGTCTCTCTCTCTCTCTCTCTCTGTCTTTCTCTCTCTCTCTCTCTCTCTCTCTCTGCGTGACTGTAGACTAGCCAGTGACCAGCCTACAAACGCCGAAAAGCGGAGGAAACGTCCATGGGCAGGTCCAAAGACGCGAGGCAGAGAAACGGAGAAAACGCTTTGTCTTCGCGTATTGTTGCGCCACTCGAATTGCTCAGGAAAGGAACGAAACGCAATTTACAAGGAGGGAAAGACAAAAGGGGCGCGCTTTCGCGAGACCGGGCTCTCCCCGGCGGAAGGGAGGCTCTCGACGGGAAAGCAACGGCGTATTGGGCGAAGAGATGCCAATTACTGAAATACGCGTGACCGTTCTTCGTTCTGTTAAAATTTACCTCCGACAGAAGGACCTTCAAGACCGAACAATGAGGATATCTAGAGAATATCACTGGACAATTGTTGAATCGTCCATCGTCAGGTGTAGAGATTAATTCTCCATTGAATTTGAAGATTGGAAGTTTGAACGATTGTCAAATGAAATCAAAGCAGCCGGAAAAACAATTTCCGGGACCAATGAATAAATGGCAAGTTTATTTAACAATACCGAAGTGATCGAAATGGCAAATTTATTTTCCATACGGCAGTATGAAAACCAATTTATTTTTTATATGGCAGTTTTGCAGATTTACAATGGCTGGAGATTTATGCCTATTATAATTTTCGCGTAGAAACATTTTCCTTGCCATTTCTCTTAGCTTCTTCGATACAATTTTTTATACTTTAGTAATCGGTTTAGTTCCAGTGTGAAAAGAAAAGTTGGCACCGAATTAATCTCTACGCATGCATTGCGACGCGTATCGTGAAACCTACGCGTTTCGACAAAGAAGACACGGTTGAGGGGAAGATTTTCGGAGACAGAGGTCCGCGCGGGAAACGCGAATCTACGTCTGCCTCGCGTCTTCATTTGCTCATCTAATAAAGCGAATTTCGCGCGGCTTTGGATCGTTACCGGTGCACGGCGGAACGGAAGCTAATCCGACCAATTAGCGGCATACCTAAATTGAATTCCGGCTCGATTCGAAGCTGGCGAGATTCATCGCTTCGTCGTCTTCCACGTCGTCTCCATAGAGACAACAGAGTCTCTCACACGAAACAACCGTCGTCGGATTTCTTGTAAAGAAAGAAGAGAAGACGCAGAGAGAAAGAGAGAAAAGGAAAAAGAAGACGTAGACAAGACGGTCACTTGAAGTCGAGCCGAGCGGCATTCACCGAATTTTCGTCCCCGGATGAAATAAATCCGAAAGCCGTTGGTTGCGAGAGTCCGCCCGCTTTATGGAATATCATCTCGCTTTCCCGAGGATGCAATATAACTTAGCCGGAGTACCGACAACAGTTCTTCATTAAGGCTGGCAAGTTGCAGAAGCGAATTCTGTTGTGTATCGCGATAACGGGTGCATATCGTATGTACAATGAGCCGAACGACGATTCCAACTGATAAAGAAGCATATTTGCCTTTCCCGCGTGAACATTCTCGATTTATCGTTGCAAACAGATAACATCAATTTCACGATCGACATTTTCTCAAATTAAAATTCTTTTTTGTTAGTCGCAGAGCACTGTCACGTCGAACAATCTTCACGCGAACTATTCTTTCGTTCTGTATTTTCAATGGTATTCAGCGCGCGTACACGTAGAATGATTTTTAAATGACGCATGAAACTTCGAAGTTCAATCGTACGATACGCTTTACGAAGATCACGAGAACGTCAAAGAAGAAATTTTGAAAGGCTCGCTCACTTTTATTTTAACTACAAAACACGTGAGGAAAAAGAACTCGCGTCGCGTCGTTCGAAGTTTCGAGACGAAGAACACGAGGATGGGAGCAGCGTACGCGGTGGTCCTTTTCTCACGTAATGTGAGCCTCGTGTCGTTCCGTGGATTCCCCTAGTCAAGGGGCTAATTAATATTTGCTGGCCATCGGTATCGATTTCCTTTGATGCACCGAGGGTGGGCAATCGTGTTACGCGCCCCCTCCCTGTCCTGCCAGCGTCTAGTTCCTCCGGACTCGTTAATCCGATACTCGGAGATCGTCAAACTTTCCGAGCAGAGCGCTTGTACACGAGATACCCGCGACAATGCTGATTTACACCCCACGGGAAATGAACCGTTTAACGGAAAGACAGGGTGCCCGCGAGCAGCCAGCCTCCGTCGCGAGTCTGAAACGACTGGATTACTTGCCGACCAAGTTTCGATCGTTCTTGTCCCTGTACGTGTGTTTCCTCGAATCCCTGAGAACTCGTCTCGGTGACCGAGGGAAACACTCGTCATCTCGTGATAAGTCGATGGCTACGGAGCGTCTCTAAATAGGTTTCGGTGCTAACGCGCTACTTTAGAAAGTTGAGGAGGACAAGGATTCGATGAATCTTTAAAACGAGAAAATTTAACTTCGTCTCTTATTTAACTTCATCTGTTCCTTGTATCCAATTATTTTTGGAGAAAGTTATATTCTCTTATTATTTTGCAGCACGTAAATAGATTTATCTCGAGGATTTGTGACGCGTATATTTTTGACATTTTTATTAGAAAAATTATATAGTTGTCAGAGTTGATATTCATATACTCATCTCACTTTTTCAAGTCGCGAGATATTATGGATATTTGATTTCATTTGACAATTCGCGCGCCCTATTAATCTCCAAAATTTCGACCTCACACCTGACATAAAAAACAAAAAGTCTAAACGGAACCATTCCTTAGATATAACAAACCGATAATGCGAGCTGTATACTGCTTATATTAACTACTAAAACGATATAACCGAATTATTTCGAAAATTACAACGATACAATCCGTGCTAAGAAGAATCTCAATCCTTTCGATTCGGGCAATTCCTGGACCTCTAATTTAAAAAATATTATACCCAAGAGTTTATTTTATGATAAATTCATAACAGGGTGAAAAAAATATTTTTCTGCGTATAGAGAAATATTTTCGAGGAAGAGAGAGAGAGAGAGAGTTATAACGATTTGAATTCAAATTTTGTGATTTTTTAAATTTCTGTACTGTACATTTTTTTTGTTAAAAGCGAGCAGCTTATCACCATTGCCCTCGTAAAAATCTACATAGTATAAATTTCGTTAGTATGGTTGTCAAACTCTACTTCAAAATATACCAAATTGATTTTTTTTATTAGTCCAAGTTACGTTTCTTTAATAGAAATATTCTATAAGAAAATCTTTATATTCACGTAATCCTACTACTCATGATCACTTTATAACAAGCTTTACAACAAAAAATAATTATCTACATAATGGTTTGTTTAAACTGTTACCATTTTTTGCACTGGATATAATCTTCAAAGTTCCTTTAATTTCCATCGCTTATCCGAAAAAAAAATTTCTGTACTGTACATTTTTTTTGTTAAAAGCGAGCAGCTTGTCACCATTGCCCTCGTAAAAATCTACATAGTATAAATTTTAAGAATTTTATCACTTCTTTCCTTTACCCGGGATCAAGATTCTCGGGTTTTCAACTTTCCTTGTGAAATGTACAACAACAACCATCGTGACAATCTTAATTTGTCCCTTGGTGGACAAATTAACTAGGAAGAATGAAGGACGAGCGAGGAGGTTAACTCAATTACCAAGGATCGAGCCTGGACCCCAGGTTTCGACGAAGCCCAACTATCGCATCGTTTGCATTCATCGATACAAGGACTATGGCGCGGTGTTGGAAAAACAGAGGAACGATTCTCGCGGATTTCTTTGGTATTGCTCTGCCTGTAATCCGAACGAGGCCTTGTGGAAGCAATTTCCTCGTCAGCGGAATCGCGATGAAAAAACGGGCCACGCGATTGATTCCCCGCGGTGGTTCCTGCTTGTCGACGATCTTCCGGTTTTTCCTCGTTCCGCCAGAGAACCCGGTTGATCCGCTTACTGGTATACGATGTTCCCTCGCGTTCGCTCGAAATTAAGGGGACGACTTCGAAGGCACAGTCCTCCGAATATTGTCCATGTAATTGCAAATATTACGTAAAATCGCTATTAATTTTTCATCTCTGTAAATTGATCGATCATTAAATCTCTTTCGGTGCAGATGAAGGAAAAAGAAAATAATCCCGAGCGAAACGTACCGAACGAAATTGACGAGGGAAAATTATAAGAGTCTCGTTTTAACTAGACTTGCTAAAAGAAATTAAAAATAATTAAAAATAATTTCAAACGACATGAACAAATAACTATTCCATGATGCATAGTATCCAACGTTGTTCGACACTAAAAGGTTTAAGTAAGATAAGTAAAAGCTACGAGTGAATGAAATCCACTCTGCTTGCTTTTAACACTGGCGATCAAACTCGAGCAGGGCGCAACGCAAGGCGATAGCCCGCAGGGTGCCAGGGAAAGAGAAAGAGAGAGAGAGAGAGAGAGAGAGTTTATCGATGAACGACGCGATTACCGCTATCTGCCGCGAATAGACAGGCTACGATTGTACCGACGAAAATTTACATAACACTCGGCGCCGGTTGATTGGGCTACTGGGACGCGAGATTTTATAGATGCTGCGGCCAGTGTGAATTACCCGTGCGCGCGGCACGTCTATTCGCGTGCGGTCGTTTTTGCGAGACCTCGTCCGAACGTAATTTTCTCGCTTCTCTCCCTCGTTGGGAAAAATTCTATTACGATCAAGAGCCGTTCCTCGCATGCCACTGGCGAGAAAGGCAGAAAAAAGAAAAAGAAAGAAAGAAGAAACGCTGCAAAAAAAAGTCGCTTTGAATATCGACGTGTCGCGTCGACGTTTCCCGGGACCGCGATTTTAACACGCGATCGTTCGTGGTGCGGATAGACCGGAGCCGAAATAACCAATTCCCAAAACGTTCGTAGCAAACGTTGAGAGCAGAGAGGTCCGAGAAAGAGGGAGATCGACACAGCTCTTTTTCCTCTGGCCTGGTGTTTTCGCTGGTCCGTGGAAACTCGCGTCCATTCTCACCATCGTGGAAAATCGGCCGACAAAAAAAAAAGAACTTTCGACTCGTGGAACTCGTCCAAAGGGAGAAGCGTGTCGCTCGGTTTCGACCCATATCGCGGGAAAGTCGGCCAAATTGAATGTCGGGGAGTGGCGAGGTGAGGCGAGGGCAGGCAGGGAGCCGATCATTAGCCAGTTTATCCCGGTCGCGAGAGGCAGTCAACGGCGCACAATGCCCTTCTGTCCCTGTTCATTTCGTGGTAGGCGCGAGCACGAGCGAGCAGGAAGCAGAGGGTGCAAGAGGGACCGAGGCACCGAGCGCGAACACGTGTTCCGAATGCGTCGTTTGGCTGGGATAATCGTTCGCTCGGAAAACAGACGTTCCGATAATCGACGGAACGCCGTTGCGCCCGCACCCCGCGATCCCAGCGTGCACGACACCCCCGACAACCCCGTGCCGGCGATATTGTCGCCAGATTGATCGCCGGGGCCAGGCGCTCGCGTGTTATCGCGAATTATACGAATCTTTCTCCAATCTGTTTACGAGGCGCATCGCAAAATTCGCGCGACTCGGCGAGAACACGAAAATTAGATGAAAATTGTAAATCGCCTACGACGTAGAGGGCGACACTAATCCTTCTGCTGAAAACGTTTCATCCTCTGGTCGAGAAATCATTTTATTTCCAAGTGTGTGAAGGAGAGAGGGAGAGAGAGAGAGAGAGAGAATATTTCGAACAAATAAATAAAGTTTCTCTCCTGGGGAGAATATAAAAGATCGAGGCCGAGCAAACGCAAACGGCGACAAATAAACAAACGGGCCCGTGCCCGTGTGACAAAAGTTACAACACTCGCGTCCCTGCCAACCCTCGTTTCGACGCTGAAACATCGTTGCGCTTGGTCGATTTACAGAGCTCGGCAAACACGCGACCCATGCGAATTTCCACAGCCCTCGGCGACCAGAAAGAATTCGATTAAGCGACACCGAACGTTCCTTTTCGCGCTGCACCCTCTCTCCAATCCCCTCCCTCCCCCTCTGAGTCGCGAACCGTTCCGACTGAACCACCGGCGCCGGTAATTTTATTTCCTGTCGTGATTCCTCCCGCGATTTAAACGTTTCATCCGGAACGCCTTGCACGCGACGTAACTTCGACCAATGACGACTTCATTGCAACTTGGTTGATCCATCCGACCGTTCGCGCGGAGAACGGGAAACGCAAACATCGTCGAGCATGTCGCCGACTTCCGCCGCTGCACCTGTCCGCGTTCTCGCGAGAAAGAGACCGGCGATTGGTCGAAAATTGCGAACGAACGATTTCACGGTCTGTCGATGCGTCAATCTTCCGAGTCGATGCCGCGCGGCGAACTTCCAGCCAGGCAGGACCCCGACGAATTTAAGAATTCTTATTTGACTCGTCGTCCAGTGTCTGTCGCCGATTCGATTTGCACGTTGCTTCGCCGGAAACGAGCTCCCTCGGCTGATACCGGCTCTGCCCGTGTGTTTGCGAAGGAAAACTTTCCAACGCGACTGCTGAGAACGTCTAGCCTCGAAACTCGAATCGACTCGAATCGTCTCGATCAAACAACACGGTTCAATCGCTTCGAATAATATCCCCGGCTGCGAAAATTCTCGTCGATCCAACTGTTTCCACGACGAGAACTTAGTAAATACTTAGAAGGAGAGAACAACCAGAGGGAGCCAGAAAAAAACAACGAAATTCTCCGAGCAGCAAAGATCGATCGAATGGGGGGGAGGGGGGGGAGACAGTCAAACGTCGTGATACAGTGTTAAACATTCAAACACCAGAAAATCGTCGAGAAACGGGACTGATAGGTGAAAAGACTGCCAGCTGAATGGAACTGGATCAGAGAACGAAAGAAAAAAAGAATCGAATCGTAATTCTACCCCCTTTTGTGCAAACGTTACAGTCCGCGGACGCTAAGGGATGAAAAGAAACGTCGCGATGCGACGGCGACGGTCGTCTTCGAGCAAGCCTTCGACCTAATTAGAGGGAAATTAATCATCGCATTGTTCGAGAAAAAATTATCAGTGAAACGAGATTCCTCCAACATCGCGAGGAATCCGCGTGTTCCCCACCGAGACAATAATGGTTCGACTTGACTCTTGGAAAAACCACGATCGGGCGGCTTACGAACCCTAAAAACTATATTATCGCGTTAATTAGCGCTCGCTGTCGCCGAATTCTTTTTGCCGGCCGCTGCAGCCAGGTTCTTTTTACCATTAATTCGCCGTCGTCGTCGCCGTCAACGTGGCAAATTCTCAGACAGTAAGAGAGACGCTGCTCTTTATTCCACTTGGACCGCTTTAGGGTAATTTGTCTGGTAAGCGAACACCCTTGGCAAGTGAACGAACGTTGCTCACATCGTACGAAAAATTAACATATACCATCCATACGCTCTCATCGCGTTGAAATTTATGTAGCTGAAAGACTAACCCGCAGATTTTTCACAAAAGCGTTCTCATTTTTCCCTATACGTTATGCCTTTATTCGATAGCTCAAGATGAATGAGTCTCGTTGTAGAGGATCGATAACAAACTTTTATAATTCCGTTATTTGATTCCTTTAATGAATTACAGATTTTCACGGAACTTGTCGATCTTGTTGCGTGTTCGTGCGTTGGATGAGAGAATAATCTTTCAGGTTATAAGATATTCAAAGTCATCGAGTTTCCAATGATAGTACGCCACTGAAGAATTACAAATTATTCTTTCATCATTCAATGATTTGTTGTAAGAGTAACATTGGCCCTTTAATCCTCTAATGTTAATAATTCGAACGATCGTACAATAAATTTGAAGGAGTCGTTGTAAAAACAAAATTTCAATCCTCAAAATCGTGAAAAAGAAATTGCTCAATGATTTTAAAAACTTTTGAGTTCTGACAATTTTCTCACCTGCTGCGCGATGTAAAAACAACTTTGGGAAAAAATGAAAAAATAAACTCAGCACTGTTAATATAGAAGTTTCGCGCTTTAAAATGAGGCCAACTAGATTGTTGTACGATTCCTTTTTTTTTCGCAGAGTTATAACAGCTTAAAGTCTCGACAATTTTTCATCCAGCGTGCGAATACTTTCATACCACTTCTGTACATCGGAAACTATGTTTTCTTCAAAAAATGTTATCCGTTCATTCCGGATACCTCGTCAGAAATTTACGTCCATTCATCGATTGTTTATTTACGTTATTCGACTCATTTTTTTCAGTTAATTCCACTTAATTCCAATTTCAGTCTTTTAATGAGGTTAAAACTATTAAATACTATTAAAACTGCGTTCCAAGATGCGTAAGATTTCTCAGTAATGAAACAGCTTACTTACAGTGATATTAATTCAGAGGATTAACTCTAGAATTACCGACAACTAAAGCATAGAATTTCCATCAGAGACATTCAAATAAAAAGAAAAAAAGAAAAATTTTATACTACAAGCTTTTATTTAATACATTTCATGAAAAATCATTTGGATTCCTGAAAATATACCGTTCCACGTGTATAAAATTTCTAACGAAAATTACAAATTGGTCACTTCGATCGGTAGTTACAGCGTTAAATAACGATTTGAGTGTTCATTTGGCCGCAGTTGGGCCGTGAAGGCGACGATTTCTCCGACTTAAGCTAGTCCCTCGACTACATCCGAGAGCGGATTCGCGAAAAGGGAAGCAAGATATATCCTTCGGCGTCGATTTCGAGGACGAACGAGACCCAATTTCCCCGAGAACTTTTCGCATTAATAATTCCATCGCGCGTTAGGAATTATAAATCACGGTGCCACAGTCCGGCGCGCCCTATTGGAAATGTTTGAAATTCCAAAGCTTTCCCAAGGAGGATGTACTCGGACTGCATAGTTTCCCCCGCGCGCGATTCTTTATTCAAGAACCAGCCAGCAACTCTGAGCTTGCCTCGTCCCCCTCGCGACACATTCCTGCGCGCGAACTTTCGCAAAGCGGACTTTCGCTGACCCTCGGCGTGCACGATCGCGGCGAGTTCCCGCGTCCAGGATACACCGTGATACGCGCGTTACACACGTGCCCACGCGTCGCCCCTGTATATCCGTCCGCGTAGATTTATGACAACGAGACCCGGCTCGAACCACGTCGCTTAAGCGGTTAATTAACCTCCCAACCACGGACCATTTGCATATTTCTCCGAGCAATATTTGTTGTCGAGAATTTATGTCTCGTACAGGTGGTATCATAAGGAGATTAAAGAAGTCGAAACGAGCGAGGAAAAATAATGGTGTCCCCGTCGCATTTCTAACAATAAGACCGAGAACCATACATTTATATGGTATATATAAATAAAGAAATAAAAGACGGGTCTTTTTAAGTACGCGAAGAGTCTCGTCACAAGGGAAATGAACAAATGTGAAGTACCATTTTGTTTTACGAATATTGTTTTTGCAAAGTCAATGGCAATGAGTAAGAAACTTTTACGGCTATTCGGTCATGTATCTGCGCTCCATTTGAGAGTATTCTTATATAATATGAGCCAAAAATTACTTTCTACTAAAATAAATCCGTAATTTTTTTATTATATACATTTTTCTTAACTTTTTTTAACATTCGAAAGAAATAATTTTTAAAAACATAATGTAAATCATCGTTTGAACTTAAATTTAATTTAAGATTAATAAAATTTTTTATTATATTTTCATATTGTATTAAAAAGAAATAAGTGGGAAGAATTTTGGGAAGAATTAGGTTTTGGCCCAACTTATATTTCGGACGTTATCGAACAAATATCAAAAAGTCCTAACATCGATCGGTCATCCAGATATCAAATATCCACGATATTTTTATAGAAAACCAAATTTAATTAAAAAACGCTGTCAATCGACTTCCGATCACAAAGAACATGTACTCGCTACAATAGCGTTAAGGAAAGGCTGGCTCGCGCATCACATTAGAACGTTGAAAATCAATAGAAGAAGGATTACATATCAAGAGTCGATTTAATCAATCGGAATTTATACGAGCACGCTGCGACTCCTCGAAATCGCTACGGCGCTCGCGCGCAAACCCGCAAGAACAGCTTTTCAAAATTGTCGTAATTCCCGGCTGGTGCAGCTGTTGCAGCTCTGCCACACATGGATATAAACTGCGATAGAGCGTGCTACAACCTTTCGGGGAAAACTTTAAATCCCGCAGCCACCGCATGAACTTTCTTCCATGCTCCAAATCTTCTTTCTCGCTCTTTCTTCCTCCGCGCGTGTTCTTATTATCTCTCCGCGCGAAGACGTTTGCCCCGTCGCGTGAATCGAAATTTTCTCCCTACACGGATCGTGTCTTGCGATCTGTCGAAAGAAAGAATACCACCCGGCACCGCGCCGATCATCCGAAACTTTATCGAACGGCCAGTTCGAGCCGAGCTGGAAACTTCTCCGCGGCGTTAACGTCCCGTGGAGAACACGAACACGAACACGAACACGAACACGTTTCCCAGAGTGTCTGATACATTGTGTCTGCCGACTGTTTGCTCAGCTGTTGCGGCCGAGAGCACGTGGCAGTAGCAACTTCGCAACTGCAGTTACGGAGCTCCCTCGGACTCGTAAGCTCACATTGCGACGGCCGGATCTATCCCGGGGAGTATATCACGCGAACGGGCGGCACGACGGATCCCCAGGGCTAAGGAAACAACCCCGGAACGGGCACCGGAAAAAAGTGCACGGCGAGGGAGGAAAATGGAAACATAGTGTGCAACGATCGAAACATTTCGTCCCGGGCGTTAGCCAAAGTCGAACGGCGGAAACTAAAAGTTACGACGGACGTTTGCGTCGACGACGCGGTGACCTCTGGTTCGTTCTCCTGCCGTTATACACCGCTATAGTCGAGGGTTGTTCGTTGTTCCTCTTTTTTTTTTTTTCCCGCTATAAAACCACGTTGGACGTAAAAAAGAAGAAAAGGAAAAAGGAAGAAAGAAAGGAGAAACCCGAGGCAGACAACTATTTTACGAGGCATACATTTGAATTTATTCGCTGTAACGACATTTTATTGGCATTGTTGTATCGTTCGCCTGACACGCGCGCGCGCTCTGTTCTCTCTTTCAAAATTACCTCGAATCCCGCAAAAGGATTCTGCGCGACTCGTGCTTCTTTCGCGATGGCAAAGAGGGAAATATGGAACGTGTGATTTCCATGGAACTGAAATTTTGCTTCGAAATGACTTTTTTTTCTGTTCGTGTGAGTCTTACCACGAACACGTACCGACCGATGCTTCGATTTTTCGTAATAATGCTCTATTTTTACAAAGTGAATTTCTATGGAATATATAGAATATGTTAATCTTCATTAATTGTACGTACGAGGCAAAGCAAATAGTGCATAAATATTAATATAAGTTAGCGAGGCAAAATCGTGAGAAAAGATCAATGTTGTTGAGTTTATTGACCGACATACACGTGCACTCAGTTTATAGGATTAAATTGTCCATGGTGTTGATTGACAAATATCGAATAACAAAAAATGTTCTTATTGAAAGGCAATATGCGTACTTTGCCAAGAATTTTTACACGTCACGTTCCTAGGACAATGTTTTGTAGTTTTAGACGACACATAGAGAAATTGCAAGATACTAAAGAATGACTTTATACCAAGGACAGGAGTATTACAAATTGAATCTTCGTCAAGTACATATATATAAAATAATATTTTAGATCATTCTCTTTTAGATAACGTTTCTAAGTGTCATTTAAAATTTCTAACTAACAATTTATAACAATCGAGTCATTAACGCATTTCTATGATATTTTTATATGTTATTCAACAATTTTAATCATTTATAACCGATTGAATCAGTAATATAATTCTTTTATATTTCCAAATTATTTCACAATTTCAATGATTCATTTATAATAATTAAATTATTTTCTACATTTTTAAATATTATTCGACAATTATTTAGCTTGCTTTCTAACAATTGAAGTTTAATTTCTTCTGCGCCCCCATATTAAACCTGTTTGTCTCTGAAATTTGAATAGTTTCGAAAGGTTATTTTACACGAACGGAAATTCTTATATGTTGCATGGTTATTCAGTACTGACGACTATTGGTTAATTTCATTTTTTCAACTACAATGAAATTTCTTGTCTACATAAATTTCTATTAAGTATATCTTATATATAATTAAGTTAACTTATATATAATCAAAAGTTAATTAACACAAAAATTATTATAGTAAATTTAATTTTACCCGGTAAAAAATTTAATGAATTTTTACATTCTCCATTGTAATAAATTTGTGAAAATTAAAATTGTAATAGAAATATAAAAATTATTAAACCATTGATTAGTATAATAGAAAACCCATTTATTTTTCGAGATATCAATAAAAACACTATATTATGTATTGCATCTATTGTATGTATTGTATTCGCAGTTGTACGTATTGTACAATTTATTGTATGTTTGCGCAAAAGATGAATTTATTGTTAGCGCGATCATTGTTTTGGAGACAGAGTTCCATAGTTCCAGAGTTTCAACCTGAATCTTGCGTTTTAGATCTTTAGACTTAAGTTTTCAGCTTGGAACGTCTATCTCCATTTTATTTAAGCTCGGTGCCAAGTCGAATGAAAACTCGGTATTCATTAAATTGAATACCGAGTTGCTTTCATATAATAATTGGAATTAAGGCCGGAGCGGGTCTCGCGCATAGTCATCTCCTCATGGCGAAACCTGGTAATTGACATCGTTTTCCGAATGAAACTTTAATTTTTCCAAAACGATATCAAACCAAGAATTACGCCTACCTACAAACCTACAGTCCAATCTGGATTACGCAAATTTCTTTCTTTTTTGTTTTCATTTTTGATATGTAAACTGGACTGTAGGAAAAATTAGTTGATAAGTAAATTATTAGATCCACCCGCCCCTTAATCCTTTGCTCTCCGAATTACTTTTCAATTATTTCTCTTTCCTTTTTTTTGGGGCAATTTAACTGGGAATTTAAAAATGTCGAGTGTAGCTCGACATAAGAGTTCCTGTGATAAAAATTGATGTCAAGTCACACTCGACAAAGGGTTGATATTAAGTTTCGTAAGATAATCGAAAACCAGTGACTTCAGACCCTAAGACACAAAGTCCCCATTTTATATATCCTGTCTTTAGTCGATATTAGATTATCGCCCGCAGTCCTTGATCGGCGACGCATCTCGACTGTTTAATTTACGACTTCGTTATACGATGTAGAGGTTTACCATAGGATTTATGCCGGGAAGAGGGAAGGTATTTCATCGCGTTGGGGGGGGGGGAGGAACGAAACAAATAGCGCGCACAAATCGATAGAAGCCGCGAGAATAATGCCTGCCGCGTAAACCGAACAAGCCGTTTAAAACCGCTACTTGATTAACAGGAAAGCCCGTAGATCCGTCGGTATTTTCTGGCATCGAAACAATGTCGACCACCGCCGATATCGGTCCGCGAAAATCAAAATCGCGGATTACAACTCTGCCTCATTAAAGTACAAAAAGAGAGAAAGAGAGAGAGAGAGAGAGAGAGAGAGACGCAGAGTAATACGTTCTCCCATTAGCCGACTAAACTCCGGCTATCTCGGTGTCCGTAGAGGCGAGAACAACTACCGAGAGTGGATTAGAAGGAAGACACGATTGTCCTTTCGATTCACGGAGAACGTTCGTTTTATCTCCGTTTCGAGATTCAGGCTAATCGAATACAAGATTCTACGTCCGTAGGGGCGCCTGGAGATCCGAGGATACAGAATACAAAACGGAAACGGGGGAAAGAGGCAGGAGGAGGGGGAGAGGAAGAACCGTTCTCGGCAAGCGAGCACGGGATGCGATTGTTCCGAAGCGCGTTTTCCAAGACGAGCGTGGCAATTACTTAAAAGCTTCCAATTGTTTACGGATAGAAAGGCTAGCTGAGGGGAGAGAGAGTTTATGGGATATACGCCGTTCCCAACAGGTGGCGGTGGCACGGGAACGAAACACGGCAGGCCGCGCGACCCCTTTCAGAAAAATCATTCTAGCCTGCATTAGACTTTCAAATTGCCGGACATGCCGGATAACGCCATATTCCGACCTCCTCTCCCCTGTTCCCGTATAATTCATCCTGTTACCAACGTTCCCGGCCGTGTAATTGTTTCCAGCGTTTCTGACGCTGCACATTTCCGACTCACCGGCCACGCGGATATTTTCATGATTCCACAGACCAGCCAGAAAATGGATCGACGGTTCGAAAGATCGACCAATAAAAACGACCAGATGCTTCATTGCCGAGTCAAATGTAGAATTACACTGTGTCCTGACTTGACCTAGCGATCGACTGAATAGTGATCGAAACCTGCTCGCTACGTTCGCATCCCAACCTCGACCGAGATTGCCTCGTCGGTCGTCGTGCTTCTACAATTTCAGCAAAAAAAGAAAAAAAAAAAAGAAAAGAAAAGGGAAACGACTCCGAAGAGTTGCGGAGAACGTGTCTCTTCCGTTTCGTTCTAGGAAACGAAAGCAGGGGAAGAAGGATACGGTCCATTAAATGACTCGCGCCGCATTGAAAACAAAGGAAAAACTGCGCACCAACCAACTCGACCGCCTTTGTCTCGGTTCGTTGCTCCGAAGGAAATGCGATTCGCTGGCCGAAATTCATTCGAGAAACTAAGGGACTGAAGAAAGAGAGTTTGTAGCGCGAGAGGATTTCCCCGCGAACGTGTACACTCCTCCGACCTCGTTTAATCAAAGTTCGGAACCATTTTCGGCACGCCGGTGTTACACCCCGAACACAATTCGCGCGCGACTTTTCTTTCGATCGAATCTGCTCCCGCCAGCGCGATCCGATGTCGTTGTCGTCGTCGTTTGGGAAATTCAATCCCGCTCCAAGTTCCTCTGGGAGGCATGCCTAATGTCCTCCCCTAACACGCGTTTCGGATGTCTCGGATTAAGATGCCCGATCCGTTGAGGAAAAAACATCGAATCACGTTCTCCGGAAACAAACGGTTTCGATTTCAACCTGCGTACCGCAGGAGGTTTTATCTCTCCAACGAAACATTCCCGACCCCGGCGTGGTCCACGAAAAATCGTGGAGAAATTACGTAAGTTGAGAAAGACTACGGTACTCGCACGGTAAACTTCTAAACTCGAGAAGACAGAAAGGCATGCCAGTCTGAAAGGCATGCCTAACTCCGCTTTGCGGTTCCATCCACCTGGTCCGCGACCCGTTTCATCACTTTGCGGTCAACTTCTGACCCATATTTCCCCGTGCTCCGAGTTAATAATCTCGCCAACGGCACAAATTTGGTTCTTGCACAAAGGCTACTTTGACATCTACGCGCGGTCGAACGTTCTATTCTTTTAACTCGTCTAGCTGGTCCCTGTTGTAGAATCGCAAATTCTAAACGAAATCATTCGGAAAATTGTTTGAAACCGAACGGACCACCTCTCTTTCTCTCTCTCTCTCTCTCTCTCTCTCTCTCTTTCTCCGTCTCTCTCCCCGCGAATTCATATCTCGCGTCATAAATTCCATACGAAATCTCGTACGTACTCTCGAGCTGTTGTTTCGGCGATATTTTCCCTCGCGAGGTTGACAGATTATAGATGTTGAAAGCTTCCCTCCCAACGTGGACCAACGTATAAGAAAATATCCGTTGAAGATGAACAACGTAGAAATAACTTTGGCTCGATCGAACGTACGCGAGCACGCAGCCACGTATAGCCGATGGATGTTTTCTGAGAACACAGCGAGTCACCAGCTCCACCGGAGTGCTCTTTTACAGAACGGAAAGGCTCGCTTTTTTTCTCTCCTCCCCTCCCCTAAAAAGGATTCCCGGGGAAACGCGAAAGCGGTTTCGGGATCCGTGGCAGCGAGGTATCGGTAGAGGACCGCGAACGAAATGTTTGCCGAGTCAACGGAACGTGTTTTCGCGCGCCGCGAACGTTTTCTCTCTCTCTCTCTCTCTCTTCCTCTCTCCCTCTTTGCTTCTGCCTCTCCTTCCTCTTACCAAAAGACATTAAAGGACGCCTCGAGCTGGTTAATGTTTAAACGACACCGAGCCTTCCCGTGACGCTGTTCATCGTTCTCCGATCCACGAACCTAGGACTTTCGCGTCGTTCCACGTGGAAAAATCAACCGGCCAGCGACGAGGAAGTTCGCGCAAACAACGATCCTCGGAGCCGAAGGAAAAACACGGTGAAAAAAGGAAGAGAGGAAAATTTGGCAAACAGAAGGAAGAAGCTATCAACGCTGTTCAAAATGCGATTTGAATACGGCTTTCGGACAAAACCGAACGAACGAACGAACGAACGCAATAAAGAGATAGATAGATAGATAGAGAGAAAGAGAGAGACAGGGAACAGGCTGGGAAGAAGCAAGAGCAAGAAAGAGAGAAAGAACGAAAGAAGGGAAAAAGATTTGCCTCGGCTAATTGCATGAGATATGCGATCGTTTCATGCATATTCAGCGAGTTCTCGAGGTGGAAATAGCTGATCGCTATTCCTTCCACAGCTGTGGATGTCCTCTGCTCCCACCTTCTTTTAAATGTCCCCTTTCCTTCCGCTTTGTCCTTTCTTTTTAGAAGGAACGTCTCTCTCTCTCTCTCTCTCTCTCTCTCTTTCAAACGAACAATCCTGATTCTAAACCGCGAACTGTGCCCTCGATATTAATTAAGCCCGCGATCTTGCGCATCTCTCGTCGAATCGTGTGCATCTGCCTGTTGTTATTTTTGCCGAATAACTCTTACTCTCGTCGTTGAATAAACATACAAACGATGTATATGAAAGATGACTCAACTCCCTCGACAAATAAAAAGACATTTCGATCGGTGATTTGCTCGTAGAACCAGTCGACGCCGGCATTGATCAACGATAAAGATCAAGCAGCGTACGATGTTTTTTTTTGACAAAGAAATGTCGAATCGACCCGATTAAGATAACTTCATTCCGAATAACATTTCGAATGTACTTCCGTTTGCGGATCGCAGTATTCCAAGTTTCGTTGACGCGGGGACGAATTCTCGGCAAAACAGAGTTTTGGCGAAACAAGCGGAAACCCGATTCACCCCTTCGAAGCTTTCTCGTCCTCCTGACGATTATCGAATTCCCGGAAACGTTGCCTCATCCGTGGCCGTTCATCCCGTGGATTTTCCCAACACGACGGTGTTCGTACTCTCGAAATATCGGCAGGATGATTGATAACGAGAAAACTGGGTTGCGGATTTATTTTTTTCCCCCCTTTTGTTTCCCCGTTCGCTTGGTCCCTTTGTTCGCGCTTTCAGAGACCGATTGCCCATTCGCCTTGCCCAGCCCACACACCCACCCCTCCCGCCCCGATATATTTGCACGCGCGACTACGGCGTTTCCTGGATTTTCGTTTACCTTTTACAGGCGTGTTTCTCCCATTGCCACGTTGAATTTCGCGTCACGTACCACGGAACGAAAATTAATAATCGCCGCCCGGTTCTCGCCCGGCCGTGATATACCGTATTGCGCCGCGTGTTTATTCGTTCTTTCTTTCGTGATTACTCCTTGGACTTCTCTTCGAACGAACACACGAGAGAAGGAAAGAATAAAAAAAGTCAAGGCAAGAGAAGAAAGCAAAGATGAGCACGAGACGAGAAACACACGAAAATACGTAAGAACTTGAGAATCCCAGAAAATGATCGATATCGTTGTCGGTGATTGCAGAAGAAGCAAAAGTATCACCAATGTAGCTCGAAGCAACTCGGAGATTTGGAAAGTGTGAGAATAGTATAAGCGCGCGTCGAATTGAATTCTTCGCTCTTCTTCCGGCGATGGTATATTGCACTTGCGAGAAGCACGTGCACGCGTTGGTAAAACGACGCGCGGCATTCAGGGAACTGTTTAGTTCGATTCAGAGAATGCACGCAGGATCTTCGTGCGTATCCCATTAGATCTACTCGATTCGATTAAGAAGCGGATCGTATCGAACGAGATAAGTTTGTTCGCGAGCGAGCGCAGTTTCGCGCGGAAGATTTAAGGAGCGAGACTCAACAAGTCTTACGAGCTGGACGATCGACACGCTGAACTCCAAACGGCGGAAACTTCCAAATTCGCGCGCTTGCGAACTGCACATCTCGCATCGAACGGTACGATAAATATTCGACGAACACGTTGCATGAGATTTCCTTGCGACACATGCGATAATTTGCAACTGTTCGTCCATCGCAACTAACTCGTTACGTCGAAAGTTTTGTTCCCGTTTGAAAGAACAAAGAAAATAAAAAAAAAAAAAAGAAAGAAACATCATGACATCGTATTAGAAATACTTTTCAAACTCACCGCCGAGCAGGATGTGCACGAGAAGCGGGAGAAATCTGTATTGGCGCACTTTCGTCATGACTCTTGATTTCTCTACATGAACTGCTTCTCTCACCATGCAAAATTCCTCGAACTGTTGTCCAAACTGTTCGTTCTTTTAAAACGATAAACAAAAAAAGTAAACACAAACTCGGCAATTTCGAAAAGTTCGTTCGATCGTGATCCGGTGAACGTGCAAGCGATCGTGCAAATCGTTCTTTTTTTTCTCTTTTTTTTTTTTTCCTAGGATGTCAGACAAATAAAGAAAAAAAGAAGAAGAGGAAAGAGAACGGAATACGAACGAGGAGCACGATAAATCGACGAGTCGAAGAAACTGTTCGAACGGGGAAGACCGTTCGACAGAGAGAAGTCGACGAGAAGTTGCGCGGACCAAGTCTCGGCTTCGACTGGCGCGCACCAGCGTATCTGACCCCTCTGATAACCGGCCAGCCCCCTCTGGTTCAAACCTAACCCCTCTTCTCTTTCCCTCTTTCGCTCCGTTTGATTCCCACTCTCGCCGATTCTTTTCGATGCGTATCGTTATCCGGGAGATAACGATCCGCTTCTGTTTTCTTCCGAAATTCGCGATTTTACCGCGATTTAATCGCGATCGCACGCCACCTTGCTAAGAGAACCGTGAATTTATCGCGCCGAATAATCGAAGGGGCCTCGTTCTTTGCGAACGCGCAACAGAGAACGTAAACTAATTAAATAATCGTAAGTAAATTGTAAACTAATCCATTCCGAATATGCGACTTATTTCATGCTTCTTTTTCCCCCTCTACGATATATCCCCTGAATGTATCGTCGTGCAACTCAAGTTTTCGTTTCGATGTTCTTTCGTTGACACCTTCACTTCGATTCTCACATTCGATGGAAAATCCCCTCGTATTTATTATAGCAATAAATATATATAGCAATAAAATGAAAAACAGATGATATGGAAATGGTACGATATAGCTATACTAGAAACTATTCGGATCTTTGATTTGAATAAATTTACGATTAATTAAGGAAACTGCGTCGCGATTGACGCTTTCGTTTCTTACGAATAGAAAAAAGGAAATTGCTCTCTACTGTAGCAAATATAGAAACAGATACTTCAAGTATTTACCTGTTTATACATATATGCTTGTCATCTGTCGCACTATAAATTTGACTTGAAATCATCACTAGAAGTACGTACATGTACGAAAAATTAAATGAAACACGGAGATGCACAACGCGACGATGTACACGTGCACGAACGACTACGAAACAATCGATTTCTATTGATGATCGATTCTTGCCAGCGAATACTTGTTGCGATGTATACGGTTAACTGGATTCAAATAAACCGGATCGAAATCAAATTTCCATGCGTGCGGGGCCGTCTATTCAAAAAAAAGAGGGAGGGATGAAATTTCCGTTGCAATTTCAGGAGGGATAAAATACCGTAAAGATCGAGCTTTACGGTATCGAAAGTGAGATCTAAGTTGAAAATCAGCCAAAGATATCAACGTGACGAGTTTTCGTGTTACGAAAAAAAAAATTTCAGACGTTAGCGCCTCTGGTGAGTTGCGCAACAGCCGTGAGTTGAGCAGCATTGTAACTTTTGGCGCCAATTGACTATAAGGCGCTATATATTCCATTTCTGAAATAATTACTCCGCGAAATTAGTACGTATATGAATAACAATATTAATATTAACCGTTTATCCGTATGTGACAGTCATGAAAATAGTTTTACACGTGCATTTGTAAACATAACCTTGAAATACTTCTAGTGCCGCCAAGGAGAGCAACAAAACGACCAGCTCAAACTGCTGCAAAAAGCCGGGATCCGAAACAGATAAAGAAGAAACAAGGTAAATTGTTATCTCGTCGATATTGACTAACAGTCCTACGACTGTATTTTGAATTACGTTAGAAGATTTATCGGTACAGAGAAATTATATGAAAAGTAAAGTAAAACCGCGAGGCACATGGATGTGTTCAAAGTAATGTGTTTCACGATCGATAATTATTGCTTCGTTTGTAGTTCATAGTTGGAAGTATGCTAGTATCCTCTAAAAAGTATCGTGGAATCGTCGTGATAATTTTTCTGTTATAGTACCGCGAATATTACGTGACCGGCACAACGTGGATCGGCACAAATATAATTGTACTTCGCTAAACCTACGTACCGTAAAATAGCTAGACATTTGCATGCATTTCACAGAATTGGTTGTGAAACCTGATTTACGGCAATCAGCGATTGGCGGCGTATTATTAGTATTTGGACAAGGCGATGTTGGACAACTTGGTTTAGGAGAAGAAATTGTTGAGAAAACACGTCCAGCAATTGTTCCTGGATATCAAGATATTATAGCTATAGCAGCTGGTGGTATGCACAATGTGTGCCTGAGACAAACTGGAGGTATATTAACATTTGGATGCAATGACGAAGGAGCATTGGGACGCGATACGTCTAAAGACGGTTCTGAAACTGAACCAGGTTCCGTTGATTTACCTGGCAAAGCCATTCAGGTGACAGCTGGGGATTCTCACAGTGCTGCTTTATTAGAAGACGGACGAATATTTGCATGGGGCTCTTTTAGGGTATAATTCTCTTCCGTTTTACATATCGATTCATATCAGTCTTATGAAATAATTGATAAGAAATTATAATATTCCTTTAAGGATTCTCATGGTACTATGGGACTGACTTTGAAAGGAAATGAACGGTTTCCAATAGAAATATTGCCTAATGTAAAGATAGTTAAAATAGCATCTGGTGCTGATCATTTAGTATTGCTTGATAAAAATGGTCATATCTATACGTGTGGATGTGGAGAACAAGGTCAATTAGGACGAGTAGCTGCTAGAGCAGCCAGTAGAAATACCCGTCATGGTATGAGCCCATTATTAACTCCTGGTTTAGTTGAATTTAAAGTTACCAAAAAACTAGAATTTGATGACATTTGGGCTGGAACATATTGTACATTTGCTAAAGAATATCAGAAAGGAGATATATACGTATTTGGATTAAATAATTATTATCAAATTGGTAAGTTTGGATAAACTATTAATAAATGGGCATACTTAATAAGTAAATTTAATCCTTACTTACTAAAATTCAGACAATAATTAAATATCATGTAACAATTATAGGTTTAAAAGATCCTGTTACTCATTTTCACCCACAAATTTCAAAAACCTTTAGTGGAAAGGTATGGAGACACATTAGTAGTGGGCAACATCACACAATTGCTTTAGACGATTTTGGTCAAGTATATGTTATGGGCCGTAAAGAATATGGTCGTCTTGGACTTGGATCTAATTGTTTTGACGCAAAAGAATTGACACTAGTTCCTAGTTTAAATTCCTTTAAGTGTGTTGACATTGCAGCAGGCAGTGCGCAATCTTTTGCTGTTACTGAATTAGGTAGGTTCTCGTTTATCAATATTATCTTGTTAAACATGTGACATGATCGTATCTGTTTACAGGAGATTTATATTCATGGGGTATGGGTTCAAGTGGCCAGCTAGGTACAGGAGAAGAAGAAGATGTTGAAGTACCTACATTAGTCAAAGGAAAGCAGTTGGAGGGAAAAACAATAGTACGAGTTGCAGGTGGAGGTCAACATACACTAGCGTTAGGAACAATTCACCCTATGAAAGAAAAAACTGCTGGTTAACAATAAATTAAATTAAATTGAAAACTGAAGTGTTTCATACGCGTATGTGATAATAACTTGGACAACGAAAGAAGAAAGAATTTTCATTCTCCTTACGCGAAAATTGCAATGAAGGAGAAAATACGAAAACATTTTTCACGGTATAATATACCGTGCTATTACATCGATTATTGCGAATAATTGGATATGAATATATATTTAAATTTGTACATAATTTTTCGTGCTACCAAAAACATCATTTTGTTTATAATGATTGATATATCGACTGATTTTTTGATTGCATTAATTTTTTTTTTTTACTTGATTATGTATTACAATAAAATAAACATTTTTCTACTTCTGAATTAGAATATTATTGAAAACTCCTCTTTTAAAAACAAGACTACAACGAAATTGAAATTGAATATTTTAAGTTATAGTTATTTTAAATTTTTAAGTTATAATCATTTAAGTTATTAGACATTTTAAAATATCAAATAATTTACCAATCATACATACATTAGTTACATTGTACAATTCAATATAGAATAAAATTATTACAATTTATTTTACAGAAATTACAGAGAAGTTAATGTTTCAATGAATACAATTAAATTATGTTCTTTAAAAAACTTAGAAATCTCCTAAAGAGGAAACTATTAAGCGCAGACAAATAGAATTTCTACCAATATTTCTCTTAAGTCAGTATCTTACTTTATTCAACTTAGTTTTGGTTGTTCTACAATTTTGCCTTCTTGCAAAGAAATTTGTTGAAGCTTTTTACCAATACGCTCTTGTACATCTAAATATTTAGCGATACACCGATCAAGACATACTGATTCGCCTTTACTTAATTCTGAGGTGGAATATTTTGGTGGAATACATTTCCTATGACATGCTGATGTCATACGATGAAACATATCAGTCATCATTTCTATTTCTATATCCTGTACTAACTTCAATTGCTCTTCACTAAACTGGGGTAATCCAGCCATTTTTTAATCAACTACTTTTTTTAATTTATATTTTAAATGCATAAACAAATAACTCAGTAAAAGTATTGAAATTCTATGCTCGTTGCTTCTGTTTTAGAATTTCATATCTTCTTTCATTTACAACTTTTCTCGAATGTTTAAAAGCATATACGCCTATAACAGTTGCTATAGACCTGCAAAAGATGTATTGTTTAAACCAGCTGTAATATATTATAATAACAACAATAATAATGTTAGACACTTCAAAAATTATTATTTCAAGAATTCTTAAATAAAAAATTAACAAATTTAATTTAATAGGACAAAACAACAGTATTTTACATCACATACCTACCATCCAATCAATATTTTCGTTAAATTCTGCAAAGCCATTATTTTTTAATCATTACGTGATAATCTTACATTTAAAAATTAATTATTTGTATGACTATGTAATCTTATGTACGTAGTTCAATATACCATTAGACGACCATGTGGCTACGATCATATAACTTTTAACATAGACAAAATATAACATAGATCCAATTTCTTGTGAAGAAAAGTTTAACGAAATGCCCAATGCACATGATAACTAATTAGAGCAATAAATCCTTATACTACTTCTCATGTAAAAAATGAATTTTATATTCCATAATTCATCTAATATATATGTAGTTAGAAGATTTATTAAATTGTTAGCTAGCTATTAGCCATCGTTCATATCAGAAATTATAAATCTATATTTAATAAATTAAGTAATGCTTCGATTTATTTTATAGAATTTGTAAGCCTTTATTTGCACATTTAACGTGTTAAATAGAATTAAGGAGAAAAGCTTAGTTCACAAATTAATCTTCTTAATTAGTCTATTTTTTTTTTACAAATGAAAATTTGATGGAACATTGAAACATTAGCGTCATCTAGCGATACAGTAGACTCGTGTGATTTACATTATACCATTGATTAAAGATGGAATAGACCAGACACGAAATGGGACTTCGTCGATCTTAGAGTCTGAAATACCAACCAGGAAAAAACATCACTGATTTTTTAGCGCACTTTTCACTTAATATTCGTATATTCATATACCTCGCCTGTGACTGGGACCAGATTGATTCCAAAACATGGGACACGAAAAAGCATTGGCTGTCTGGTCTATCCTAGTTAGTCAATGATTATACTAAACTAATGTATAATCTTTATGCACGTATAAGGAATGGAATGAAACGTATAATAATTTTATAAGTCAACAAAATATCGCACTAGCATCTGATAGAAGATTTATACAAATACAATTCGTGAGATACGAATATAATGTCACATCTATTTTGTCTTTAGTCAATGACTATCACATAGTATTATAAAACAGTGGAATTGCAGATGAAATTACATTGTTATAAAGGTAACTGTTCTATTGAAAAAATTAGTAATTGTAACTTATTTCGTAATATCTTTCATTGTTGTTATTCATTAAATACATTCGTAAAATGTTAATACATAAGATATAAATTAAATGTAACTGTGAAATGTTAAAACAAAACTTCTTCTCTCATAACATCGACGTTACGTGGAAAACATTTGTCAAAGAATCTTGCGATGTCCCAACAGTATCTACACAAAAGAAAGATAATTGCCTAGATTTTCAGAAAGATGAAGCAAGAAAGGCATACGAAGAAATTATAAACGAAAAGAGCGATGTGGCGTTTCAGCCTGAACACAGGTATTATAAAGCAAAAAGATTCAATTATCAAAGTGTTTCGTCAAATGAAAGGACCAAAAACAATCAGACTCCCATGGAAAACGTGACAATTAATACTATATTAAAAGCAGTGGAACAAAAAGACTTGAAATATTTATCAAAGTATGTGACTTGGGAGAATGTTAATTTAACTGATGATTTTGGTTGGACTCCTCTCATGTCGGCTGCATATTGCGGTCACTTAGATGTTATAGAATTTTTATTAAATCTTGGTGCCAATAGGAAAGCTAGAGAAAGATCTGGTCTTACTGCAGCGCAATTAGCATTGAAAAAAAATTATTTGAATATAGTTGCATTGCTGAAGAAAAAATCAGAACCTATACCTACAAACAAAACAGCAGAAACAGTTACAAATATTTCAGAGACAAATGTCGATGTTTCATTACAGATGAGACAAGAGCTTTTAAGTAACGATGATAGGAAAGAATGTTCCAACGAAGAAGCAGGATTTTATTGTAAAATTTGCAAAGTTAATTTTTACCAAACAATTTGGAAAAAACACGAGACATCCACACTTCACATTTTTAATAGTAAACCAAAATTAACAAATATAATGTATGGAATATCAAAACAAAATAAAGGTTATCAAATGCTTTTAAACTACGGATGGGATGAACAAGTTGGTCTTGGTCCTACAGGAAAAGGAATGAAATATCCCATTAAAACCTGCCTAAAATCTGATAGAAAAGGAATAGGAATGTCTAATGAGAAAGAATACCGAGTGACTCATTTTAAACCTGGAGATACCACAGCAGTTAGTGATCATAAACAAAAGTGTTTAAAGAAAAAAGATAGGGAAAAATTACTTAACAGGGAAGTTAGAAAAGAAAAAGCATTGCGCATTGCTTTGTCTTAAAATAATATATAAGAATTTCATAAACTATCAATATTTGATAATGCATCTAAGACTGAATACAAAATAATTTGTGGTTTTTATATATCTTAAATGTGTATGTGAATTTTTTATCTTTGTTTATAATTCGATTTTAATGATAATATTTACTGTACTTCTAAAACTTTTCCATTTTTCATATTAGATTATAATTTTTGTTATAGATGAAATTTAATGAACAAAAGGCTCTAGAACATATACAACAAGTAGAAGAAAAAGCTAATGAAATTCTCACTGATCGACAAGAAGTAATTGCCTTGGATAAAAGAAGAAATAATGATAGAGTTGGAATGAGGGCACTGCAGAAGGAGAATTGTGAGAAAATTTGGATAACTATTGGGTCATTATTGGTGAAGATGCCATCCAAAACTGCAGAAGAACTACTTGTTAAAGGTATTTTTATTAATCATTCTTTTGTTTTAATGTTTAAAGTAAGTATTAAATTAATTATATCTTAATTAATTAATTATCTAATTATTTAATTATATTACAGATCAAAGAGAATGTGACATTGAAATTAATAAGCTAAGAAGTAATTTAAAAGTTAAAGTAAATGAATTGAGAGATTTAGAACTTAATCCACCTGTTTCAGGTTTAATGTTGCAACCCATGTCTTACCAAGAAATGTCAGCAATAAAACAAATTTTAGGTCAAAATTCTTAAATATATTCAAAATATAATAAGAATATTTTAAAAAATAATAAAATAATAATAATAACAATAAAAATCATGCAATGTTATTTTACTAATTGATTTACTCTTACTAAGTTACTTATTTTTTGTTTTTATATTTAGTCTTTATGTTATCAGTGTACCACGAATATAAAAACATATATTCTGATTCATTATCAGGTTTCATTTTGTCAACAGTAATAATTCTTTTTCTTGGATTATATGTAAATTTGTATAAACATTTGTCATAATCTTCACGAACAATTGTTTTTACTCGTTCTAAAAATCCACTGCAAAAACTTTTGCATCTTTCTTTCTCCTATGGTAAAAAAAATAGACATTTGAAATGTATTCACATGGTCAAATTATTAAAATTATTTTAATTACTTTTACATAAAATGTACTCGTCTTCGCTTCTTTTATTTCTGTAACAAAACCTTCTTTGTTTTTACAACCACATACAATCTTTCTTATCCCTGCTGGATAGGACTGTGCCCACCATAACAAATTTTTAAACTTGTTTCGTGGTCCATTATTGGAAACAAAATGTTTATCAATGGTTTTTAATTCTACTAATTCACATTTTTTACCTACTATTGTATCTTTTATAATTTTTTCAGAACGAATTCCGTCTACCTCGGCTGCATATAGTAAAGTATTTTCACCAAATTTTGATTTAAACATGCAGCAAAATTCTTCATTTTGGTTTAGGCATTGAGAAGTATTAGGCTCGTTGTCTGGTGTATCTTCAAATTAAATATAAGAAAATCTTTATATTGCTTCTGGCCAAAGTTAGAATATATAATAATTTATTTGTTTATGATTTTATTCTACCTGCTAGCATATATTGCTCAAATTTAAAACCCCAATCTGTACACTTTTGTTGATAATTAGTTTTAGCTGATTCCATTCGCTTTTTTTCTTCTGTGTCAAAATAACATAAATATATTGTGCCTTTGAATTTTGAAGCACATATAATCCAACCATCATATCGTTCATATGGAGTAATTAATAAATATTTTAAAGTTCCTCGATATGTAACAAATTGAGGTAATATCCTAACAATTTGAGGTTGTATTCAAATCATTTTATTAAAATAATTAAGATTAAGATTTTTTGTAATATTAACAAATCTAAAACTAACCATTGTGTTATATCCTTTGAATCTTGTATTTTAAAGATATCAAAATTTTCAAGTATCCATGTCAATATATTATTTAGTTTAACATTCTCATGTATTTTACGTATTGTATTTTCATTTAAATCAAGATTTAAATTAACATTTCTACTATTCAATGGTTTTTTATAGTATTTTAATTGTTCTATACCACTACAATATTCCCTCTCACCATTAATACTATAGTTACCTATTATTTCCAAATCAGATATATGATCTACAGGTCCTCTAATCCTATCTATACTCAATATCATTATGAGTTATTTAAATTTTTTTTTAACTAAAATTTATTGTATCTCTATTGCAATATTATCTTATTGCATATCGTGTATATATAAAAATATTTATACAAGTATAGTCAAGATGACGTTATGAACATACATTGCATCACCATGTACTTTTGCGACCATGGTATACGGTCCGCAAAATCGTACCATTTTCGTGTCACATCCTGTCTTACCGATTTTGCGACCGCAGCACTATTAGTGGCGAAAATTAAAATTAAAAAAATACGAACAGTGTTGCCAGATCTCTTTTGGTCAGATTGCACCGTACAATGTACCTCTTTCTACCAAATTTGTAAAAATATTTCTTTAGTCGATTAGCGAGATATATTTCGTAGATAGGGATATATTTCGTATGTATGTCTATGTTTTTCGTTAAATTTTCATGAAATATTAAAGATTTATATTAAACAAATAACAAGTAAATAATTAAATAAATAATCGTTATTATCATAATATTGACAAGCAAGGTAGTTTATAGAAAAATTTCGAATAATATTTCAATTAATAAACGTAATTTTTAACTAATGAATTATGGAATTTATGTTATTTATGTTATTATGTCACGATCAATGCACTGCACAATTATAATAAAATTATTAAAAATTTAAATTTGAATATGTAATATAAGGAATATATAAATGAGGAAATATAATAATTTTAATATTCTAATATTAACAATAATTTAAAACAATTTAATTTTTAATTTGGTTGAAATTTTGATAGTTAAAAATATATACATAGAACCGTGTATTAATAATTTAAAAATTTTAATTTACTATGTATTGAAAAAAGTTTGTTGTGACAAGTCCATAAAACATGGATAGACTTCTTTCTGATATAGAATAAAATGATTTCGATTACTTCGTCTATGATTATTAGCTCACAATTCGGTATTGAAAGTTTGACAGCACTGTAATGGGTTTCAAAATCATGTTGCTGGTTCATTCACTAATTCCTCAACTCACCGTTGTCTAAACGTAGAGTGCGCTAAAAAAGCAATGATTTTTCAGTGTGTCGGTATTTCAGGTCACGGGCCACGAAAGTCCGTAAGATGCAATGTCTATTCATATACCTCGTCTGTGCTTATGTATATTATATACTCATATATACGAGAAGAAAGAAGTGGAAATGGAAGTAAAATGGAAGAAACTTCCAAAACGTGAATTCAATCTGTAATAGATTTGACTTTTATAATGCTTTCATTATTTGGCGAGCTTATTCATGTTTCATCAGTGGTGTATATAAAAAATAATAAATGTGTAGTGTAATACACGCGTATTTAATGATATAACCTTATTTTCATACATTTGGAAATTTGTATTACGTACGTAATACAGGATGACATCTCGAGAAATATTAACTATTCAGTTAGGCCATTATTCTAATTTTATCGGAACCCATTGGTGGAATATACAGGTATTTAATGGAAATATACTGGGCATAAAATATGACAGCTGTTTAATTTTTGTTTAAATATTTTTAGGAAACTAATTTTTCCTACAATTCTGATAATCCATCTGAAATAAATCATGATGTTCTGTACAGAGAAGGCGAAAATTTAAAGGTAGAAATATATAATAATATATTTTTGAAACGAAACAATTAGTACATAATTTTTTACTAAGGCCAATTCTTTTTCCAGAGACAAGTTACTTATACTCCTAGATTGCTATTGGTTGATTTGAGAGAAGCAGTTGGATATTTGAAAGAACAAGGAACTTTGTATGATACTCCTCAGTCAGAAGAAGCCCAACAATCTTTGTGGGATGATACAAAAGTAGAGGTCTTGAAAGAAGAAACAGTTAATAAATCGCCGTTTATTAAAAGCTTAGATGAATCTTCTGAAGTTCAGAATCCAACATCATCGTCGCTTAGTTTGGAAAATAATATCAATTCATGGGTAGATTATTTATTACCTAGATTTCACCCTAGGACATTGAATGTCATCAAACATCATAAACATGATGGCGCGATGTATCCATTTGGTATTTTTACTTACGGAAGGAATTTATGGAATACAGAACAATTTTCAGATGACTTTTCTGAAAGAATAAGAGCTTATGTCGAAGAATGTGATTTAATGCAAGGTTTTCAGGCATGTGGTCGTTTATATTTATATACATAGTTTTTGTGTTAATTTACAATATTGATAATATTTTGAAATATAGATAATTCTAGATTCTGTGGACTGTTTCGCTGGAATTGGAGCATCATGTATGCAACATTTAAAAGATGAATACGGGAAAAGTATTATATCATTTCCATGTATAGACAGCAAAAGGACTGAACCTTCTGCATCTAATATGATTAAAATACTCAATACAGCTTTATGCTGGCAACATATAGAGGAATATACATCATTATTTAGTCCACTCTGTTGTGGAGAAACAGCTTGGCCACAAATTGGAGATTCGCGTATATTTAATCATTTGACATACAACTCTGAATTAAAGTATCACAGTAGTGCACTTTTAGCTACTGCTTTGGATACATTGACTATTAGATACAGGCGAAAAGAATATTCAAATGTAGTTTTATCTGATTTATGTGCTGATCTCAATAAACTGGGTCGAAAAGCAACCGCGACGACCTTGACTTTACCATTCCCTATGACCGCTAAAGCAGATTTGATTGATGTGCTTGACGATTTCGAAGGGCCGTTGTGGACAAGTTTAACACCAAATTGTGATATATCAATGGACAAAAATATGCAAAGTATAGTATTACGAGGAATTTCCGAGGAAAGGTTAAAACGACCTATTTCCCATGCAATGAAACAAATGTCAAAACCAGCATATAGATGCTCTACTGTGCATGAAATGATGATGCTTTATTTAGCATGTACTTGTCATGCATCTGCAACTTATTTGTCAAATATTTCCTCACCGATGTACATAAAATCTCCATATCCAAAAATATTCAATAACAACATTACTGAAACTGGAGATGTTATTGGATGGCCAATAGGAACAGGTTAGAACATTATTATTAATATACAGCTTGTGTCATGTTTCTATCAATTTTTATTTTTAGATGTTCAATCTGTTCCTGTTATGGCCGGTTTACACAGCGGAAACAATCTTAGTGCAATGTATGAATCTTTACATAATCAATTGAGCAGAATAAGAAGCATAAAGAAGTTTCATGCATTTACAGATTCTGGTTTGGAAGAGGACGAATTCAATGAATGCCTCAATTATTTGCTCGATTGCAAAGAAAATTACGAAGATCATTACATTTAACTATTAATTTTATCAATAATTAATTGCATATTCCTCTATCATAATACAATTTTCCATTTATAAAAAATTTGTCACTTTAACTTCCTATTGTTTCCATTACATAATGTTGATTATTCAACCAAACATTTCATGAACAAAAAAATTAGTAGCATCCATCGAAAAAGATAAACGTATGAATAACTCGGCTTTTTCCCCCTGTAAATGATTGTCTGAAACGTCCCTAAAAGTGGGAGCGGCAAGGCACACCCTAATTATTAGATTTCGTATTGAACATTGGAAGTGTTGGCGAAAACTCAGTTGTAAGCTTTAAGTGGTAAACGAAACATCGTAGTATAATAAGTAAACTAATAGTTATCCTTGTGTCGAACGTTTTATTATTATTGAATAAAATGGGGAATAAAATAGCTACATTTACTGAAGAGCAACTAGAAGATTATCAAGATTGCACGTTTTTTACTCGAAAGGAAATCTTAAGGTATTGCATGAACGTTCTATATGCACAATTATCGATCCCTGTCTTTTACATGTCGGCACTTTTTTAGAATATTTAAACGATTTCGAGACATGGGAGATCCTGGGGCAGTTCCACGATCCATGACGCCTCAACAGGCATCAACTCTTCGTATACCACTATCTTGTTTAACACGCATACCAGAATTAAAGGTTCTCCTTTTGCTCTCGTTCAATGTTAAAGCTCCTTTCACGTGAGCGCGAAATTCTTGTAACAATGCAATAATGTTTCAGGAAAATCCGTTTAGACAACGAATTTCAGAGGTATTCGCAAAATGCCAAAGTTCGGAATTGTCAGCGTCCGTTGCTTCAGACGAAGGAATTTGCTTCGAGGAATTTCTCGAAATGATGTCCGTTTTCTCAGAACAAGCACCCAGAGATTTGAAAGTGTTTTACGCTTTTAAAATTTACGGTACGAACCACCATGTGAATCAATAATCAGACGGTTCGTGAGAAATATTCGAGGTCGATGTATATCTATAACTACTATTGAATCAGAAATATATATGTATGTCGTTTACACATGACATTCGCGTTGCACGAAAGAATCATTTGCACAAGAGAACTATCGATTCTTCTAGCGTACATAACTAAATGCAAATTTATGCTGTACGAATTGTAATAACGCTTCGTGATTTTTTTCTATATAGATTTTGACGAAGATGGAGTACTGGGATTGAATGATTTAGAACGCACCTGTCGACAGCTGGTTCAAGATGATTTAAATGCCGACGAAGTGGCCACTGCGTGTCGAAAAGTTTTGGAGGAAAGCGACATCGACGGCGACGGTGTTTTATCGTATCTGGAGTTCGAGCATGTTGTAACGAGGGCCTCAGATTTTATGGCAACTTTTCACATAAGAATTTAATTTTCACCGTTACAGAAAATCAATAAAACTTTTACTGCCAGTTAACATAAAATCTCTTTATTTTGGCAGATCTCAGATATCGAAACATTTTGCGCATACATTTCTGACATTTTACGCATTGTAAATACCACGAGCTGTATGTTTTGCAAACTCACGAAGGATAGTTATTAGTCCAACGAATCTGTACGCGTTAGTGAAGCGCTAACTGTTATAGTCTCTTGCGAGTCACGGATATACTTTCTTATACAGCCCCGTAAGTTGCTCCTGTTGAGCAATAACGTATCTTCTATAATAAATCAATTTCACGTACATAAAAAAAAGAAGCAACGAGGAGAAGAAAAAAAGGAAAGGAAAGAAGAAAAAGTCCACGCAGTGTAATCTGATTTGCTTTGGACATTCCGCTACGAACGAAATTTGAAAAAAAAAACATTGTCGAAACTTTGCTGCCGTTTGATAGCGTAAACGTAATGTTTCTATTTTGAGCAAATCGCCGGGAATTACCAAAAAGTAGCGCAAGCACGAGACAGGTGGAATGATAGTCGGGATGTTTCGATGAAGAACCTAGGGAAAAGAGAAAGAAGAAAAGCTGCGATCTTCACGTATCGCTGTGGAAGAAAATTATCCAGAAAATGAAATAACATTGCGCGCGATCGTCGCATGAAAATGATCACGCGACAGCATCGTCGTTGATATTTCAGAGGTCTAATTCTGTATATCTGTAGTGTCGCGCGGTATCGTGGCCCGTGGTCGTCTTAAAAGCGGTCGAAGTCGGAGATACCGCCCTGTGTGTTACGAAGCTCTCGACCAGTTATAGTCGGCCGCGCGGTAACTAACCAAGTCTTGGGACCAAGGCCATCCGGTCACTTCTCATCCTTCTCTCTTCCCCGCTCGCATCCCTACCGTTCTTGCTGGCTCGTCCACAGGCCCTCGAGGTCCGAGAAGGCCCCCTTGCCTCCTGGGTCCACCGTCGACACCCTCTGCGCGCGAGCCCCCTTCCTCACCTCTTCGAATCGTTCCTCGTTCCTTGTGTGCGCTCTCTCTTTCTCTCGCAATCAGAGGATCATCGGCTCTTGGGAGAGTCTTCCCCTTAAACATCTCAGCCAACCACCTTCCATACCAAGCTATCTATACACGTAGGTATATTCTCGAGCCTGGTCGATGTTGCGCGACGCTGTGCGACGCGACGCGATGCGTCCCGTGTCTCGTCCCGGCGAGATCGTGGCTTGGCCGATTGGTTCGAGAAGCAACCACGAAGAGGAAGAGATCGAGGTAAAAATGAGAGGAAAAAGAGCCAAAGGGAAAGAGAAACGAGAGAAGGCAGAGATCGCGGGTGGTGGCGAGAGAGCAGACAAATGGTAAGAGAGAGAGAGAAACCGTAGGAGACGAAAGAGAAGTTGAGAGAAGTGATGGAGAAAGAGGGAAAGAGGTTGGGAGGATGATAACGACGAAGGCGGTTGGCGGAGGGCAGATTCGAAGCAAACTTTTACGGCACCCTACGTGGGCGAATTCTCTCGCGGGAATCTCTCGAATGTTCCTTGGGACCTCGACCCCACGATCGCATGGCGACATCGGTTTGCTCGAAATATCTATACTTTCATGGTGTTCCGGGATCTGATTCTCGTTCATCTCGAATGTCGTACATATATAATCTCGTACACGTACGCTGGATTCGATTTTTTACTTTTAATCGGCAACCGAATTCCAAACGATTCAAGCGAACAAAGTAAGAAAAAAGAAAATTAATTTACGAAAACCAACGAAAATTTGACGTTTTAGGCTTTTACCCATTTTTTCTATCGATTCGTTATTCGTGGAATTGATATTTAATCCTGAGTACGTAGCAAAAATGCGAACGTTACTCGAGAATAATTAGACCGAGAGAGATAGCAAACGATACAGAAGAATAGGACGAATAGACAGAGCCAAGAAGAACGAACGAGTGACCACGAGCGGATCGAATTGAATGAAATTGACGCAGAGGCTTAAAGAATGAGGAGGGAGGCGAAACGAACGCGTTGCTCGTATTTCTTTTTTTTTTTTTTTTCGAAAATTACAAGTTGAAGAGCAACGCGGCGGGCAGGCATGCAGTATGCGTGTTAAACTCGACCTTTGAGGTTTTCTTCCCAGTAACGTTTCACTCCGTGAAAGCAGATACCTATGCATTGCTCTCTGACAAGGTTGCGTCGAGTCGACCGCTGTCTAGTCGAAATAATATTGGTGGTCTTGTGGGCACATATCGTAGTGGTGCATAAGAAGGCGAGAGATCTTGTATATAGAGAACCGTCTACCAAAGAGGGGGAGGAAGGGTTCCAAGGAGCCGGTTGGCCAACGGAATGTGGCTTGACCGGCCAACCATCCTCCGCCTCCTCTACCATGGATTCATCGAGAGAATAAGAGAGAAAGAAGGACAGTCAGATATAGGAGGACTGGCCCAACTACCTTTGGATCCTAATGGGCCCCATTGGGGTGCTCGAATATTCTTTCGCTATCTTCGGACATCTTCGCCGTGAGATTTGTAATCAAGGCGAGCGCTGTTTTTTCGACGTTCCTGCGGCTGTTCCCCTAATATTCCACGTCTACTTTCCCAATGGATCCAACAATATCGATATCGATATCGATTTATTACTTATCTTGCCAGAGACCAACCGCCATACTTTATATACACACACTGCGAAACACTACTAATACGATTTATGCGTTTGAAACGTACGATTAGGCAGGTTTTGACAGGCCAGATAGAAACCGCGTATATTATCGCATATAGGTCTATCTTGATCTGTGGCAATCGTTCGAGGTATTTGCAACTTTACCGCCTGTGATTATTTCCCTGTATGGACAGCAGGCTGATAAAAATGCTCGGAAACTATGAGGCTATCCATCGACAATACAACGAGCCGCCCTCAAAAACATGCGTGTAGCTGATGCGGTTCGCAATCTTTTGCCGCATATAATGCCACCGTTTCGCATTAACGAACGTTTCGCCGTTCTCGAGAATTGTTTGCCAGGAGAAACGAGTGCGCGCTCGATTGTCCGTAGAAACGTTTGCGCAAGCTACTTACACGCAATTACATATTTTTCCAGTGATCTCCAAGTCTCTGTCCTCGCGACGACAATATCTCCTTTGCGCGAAGTCGCGTCTCGATTCGACGTTGCGTTTGCATCTGAAGCTCGAAAACCGGCGAACCGGTACAGGTCGCTCCGGTGTAAAACTTCGCGACGTTACTCAAAGAAGTTTCGCAACTGGTCGTGGCCGGTGGATCAGCTTTCCGCTCAAGTATCATCTAAATTTATTCCACGAACGTTTCGTGCATTCGAAAGAGGAATCGTCCATGGAATATCATGTGATTTCCACGTTTTTTGGCAAGTAAACGCTTTCGTGGCTTCTTCATTCGAGGCTTGAAGATAATCGACAAATTCAAAAGAAGGAAAGAGAAATAAAAATATATAAATGTATGATGTAATGTAACGAAGCGAGAGAAACAAGTTGATTTGTTAATAAACGCGGCATGACTGCGTCTCGCGACAGGAAATGTACACGCTACTCGCTCTGTGTTCGACGTTTCCTTCGAATTTCGATGGAAAGGTCCACCGTCGTTCTCTCTCTCTCTCTCTCTCTGTCTCTCTCTCCTCTCGTTTGCAAAGTCGCAATCGTTCCGAGTGGCACGTCTTACCTCCGTGAACAACCGTGACAAGCGTAGACAGCCACGGCAATTATTTGCACAATAACTCACGTTTTTGGTATCAACAAATAAATTGGAAACACTCGTGCGCGTGAGACGTCGATCTTCTTTCTTTTTTCTTTTTTTTTTTTTTCTTTTTTAATATTCATTTCTCTTTCTCACGTGTGTTGTTTCCTCGTTCTCCGCGTTCCATCTCTCGCTGTTTTCGACCGACTGTCCCGCTCCTCGTATCCAACGATCAACATTCAAGTACGACGTCCCGTCCTCGTAATTTATTTGCGAATCACGCAGGCGAAGAAAAGTCGAATTACTCCCGGCGGCTTGAACGTTCTCGTAGATCTTGTCATCCCGCAAGTACGCAAGCGCTCTATGGTCGTTCACTTACGGGAGATTACGAAACGCCGCGATAATCCAGCCTGACTTTTGCAATGAATTATCCGCGGCTACTTAAAAGCGAGGAGATCCGTTGCGACGAATAATCATTGTCGCGGTCACAGAACCTAGTTCCATGTCCGTTAGAGGAGACAATGATCGATACCTGGAACCTGGAAGTGTTTCATTTCGAGGAGAGGTTTTGTACGCCGCGACCGTGCGACCGTGCGTTTCACTCGCGTCGATCGATCGATAGAATCGACACGGAACTTTCTGTTTCTTCGAAACGAAACGCTACCGTGAATATAAATGTCATCACGCTCACGCGACAAAAATTTTCCAGGGAACCAATCGCCGGGAACGAAGCAACGCGAGCGAGGTGCCCTTGCCTTTTTCTTTCTTTTTAATTGCTCCGTTCAATTGCGGGATTTCTTTCGGAGAAATATGTGAAATGTGGCGGGTCCGCTAAGAAGAATGGGACAGTCGTGTCGATTTAACGAGCCACTGGCAAAACAGCACACGGGTGACGGTGGATGGCGGCGATTTAATCGCGGTTCTTTCGACCGCGAAGTTGACTTGCCCCCGCGATCAACGAAGCTATTGTACTGCCGAAAAAGGATCTGTCGCGTCTGAATACGGCTACGCCAGCGAAATAGCACCGTCCGTCCGGCTCGTTATCCGCTTTGGTCGCGATCGAAGGAAAAAGAAAAAAATTCATTGAAATCGTCCGCGCGAAGAGAAAAGCGTGAGAAACATTGCACGAAGGAAACTGTAATACCTGTCTGCTAATAACCGCGTGATTGCTTAAATCGTGTTCAACCGTGGATCGATCGACGCACAGTTGTCCTTTATTTTCAAACGCCAGCTTTGCCGGCTATCAGGCCGGAATACCTGTTCGAGGGGAAAAAATCCGTCTGCAAATAGCTTCAAGAAAGCTGTGCAATCTTCTTCGTCCGTGGCATAATGCCTTAACCGTTTTAACGGCCGCGAAAGAAGGAGGCTCGCTCGGACGGGGCCGCAGCGCGAAGGGCAAGAGCAGAAAAGCCGAGAGAACGAGGGACCAAGTCGAGCGTTTATATATATATATATATATATATCGCGCATAAAGAAGGCGAAGCGGCCGTTGCTTTTTCGCCGTGTGATAGAGAGACAGGAGGACCACGACGACAACGGCGGTTCACGTGCGAGCGGCAAACGAGGAGAATGGAAAAACGAGAGAGAAAGAAATCGAACAAGTGGGAACAACGAGGAAAAGAAGGACTATGCGCTGGGACAACGAGAATGAGAATGACTATGACGATAACGATGACGATAATGATGATAATGACGATGATGAAGAGAAGGAGGAAGAAGAGAAAAGAAGAGGAAGAAGAAGAAGAAAAAGACGAGATTTTCTGTTGGAGGGTTTGCAGAAGGGGTCCAGACCGAGCTCCATCTGCATAACCGGTATATACCGGCAATGTAGACTGGCACGAAGGTAGAATCGAGCATATCCTCGGCACGTTATATCGCTCGCCTCGTCCTCGTACAATACGAAGTGTAGAGAGGCCTCGGGGCGATGGAAAGAAGAGAAACGAGCAAAGGAACGAAGCGAAGAGAAGAGAAGAGAAGAGAAGAGAAACGAAAAGGGGAATAGAGAGGCAGAGGATAGAGATGGAGGCAAAGGATATTCGTGTGTAAGAGTATGGCTCTGAGAACGAGCACACGCGGTATCCCCGCCGGTGGAACTGGTACTGGTAGAGAGAAAAGCGTAGGCGCGCGAGTATCCGCCGACCGATGACATCATCGGTGTTCTGCCTCGAGTCATTCTCTCTCGAGGCAGAAGCCTCGCTCACTCCTGAGAGAAACTCTTTGGAGAAGAGCTCTCCTACGAGCGAACGAGCTCGATTTTTCTTTGAACATCCCCGGGGCGGCTACCGTTCGGCACGCTTCACCGTCAGAATCAACCGAAATAACTTTACTCCTCCTTCTCCTTCTCCTTCCTCCCTGGCGCTGGTGCTTTCTACGCGTTTGCCATTCATCCTTTTCGCGAGACACGATCTGAAAGTGGAAACCGAGAAAACGTCAGAAAGAGAAATTATTATACAAGAGCGACCGTCGCAGCGACGTGAGGCATTCCTTACGTATCTGGTCGTTCGGAGACTTCAACACTCGCGGACTCGCAACCGCAATGACGATTTCTCGGCAACGCGCGTCGCCCAACGTCGACGAGCAGCGAAGAGAGAAACGTTCGCGAATTGAACATAGAAAAATCTTTCGTCTCGCGAGGAATCGAAGAAAAGAACACGTGCGGAATTGGATCGATCGCACGATGTTTCGAGGATCGTCGACTTTCAACTGAATAAAGCTGTTAAGCTGCGGGATTAGCCTTTCAGATTTCCTAATCGTATGGAAATGTGGAACGGTATCGCTTAGGATACGTTAGGCCAGATTCTCTCGTCGTAAAACTATCGACGTGCTCGCTCGACGTCGAAGCTGTGTATCCCCACCCGCGCGCGAGATCTTTTTTCGAGACAGGTTTAACAGATCGATCGATCGTGTTCGAAGATAAGTTTTCAAGCGCGCCACGTACGAAACAGGAAACGTCAACCAGGGCAAGAGATCGTGAAAATAGAAGGACTCGAAGGATCTCTCTGGAACTTTTACCTGAGACGCGGTACGAATAGAACGATTTTACAAAGGTAAAAGACTAGGCTGGGTACAATTGATCGGGAAGTATCGAGCAGCGTCGCACGAGCAGGAAGTGCGAATATTCTCTGCGTTCTATTTATTTTTTATTTTTTAAATTCTCACCTCGTCGATTATTCTCAGATATTATCTCTGCTTAAACTGTACGTTCTATCTGGAAAGCGTATTCAGACACGCTGCACACTTTTGTACACGTTGTACGATATTGTGTCTCTGGATCAATTCAAACTTCTTCCATTAGTCTTCTAATATTTCTTAATAACTTATGCAGCTAACAACTTTTGTCTAACCTTCGTGTTGAAGGTTTTTCGTTACCCGAATGAATGGCAATAAACAGATTGCTGATCTTCACGCGTTTGTGGAAAAATTTGCAGAAATACAGAGATTGCACGTAGTTGTTATCATGTTCAACAATGGAAATAGATTTCCGTTTAGGGATCCGTCTCTTTATTTGCGTTTACGAAAAATACGTAATCGCAAGTATAAAGTAAATTTCATTCCTTCGAAATCGATTTTTATCTATAAAATGCGCGCGGTAACGCGATTTTTTCATACAGGCTGGCTCGATGGAGAAAAATCGAGAGAAACCGCAAGGGAAACGCGATTATATTTGCGGAAGGAATCGGCACGGAGTGAAGAGAAGAACGCGCGACAATGGGCAGCCCCGAACTATAAGAAAACACGGGAGCGTCGGGAACCTCTCTAAACTCGAAACCTGTGCCGGGGCCGTCACGAATAAGGGGCGAGACATCCATAAACTTACTTTGGACCTCGGGGCTCACGGGGGTTCTGGAGGTAGGTTTTTCTTTTTACCGGACCAGGCAGGTGCGAACCGATTTCTATAGTCTTCTCCCGGTAACGGCCGTTCTTCAGTACCAACGGTTCAAGCTTTACCAGCGGCTTCCGCCGAACAAATCTTCTCGAGTCCAATCAGGGAAAAACGCTTTTATCCCTCCGCACGATCTCGACGTTTCTGGATTCTTCTCTCTTTGTGTTTCCTTCACCGCGAGAAATAGGCAAATTTTAACTCTCACTTAACGAAGAACGAGAGCAAACTCATAAAGTGATTTCACCAAGTGTAAAAACCATTTCTATCGATCTATTTATCTATCGCAACTTCCTGAACTGTAGGCCTGATCGATTAACGGCTCTGCGTCTATTCAGATTGCTTTCGTTGATAGTTACACGTGTCCATCGTGTAAATCGTTCTACAACTCTTCCGTGTAATCGCAGTAAGTGCGAGAGCCTTGATTTCACGATTTTCGCAGCGTCTCTTTTATTTTCGAAATGTGCAATCAAGCATTCTCTGTGGCTAATCTCTATCGTCTATGAGGAAGAAAAAAGGTTGTATGAATATACGAGATACTTCTTTTCCGAAGCATAGACATCTGGTGGAGTATAGTGTATTTCGAATTCTCTTGCAATTAAGTATGCCCGATCGATCGATAGTATTGTTACAACTGAAAATCCTCGGATGTCCGAATAAAAATCGGAAGATTTCATGGCGAAATTTCAAATCTATATTCAGTCTTCTTTCACATCTTACGTATCCCGAATTCGTTTTTCGAATTCGACGAATATAATTGTGCAAGGGAAATGTGATTTTGCTCGAACAATTTTTTGAAATCGTTCTGCAACACGAGATTTCGTGTTTGTTACGCTTGCAGACAGAGTGGCGGATTTAAGGCAGTAAAAAATCAGGTGTACGCAAGGAAAACGGGAGGAACAGCGAAGCAAGGACGGCGTACATCCGGCGGAAGTCGAAGGGCGTCAGCTCGTGACGCCAACGCTTGTACGCAGGGCTGAATTAGCTTTGTATCTGGGCAGATGCAGGTGAGTTATCAGGACAGAGGGATATAACAGTACCGATCCTACCGAAGGATCCTTCTTCGAAACGAACAATAAAAATCGACCTTGACCAGGTGGTCGGTTAAGCCAGGAAACTCTTTGTTGGGACATTTTAATAAACAGATTTTTCGTTTGAATAAATTACAATGAAGCCGCGTTCGTTTCGTTCTCGCCAGGCTTGTGATTTACAATAGCAATGGTCGATCATATTCTGAACTTGTAGATAATTATTTAATTTAATTTAATTTAATTCGATCTTTAATTGTGGAATTGAAGAAAATGCAAATACGTGATCGAATTGAACGGGATTGAGACGAGATAACATAGCGTGAGTATGACAATATCGATACGATCAAATAAATACGATTGACAAAGAACGTGAAGAGTACGGTATTCTCGCGAGCAGATTTTCGGCGCTACAGTCGAAGAGAAGCCGATATCGGGTTCGACCTTCGAGGTCCTGGCACTCGGAGGCAAACCGATACGCATGCAAAATTTCATTCACGTAAGCGTCACGTACGGGCTTAACGTTGCAATAACATTCCAAGAATAAGTTGAGGGTCCGAAAGTTCGTCGGTTCTTTGTTCCCCGCTGCTTTAACAAGGAACAGGGAACGAATTTAATTTCGAGAATTTCCATCGAATCGAGAGAAATCAAAGTGAAAAATCGAGCAAATCGAAGAGGCAGAGGCTCGCGTGAGTACGAAGGTAAGTAACGGCGAGGAATTTTAAGCCTGAGAGAGAGAGAGAGAGAGAGAGAGAGAGACACCGAGTCCGAATCATTTTCGAGAATCGCGAGACACCCGGCCTGGTTGGTCGATCGGTCTCCCGTCGTGACCTTTAACAACATTGGAATTGCGATTGTATATCATCCGCTCGTGCACATGCCTTCCGTCACGGCGCTGCCTTTCCCACAAACTGAAAATGGATGACACGTGTAGTCGCGGAACTTCCCAGCACGTTACTTACTTTCAGACAGCGGAACCGATTCTACCGCCGTTCAAGGAGGCGTATCTTTTGGGGTGCATAAATGCGTTTGTACGTAAAAGGAGGTAATGAGGGAAAAGAAATCTTTCCCGCCGAAGTAATTATTTTTATTTTTTTACTTTCAGCGGACCTTCACTCCTCCCCCGCCCCCCCCCCGACGACGACTAACTAAACAGTCGTGTGTACAGAAAGTGTCAAGTCCACCGCGACTTTCGATTCGCGCTTAGACTTGGATTATCGCACTCGTGTGTGCCCGTATAATTTTTTCGACTTGACGCGACCGTCGCGACTGAAATCTACATGCCTGAAGGACTACCCACAACAACGTGGCACTGAAAGTACCGAAGTCGACTTATTCTAATTGCGGAATCTCGAGATTCCAAATTGCTCGAGTTGAGTAGATCAAGGTGGATCTGCTTCCGATGAGCGTTTATAGTGATCTGATTTTCTCTGTATCTCCAAGTCTTCGTGCAGGCGGAAAAAATTTGGCGAGAAAATAAAACTTCCTTTTTCCCAAGGGCCATATAGACACCGTTTATCCTGGAGACCGTGCCGTAATTAGGACAGGGATGGTTTGTAATACCATCGATGGGATGCAGATCCAGTGGCCTGCATCCAATATGTTAAATATACAAACCTTCTAAATCATCCGTGCCACAAATTACGGTCATTGCTGGCTTCAACAGAAAGAAAGAAAGAAAGAAAAAAAAGAAGGACCGATTACCTTGAAACAATGAGCGGTGGCCGAAATAGCCATGATTTTCGTGGCACGCCTCGCTTAACGTACGATTTAAACCCGAGGCTGAAAATATATTTTACATTCGGCGTCACGTACCGCCAATTAGCAAGTGAGGCACGCGGATGACGACAAACAGACGTTGCGAGTCGCGATTTTTCTATAATACGAACAACGCATCCGGGTTGAAGTATCGGACACCCAAAACTCGTCGTTGGATCTCTCGAGATTCTCGGAGAAGGATCCGAATCGATCGAGAATATCGAGGTAACGAGCAAACCGTATCTTGTTACGAAACTAATATCGATAAAGAATCGAAATAGCCAAATAAAATGGAGAAAAAGCGATCTATCATCGAAACAAGCATGGGATACCCACGCGATGTGTTACTGATAGATACAACGAGATAAGGATTGACGAGAAGTATCCTCGCGACCGAACGAAACGAAGAGAATCACAATAGCCTCTTCCCGACTGACCTGTTTAATTACAGTTTGGGCGCGATCGGTTTTAAGACACGCAGTCGATGTCAAGGTAGCGAAGATTGAATCGATTTGGTTGGCGAAGACGAGTTCAACGCTGGCGGAGAGTCGGGAGCGAGGATATTCGAGAACAGAGGAGGTTCGAGAAATATTCGACTGGCCGGCCGGCGATCATTGTGGTGACGTCGTGGATTTTCTTCGAAAAAACGAGAGGACAGACCGACTCTACGTACGAGGCCGAGCCTTCACCTCGTTCGCGGCGTACGGCGGCGTACACGTACATATAGGTAAACGTACGTAGACAGATACGCGAGCGAAACGACCGGTGAGAGAGTAGAGAAGAGAAGAGACAAGACGTGAAAAAGAGAAGGGAAGAAAAGACAGAGGAAAGAAAAAGGAGGACGAGACGAGACGAGACGAGACGAGACGAGACGAGACGAGACGAGACGAGACGAGACACGTGGAATCGTGCAAAGCGGAGAAGAGAGAACCAGAAGGAAGAGGAGAAACGGAGAAGGAGAGGACGTGAAAGGGAAGAGAAAAAGAAAAAGGGTAGGAAGGAGGAAAAAGGAGGAGGCGCGAGAGATCGGTAGAGGGGTCATTGGTTGTCCGTTGTGCACTCTCAACGTATAGGAATCGTTATGGACCGACTATAGCCGTTGGAATGCGTCCTTTTTTCCCTTTTTCTGTCTCCGTATATACCTGGCGGGCTACTCTCGCTCCGTTGTGGCGACGACGTTGGCGGTGGCGGCAACCACGACGGTGAACCTCTTGCGGACAATCTCGTTGGCCGGCGACCGGTATAGCCGCGACCGGGGCCCCGCGGAGGAAAGGAACTCCGATTCGCTTTAATGGATCCGCGCCGCCTTCGAATGCTTCGGCTCATTCGGAGGAGTCACCGACGCGCACCACGTCCAGTGACCACCACAGCGGCCATAGCCATAAGCCAAGACCATAGGTGAAGAGAGCCACAAGCCTCTTGAATAGCGAAAATGGAAATTTGAGTCTTTCTTCGCGCTGACGCAGTGAAGAAAGTGAGAAAAACGAGATTACGAGCGACTATGTGGCCGCGCTCTCGAAACGAAAACGTGGGCCCCCTGTAACGGAGAATCGGTCGAGGATCTTCGAGGACAAAAAGTCGAGAAAGAAGCGCGCGGGTCAACGGATACCTGTTGAAACGAAAGAAACAAGAGAGGGGAATATACGGGGAGGACGAGCCGCGTGGAAGGATCGGCAACTCACGGCGAACCATGGAGGAAAGTATTCGGCAACGAAGGGAACGAGAAGAGAACGGCGAGATGACGGCGCGAGGAAAAGCAGACGAGGCAGTGTACGATAAAGAACGAATCAACCAGGTAGAAGGACAGGGATACCGCGGCAATGCTCTCCAAGAGCAGCCGGCCAAACGAGGAGAAGAGACCGGCCAGAGAGAGAAAGAGAGAGAAAGAAGAGAGAACGATAGAAGACGGATGTATATAGGCAGGAGGACAGGTAGTCGACTCGAGGAAAGACGAGACCGAACGAAGAGCACACACACACACACACACACACACACACACACACACACACACACACACAGAGAAAAAGAAGAGACGAGAAAAGAGAAGATCCACGTAGGGAAGGAGCGGTAAGCACAAGGGGGAAAAGGGAAGGGAGAGAAAGAGAGAAGAGAAAGACTCGTTCTAGAGAGAGAGAGAGAGAGAGACAGAGAGAGAAAGAGAAAGAAAAGAGAAAGACTCGTTCGAGAGAGAATCTCGTATGTATACCGGCAGTTCGGTTCGGTGACGTCACGACGTCGATTTGAACGGACCAATGAGCGCTCGAAGCGAAGCTGGAGAGGTAAAGAGGATGTGGAGGGGGCTGAAGGGGCCGAAGAGGCCCTAAGGGGGGCAGCAAGCTCTAGGTTCCGGAGTTCGAGGGGGAAGGAGTAACGCGAAAGGTGCGTGCGGCCCCAGACGTGGGGCGCGGGGCCAGTTGATCAGTGAGTGCGGTAGTGATCTCATCTCGTACCGCGCCAGGTGTGACTCCTCTCTTTCCTCTTCTTTCGATTCGAGTCTATGTGCCCTTGGTAAGACGGAGCAAGTTGTAGCCGGACTTAAAATTCACGTATCGACTCGGCCGTGTCCCCTGACACCGAGCAACAGGTACGCTTCTCCTCTTCTTTTCGTACAAAAAGAAATCATCACATCGTCGGTTCCATTCGATTTCATTTTTAAACTTGCCTCGTCCTACTCCCCGAGTTCGAACTCGATTTTCAAACAAATTTCCCTCCAGTCGGAGTAAATTAATTTCAGTGAAATTAAATTCGACTCGGTCCAATTCGAAATAGGCAATAATCTCTCTAGTCTCTGAAAGCAGAATAGATTAGAACGAGATGTTTCAGAATTGAAATTCGTTTAAGAAACGAACAAAGCGCTATTTCGTTGACCATGGGTAAACGTGACTAGCAAGGTCGAGACAAACACTGCCGCGTTCGCATTTTTACTTAATTCTCGGCTGTCCGTGGCCATTCTCTCCTCGTGCGGTGTCCGAACTATGTTCCCTTTATTTTCTCTCATATTCTTATCATAAAAGTTTCGCGGGTTTCATTAGAAAATTCAAACTTAAAAATTCCCAAGGGTGCAGCGTTTGTTCTTGCTCGATTCCTTGCGCCGCTCCGAGCCGACACCACTCGACTTGCCGATTCGCACCGTTTCGCGTGCGAATTTCCTCGGCCCTCTTAGCAACAGGTTGTATCTGCCTACCGTGGAAAAATAGCCGTTGTCTCGAACGCTTTTGTTTCTATTCTTCTCCCATGTGTGCGCTCCAAAATTCTACGCGACCCTTCTTCTCGCCATCGTCTTTCCTCCTGCGAGCGAAATCGAGAATATCCGAAAAAATTGACTCGTTCGACCGAAACTCTGAACCGGCGTTTTTTCAAAGTTCGCCGCGAGCCAGCGATAGCTTTTCAAAGTTTACCTCGAGAAGCGAAACACGCAGCTCGTGTCCGCGCAAATTCAAATTCGATGCTGTTCTCACCTTCAAACTGGTATTAGCGCGAGAACGTATAATCATAACCGTGACGTCTAATTAATTATGCGTATCGACCGCGGTGTCGAGTACAGTCCTTTCCTCGATGTTCAATACAGTGCAGTTTCGACGATCGTTCTCCTCTTATTTGGAAAAAAGAAAAAAAAGAAGTTCAATCGAACGTGAGTCAACGCGTCTTTCATGCAACCTGTTTGAATCATTTTTTTCTTTTTCTGCCCGCCAAGAAGTAAAAAAATTTCTGCGTCACAGCCACAACGAGGATCGGCGCGGGACGGGCGCGCGGCAACGCGGTGTAGCGTTATGGCATTGCGGAAGCCTGTATCGCGAACAATCTTCAACGTGCCGGCGAATGCATTCGAGATTTGCACGGTAGAGCGAACGACCGAGAAATAAAACGCGCATATGCATACCTGCGTTCGACCGCACCGCGTGTACGTGGAACCGAGCCGTGAATCTTTCGGTTCACGCGTTGCCAGTGACACCGATTAAAACCGGGTCCGAGCTGGTCGTCGAATAAAACCGGTTCCTCGTGAAATAAAACAGCTCCGGAGCTTTTCGGTTCGAAACTTCTGTATTCTTCGTTGCCTGGCAACTCTGCCAATTGTACGTTACGCGAGATAAAGTCAAACGACTACGTGCTCGGCGATTATAAATTTAATTTGCAAGTTAAACCGTTACATTTGTTAGGTAAATAGAAAAACAACCAGGTAAATAGAATACAAAGATGACTTTCGACCGCAACGTCATTTTCTCTTATTAGTTACATCGTATAAATATTTAAATGGAAAGAAAAAAATGTCCTTCGGTCTGGTCGAATTTGTTGTTTGTCTCTTCCAAAATATTTGGAGACTTCGACCCAACGGAATTTCCGTTAGGATTTTTTTCTAATCTCCTTCGAATTCGAATGCTTAATTTGTTTTTCGAGCAACCATTCTTTTTTTTTTTTTTTTTCTCGTGTCGATTTATTTTTCGTCCGGCCGAAACGCACCGAGAATGTAAATAAAGGAAACTAGTTTCCACGGAGGTGTGTCAATCGCAAGTAGGAAATGGCGAAGATATTTTAAAAACCAAAAACGAGGAAAATCCCGTTCTTCTCGCGGACTTCGAGGATCTCTTTTTTTTTTGCCGCGCCTTCTCGGGTGCCCCGTTCCAACCGCGTCAGGGAAATGAAATCAAGCTCGATAACTACGCTCGAAGTGATAATGATTATAAGTGAAGCGACATTAGCTCCGGCTATCTCGAGTATTCGTGCAGCTGTGTTTGCGTAAACGATTGGTAGTCGCCGATCGAAAACCGGCCTCGTTAGGAAACGAATTTGCTATTGCGGGAACGTATGTACACATTCGTTCGACTCCGTTGGTTTCGCGAAACTTCTGTCCATCGAGCGTCCGGTGACGTAGTACCGTCACGATTTTCCACTGGAGGGGTAAGTTAGTGATTTGGAAAATGCGCGTGTCGACGCGTACGGCCACGCACCGGGGTCCCGTAGCGTAGTTGCGCAACGAATTCACCGACGCAACAAAAAAATTCTCGATAAAACGTACGGTCAATAAGACGTGTATCGTGCAAAGACCCTGTCCAGTACCCCGACTGGACACCGAACTGTTAATTAAATCGTAAACTGTTAATTAGATCGTTAAACTGATCAGCCTTGGTCACTCGACTTGACACCGAAAATAGCTTTCCGGTAGCTTAACCAGCGATCGCCGATTTTTGTGAGAAATCGAATGCTCGCCGCGATCTTGCAAAAACCAGCCATCGTTTCTTCTCCTGGCCGGTGATCTTGTTTCTCGGTATTACAGATTTCTTGTTTCTCGCAAGAGGAGGCATAGGAGGTATAGGTGCATAGGTTGGCTGTAACAATCGTGACAAACAAACAGAATGAATCGGAGGCCGGCTTATCGTGAGAGATAGGTACTCACCCGTGTTTGCCATAGGTACGTGACGATGGACTTCGCGGTTTGGATAAGTCGTTCCAGCAGCGGACTAGCCTAAAGCCGTTTCTATTGTTGTAGCACCTTTTAAATAGAGAAAAAAAAAGAAAGAATAAAGAAAATTAAATGTCAGAAAGTCGGAGGATTATTGTCGAGTCGAGGCCTAAATCTTTCCGATCGATCTTCCTGTTTACGCCCGATATGAGAACGAACCAGAAATGAATCGGCTGTTTCGCAGGTGAGTGCGTCACGGTTCTTCCTTTTCTCTCTCTTTCTTTCTCTCTTTTTCTTTTTTCATCGTTTGCTCTTTAATACGGATCTTTTGTACTTTCACTCTCGTGATAAAATGCTTGCGCGTTTCTCCTCGCGACGCGCACTCGATTCGATTTCAAACAGAACGTTCTCCAACGTTAAGGATTTTGTTTTTATTTTCTCGAGGAGTATGTATTTTTACATTCTCAAGAATTATGGATATTAACGAACCATCGAAAGAGAATAAAAATCGTGTCGTAATCTTTCGAATTATCTGTTGCGAAATCCGATAACGCGGCTGAAACTGACGTATTTCGCCGCGTTCGTATCAGATTCGATAAGCGTGTTATTTAAATAAATAAAATTACTGGCGAAACGTGTCCGAGTTTTCATTGTGCCATCGGTTTCTCGGGAAATTTATGCACGTTCTACTATCACGGTCATACGCACGTATTTAATATCGAGATTGAGAAGTTGCGCAGATAAACGAGACGGGAGGAAGTGCGGGAGGTACCGAACAGCCTGATGATAAAATAGAATCCCGCCACGCGTGCACTGCAGCGTGAGATCATAACTTTCTCCAAATGGAAGTTCTTACGAAACACTGTACTGGTCTACTGGCGGGTTGACCGGACGAAAAGCACAGTGCTGGATAATCAGAAACGTTGCTGCGGCCAAAAAAAAAAAAAAAGAAAAAAAAGTATTTCACTCGCGTTCTGGATAACAATCGATAATACAATCAACGAGTTGTCGAGTTGTCTCAATTTCTTTTCTTTCTAATATGTATCGCTCGACTCTCGAGTAGAAGCGAAACCGCGCGCGATAAGTTCCCCCCCGAGCGCGAATGTGCACAATTGCTTTCGACCGTCGTATTAGTAGCATGTATTCCAATCTGAAGCTGAACATTTACGCGTAACGTAACTCGGGATCGGGAAATTTATCTCCGTATATCCGCTCTCCAGGCAAATAAATTTTATTCAAATCGGGAATCGGTCAGTCGGAAATGGCAATCAGGAAACTCGATGATACCGCAAGATGCCACGGCTCCGAGCCAAAGTAATTATGACGCAACGATACGTACAACGTCTTGTCTCTTCGACCATTTACGTTTCACTCAAACGACTCGGAGCAAGCAGCATACGCTTTTAATCGAAAACGTTACATCGCCTCCTGTCCTGACGCGGCGTGTATGCCCGGCCGCTTTCTCTGCTCCGTTCGATGCTTTCCATATATCGTGCTTTTAGGAAGAATGACTTTGGCCTGGTAGTAACGAATGGAAAAATTTCCAGATACACGCTCGTAGCCTCTGGCTATCCTCTACCCGCGTCTCACTTCTGGCTGACTTTCACTCCGAAATGTCAACGTAGTTGTGTTTCACTTTTCAAAGCTGTGCGCATATCGATCAATTCGTGGCTAAGGCGACAAAGGGACGATTGTTGTTAAAGCGTGTTTCCGATTTCTCCGTATCTTTCTGTTACAGAGTGGGGGACACCAACGGGGACGACACGTGCATGCCATTATCTGCAACCCGGGAAATAGCGATTTCTCGTTCAAGAGGAAGACGGCGCTCTTCTTGTATGAACAGACGTTAACGATCGATCCGTGTGTGTTTGGCGATTTTTACGATCTCTACGAATCCGACGAGATCCGACGATTGTCGGGCCGGATAGGCCGCCGACAGAGCAGGTTCTCGATTCACCGATCGTTTGATTGGCTGGCACGGCGAACTACCGCTGCGACTATTTCAACACTCGAGAGAGGCAAACGAGAAGATCTTGGCGCGGACATTTTCTTTGGTTATCTAGCTGTATGAGTATTATTCGACATCATAAAGCTAGGTTACCGGAGTTAAGCTCCTCGCCATATCAACTTCCACCGATCTTTCACCGTTTCTCCTCGTTTCCGCTCGCATAATTATCGGTAACCGGCGAATTCGTGAGAATTACACGAATGATCTGTAAATAAATAATTATTGTAAATAAATATGAAGTTTGAAAAAAAAGTTTCCTCAAAAACCCAAGCAATCCCTACTTGAATTGTGTTTATTGGCCATATCGACGAAAGAAAGAATCGAAAGAATTAACGATGAGCAGAGAAAAGATCGCGCCTATAACCGTGCTTCGAACATTTCTGTATTCCATCTGCATGAAAATCTACGAGTTGGGCATTTGTAATCACTAGAAATGTCATTGTCACGTGACTTGATTACCTATTAAGAACATTTTAGAACTTACAAGCATTGATATTTTGTTGCCATATTTCGTGAAATATTTCCGAGCAAATGCCTATCAAACTTTGACATTGCCTTATCGATCAATCCGTATTAAAATAGACACGATTACAGACGAATAAAAAAAAAAAAGGAAAAAACAAACGGTTATACTCTTGCAAGTTGGCAAATTTAATGATATATTCTGATAAATTAAATTTCGTATGTTTTAATTAAACGAAAGATTAAACGAGATAAAAGAAGCTTGAAATTGTAAACTGAAGTTACCTAAGAGAAACGAATTAAACTGTAACACCAGATGAATTACTTGATAAAATATAAATTTCTAACGGAAACTAAGTACAAAATTGATTTATTTCTACTAAACTTAGGGGGCGCCATATTCCAATACAAGGAAAAGTAAGTAGGAATCGATACCGACCGAATTTGGCGGTTTTTACAAATTCTTTTCCCATCACCGTTACTGAAATTATTTGGAATTCAACGATGAAACGTTTAAAAAAAATATGTAACAAGAAAGTCATACTACACTCTGCTTTCTGTATTACTATTGTACCATTTTGTTGATGATCACATTTACCAATTAGTAATCCATTTCTTAGTACTCTAATGTCGTAACAATGACTCATGAAATATCTCTCAAAATTGCAATATAAGTGCAAATGAGAAAGAACAGATTATTTCTAGAAACTCAACCACACAAAGAATTACGCCAAGAATTTCTTAAAATGATAAGATTTTTCTCAAACATAATCAAAAAGATAAAACTATCCGAAAGGAACTGGCTAGGAAATAAGATTCACTTAGCAAATACTTCTTTAAATAATTTAATACGATTGTTAATAGCTTTTTATCTTAGATAATATCAGAAAGTTAGCTTAATTTGATGACATAATCACCGATAACTTATATTTCAAGTAAACGATACATTCCGATTGTACATATTGATTGATAGCACCAATGTTTCAACCACCATGTTTATGATTAATTAATAAGAAGCGTGGACGTAAGAATAATTTATTCAGTAATAATGTTTGATTCGCAACAAATTCCGGAAGTACCACACTAAGCAAAAAAAGAACCAATGTGCAATTTTGCAAGATGCAGCATGCAATCCGATTTTCGATTGAAGGAAAAAATTATGTATTTTTATTTCTTAGTAGGCGAACGATATTAGTAGCGAAGTGAAAGAAATTTATTGATCAAAGATTATTGAGATAAACTTAAATTTTACCGGATGTGCACTGTGCAGAATAGAAAAAATATTCTAGAACATTCTAGAACATTCTAGAATTTTGCTGAGTATATAAAGAGAAACCTAGACGTCGCACGAGTCCATTCAATGAACTGCCAGGTGTTCGATAGTGTGTTTGTTCATTTGTGTTTTAATTAAGCGTGTTTTAACATTTGACTGAATCTCAAGATATAATTTTAAATCGATTGGTAAAGAAGAAAAGGTATTTAATAAATTTATATAAAATTCATATATTTACTAAATCGTTTAATTGTTAAATTTCTATAAATTAAAACTTTTGTCAAATTTTACTACACGGTAGTATAGTATTTCCATTACTAGATACTTTCCTTTAATTCAAATCATTGATTTATTTTTATTTATAAATATATTTTTGTATTTCTTAAAAAAATTGTATCACTTAAAGTGCAGTGGGTTTTATTATATTTATACGTGGTACATATACATATTGGTATCACATATACGTATCACATGTTTATGAAATACTTTCGTAAAAATGTGTCAGAAAAAATAATATCGCGAGATCTTTTATCTATGTAAAAATTAAAAAAAAAAAAGTTTGTTTAATTGTTTTTTAAATATTTATTGTAGATGTCAATGGAAATGGAAACGAAAGGAGAAGACGTGGAAACTTTTGCCTTCCAAGCAGAAATTGCTCAACTTATGTCACTGATTATTAATACTTTTTATTCTAATAAGGAAATTTTTCTGAGAGAACTGATTTCAAATTCTAGTGACGCCCTTGATAAAATACGTTACGAGTCTTTAACAGATCCTTCTAAGCTTGATAGTGGCAAAGAATTATTTATTAAAATTATTCCAAATAAGAATGATGGTACTTTGACCATTATTGATACTGGTATTGGTATGACAAAAGCTGACTTGATAAATAATCTTGGTACAATTGCCAAATCTGGTACTAAAGCTTTTATGGAAGCACTTCAAGCTGGTGCAGACATATCCATGATTGGACAATTTGGTGTAGGCTTTTATTCTGCTTATTTAATAGCAGATAAAGTTACTGTTGTTTCCAAGCATAACGATGATGAACAATATATTTGGGAATCTAGTGCTGGTGGTTCATTTACTGTTAGACACGATATTGGAGAACCATTGGGACGAGGAACAAAAATTGTTTTACATGTAAAAGAAGATCAATCTGAATATTTAGAAGAAAGTAAAATTAAAGAAATTGTAAAAAAACATTCTCAGTTCATTGGTTATCCAATTAAATTAGTAGTACAGAAAGAACGTGAAAAAGAACTGAGTGAAGATGAAGCTGAAGAAGAAGAAGAAAAAAAGGAAGAGAATGATGGAAAACCAAAGGTTGAGGATGTAGATGAAGCTGAAGAGGTAACAGAAGAAGAGAAGAAAAAGAAAAAGAAGACCATCAAAGAGAAATATACCGAAGATGAAGAACTGAACAAAACAAAACCAATTTGGACTAGGAATTCTGATGATATAACACAAGAAGAGTATGGTGAATTTTACAAATCATTGACAAATGATTGGGAAGATCATTTGGCTGTTAAACATTTTTCTGTAGAAGGTCAATTAGAATTTAGAGCGTTACTTTTTGTACCAAGGCGTATGCCATTTGACTTATTTGAAAATAAGAAGAGAAAAAATAATATTAAACTGTATGTAAGAAGAGTCTTCATTATGGACAACTGTGAACAGTTGATTCCAGAATATTTGAATTTTATGAAAGGAGTAGTTGATAGCGAAGATCTTCCTTTAAACATCTCTCGTGAGATGCTTCAACAAAATAAAATCTTAAAGGTTATTCGTAAAAACCTTGTTAAGAAATGCATAGAATTGTTTGAAGAACTCACAGAAGATAAAGATAATTATAAGAAATTCTATGAACAATTTAGCAAAAACATTAAATTAGGTATTCATGAGGATAGTTCTAATCGGAGTAAATTGGCAGATCTCTTGAGGTATCACACTTCATCTTCCGGAGATGAAGTTTGCTCTCTTAAAGATTACGTAGGCAGAATGAAAGAGAATCAAAAACACATTTACTTTATTACTGGAGAAAGTAAAGAACAAGTTGCGAACAGTTCATTTGTTGAACGTGTTAAAAAACGTGGTTTTGAAGTAGTTTATATGACAGAACCAATTGATGAATATGTAGTACAACAAATGAAAGAATTTGATGGAAAACAGTTAGTATCTGTAACCAAAGAAGGATTAGAGCTTCCTGAGGATGAAGAAGAGAAAAAGAAGAGAGAAGAGGACAAAGCCAAATATGAAAATTTATGTAAAGTAATGAAAAACATTCTTGATAACAAAGTAGAAAAAGTTGTGGTATCAAACAGACTAGTTGATTCTCCTTGCTGCATAGTTACTTCACAATATGGCTGGACTGCCAATATGGAGAGGATTATGAAAGCTCAAGCTCTTAGGGACACGTCTACTATGGGATACATGGCAGCAAAGAAACACCTTGAAATAAATCCTGATCATGCTATTATTGAAACCCTTCGTCAAAAAGCAGAAACTGACAAAAGTGACAAAGCAGTAAAAGACTTAGTAATTCTGTTGTTTGAAACAGCACTTCTTTCCTCAGGTTTTACATTGGATGAACCACAAGTTCATGCCGCAAGAATTTATAGAATGATTAAGCTGGGACTTGGTATTGATGAAGAAGAATCTGCACCAGAAGAGCAAACAATTGAAGAAGTATCTCCTGTGGAAGGAGATACAGAAGATACTTCACGAATGGAAGAAGTAGATTAAGATCTAAATATGATATCAATGTGTAAATGAAAACATTGTAATTATTGTAATCATTGAAAGACTGCTGAAATAACCACGTTTTATGTGGTATTATCTAATTCCACTTTTTGTATCATACAGTTTGTACGATACAAAAAGAAATTTTTTGATGCCAAATACATAAATTAAACTTATAATAAAATAAAATTTATTACGATATGTATATATATGTGTATTTTTACCAACATACACTTACCATATTAAATATTAAATACAAAACAAAATATTACAATATATAGATAAAAAGTAGTTAGAAAAAAAGCGAATAATCGTCGCAGTTTCAAGAATTTTGAAAGTAGAGGTAAAACGGATACCCATTTCTTTCGTAATGTCGCATACTAGATGAAATAACCTGTATTCGTACTTAAATTCAGTAAACTATAATGTACTGCATGTTTTCTTTATGTAGAGCACATGAGTTAAACTAGATATACTTAAACATACTTAGGTGAAATTAAGTTGCTTATTCATCCCTGGCGATATCATTAATGTTATCTTCGCAAAACAGATTGGTTTCACACAGGTATCTGACGATTATTCAGTGCTCACGAAAGTATGTCAGAATACGCCATCTACTCAAAGCTTTAAAGTGATTGAAAAACTTCTGTTATAAAAACAATTTGGCTTCGGATAAGACAGCAGAAAGACATTTAAGAACAATTATGATGGCAAGTACAGGTTGGAAGGTTAGTGTATCGGTATAATTACTAAAAAAAAAAAGTATACTGTATGTTAATATATGCGTGTAACATAAAAATTTGTCAATTTATAAGAATTAAATCTTAATAGGTAGTAAAACCACATGTGCCTATGATTAAATTTCGTAAAGGTGGAATTAATAGAGGTAATAATATCGAGTCAAAGTTATTGAATGTAATCGAATGTTTCAGTTAAAAAAGCCGACTGAAATCGTTGTTATTGGTTAGCTCATCCAGGTACAGCTACACCATCTGTGCAAGCAGGGCCGACTGTGTCACAGAAAAGTCCTGGTGCAACAGGACCTAATGTAATTGTTTTACCAACGATAGAAGATATTTATCTTCCTCCGCGATTTCAAAGACGACCTCTTGATGAAAAAGAAATTGCATACATTAATGCAAGTATACTGTTATTTTATTATTTACTTATGCAATGTTCACGCAGAATGTAAATTATTGAAACATAAATGAATTTATGTAATATTTTTTGAAATCAGTGCAATGAGAGAAAGAAAAAATTTCTAATGAATGGGTCTTTTTGTGTTACAGAGAGGTGGTCCAGAATAAATTCCTTGAACAATGTATAGGACATCATCAACTATAGAATATTGTTAACAAACCATTTTACTATTACATGTTTTCTGTAATTAATTCTCTAAATGCCTCTAAATAAATGCCAACAAAACAATGAACTATAAATTGTACATATTTTTATCATCTATCGGACAAGGTCTCCCTTTGCCTATATGTCATTGCCAAACCCTGCTATTTCTGGCTTGCTTTTTGGCTTATTCTTATAACAGAATAGTAGTCCTGTATGAGAAAAAAGAACATTACGTTATTTTGCTTAAATATTTGTGTATAGCTACGTTAGTATTATAATTAAAAATTAGTCAGCTTCTAAATATAAATATAAAGGATTCCAATTTTTTTTACTACAACGTATATTAAGTATTCTTTGTATCTGCAGAATTATCTTATTGAATTAAATATAACAAATCGGAAAGATTTGTACTTTTAAATTTGTGCTTTTTTTTGTTATTTCTTTCTACGAACACATTGCAGATTTTATCAAGCGTAAATAAGAAAATATTTTGAGAGTAGAAGTCAATAGACACAGCCCTGTTCCATGACAGAAATAGCAGACGACAGTGCGCTGTGTCTTCCATCTACTTTTGCGATTCCTGGACGTGCTAGTGAACGATCCATAGTTATTTTACATTTTATCGAAATTGCGAGAATTACACGAACGACGAATTTACGAATATGTCTGAAATAACGGATTTCGGTCCAAGAAAGACAATTTTTATCCTAGCGATTGTAGCCGGGTGTTTTGCGGTATTATGGCCGAAAATTTTTTATCCTATGCTCACAGCATCTGTCAATCCACATCATACGTCGGACAATTCTGGTAAGATTTTATTAAAATATCTCATTCTTCAAATAAAAATAAAGGGAAGCATGGGACACATACGTATTAAGATTTTCTAAGTCCAAACTTTAAATTTTAAATTTTATTCCTATTAAATTTTTTAAATTAAGTTAGTCGCGAATATTCTTTTTCTGTAACATTAAAATTTTATATTTCTAACTAATTATTTGAAGCTATAAAGTATAGTTGTAATATGTTATTTTTTTCTTGACGATGAATTAAATTCTTAAATGTTTGTTAGCATGCTGCGATGTAATTTTTGAAAGCGATGTCACTGCTGCTGATATTATGTATGAAATATGTCAGAATATACTGAAACATCATCAAATTGATTCAAGAGTAAGGGACGCTTTGAAAAGTATAAAATTAACACCACAAAGTGCAAGTTTGTGTAGAGAAGAAATTTTAGCCAGATGTGGTATAGATTTATCTACATTTCTTGCTCAAAGGGAACGTCTGGGAAAATCTTATAAACAAGTTTTAGAAGAGATCAGATCGTTTAATAGTTCCCTATGTCTTAAAATACACTTTCGTATACCTCTTTCTCAACTAGGAACTCCACATTTAATTAGAAATCACATTTTAATGCCGCACAGTAAGAATTATACAAGGTTTTGTTCAAAATTTTTAACCTACTAATGAGCATGCATAGTTTTCTTTTACTATTAACATAGTTATATCATTTGAATTAAATTACTAAATTAATAATTATATTTTTAATAAAAAGTGCCCATTTGGTATTATTAAACTAACTAATTATATATGAAAAGCAGATTCGAGTTATCTCTTCTATTTGGCAAGTTGCCAGAAGAGCAAATATAACTAGAGATGAGTAGATGGAGAATATAGATGGATAGATTTGGCTTATAGTTATAACTTCAAATATAACAAATTTTGTTACTATATAAAATGACTTATTGACATTGTTCTTATAAAATCAACAATAATTATAATAGCATTTTAAGTTTTGTTTGTTTTATGTGTGTTTTTTAAATAATACTTTAAAAAATAATATTTGTATTTTTAGGTACTATAAAACAAGAACGAAGTACACCCCCACATGCAGGTGGTTTACATCCTGCATTGAGAGAACGTGGTAGAACTATACCTTCTTCTCATATTGTACCAAAAGTTGCAGATAGACCTGATCATGTTGTGCCAAAAATGAGACCACCTTTAGGAGGTGCAGGACATGTTGTTCCTGCACCAAAAGGAAGTAGTACTATGGGTATCATTATGCCATTATATACTTTGGGCATTGTATTGTTTTTCTTATATACAATCGTAAAGGTAAAATATTCTATAAAAATTGGGTATTTAAATAACTATGTTTCGATCTTATAATACCTTATTACAAATTATTTTATTAGGTGCTGAGAAAAAATTCGGATAGTGAAATTATTTCAGAATATCCAGGAGCTACAGCAGAAAAAGAATTTCGAAGAATGGTATTCAGTCCTGAAGCTTTTGCTACTGCAATGACTGGTGGTACAATACATTATCAGAAAGAAAGATCTCCATCACCACAAAGGCCTGCTCCTACCATAGAGGAATTAAAGGACCGTAAGTTCTTTAAGTATTTAAAAGACATTCACAACACTTGATTTACATTATCATTAATGCAGTGTTTTCCTTGAAAGCTAGTTCCTTTAAAGAAATACTGAAAAATAAGGTACATGTTTTTTTGAGTATCTAATCAGATTTTTAAATGGTGTTGCATGATGCAAGGTTTGCACAATTAGAACACACACGTATTTATATCATAAAATTTAACAAAACAGAAAAAAAATGTTAGACTAAAATTAAAAATATTGTAAGTACTCGTGTATATTCTCTGAACACGTTTGGTAATGTTATACATGCTGGAACACAAGAAGCGGCAGGAGACATAGAGATAGATCAACTGAGACGACGTTTGGTCGAGACCGAAGCAGCCATGGAAAGAATTGTTGTTCAGATGGGCAACATATCACGTTCAGTTATGCATAGTCCAAGCCCACAACAAGAACTCAAGGTTTACTAGACTAATTATGAAACAATTTAAATTTTCAGTTCTTTAGTCCTTAGAAATGTGCACGTTGTTGTGTTCTGATTGCGTTTCAAGTTTTACCTCTCCTGTTGTACATTACGTACACATTCATTACGAGATCTTCGACATTTCGCTTTTTCTTATATTCCAATGCTTCTGTATAACCATATTTAAATTATTGATCATTTTTTATACATTCGTCTTCATAAAAATGTGCATACTCATATTTTAGCTGAGTGAAGTACTCGTTAAAAGCATTTAAGTTATTAAATATATTATAAATGGTAGAATTTATAGTTCTTATTTTTACATTTAAATAGTAGATGGGCCTCCAAAGTCCAAAGGCCTGGCAGAGGTTGATCGCTCACCTAAGGTATATTCTTTGCCTCAAAGATTAGCTAACGAGTAACCAAAGTTTGTGGCAAATTGTTTGTGTTAAATTTATATTTTTCCTACAAGTAATGAATTACTTTTGAATCACTAACAATTATTTCAATTGTTCGTGTATATAATTTATGTTAATGGTGAATATAATAATGTAAATGTTATAATAATTATATATGTTATAATTTTTATAATTCTCATTATTATTATTTTTATAAATGAGTGTATGAATAAAGATGTATTGATGTAAAGATGTCAATGATATAGTGGTAAGTATATATTATCGATGGAAATTGTTTTTAATGAAATAATTGTTGGTAATTTCAACGTGTCGATAAATAAATATCATTAGCGAAATATTATCATTGATTTGAATGTAACCCATGTACATTCAGATACATTTTTATATTCTGATATTAAGAAATCAATTTAGCAATAACAGTGTTTCATTGTATTTATAATATGGCAAAACATGTTAAAATATATTAAAATTGCTTAAATATAATTGTTCTCTTTAAATTGATGATTTAAATGCATGCCTACAAATTAATTATCATTATTTAGAATATTTATTTAGTTATTGTTGTGTTATAAGTTTTTTCTTATAGAATAGCATGAGTTTTTAAATAACTTTTTGTTGTAAAATGTGTGTATTTTAAATGCTACATTGTATACATTTAAAAAAAGAGATAGATATTTTTTAGTGATTTATAAGTATTAACTATTTTAATATATTTATTTATATATATTATTTATCTTATATTGAAAATTATTTTTTTTTAAATAATACATAAAATTATTCATTTGTATTATTTAATTTATAGGACAATGTCGTTGTTCAGGCTGAACATAGTACAACAAATGAACAAGTAGAAAATATGGAACATTCGCCAACTGTTAAAGTTATGGGTATGGAAATGACAGCTAGTTGCGAGGGTAAGGGTAGTAGACCGTCTACTCCTATAATCCCAATTTCACAAAGGTAAGAAAATATTTTGAGAAAAAATACATTTGTTAGAATATATATAGCATATTTAATAATTCCAATGAAATTGTTTCAGTCATATTGAGAGAGAAAAGACACCACCAAAACCGATATATTTAGAAGGTGCACTTCCTCCACAATGTGAATTACTTGTAACAGATTCAGAAACACAGGCTCAAAAAGCAGAAGAAGATGTAGAGGCACCTGTTGTGCTTTCAGGCAAAATGACCCTCTCTCTCATCAGTCTCGACCAAAATGCAGCTGTAAGAAAATATTAGAATTACCAACAGAATCAAATGAATCTGCGGAGCCTTGTTTTATTTGGTGATTCTTTCATTCATTTAATTATTTGCTTCTGTACAGATTACTTAACATGAAAATGACAGATCACGGGTAGGATTTATAAATTATTTTTTCGAATAATTACTTACATAAATGGAATATGCTATTACGCAACAGCAATTACTAATTTATGATTTGTTTTAAGAATTAATATTTAATTTATATTGTTTACTAAATAAATTATTAATCTATTAGTTTTGAACAAATATATACACATTATATCGCATTTTTCTTATTATCATAAATATTAATATTTACGTGACTAACAAATAACTGAATAATTCATTTCTAATTTTGTTACAAAAATACCATGCATTATTTGTTTAAATTCATACAATCATTTTACATTTTACATTTAGTTACTTCTTTCTGAATTTATGATTACTACATTTGATTGAATACGATCTTTATATATTTGTAATATAATTTAAACGTCATAATATTAAAAATGAAGAGACTAAATATCGTTCCATTACTTTAGGAATTTGAAAAAGAAGATCGAGAAGTACAAAATGCAGAAAATACAACAGTCTCGAACATAAAAGATATGGAAAAATTATTAAGAATAGCTGATGAAAAAGAGGAAGTAGATGCCAAAGTACAGATTGATGAAATGAAAAAAATTCAGCAAGTAAAACAAGAGCAAGTAAGCAAAAAAGAAAAAAAGCAGGACACATATGTAAAACAAGAAAGGTTTAGAAGTGAACAACAAGAACAAATAAACGAAGGAAAAAGAATGGAAATAGATGAAATTAAAGAAGCAGAAGAGGTTGAAGAGATACAGGAAATTGAAGAAGATGAAGAAGAAATAGAATTATCTAATGAAGATGAAGAAGAAGAAGAAGAAGAAGAAGAGAAATATACTGAAGAAGAAGGCGAAGTAGATGATAATGATGATAATGAGGAAGAAGAAGAGGAGGAGGAGGAGGAGGAGGAAGAGGATGAAGAGGAAGAACAAGAAGATGACAAAAAAGAGGAAGAGGAAGCAGAAAGGGAGGAGGAAGAGCAGGAAGTGGAGGAGGAGGAAGAGGATGAAGAGGAAGAACAAGAAGATGACAAAAAAGAGGAAGAAGAAGCAGAAAGGGAGGAGGAAGAGCAGGAAGTGGAGGAGGAGGAAGAAGAAGAAGATGAAGAGAAAGAAGGTGAGGATGAAGAAGAAGATGAGGAGAATGAAGAAAGTGAAAAAGAAGAAGAAGAAGAAGTAGAAGGCAAACAAGAGAGAAATCAGGATAGTAGAAAAAATATAAAAAATATATAATATCTCATTCTATTAATGAGAGACAACAAATATGAAAAATTAGCAGATAATAACGGTTGTAAAAACAACGAAATTGTAAAAATTTGAGAAGGAAACTGAAATAGCACAGATTAAAGATGAAAATAATGGGTTGCCTTATAATGAAAAGACAGTTCAGAATAAAGAAAAAGAAACTATAATAACAAATGTTTAACTAAATCAGTGTTTACCAATCTTGAAAATTTACAGACTATAGTAAAAAAGGATTAAAAAATAATTACAAATGATATAGATCTTGGTTAAGCACTGCCAAAGACCTAATATGCTTATAAGAATCGAATTTATTGTATGATTACATTTTTGCCTATTGTATCTTATATTTATATTTCATAGAATCAAAAATTTACTAATCAGAGGGTCCAAATAAGAGGCAATGCATCATGCACATGTTCAGTAAGTCATTGTGCAACGATGACCACAGAAATCAAGCGCAGTCAATAGGCACTAAATAATTATTAATATGTATTACTGTGGTATTAATTCTATATTGAGTATGATGATTGGGAAGCACTGATCTCTGCAATACTTGTACACGTACCAATCATTTGAATTTAATGTTATTTAGAATTTTTTATTATGCTGGCAATTTATTAATTTTTTGTTCATTTTTTATTTACTTATATTCAACTTTATATGGAATTCTGTATGCAGTATTTGAATCACATTTAAATGACAATTTTTTAATGATGTACTTTATAAAACCATTTAGTATATAGCTATGTCATTTTCATACCTATGTGCAGTTCATATTGAACGCAACATTCTTCATTATATTATGTATAACTTTGTGGCGTTTGTTATGTAAAATGAAAGAAATTAAAGTACAAGTGAAAGTTATATTCAGTCCTATGTAAAAATTAAAAAAAAAATTAGTTTAATTGCATGATCTTCCATGATGTTAACAAGATATTTTAATGTTCCAAGTCATACTTTAATAGTCATAAGATGAAGTTATATTATATAATGTCTATATAAATAGATGACGTTAATTATGGATTACGATTAAATATGTTTCAAAATATTTTTATGTCAATAATACAAAGTAAAGTTCCGCATTTTTTTGTAATATCTATTACATACTATTAAGAAAACGCGGATCTTATAAATGTTATATTAGTTATAATGTAGGAATTACGCCCAATCGTAAAATTATTGAAAACGTTTCTCTATATATTATTTAAGACGAGTTCAATATAAATAACTTTAATAATGATCAACTGATTTTTTTTATGATAATTGCTTTAAAATATAGTTAAATTATAATCAAAGTAGGAGCATTTTGTAATAATGATTCGTTCATTAATAAAAATACCGGTCCAGTAAGTAATAGATTATTTAAGCTCATATATTTTAGTAGTAATAGTAGTTATCTTTAACGTTGTTATTAAAGAAATAAATAATATTATTATATTGATGTTTTTTTAAAAATATAATTACCTATATTATATGAATGATACAGGTTTGATGAAACTATATAAACTATATAACAAAAAACAAGTATTTATAGTATTTATGTAGTACCATTAAACAACTACAATTAATAATATTGTATATTGCACACAATATTGCATATATATATGTATAACGATATACATAGATTTCCTAACCTAAATCTATCACATAAATTACTTTGTAACCTCTCTTTATTTCGAATTTATAGTTTAATAAACAATAACATTCATTTAGTATCTTATAAATTATAAAAGTTTTGTTAATACAAGTTTTTTAATACTACAAAAAATTTAAGATTAAAATAAGTTCTTTATTTTATATTTTATATGCTAACCTATAAAAGGTTATTTCAATTTATACATAAAAGACTATTATAAAATTTTGTTAATAATTTCGTAATAACGAAAAAAACATAAATTCTTTGTTTGAAACATGAGTTAATATTTGTCATTACAAAATTATAATTAATGAATTAGTGGTTATATACATATATGTATATGGTTAATGATATGTTTAACAAATACATTATATATGTATATTTAATTTATAATATTTTTATTATTTTTAGTGGACGAATGTAATAGATGAAAATACGACATTTTCTTGAGGGTGTCCTTATAGGCATTCCTATTGGGATCACCTTTTTGGACACAATTGGTTATGTAGCCAAGGTAGAAGGAGTTTCTATGCAACCAACCTTAAATCCAGACGAAAGGAATCCCGATTATGTTTTCCTGAATCGTCGAGCTATTCGTACCCAACATATTCAACGTGGTGAAATAGTAACTGTAAAGTCTCCAAAAACTCCAGAGCAAATTTTGATTAAACGAGTCGTAGGCCTTTCTGGAGATATTGTACGTACACATGGATATAAAGCAGACATTCTACAGGTATTTAAGAATTATTTATTCTTCATTTATAGAAATCTTTACCTATAATAGAATTTTGATAATTGCATCCATAATTACTTCTTAGGTACCCGAAGGTCATTGTTGGGTAGAAGGAGATCATATTGGACGTTCTATGGACTCTAATACTTTTGGACCAGTTTCTCTTGGATTGATCACTGCTAAAGCTACTTCTATAGTTTGGCCACCTAGCCGTTGGCAATATCTTTATCCTTCTATGACAAATCATAATTTTCCATTAAATTCATCTAAAGTACCAGTTGGATAATATAGAAAAAAAATGAGGGCTGTTAGTTTTGTTAAAAGACTGCAATGGGATTTACCTGGTACTGTATGTAGATATGGTTTAACGATAGGAGATGTTGATAATGATGGTGATAATGAATTAGTTGTTGGTACTGCAGAAGGAGAACTTTATATTTTTAAAGTAAATATATATTATATTATTTACTAATAATTCATTGCCATAAATTGTTACATTGTTTACTATATTACAGGGTTCAGAATTATGGCAAAAGATACCTGGATTAGGTCTTGTAACTAGTGTAGCAATAGGAGATATTTTTAATTATGGACGAAACGCATTGGTTGTAATATGTGGAGATGGCTGGGCACATATCTTTTATAGCCCAAGATCTGTCAATCCTAATATCATCAATGCAACTTCTACTCAACAATTAATGAAGGAAGCAAACGATCAAGATAACATAAAACATGGTGAGTCTGAAGTTATATCGCGTTTAAAAAGAATTATAGTTCGTATATTATTGAACATCATAGGTCATGCAAAAATGGATATAGAAACAGCTGTTAATATGATAAGTTCTTTAAGTTTAGATCAAGTAGATGGCAACAACGAACTCAACGAATTATCTGGTAAAATGGAATGTGTCCATGTACAGAGAATTCCGACCAATACAAAGATGGTTTTAGTAGCAGATGTTGATAAAGATGGTGCAAACGAGATGATACTTGGTTTGACTGACCGTGTAGTTAGATCCTACAGATGGTCAAGCAATTCAGAATTGGGAAGAGGAAAGTTAGTTGGATTGAATAAGTGGGAATGTGCCAATCAAATAGGAACAGTCACATTACAGGTATACTAAATATATATATATAAAGAGTGAATTTTAATTTACGGTAACGGCGAATTTTGAAACTTTTATTTAGCATATGGCAGATGGAACACCAACTTTGTTAGTTGCTCAACCTGGCGGAACGTTTATGCGAATTAAATGTAATCCAGAAGATTGTCATTTAGAAGATGAAACTCGTCACAAAAGTAACGAAACAGCAGCGAGTTGCGTGGACTATCAGACATTAGGAATATCGAGAATGCGCAATCAAAATATTTCAACTGAAATTATTGGAGATCTGGAGTGTATAGTTGAGAATAAAGTGTCGAATTACGAATTCAAAGAGTCATTATTCAAATCAAGTGAAACTCAACATGGTAAAAATTTGAAATCTGTCTTGTTAGAACTTAAGAAAGATAATAATTCGCAGAAAAATAATTCGCAATCAGAAGTAAGAAAAGACAGCTTTAGTACCGCGGAAGGACGTAAGAAAAGTTCAACAACTGAAAATTCTAAAACGAATCCTAGTCGAGATCAAGTTGACGGTAACGTTCTTGGAGGCAACGTAATTATTGGTGATTACGATGTTAAGTCGGAAAAGGATTCTCTACTGCCTACATATAAGCATTTTTCGTGTCAAGATATTGGCAGTAACAGTAAGACGAATTTAAAAGGAAAAAGTCAAACTGAAATTGATGTGAACATACAAAATAATTTATTACAAGGCAAACCTTACGCTCTTGCTACTTTAGATGGGACAATAATGTTAGTTAAGGATGAAATCATTTTATGGTAAAATTTCGAAATTGCAGATATATAATATATAAATAAATAAATAAATATAGATTATATATATATATATATATATGTATATATATAATATAATCTATAAGTTACACACTGTTTTTTAGGTCAATGCAAGTAGATCATCAGATATTCGCTTTATGTCGTTTAGACGTAACTGGTGACGGTTCTGACGAGATAGTAGCTTGCGCATGGGATGGGCAAACTTACATCTTAGATCAACAACGCAATAGCGTACGTTTTCAATTTGAAGAACCAGTTAGAGCATTTTGTACTGGTAACTATAATGTTACTCCTGGTTTTCCAACACCTTGTCTGGTATATAACAGTTTTAATAACAAGGTAAAGTTTATTATTTGTAACGAGCAACTAGATTAACATAGTAAGATTAATAAGTAACCAATATTTACAGATTTTTCTTTATTACGACGTTACGCTTCCAAGCATGGTCACTAAGCCTTTGAATCCAATAGAGGAACTGGATTTCGAGGAAAAGAAAATTTTAGATAATCTCCTAGGAAATTGTACCGATATAGAGAAACAACAAAAACTACAGGAGTTAACAGAATGGTTGTTGTATGGAACATCTTAGGAACACCTAACTGTATAATTATATACAAAGAACAGAAAAATATATACAGATTCTTATAAACGTTAATCCTGGTATTCTCTCTCTACTACGTAGTATTACATTAATATGTAATCTTTCGTTCGACTGAACTATTTCTTTCTAGATAGGAGCAATGTTTGTTTAGCGTCCGAGGAATTTATTGCTCGTATTTTCATATCTTTTCTATTCGCGAGCACAGTTTTTTTGTCCGTATTGACAGGACCCAGCCGTTTGATCTAACATTCGTCGTCATTGCTGCCTTATAGCATGAAGGATATATGACCGACGAAAATTCTTGGTAGATTTTTAACAAACAAAATGGTAATGATATCGGTAACCGAAGAACTGAAGATTCAACTGGCAGACTGGTTTAAGGATACTCATCTATTTGCAGAACATTACGAAAGACGGAACTTTATCTACCTATCGTAAATTAGACTGATATTCGTGTAAAATGAGCTGAACATATAGCATTGAGCTGAACGTTATCATTATTAGTAGGAATGTAACTCGCATCGAGTACTTTTCCAAGCTTTTACGAAATTGCTGTGTTTAATATTTATAGATTGACCATTAGTTGACGCCTTTTAGAAATCCCCTAAATTATCAGGCTAGATTTCAACTATTGATTCACATATTGATGAATCCGTTCTTTGATAACGAGCAACAAAAATAAAAAAAATCAAGACGTAAGTGTGCCAAATATTGAACTTCGTTGATCGGGGATTATCTTATTGTAAATGAAAGAAAAAGTGAAGTAATTTTGTTGATTTCGATAGCTGATCAATAATAGTTTCAGTCGCCGTGAATGAAAGTGGCCGAATCAACATCTTTTCTACTGTCTTCTTTTGTCGTGAGTTAATCTTCAATTTCGATTTCATTAATTTTAGAATGGCAGAGAACGAAACGTTGCTCGGAACAGAACTGAAGCAACTTACATTTGGATGGACCGATTACACATTGTTCAGCGGTCTCTTAGGGATCAGTGTCCTCATAGGGATTTATTTTGGTTTTTTCGACAAAAAACAAGACAATACTACTGAGTATTTGCTCGGAGGAAAGACGATGTCCTGTTTCCCAGTTAGCATGAGTTTGGTTGCCAGGTAAAACGTTGTCGAAAGTATTTTTTTCTAAAAGGCATCAAAGCGACGAAAATTGATTCGACAATTCTTTCACAATGTTAAAGTTAGAAATTGGTCTTTTTCATTTATTTCAGTCACATATCGGCAGTCTCTTTGCTCGCTATACCTGTCGAGGTATATCAATATGGTTCACAGTACGCTGTCTGTATTTTTACATCGCTTATAACGTGTACTCTCGTATCGCTCATCTACATACCGGTATTTTATAAATTACAAACGACCAGCTCGTTTGAATACCTGGAACTGAGATTTACGAGGTCCGTTCGATTATTCGCCTCGTTTCTTTATACATTTTCTTTGATCATTTACGTCCCTTTGATCATATACGTACCAGCGCTAGCATTTTCGCAGGCAACATCGATCAATCTCTACCTGCTTACTCCGATAATCTGCATCGTATGCACATTCTACACGACCATCGTAAGTTTACTCTGATTATAATTCTTTCTTTTTAAATAGATCTTAAGTATATAGTCAGATTGAAAATTCCCGGCGATTCAAATCATTCACGTTTGAGAAAAATTCAGTAACGAATATTCAATGATTTTCCCAGAGGTCACGTCTAATGATCGTTCCAAGTCCATAGATTTATATATCAATAATAGCGCATATTGAATTTCAAACTTTCATTAACGTCAGATTTCTTTATTTACATTTAAAATGTTTAAAGTGATTTTGACTCAATCTCGAATAATAATTAAACTTGCGCTGATTTCGCCATGATTCCGTGACTGAATAATGGATTTGCTCAACTTGATGGATTTATCTCGAGCATCTCCAACATTAGAACTATCGGAGTAACGAAGATAATCAATTGGAAATTTTTCACGGAAATTTTACAGATTTAGAAGAGGATACGTTTTTAGAAATTTCAATGATTTTTCGTATATCTTTGTTTTTCCGAAACTAGATGACACTGAACGATCTTTAGGCATTCATATTTCTGCGACATCGAAAGTCTTAAAATTAAATATTACTCTATATAAAATAACGAATACTAAAATCACTACATTATCATAGCAATAATGTAATATTAACCATCATATTAAAAGGTAAAAATTGAATTAAAAGTACAAAATGTTCTGAGATTTCTGACCGACAATGTAAACTGACTGTGCAAGAAAATGACAATTGAACTGTTGCTGCGCTTTAATTTAAGGAAAAAAAAAAAAAAGGAAGATCAGTCAGTCGAAAGTGAATGACTCGAAATGACAGTAGATGATAATGCGATATTTACGAGCATCATCTATCTAATACGTCTAATGTTATCGCACACAAGGAACTATGGCAGTAGAGCAAATCGTAACGGAAGATATCGAATAAAATTATGTGATTATGATTTAAAACGGAATTACAATTGTTTTCATAGCCGGTCGATTTTTGTCAAATGTTTACACTGCTTGCAAAATCGGTAGATACGGCTGGCGATTACAACGATTACACGGATATCATATAATGGCAATTACAACGATTACATAGATAATATCACCGATGCATCGTACATAATAATACGCGCTGCTAATACATTCGTTTTGACAGTGTATTTATCTCTTTCTTGAAACGTTCAGGGAGGATTGAAAGCTGTCGTTTGGGCGGACACCATTCAAATGATTGTAACCTTGGGAAGTTTGTTTGCCGTGTTCGTTTTGGGCACCGTAGCCGTGGGCGGTGTATCCGAGGTTTGGAGACTATCGGAAGAGGGTAGCAGAATAGTTTTTTGGAAGTACGAGTGTCTATTAAGCCTCAAACATACCGAGACGTGGAATAGTATTTTGATTTACGGTTTTATTTTATCACGTTGCAGCATGGACCCTAGCCCGTTTGTTAGAAACTCATTTTGGGGAATGTCAGTCGGTATGACGATAACGTGGTTAACAGGATTGGGCATTAATCAATCGTCCGTGCAAAGATTTTTGTCGGTGCCGAACGTTAAGGAAGCGCATAAGTAAGTATTAAAGCAACGGTGCCGAATATGAGTCCCCATTTTTCGTTTGATTAAATATCGGAGGAGCCGGGAAAAAGTAAAATGATAAAAGTTCTCGCGTTGTTACATTTGTCGTTCGTCTATGCATAATGATTAAAAGGACATAATGATTTCACAGATAAAATTTACAATAATATTACCTCTAATATAGAACCGTTTAATATTGAAATTGCTACTTAAATTTAAAAGTTACTTATTTATTGTTTTGGTGGATATAAAAGGTAATGTCAGCAGCCCCCACAGTATTTATGAATTTAATACATTTCACTCATTGTTTAATACATTTCACCCGGCAACACATAAAATAATTCCATTCATCAGGGACAAGTGAAATAATTCTGATCAAGATAATTTTGTTTTGAACTGAAAGTTAAGTTGATAGTATCAAGTAATTAGTTGATAATATCAAGGCTCGAAATTAATAAAAAAAAAAAGAAACTGAAAAAATTCCTTTATAAATGACTATAAAAATTCGCGACGAGGAATAAGGTACTTCTGCGTGAAAATACCATGGATTTTCATATTCGGTGCCGTTATCACATGCTATCGCATTTAAAGAGTAAGGGAAACGTGTAACGAACCTCGATTTCCTTCTGCTAGGGCAATGGCGTCCATGGGGATATGCATTGTGATAATAAAATGGGTGTCGGTATTTACGGGACTTATAATGTACGCCAGGTATCACAAGTGCGATCCTATAAGTACACACGTGTGTATCCTTTTTCTTCGTTACTCCCGGTTAGAGACTTAATTGTTCTGTTCTCTGTTCTCAATAAAGTCAATAAATTGGTTTCCAGGTAATTTCCAGGAGCGATCAATTACTTCCGTATTACGTATTAGACGTCGCCGCGAATATTCCAGGACTTCCAGGCCTTTTTCTTGCCGGTCTCGTCAGTGCTGGCCTCTCGACGATGAGCGCCGCTTTGAATACAGTGGCTGGCACAATTTACGAGGACTTTATCGATTCTTGGTTACCAGATAGCAGCGATAAAGAGAATCGGGCGGCGAGAATTATGAAGGTATGCACGTGGACTCATCATCGTCGTTCTTTCGTATCTTTTTTTTTCTTTTCTTTTTTGTTTGTTTTTTTTTTGGACAAAAGTAATGACATTAATCAGCGACATTACGATTTCCAGGTTATCGTGGTCGTCATTGGAGTAATTTGCATGGTGATGGTTTTCGTCGTAGATCGTTTAGGCGATATTTTCCGTGCTTCTGTGGCACTTCACGGCATTACAGCTGGCGCGATGCTTGGTATTTTTACTCTGGGAATGTTGGTGCCATGGGCGACGTCGAAAGGTGTCATCGTGGGTGGATTAACTTCCATGTTATTCATGATTTGGCTTATAGTCGGTGCTCAAGTGAACATGGCTCAAAACCGATTGGTTTATCCTCCGCTTCCTATGTCGACGGAGAGCTGTTTAAATCACACGGTGTTTAATCAAACGACAACGCACACGGGTGATATCCCAGCGGACGAAGAGGAGAAACCATTCGTACTGTTCACCATATCGTTCATGTATTATTCTCTGTGCGGTTTCTTGATATCGATGGTGATTGGAACGGTAGTTAGTTTCTTGACTGGCGCCAACGATCTGAGAGAGGTGGAGAGAAGTCATTTTCCACCGTTCGTTCAAAGGTACGCAAGTATCATGATATTTGTTTCACGAAAATATATAAATCGTTTTGCTCGTTCGATTTCGAACATCATATTTCGAAAGTTTATTCTTCGTTAATTCGCTTATCCGTCTGTTTTATGCAGAAGTGGGCGTAGAAGTTATAATTTTGCAATGACTCGGGTAAAAGAGATTCATCGATGTTTTTGCACTTTTTTCCAGAATTTCTATATCTCTTATCTCTTATTCTTTAGAAATTAATTTTCTTCTTCAGTTGCTTCATTTTTATATTAAACGGCTCACGTTATTATATATTATACGTTATTATGTACGTATATAGGGTTTCTCTAATCTGGCGGTGCAATCAAAAAAAGAGTGATCTTATATGAAAAAAAGGAGACAAATAAATAAAAAAAAAAATTTTACTTTTTCGTTTTTCGGTTCGTCTTTTTTCATGTAAAAATTACTCGTTTTTCGGCTGTACCACCGAATCGGAGACCTCGGTAATATTTACATTGAATCCCTATGGAAAGATAACGAAACTATTCACTTGTTCCAGATTTTTGCCACCGAAGAAATACACCGAAGTTCCAATGCACGCGATCCCGACCACGCTAGTAGCGAACCCAGAGAAGGAGAAGCTCAATTTATAAAAACCGACATCACTCTCTGACACTGTGTTCGTCCAACTATACTGCTTGTGCTTGTGTGTATGTCAGAATGCGAGGAACAGTTTTTAATAAAATTAAGAAACGTTAAAGACAAATGAATCTTCCGAGCGATAAGCGATCGCGGGATAAATCCGGCCATTTGCTACGAGGAAGCTGCACATAACTGGTCCCTGGGTTGAAAGCAGCCATTAGGCCCCCGATGACGGTGTCAAATTGACTAGATTATATATCTGTGCCACGCATCTCAATACGCAAACAACTCGTTTAAACATCTGGAGGAACGATGCCTATCGGATTAGGACGGATGGAAACGCGAAGGGTGTTTTTCGTCCAGTCATTCATTCGTCGAGTTTGCTCTTGAAAATCCGCGAAAGATCGATCGTGAACTATGCACGAGTCGCGCGCCATCATTCAACGAAACTTAGAAAAGACACCGTCTATTTCAAAAGAATGTGCAGCGATTTCAGAGAGAGAGAGAGAGAGAGAGAGAGAGAGAGAGAGAGGATCGTAACTTCATCTAACACCTCTGCGTGATATTTTCGTCAGATCCTGCACACGAGATCCAATTTTGACACTGTATAAAGTCGTTACGTTCCATTGCGAGTGCTTTGTCGTGTTTCTTTGAACACAGTTTGAGAAATTGCGCACGATTTATTGGTCAGTTTTCGCTCGGACAATAGAGAAGACATTACCAGCGGCTGCGAGGAAAATCAATAGCGAAGATATATTAAAATCGTACAAAAGACGAGCGTACGTAACAACGCTTTGATATCGGCCACGGTTCACCAAACTTGGATGCGTGGCTAACGCAACTTTCTAAGCTATCGCGTTATTACGAAATGTTAACCCCTTTGTGTGCGTTCGCATCGCGTTTGAACGACGCGAGATTTGTTTTACACTTCCACGCAGTTGGAAGTTTACTTTAGAAACTTCTTCCTTTTTTTTCTCTCTTTTCTCTTATTCGCGGCGATTCAATTCTTCCGTGAACTACACGAAGCACGGCGAAGAGGAATAAAAATCGTACGGTGCGTGGCGCGCATGTTAAGATTCCCGAGGTGAAAGTCGACCGAGGTGAAGGAAGTAACCCTTATCAAGGATTCGAGATATTATCCTCGAGGCTTTCAGGAGAACTCACGGTCGGCGACAGAGAGAAGATTCCTGGAGAAGAAGGGACGTTACACGGCTGACGTAGAAACGGCACTTCTCTGTCTCGGACCGGAGACCACATTCCACCGAACCATTTTATTTTATTGGACTGAAAGGTGTCAAATATAGGTGGCAAAGGCCCTCCTACTTACATTCCTGCCGCTACCTTCCTACCGTCCCTCTTCACCGCCGGTCTGATTTCATCGTGTAGGTAAAACCTTGGAAGGGAGAGCCCGAACCATTGTGGCCGGGTGACAGTTTTTTGACAGATTCCGTCTGATTTGGTGTCGAGTGACAGAGGCACGATCTCGCTGCATTCACACGACTAACTAGCCCTACCATCCTCCGCCGACTCTTAACCACCAGAGGTTGCTATTTAACCACTTTGATTATCATTCGTAGAGGAAATGTGATGCATCGAGAAAATTGTAACGACATTCTGTCAATGTCAGTTACCCTGACAAGAAGAAGTAGAATCCTGTTGGTGCCCTGTGCGAAGATTAGAATAGTTCCACGGAAAGATCAGTAAAAAAAAGAAAACAATTGAAAAGGCAGAAGTCGGCGAGAGGAGAGAGAGAGAGAGAGAGACAGACAGAGAGAGAGAGAGAGAAAAAAGGGGAAAAAGGCTATCAAAAAAGAAACGTATGGCTCGTACAAGCATGCGTATGAAGGCTATATAGGAGGCGAAGGTTTGGCTTAGGTCCTCTAATCTCTCCTTCTTCCTCGCTCTTTCACCGTGTCTTGTCGAGTGTAACTGTATAACGGGGTTCCCCGGTTTTTGTGAGGTCATGGGTATACGTGCAAAAGCGCATAAAAGCTGAGGGGGCGCGCACGGTGTGGGATACGGCTTATTTCGGCGACAATGCGTAGGGCCAGGCGCGAGCATAAAGGAGCATAATGCACCCTGCTAACGTGAAAATTATTCTGTCAAACATTCGGACGTCGGATTACGGGCGGCATAACCTCGTGGCGTCCTGGCAGGACATGCTTTTTTTTTTCAGAAAAGACGCGGCCAATAGGCTGCCGTGCAGATGCCGAAAGGATTTCTCGGTCAACGAGACGATCGTTGATTTACGCGTCAACTCTCGCCGGATAGCAAATTGGGAGGTCGCCGGGGAGGGGAAACGACGGAATTTATAGATCCATAAAATCCTAATATTACGCGCTATTTAGGAGAAGGGTTATGTTAACTCGATGATATAATTCCCAATTCGCGCGCAACGGTATCTTCCCTAGGCATTATTGTTTTTTTCCAACGATTCCGCTACCGTCACGTTCGAGCCCCAAACTGCTGGCATCGTCTCGTGTATTTTATATTGCAGAGATCCTGTAACGTGTGCTGAAATACACGCGTGCACGTGGCACGAGGAATTAAGGATCCTGCGTTCACGGATCGACGAACTTATATACTCGAGCCATTTGCAACTTTTATATCGCTTCGAAGGCGAGATTCCTGCAAGCGTCAATTCACGATTCCTCGCGTGCGTCAGAGATTTTGTCAATTGAACATTTTCCTGTTTTTCCTACACGCGATTTTCAAACGTTGCGCTCGCATCAAACGGATGTGCATGCGCATGTGTCCAACGCAAGAGATGCCGTTTTCAAACGTCGCATTCGCATCAAAATTGTCTCAAATATATATATATTTTTTTATTATATATATAATATTTTATATATATATATATATATAATATAATATAAGTAATCAAATCAAATATATAAGTTTCCCCTGACTTTGATTGATAAAGAAGATAACAGTTGAAAAACAATTGATACAATCTACATCTTTCTTTAGTGGAGGCAATGCCCGGATATTACAGGTGAACGATATTTCGTGTGCATTAAAGGGTTTTAACTGAACGAAGTATATTTTTTATGAATAAATAGCTACAATTAATAACCTTCTTCTTTCACAAGTAAAATCGAAATTCTGAAGGATAAAGATAGAAGGATTAATTGTAGCCGTTTATTCCAAATAAAAATCAAGTAATAATAATAATTATAAACCAAATAATAATAATAATAATAATAATAGTTATAAATCATTCATTTGGTGTTGGTTTTTGTATCGATGAATATTTATGTGTTTAATTTTATATCAATTTTAACATGAATTTGGTTTTGGTATCGATGAACTGTAGATGTTACGAATTGAAACATACATCTATCAATCACGTTTATTATTTTGTAGGTTGGAGTATGTTAGGCGTAGTGGACGACATTGACGAGTGCCCATATTAAAAGTTACACGCATATTCACGTATACAGGTACACGAGAGACGGGGACCATTGACGTTTTACTTACATTTTCGCTCTTCTTTTTTCGTTTTCTTCTCCGTTCGCGCGGTTATTTGCTGTTACTCGGAGCCACTCTCTCTCTCTCTCTCTCTCTTTCGCATCGAGTAAACACACACCCCTACGAGAATGAATACCAATACCCTCCGACGCGGTCTCCAGCGCGCTCCTCTCGTATTCTCGAAAACAAGCAACCGGGGCGAAAAGAAGAGCGTCGAAAAGAAGAGAGACGGGAGACGCAATAGAAACCGGGTTCCGACGTTGCAGACACGAGGAATATTGTGACATCTCTTTCTTGGCTGACATTCAATTTTCCAGGCTCTGGAACGACGATGCCCCAACCGCACACACACCGTACGCCCCATAGAATGGAACACGATATACCCATCTACCTCCCCTTTCCCTTTTCACTGTGCACCCGATGCAACCCGGCCGCACCCCGGCTGCTCGCAGTGTATATACAAACAAACAACAACGGTCGTCTGGCCGTGTCCACGAGACCGACACCCGCCAGAAGGGATGTATCGTCGCGCGGAGGCGCTCCAATACTCGCGCCGGATACCACCCGGTGGTAATCGTTCGATCCACGAACCACGTTTGTGTACGAGCAAGCAATAAAATTACTGGCGACGAGTGCGCGTGAAAGCTTTGTACGATAATGTGTCACGCGAGCCTAGCCGAAATATCGTACGAATAATATTTTCATACCGGGTTGCACGAGAACGAGCCGTTTAAGGGGCTGTTTCAATCATTCCTTCGAGGGATGAGGGATCAACGACGGTGGATCGGGAGGAGGGATTTTCCCATTCGTTTGCTGTTCTTCGAGAAAGAGATCGAGACTTGGGGGAAACTTTCGTATTTTTTTCATTAATTTCGCAGGCGAAACGCGAAGAGAGGAAAACAGGGGAAATACTCGCTCGCAATTCGAAAAGGATGGTATATACCCGGGGTATATCTGCAGACAAGCTGTTGGTTCCGCCGCGTTTTATCTCCAATTAGCATCTCTCTTAATGACGATCCACACGCGCGTTCGCGTGACACGCACCAACATACGTCCCACTTTACGCTCGCGCTCGCTATCGTTCCGTGCGTATGCATGCACGTATAAAACATACATGTGTGCAGTGTCCACGGACGTTTCGCGCGACACATACGCTCTCACAGATACAATCAGAGTAGGGAGAAAGCATGCGAAACAACGTGCCAGAGACAGACAGAGAGAGAGAGAGAGAGAGAGAGAGAGAGAACACGAGTGAACCAGGAAGAAAGGGAGGGAACGGACGAACGGACGAACGAAAGACCGGGTGAGACGGAAAAGGACAGAGGGGATCTATAAAAAAGTCCTTTCCCCTACTCGTAGCCGAGTCCTTACCCCGTCGAGCTCGCCCCCTCGAAAACGCGTAACGAATGCAACGTGCACCCTGCACTCTCGCGCTCCCTTTTCCTCCCCGCTACTTCTCGTCGATCGCCCCTCCATTTTCATCCCTACCACGATCCAGGGGGGGATCTTTATTTTTATCGTTCGACCGGTTGGAAGCGTACGTGGCGTACATTCACCACGCCCCTGCTGCCTCCGTCCCGCCAATCGGTCGGCTCGCGACCAGCCATTTTGGTCCATGCGGAGGCTGCGCGTTTATTCCCTGTCTTTGTCTCTCGTGACCTTCGGCTGTGTAGGTGCCCCCTACGAGGAAGGACGCTACTGCGCGCGAGTGTGCCTTGTAAAGGCGAGACGCGCGTGCACCCGTTGGTGGGGGTGTGAAACGAACAAGGGCGAATCGAGTCGAACCGAGCTCGGTCAGTATTTCCCGAAATTTTTCCCGAATTTCGGGACGGCTGATCTCGGGGGCAGGTGATCTCGGTTTTCGATTTCGGTGTCTTTCGCGCGTTCAACAACGTACCTTCGATCTCCCCCCTCCGCCCTGGTTGTGGTTTGAAAAATCACAGTTGGCTCGCCGCGTTTCATCGCGTCGCGTCGCGTCGTTTCGAGGCCGTGTGCACCGGCAGGCTTGGACTCGAGGTAGATCCCCAGCAACTTGGACGATGGTGGGGAGCAAAGGAAAGTAGGAGGCGGTCGCCGAAGGTATCGCTCTTCTCCCTTTTTCGTATCAAACGGCAAAGATATAGACGAGTTTTCTTCTTATTACCGGGCGGGAGAGACGAAACTCCTCGCTGCTTGATAAACTGAATTCGAGCGCGACGTCTTCGCGGGTGTAGTTACCGCGGCCAAGTGAGACAAGGATAGTCGCGAATTTCCAAATTGGCTGGTCTACGTGTCGTCGGAATCCTCGCGAATCCTCAAGATTCGTCCGTTCATCGGGCAGCCAGCAGATCGGAGCAGATCGAACACTTGCTGCCAAAAAGCCGCTGGCCTCCCTCCTTTTCTCGGCGCAATATGTCGCTATTAAAATTCCCTGCCTGAGTGTACCATCGAACTGAATCGCAGATCGAAGGTCAGAGAGGAGAGGAGCGGAGACGAGTAGATAGACGAACCAACCGGGTACGAAATTGTCCTTCTTCCGTTCATCGTTGATGTCTGAAGAGATCGCGTTTGTGTTCATGTAGTGTCATAAAAGATAGAGCGAACAGGAGGACGGACCACGAGTCTGTACACACCTATTATTTCTTTCCTCCCTGTCCCCACCCCGAGCCCATCCCGAAAGCGTGATATCGCGTTTGTGTTCACGCGAGAAGGACAGCGATCGTCCGATACGCGGGCGTACGCGGTGCGTCCATCGAGGCAGAGGTTGGTCGCGAGCCTGGTGGGGAATGCGATGCGAGAGAGACGGTAGGAGAGAACGAAGGCGATATTCACTACCGTGGCTGGAGGTCTCTCTTCCTTCTCGGACGCACGAGCACCCGCCGCTCCCTCCGTGTGTCATCGTGTGTGTTCCCATCGGGTAGCTTGATCGGGGCGAGAGTAGGGAGAGGACAAGGGCCGAGGAAGAATAAGCGAGAAGTTTTTCGCACTCTCTCTCCTCGTGGGTCTCCTGCGAAACTCAACGGGCGAATATCACGTTGCTGGGGAACGTCCCAGCAGCGAAGACACGGACTGCGACTCGAAGACTCGGAGCCAAGCATCCCGTACACGGGGAGCAAATTCGGTACGTAGCTAGTACGTTGGTACGTGTGGCTGTAGTGGAGAGATAGAAGCGAGAGAGAGAGAGAGAGAGAGAGAAAGAGAGAGTGTGAGAGAGGACCAGGGTGGGGACTGGAGAAGGGAGACGGTAGGAGGACGAGTCGAGGAGGACGAAGGCAGCGCTATCGAGTGGCGGTACCAGGAAGCAACGGCGTCGTTGTCGTCACCGCCGCCGCCGCCACCGAGAGAGAGAGAAGTCCGCCGCCGAGAGACTATCCGAGAGATATCGTCGCCCTTGCGTCCGAGATACACGGACCCGTCGTGACCCCCCGAAGTGAGTTTCACGAAACGATATCTCGCGTCTCCAGATGTCCTGAATTTGGATCTGCCGCCTTCTTCGGTTTAATCGCGGCTGCGATCTTGTTTCGGCGTTCGTTCTTGAAAAGACGAGAGTCGAGACGACTCAACGACGACCAAGTCGATGAGGCAAACGCCGGGAGTTCCAGCTCGTTCGCGGTACGAGTACTACGCTGCCGATTAAGATCCGTCGTGCGCCCCCCGATCGATCATCGTTCGCGCGATCACGCGTGTGACACGAGCTGAGAATCGGGGAGCGAAGAATCCGGAGCCATCGGGGTTGGTGGCAAATTCGCGAGTGACCTACTCCGAGAACGAGAGAACTAGCGCCCCGAAACCGTTCCCGGAAGCTGCGCTGCTGCTGATTAGCCGACGCACCGACCTGCGGCACTGACTGACTGTCAAAGGATATCTAACAAGGAGGGAAAGAACGGCGCGTCGACGGTTCGCCGGCAATTGGAAAGGTAAGGCGACGATTTGCGATTGTTGGTTAAATGTGAATTTCAAAAAAAAAGTGGTGCCGTTAGCTACTATTTCTCGATACAGATGGAACATCCTCTATTTCGTTTCTTTTTTTTTCTTTTTTCTTTTATATTCAGTATTATATTATATTGGTACGTCTGGAATTTTCGTCCGGCTCGTGTTGAAAAGATACACATTACGCAAATTATCGAAATGTTTTGAAACTCTAGCTAGCCACGTAGGAAGTTCTTTTGAATGATTTCAGATACTTAATATTGAGGAATATTGCCATGGAACGTTTACGTTGTGGTGCTTGAACGTTGTGTGTACGCTTTCTTGTACGCGAGAGCGAGGACAGGCCGTGTTTGATAACAGTCGAATTGTTAGAAATTTCTAGGAAAATTGATCGGCTAGTGTGTTCTCTTTTCGATTACGTTTGGCAATGTAAATATTGCCATCAACGAATGGCCGTGAACTCGTAGCAAGAAGCTGCATTCTGAGAAATCCGATGTACACGCGACTAGAATATGTGTAATGTTTATCGCGCGAAATTGGACTTCAACTTTGGCCAGAAAATCGCGACACGCCCTGCTCTCAGACCCACACCTCCGAAATAAAATATATCTCTTCCGAGTTTAGCAAATGCTCCGAAAGCTATTAACCTTCTTTACGCGTTATCCGCGAATATACACTACCGCTTGAAAGTTTGGAGCACGTTAAACTTCCGGAAAAGAAATAATAATCCTCGGAGCGAATTAATGTTGAATCGGTGTAGGTATATACTCGTACGAAACGAAAGTTTCTTCGAAGTTTATATCTAGCAATTATCAATTATCAATCGCGTTGAAGAAGACTTTGGAATTTGCCGTGAATCACGTACGTTTCGCGTTAAGAATTTTTGTAATGAAAATATTACGACGAGTAAGCGATGATCGAAACATTACCTATTGATATCCAATACAAATATTAATCTGAAAATTGCTGAAACGTGTATCCTTCGTATCCTTAATTTTAAAATTGATAACAACTTTGGAAATTTGTTGAATCGTGCAGAAATTCAGTTAAACACGCGATACGTATTTCGAAGAACTTATGCACGAATTTACATTTCACGCGATATTTCACGAGCATCAATTTGAAATTAAATATTTCATTTATCATTTTTAAACCGTAATCGATTAGATATAGGTATATTTGGAACAGAAACTCGTAACTATACAATAATATCCATACTTGCATAATTTCTCAATGTAAAAAAAAAAAACAAAAAAATTGATTTCACGATAGAAAGTAAAGAGAGCTTTGTGTTCAAACTTCGTGATTCGATTTTACACGTAGATGAAGGTTGGAAACTCGTTCGTAACTAACTCGATTAATATAGTCGAATGAGGAAAGCTGGCCGCCGGGTATTGACAGAACTCTCGGAGATTTCCGTCCGAACGAATCGCGGTAGCGAATCCCCAGGTTCGCGTATTGTTAATCGCGGCCAATTAACGAAACACACCCTTCTCTCTCTCTCCCCGTGGCGTTCTATCATCTTTCGGGTCCATTCACGATCGGTTCTGCCGGTTCTTTCGGAACACTCTGAACCAGCGGTAAACCATTGTATGTATTTGTCCGAATAGCGCAACGTCATCCCCGCTAATCGCTCGCGAGGAGTACGCGCGTACGCGCCTTTTCGATAAAGGCAGCCACCACGACGCCGGTGAAAACGACGAGAGCGCGAAACGCATCAATCTTTGTAACAAAGTTTTTTTGTGCTTCGATCTTTGCGACTGTCGTACCCTCGGTTAGTTATCCGCCTCGTGGCAAAAGAGAAATTTCGCTTCGAAGTTTCGTTGTCAAATTGTGGAATTATCAGATCGTGTCGAACGAAATTCGGTCGGATTCAATGCTTCGTTTGAGCGTCGGCTGCGTCGTTCGACTGCCATTCTTTGGTCGAGGACCTTTGTTCGACACCTTTGCTGGAGAGTTTGCCACACTCGCGTGCATTCAGAGAAAATGTACTACCTGCGTACTCTTCTCTCGAATTTAAATTGGGTCGTGACGCGTTCCTCATCCTTCCTATTCAGATGTCTCTCCAACAGATTCTCACTTTTTCAGAAGTTTGGAATCGTCCTCTCGCCGGAAGGCGTTCAGAGACACAGTCTTTGCGAAAAAGAGAATTTGTATTTATTACATTAGAATCTCGTTGGAAGAACGAGTCGTGCATGCAAATGACGCTCATTTTGATTAAAGTCGAAGATAATCCAACGTAAATAATCAACTTTTTATAAAAGAATCCAACGACCTAATGTCTCACTTTATTTTATTAGACAATCGAGGCGCGAGCAAAGAAATATGAAAATTTTCACCAAAGAGATATAATAATAATAAGACAAGCCGCGAAATTAGAGGTAAAATGAGAGAAATGATATCAAACGAATTCGAAGAGAGAGATTAGAAGAGTACGATAGCTTCATACTTACACATTGATCTTAACAGAGTTAGAGGGATCGATAGTTTATGCCGTTACAAGGTAAATGCAGATTCGGGTTTTGACCGCGATCGATGTAATTGGGCATCGTGATACGGATCGCGAAACCATCCGAATTTAGCGATGGCGAGCGCGAACCGCGGCGTATAATCGGTTTGATTATATTTCCGTGGCTTTCTGCTTCTTTTTATGGGACACTTGGCGAGGCGTAGCTCTGTTCTCGCGGCGAGAAGTGGCCGACAACGGGGGGTTTGGCGATACTCGTCCCGTGTCCAGGCACTGAACGAACTGACGGACAAACGGACAATGAGAACGAGGAATGCCCCGCAGAGCCAGACATGAAGACGTCACTCAGAAACGGTAACGGCCACGACCACGGGGTCAGGTTCGACCTGGCTGTTCCTCCGTGTTACCTCGAACCAGCTGCGTTCTCCGCACAGCGAGTCGAGTGAGTCAGCGACGAAGACCGTTCTCGCAGACCGTCGGACGTCGCTCCAGACGAGATTCCTTTCTCAAAATTTCTATCGAAATCCGTGCCCCGGCCTCGATCCGTGGCTTCGAAACTTCGTAACCGCTATCCGGACCCCGGCCGAAACCTAGCCGAGCCAGCCAAATTTATTATCGCCTTCTTTGAATTCTTGCGCCGAACTCTTACGCTCCGGGCGCTCGAGTCGCTGGCAAATTTTTTTTCCACCGCGCTCGTAGAATCGCGCGAACAGAGTCCGAACAGTTCTCAGCGTATCTCGGAAAACGAATGTTTATTTTTCTCGAGATATATATATATATATATATATATATATATATACACGTATGGTCGCACAGTTTTGTCTTTCCTCGCAGGTACATCAAAATAAACAAGGAAAGCCTTGGAAATTTTGTTAATTCGTAACGCGACACAGCCTCGCGTGATAAGGCACGTGCGCGAAAATACGAGGAAAACTGTTGAAACCTCTCCCTGTTCCCCGTATCCAAGATACATACGTATATACTTTCTCCAAGAAACGCATTGGGCGTGTTTCCAGCCAAAGTTGACCACAAAATGAAAAAAACTGAAACACACGTTTCGACGAGCACTCGTAATATGTGTACGCGGTTCGTAATATGGTTGTAAATTAAATCGCGTATCGATTGGTATGTGTCGTTGCTACGTGATTTATAAGCGATGACACACTCGGTGGGAATAGCGTGTGTTTTTTTCTGATGTAATCTAGCAGTGTGTCGCGAAGAGCCGGTGATAACGAAACAGTTGAAATATGTGGACTGGCCGAGAGAGCCTTGAGCCATCTTTCGTTCGAGTGGAAAGTTTTATCGGTGAATAATTTGGTCCAGCCTGTGCTCATTGGGGAGAAGAGTTTGTTAAAAGGAACTCGATCGTTTCGATCACGCGTCCAACTTGAAAACCAGAGACCTAGAGATTTGTCCTTCGAGACAATTCAAGAAGAAACCGAGGTTCACGCAGTGAGTAACCACTCAATCAACCCCTGAACTTTTGCTTTTTCATTCTCACGTCTTTTAAAAATAGCGTATCTTCCTGTTTCTCTTTACATCATGGATTTTTCAAACGCAACATGCGGACCGCTAGACCGGTTTAATTTGGTCATTTGTTGTAATTAGACGGCCCGTTGTTAATAGAATGAACGATTACTTGATCAACTCTCGGACTTTTGCCTCTCTTGTATCTTAATCTGTCAAGAATAACGCATCTTCCTTGCGTATTATTTCAAGAATAACGTGCTCCGACGAAACTAATCCAGTAAACTAATCTTGTCTAGGATAATTTATCTAATCCGTCAGCTTATTAATTTCGTACATCTGTTAACTTTTGGTTACGCTCTCTGCTGTTTTTCACATCAAAGTGCGAATAAATTAAGTAATTCTTTTTCTCGCTGGACGGAGTGAAACCGGGAGATTAGTCAAGATCGAGATTAGTCTACTTGGACGGGGCACCTGTGCTACGCCGACAAGAGAAACTGTTCGAGAGGTTTGCGAGAGGTTTGGTCCTCGGTTGTTGTTTCTTGTTTGAGCTCGAGGCTGAAAGGACCGTGGACAGCTTCCCTTCTGTGCGTGAAAGACGCACGGTTAGGTATCTTTATAAGTTGCGCTACGAGTACCGCAGGCACGAAGCTACAACACAGACCCCCCGGCTTGGTTAATAATCAGTTTCATTGTCGTCTTTAAAAACAGTCCCCCCCGGGCTACCAGGGTGCGGGCTACCAGGCTCCACCCTCCGTAGTCTGCGAATTGTCCCGGCGAGTTTTCACTGTTGCACTCTTATCCTCGCCACCAATTAGCAGTTTCGTCGGAATGCGCCAGGGGTCCCGGTTATCCCGCAAAAGGTGCCAGCAGAACCCTGCTTTCGGAACACCTGGACTGCAGGACGCCCGGAACGCGGCACTGTCCCGTGTTTACTTCCTTCTTGCGGAGAACCGTTCGTGTCAACTAGATTTCCCTCTGCCACCTCTGTACAGTTGAAATGGACGCACTAATGAGCGACTCGCGATGTTCGGAGACTCGTATGGTTGCTCGGTCGGGTGAAAAAGGGAAAAGGAATGACTTTCGACGCGGTACTCTGAATCAGCACAAATCGTCATTAACACTGGAACTACTTACGACTGAAGTAGGATTTTCGTAACAAAGAAATTAAAGTGCAAAGCACAAGAGAAAGCAAATAATATAATAAAGATCACTCTATTAATATATTTTTTTATTAAACTCTAAAGTATCTAAAAATACATGACTGTCGTAAATATGTAGAAAATTTCCATAGAAAATTATAAATTGGTCACTTTGAAACTGGTAGTTCTAGCGTTAACGAGTGGCATTGTGTTGTTCCTTTCATTCGCTGAATCCTCTCTTCCGTCGATCAAACAGTCAACACGTTTGCCATGAAAATATAATTCACGCGAATTTTGATTAGAAAAATCTCCGGTTTCCTTCTGTTCGAGTCGCTTTTTCGTGTCCACGTGCGACTACAAAGATGAATTTCCTCGTTGGCACCGTGGAACGGTGACAATGCGATCGAATACCTACGCGCATTATAGATAAAGAATGAAAGGGTAACGAGCAGATTCGTATCGGCGAGAAAAGGATTGACGGATACCACGTGTCGAAGGATGACCGAGGGATGACCCAACGAATCGTCGCAACAGGAATAACTCGAGAAAAAGAGAGAGAGAGAGAGAGAGAGAGAAAGAGAGAAGACCGTGTCGATTTGGTGGATGGTTGTTGGTTCCATGCGTTAGGCCAGTGGTTTCTCTCGGCCAGGTCGGTTTATAATAAGGCGCTATATGGAGCCGCGCGCAGGTGTAAGGAGGTGTCCGGCACCTTAAGGCTTCCAGTAGGGTCGAACGAAGCGGCATATTTCATCCATTGTCGCCCCTCAACTCCGGCGGCGGCACTTTTCAACTTTTTATAGAGATTTTTATACCGCTATATCTATACCGCTCTCTACGCTCTTCGTTTGAGAGAGATGCGCTCGAACGAACGGGGGCGCGACGGCAGGGTCGCGGGACAGGGAGACGGAGAAAGAGGTGAACAGGAGAAGAGGTGATGGCCGGTAGGCGGAGGCGGTGGCGGAGGGAGGGAGGGTTCGCCACATCGCGCGGCTCTGAATATAAATATAATAATGAGAACGGGTTTCGTCGTCGTTCCGCTTCTCCGCTGCTTTTCGTCCTTCGGTTGCTCTCTTTCTCTCTCTCTCTCTTTTCTCCTCTTCTTCACGACTAGCCACGACTGCTGCTCATCCTTCGGTTCTTTCTCATCTTCCTCTCTTTCCGCTTGCTTCGGCCTCGTATATACGTATATCCGTGCGTGCTATGCCGGCAGCCTTCGGCAACAACAACAACAACAACAACAACAAAACGAAGCGTGTCACTGTACCTGTTAAATTGCCTCCTCGTACCGAACTCAACCCTGTTGTGCTCTCCGCTGCCGCGCGTTCCTCTGATGCGAGCCGATCCGTCGGCCTCTGCCACTCCTCCTGGCGTGATTATGCGCGCTTACCGAACCGTATAACCGCGCCAAACCGACGATCCACCGGCCAATAAAACAATCCCAATTTTCATTTCGACCGGGCTAGAACGTTCCTCTCCTCCAGCAGGTCTCGATCCACCAGGTTTTTTAATCCACCAGGGTTGATCGACGCTTGCCTCGCGTGAATTCTTGGGATTCTTTTCCTCGTCTTCTCGCGGAAACGCGGGATGAAAGTATATTGAAAAGGTTACGTCCAGGTCTTAAATCTTTGGAGGTGTTAATTACTTAATTATTTACAGCTACTGTACGCTGTTGCGCATTTATCTTTCAAAATTTTTATTTACGTGGAAATGTATGGAAATCTGGTTGACACTCATAACTAATTCGCGATGGAGCTTTTCGCGTAGAGCAAAGTAGGAGGCTAGATTAAAGATGACAAGTATTTTCTTCGATACCGTTACGGGTTGGAGGCGTGATTTTCCGACGGACGAAAGTTTCAGCCGGTTAAAGTTTGTAGTATGATAGATCGCGAATGAGACGAAGCGTTTCCAGTGACTAGTTTCGAATGAAACGAAGCTTCCGCGCGGTAGCGGCGGTGAAACGAGACCGCAACAATGGCGTTGAAGCGAGAGATGCTACCGAAAATTGTTCTCCCCCTGTAGGTAACTTATCGTAATCATCCACGGCAGATTGTAAAAACCACGGGGAATCCTTTCTTCCACGGTGCTGCTATGCTCCGTTCAGCGGCTGAACCAGTCACGCAGTTGCGTGTATCAAAAGCGATAGTGACGATAGAGAGAAAAGAAAACGAAAGAGAGAGAGAGAGAAAGAGAGAAGTTGCAAGCTCCGGAACGAAAAGGTGAAGCGAAAAGGGCAAGACACGATGGTGAACGCGGTGGATCAGGGTACGGAGGAGAGAAAACGAAGAGCCAAGGAATGTCGTATACAAAAGTGTTGAGGTAGATACTTGTGTGCACGCGAGGAACGGTGGTGAGCGAAGAAAACGCTTCGAAGAAAGGAAAAATGGGAAACGAGAGAAGGAAAAGCAGCGAGGAAGAGAGTGACAGAGGGAGAGAGAAGAGAAAGAGAGAGAAAGCGAGGGAGAGATAAGGAGGAGGAATCATTTTTTGCATCAGTGGGTGCGTGTATCCCGCTATCGATATATTACTACGCACGAGTGTGCGTGCAAAAGGGTGAAAAGGAAAGACATATTTTATATTTATGGGTATTTGCCGCTACTGTGCTCTCGCACCGGCGGCTTGTGGCAGAGAGCTAACCGGCCTCTCCTTCTCTCTCTCACTCTCTCTCTCTCTCTCTCTCCTGTCTTTCGTCTCTCTCCCTGTTTATCTCTCCTCGCCCCTTGGTCGATCTCAGCTCGGTGGCCTCTGTCCGGTGCTTCTATAGAAGCTTCCTTGTTCGTTCTACTGGCGGCCGTAGCGTTGTACCGCGCGTTCTTCTCCCTCTGACACTTTGGCCGGCAATACACAGGACACACAGCCCGGCGACCAGACCATGTGTCATCTCCCATGCCATCCCATATTCCGTTCCTACCATGATATGCTCAAGGCTCGTTCCACGCTAACGCTGAATATCCTTTATGGGTGTGCGCGTTTGTCCCACATCTATATATAGACGCGGGGTGCCATACACGGGGTACAGCCAACACCATAAGAACCTCGCTGCCGAACGTCGGCCGGTCGACTTATCGCCCTTGTCAGCTTGCGGAGATAACGCGCGTCGTGGCTCGCCAGGAACGTTTCGCGAGACGAAGTCCAAGAATGAATCGTGATCGCAATTTCAAAGTGTGCGAAGCACAGTTTGTCGTTGCATTGGACAATCTGGTTCATTGTCGTTCTCGGGATTTCCAAATCTGCCGTAAAGTCTCGAAGACGTGGAGAGAGATACATCATCTCGAAGCGAAGTTCCCGAGAGAGAAATTTCCAGAGAGAGAGAGAGAGAGAGAGAGAGCAAGAGAGGGACCTGATTTCCTACGAGGACTGTACATTTTGTTGGAATCATCGCCGGCAAACGGCACCTTCGTCTCTCCCCCTCCCCTCTGGCCCTCCTTTTTATTTCGATCGCTCTTCTTCGCCCCGTCACCCCGCGTGCCCCGCGGGGACTTTTACTTTTTTGGCTGCGTTTGCCGAAGAATTTATGAGCGTGGCCTGCTGAGACCCGGGCCACCGGGTGCCTCATCCCTTAATTAAGGATTGTGCCACCGATTTGCCGTCCCTTTCGCGAATATGTCTTTTCTTCGTGCGGCGCGGCCACGCTAATGACCTTGACCCGCGGCGTAACCCGAACGCACAACGAAAACGCGCCGTCCACGGACGACCTTAATCCCTCGTAGGTCGAAGGTAAGGTGAAAGTTCTTGAGCGTTATCTCGTCTGTCTCTTCTCCCCGCAACCCTAGCTTCCAGACTCTCTGCAACAAGGAAACTCCTCGGTGTGCCCCCCGCCCCTCACCCTTTCCTCCATTACTTTACTCGATTTAATATTATCAAGCGAAGTAAAAAGCGAAACACGTGTCCGTCTCGGGAGGAGAACTAACACCCCGATGTTCGAAGCATCTCCGAGGAAAAGAATCACCGACTAATCCCTCGCCGATGGGGCGAAACGTTCGACTTAACAACCGCCGCGTGTAAAAATTCCTCCCTCGCGACTGAGGAAGAATCGTCGAATTACAACGCCGTGCGCAACAACTTCTTCGCCAGCCATCCGTCGACGGAGAGGAGAAAGGAGAGGACAGAAGCGAAAAAAGAAAAGAAAGAAAGAAGAAGGGAGAGAGGCTACAAGGGACCAACCCCCTCGAGGGAGCGAGGAGGAGAGATCGAGAGCGTCGAGCAACGTTGCGTGGATCCTTAATGCAAAGCGACTACGGGCGACGAACCGTGAGCACCCCGTCTAATGCCTTCTAAAAGCATCCTCCGAAACCCGACGAGAGAAGAGAGCTGAAACGAGGTTGAAGCAGCCAGGGGCAGAGGAGCTGGCGGAGGCGGAGGCAGAGGTGAAGACCGAAGGTGAGGACGAAGGCGGTGCCTCGGACGAGAGGAAATACGAGCGGCATTAGCAGAGGGAAGATTGAAAGAAAAGAAGCAAGGAGGAAAGGTAAAAGGAAGAGAGAGAGAGAGAGAGAGAACTGGGAGAGAAAACTGGAGAGAGGATGCGGGAAAATCTGGTAACTCGGGGAAACTCGGGAAGAGACGGAGGAGCGAGTAAGTACAACGCGATGGAAGGACGAACCAGGATGGAAGAGAACATTATGCGGTAATTTGTCGTGCTGAAAGAGAGGAAGAATCGAGAAGACGAGTTTCTCTCTTTCTCTCTCTCTCTCTCTCTGCTCTTCCTTTCTTCTCTCAATCGTTTTGTCTTGCCCCGAGCCCAATGAATCGGAGGTTAACCTAGCGACGCAAAACACACGCCCCGTCCATTCTGACACGCGTTCTCTTCGTTCGGTGCACGCGTCAACACGCGTGTTGCCTGTCGATTTCCCGACGCGGCTATATATACGTAGAATTCGGCGATCGCAGGAGAACGCAGGTTAACGATGTGTGCCGAACAGTTTTGATGGGCTGCCGACGATCTATGAGATCCGACCGGCTAATAAAGGAGTCACGCGTTTATCGCCGCGCGTTTAATTAAACCACTCGCTGATTCTCCTTCGCCACGAAATAAATCAACGTTTTTACGACCATCGGCTCTCGGCAAATGTAACGGCGATAAAATATTGCGTAGCATCGGCGGTGACGAGCCGGTAATTACGAAACGCGCTCGTTACCGCGATTCGTTTCGACGTCGTTCGTCGGGATCAGCAGGCTCGTTTTCTTCCTTTGCGACCGAGAGTTTCCCTGCACGCGCGTTTGACGAACGTTTATCGATCGACGGGCATCACGGGCATAAAACGGGCGAATGAGATAGTAGCCTGTCGTTGATCCAGCTAGTGCGCGCTGGATAAGCGCACTGTGAAAAAAAAAAGAAATGGAAAAAGAAAGCGAAGAGAGATCGACGCTGAATGGAGACGATCGCCCGCGGCTCGCGATTTCGATTCGCGTCTCGCTTCTTCTGGGACATTTGTCAGCCGCGAGAATGGAATTTCAAACGGTTTTCTTGGCAAAATAAGCGTTTGGTCAGGCGATGGTGGATCTCGCGATACCTCTCGATTGGAGGTTCTATCTAATAGAACACACACGTCAGCTGTTTGGTCCACCATACGCAAAAAATATAAAACTGTCCTTTCTAAGGAAAGACTTTTTGCATAAATTCCAAATAAAGATGCAGATTTGCAATGAATAACGAAATGTCGACTCGTGACGATCTATTTTTAGATCTTGTCCACTGTTCTTTCTGTGCAAAATCATACACGATGTAATCTATTGTCCCGTTCTTCTAGAAGACATTAATTTATATAGCATCAATGAGGTCAACGAGTTTTGAATGAAAATATGCCAGTTTATGCACAAATTTGCAATGCAAATTTGCAAAGTATACGAGCATACACCTAGGGTTGACTTCTTTTAATATTAAAAGATTCAATCTTTAAATGCAACTGTTATCGTCACGTTTACCTATGCTTCTCGTGTATCTTACTAGATCCTTAACAGACCTTAATATTAATAAATAAATAATAATAAATGTACGAATCGAAATGTACGCATCGTGCGTGTGTGCGCGTAGAGAGTTTTGTTAGATGTTAAATTTATGATGTAATAATTAAAGGATCGTCTAGTACCTATTTCTCGACAAGTTTCGAATCAAACCGGTTCTACAATAATTGAAATTGGACGTTATTATCGTTATATGAATTTCGTACCACGTAAAATTTGGAAATTCGAAAAATACAACAGAATTCCGATTATCTGATGGACTCGGGATTGAGCCACTGTCGAATATTTAAATATACCGAATAATTGAACTGACGAAAAAAATGATTAAAAAAAACATGTATAATATAATTTATTATGTAATGTAATTTAAAGTTTATTACTATTTATACTATTTATTATTAATTTTACAAAAATAAAAAATGGAAGCTACAATCGCAAAATTAGGATCACTTATAACTTTCAATATGTATTTCTAATGAAAATTTAAAAGTCTAAGTGTAATTTGATCAACTGCTAAAGTAAACTACATTTTATATTACACAAAATGATATTAATTACTCTATGTTTCCTTCCTTCGTTTCGATTATATCGCGTATATTTCCGGTATGAATTGTTCTATTATTTTCTTTTTTTTTGATACTCTGGCATAAAAAAATTCGTCGCAGGAATTCTATCGCTCGTACAACAAAAACATTCAATAGCAAAGAATAATAAAATATTACATATAATAATATAAAAAAATTATTAATATGTATTAGAAGAACAATAGAACTATTAGTTATTAATCAGTCTAAACAAATTAAATTTCGTTTAGATCTTTACAATTTGGTAAAAGCGCGAAACATATTAAAATCGTGGCTCCTGACTTTTTAATCAAAACCAAAAAAGTATATATGTGTATGTAAGTAATTTTCTTTTCTTGTAAATATGAGTAAATACTGTCCAAAAACAGTTGGTGCAAACATGCCGGTGCATTCCGGACAATCGGAATTCTGCCCGTACTGCCCGCTAGTTGGAAAATTGCGGCACGTAAAAACGTGTCGGCGAAGCGTGTTCTTTCGCGCGGAATCTGCGGAACAGACCAGCCGAGATTACGGAGATTTTTGCGGTTCCTTTAGTGGGAAAACGATGTAAACTCGGGAGGAGAGATCCAATCTGGAGGACCTTGCGTCCCTTGACGACCGACGCCTGCGGTGCGAGCCTTCTACTTAGCCCCCTTTCCCCGTTTTTCCAAGGACTACACACTATCCCCTTTTCCCTCGCAGATGGGACAAATGTACCTTTTTGTACTTTGCATCACTTAACGCTTCGTCGAACGTTTTCACGTCCGCTGCTTTCTCGTAAACGAGCCCACAGGCAACCGCAAGCACAGAAGACGGAGCGTGCTGTGTGTACGCATGGACTCACCCCGAGATCTCTAACCGAACGCCTTTCAAATCGATCTTTAAGAACTAAGATATTTTCCTACAGACAGGAACTCGCCAACTCGCGACACGTTTTTACTCCGTAATTTTTGCAACTTACGACAACAGCGGTTTATCACCGTTCATCAGACGTATTCAGGATTTCTTTCTTTTCAGAAAAAGGTACAAGAGGAAATTCACTTGTACAGTAACGTGAAAAGAAAGACTCTTTTCCCTTACATTTTTTGAAAACAACAGGTGTTTCAGTTTGATTGTTTGTATTTCGACTGTTCTCTATATAAATGCTCCGTCTGTTATTGCATACGGATATTTTATTCCCCAGCTTCAAAATTTTGCAACTAGTCAACTAGCCTTTTCTCATTTACCAAGAACCCTTCAATTACGCGTTAGGTACTGACCTCTTAGGTCGAAAATATACACTAACGATAAGCGATGCTTCAATAAAAGAAATTTTCCTCTCGAGCGATATTAGATCGTTCAAAATTGAAATTTGCAAATTACTCTCCTTTGTAAACTGTTTTTCACACTTTAATCACAATCCTGTGAATCTTGCTGTTACTTTTGACGATTTGTGCATACTTACGTACTTTTATTTTATTCTTGGAATTCATTCTATTGCATCGACTTTTACTTCTTACTACGACTTTATTTCCCAACATTCGTACTTACAAATTAGATATCTGTTCGAAAATAAATTGAAACGAAACTAGAATTTCAAAAAATTAAATTAAGCGATTCGTCTGCAAATAGTCTGCAAAGTTAAAATTCAAAAAAATCGGCAGAGCGAGAAAATTTTCAAAGCAGCCTCGCGAACGATGAGAGAAACGTGGCACGTAGTCTCTTCGAAAAAGATTGATCTCACGTTTGGTAGGCCGATGAAAACTTCGTAAATGAAAGCTCGAGATCGTCGATAAGCGACGACCAGAATCAGAATGACGTAGTTCGATAATCCGAAAGTGTGGTTACACACTTTTGGCCGGATGCCTGATAGAACGAGGTCGATTCACCTGATCGAGGGGCAAGTTGGCACCTTAAGCAGGAAATATAAATTAATTCGACGCCCCGTTTTAGAGGGGTAAACGCCGTGGCGTAGGGTGGGCCACCGTCTATTCGGTTTCCATTCATCGTCTTACCAGGACTATAAATCCTACGCCCTCAGCTTCATTGTCCAGTTCGACCTTACCTCGTGAGAACCGGACGCGTGGTTTTTCCTAGCTCGTATATTAATCCTTCGTGCACTTGCCAGAACGAGACACACACGCACACACGCCCGACGAATCTAGTCGACGTTTCGTTTGTTTCCTATTGTACGACGATTTATCGATCGTTACTCGGTTTACCTCGCATCTCGATAATAATTAATCGGCCGCTACGTTCCCTCCGCGTATGAAAAAGAAGTCACGGTCCGCTGTGTATCGAAGATAAAGGGGGAAATCAATTTCACGCAAGGAAATACGAACCGACCGGAGGAGCAGATATTCCGCGGGGAGGGGAGATGCTCGCGGTTCCATTTCCAGATAAAATCTCTCCGTATTCTATTAACGGCCCCGACTCCGGGGTGGAGTACCGGGTATTAGGTAACTCGCTACCAATAAACGAGTCGTTTGCCAGTGATTAACTACATTGAGAGATAGGAGAAATCCCGAGGGTCGGCGAAAAAAAAAACCCCCCGTGAAGGCTACCGGGGCGGGTAGTAGCCTGGGCCTCGAAACGGAGGACCGTTTCCTTTCTCTTTTCGTCGATCGCGATGATGCTCCGACGGGCGAAGGCACACACGTGGCGCGATATAGAGAAAAGGGCTGTTTAATCCCATTGGGAGTGCTAATCTTTGCGCGCAGGAAACTCGTCCCCTCCCCCATCCCCGCAAACACCCCATAAACGGGATCCTTGGTACAATGGCCCGCAGCCACCAACCGTGAAAATAGCCCGCAATGTCAACCCCAACCCCCATCCCTCCGCCCCAAGAATCATCGAAATCGCAACTCCTCCACTCGTCGATTTCCAGTTTGCCAATTCGTTGACGTCGTTTACGCCTTCTGAACGTCCAACTGACCATATCTGACATATGCTTCCCCTGGAATTTGCCCCTCTCTCTGCTCAAGACAAAGAAAATCTCGCTCGGCGACTGGAAAATTCCCAATTCCGAATTTCTCGAATTTAGTTCGCGCGATGCTAATAATAATATATCACTCTCTCTGTCTCTTTCCGTCGAAGAACCTTTCTGAGGAGAGGTACGGAGAGGTGCCATTCAAAGAAAAATTTTTGTTTATTACTGTTGAGAATTTAGAGCAAGCTGTTCAAAGGAAAGTCTTTGTTATTGTGCTCCACTTAGAATTACAGGCTGACACGACGGTTCGTTCACGACTTCAAATTTTCGTTCCTTCTGTTTATCTTTTGCCTTTTTTCTTTTTTAGGAGACTCTGTATTTTATTGTAACTGCTCGAAATTATGCACTGTGACCTAATAAGTAATAAAGGGAAACGACAATATGAAACACGACTGATGGACGATTTTTCAGTGCAATAAATATTTTTTTACATGAAGAGGCATGTCCTTCGTCCGTCCCTATTTTTTATACCACTTATTACTGCTTAATTGGGGTCAATGGATGAAATGGCAAAAAATTGATACCTACGGCGGAAAGACAGATAAATTTGCAAATTCTTTCGTTAGATTAAATTTCTATTCAATTGCGTACAATCTAATCTCACGCATGGATGTTCAATTTTATATCGTGATTTTACTCATTTTGCAAGAAATATGTGTCAAATTGACGAGGGATGCGCATACGTCTGGAAAATGCCATCTTTGTTACAAGATCCTTCAGAATATGTGATGTCGCCATGTTAGTTCAATCAAACTACTTAGACTGTGATATATTTGCACCAAAATTTATTTCGCAAAATAAAAACGTTATAATATAGATACGATCGACTTCTCCAGATTTAACGATAGGATGATTTCCGTGGAGAAATCCCGTACAGCAATGGCTTCTAACATGCAATTCTCAAGTGTTTGCGCGTGAATCTGAATTTAGTCCAATCAAATCTGAGAATTAATAAAGTAAAAACAATAGTGAAAAATTGACAATACGTCCCTTAGTTAGGGAATCTCTGAATCTTCAGGGATGAATATATTTAATGTTAATGGGAAATTCTCAGGAAAAGAGAAAAAATTGTGTATTATTGTATTAAACAACTATGTATATAAATGTCTTTTCAAATTTTCAAAATTTTTCAAAAACAATACAACCATTAATTTAATCTTTTTCCCCGCATCTCACGAAAAGTCAAGATCCCTTTGGAATTTGCTGCTCTGCCACCCCATAGGATCATATTTAGAGAGAGAATTTTTTCCCAATCCCCGTTCGAAGTTTCAATTTTGTTCTCAAATTTTCCTCTCGCGCGCGCGCGCGCGCGAAAATCTCTGTTCAGGGGAAACATCGTTCGCTCGTGTGGATTACGTAATTCCCGTTGTACTTGTACTTGTTATGTCGCGGCGAGAAGTTTTGGACGAGATTAGGAAAGGGGGAAAAATATCCGTCTCGAGACGATGGGGGGACGGTCGAACGCGCATCCACGAGCTGGTGCCCGTCAGCTTTCGAGAAACGAAACGCTCCGACAGGTTGACGCGTGAGATGGAATCTGCGCCTACGAGGGACGGCCCGAAGAATGTATTCTACGTGTCGCCGGTGTCAAATTGTTAAAAGACACGGGACACGCCTTGGCCGGGAACTCGATTGCTAGGCCGATCGTGCTCGCCGTCGTGCTCGCCTCGCCCTGACACTTTCGACTTCCGTCGTTTCACGAAACTATCGTCGAAAAATAGAGAGAAAGAGAGAGAGAGAGAGAGAAGTCCATTTCAGGAGACCACATTCACCCCCCTCGCGGCAGAAATTCCTTCGCGGTTTCTCGATCTCGGTTTGTAGACCTGTTAGACGCCCTCGCGTTAGACGTGTCACACGGACAGGTGAATCACGGAATATCGCGCCCTGCCACGGTTACATTATATCTGATGTTGACGTCTCACGATCGAGACTCGTCTCTTTCCCTTTTTCTTTTCTTTTCTTTTCTTTTTTTCTCGACTTTGTTGACTTCGTTCACTTTTTCGACCCGTCGTTTATCACCGCGTTATGCCCCTGTAACGAGTACAAGAACGACACTTGCAGAGCGAAAAGTTGTAAAATTTCATAAAACACCGAATTCTGGTAAGTCGATGATTTATTGAGCATACTCTGTGCTCGGCCGTATCGGATGCATTGTCTGGCAACAATGATGGATGGTAGTTCGAGCCGAAGGAGAAAATTGAGCATTGAGTTCGGTGTTGTGTGTTGAGAGAACGAGTAGCGAATTTTTATCGATATTCAGTGCGAAACTCAACTATGTAATTTCGCAAAGAAAAGTCGCGCGACAATAAACGTGGATTCATTTCAGAGCTCGAAGTCTCTACATTCGAAATGCATCGTTTCGTTTTATTCTAATTGCAAGATGACGTAGCAAATGGTGAAGTGAAGGGCATTTCTCTTCGCGAAAATTTGTTTCACGATTTCAATTTAGTGTGTATTTGAAGGTTTGAAGCTCGAAACTTTACGACGACTCCCGAAACTTTAACATACGATTTTATTACGCTATTAATCCTAGACGAAAATTAAAGAAATCGTAAGATTTCGCCTGATATTCAAAGTTTGCAATGAATTGGCAAAAAGAAGTCGTGCATTAAGTTCTAACGGATCATTGTAATGAAGAAACTTCAATCTTCAAATCCACTGTAGATTCAGTTAACGAAAAAAAGTTTTTTCAATCTATTTTTACATACTATTACAATCTGTATAAAAATATTTTCGAGAAGAAAAGTTTTCACTTTCCTATCTGCTATGTGATGTCGTAAAATAAAATTTAACGAAGCAATTTAAAAGTGGAAACTTCGAGCCCAGATTTATTGTTGCATTGTGCATACATATAAATGTGTTGTATCGCGTAGTGTGTAAATATATAAATACATGAATAATACTTCATTGTTCGAATATCAAAATCGTTGTATATTGATGGTGCTTCCGGCTTTTGTCCTCTTAACAAAAAGTTCCTCTTTATAGAAGAAAATCTGTGAAGGTCGTAGAATAATCAGTGCTAGTGCATGTAAGCAACCAGAACAAATGCAAGAATAATGGCTAATTACCGCAAGTCAGTGATGTCTTAATAAGGGTCTCTGTTGGTACAAACTAGGAAACTAAGGAATAACTATTCGTCAAATGTCCTCGAGTTTCTGTCGCTTCGAGAATACTTTTGTCAAAGGTAAAGTAAAAGTCCCGATTTTGCCGATTACATGGTCATATTTCTAGCATTCTCGACGATTTTTCGTGTACGTTTTCAGTGTCTTAACGCAGGTCCAAGCACAGGTTCTCTGCCTATTCATCACTTTACCATGACACTTTGAAAGAATGAGATATCCCGTCGAATAATTTTCTACGTTTAAGTACATTTTAAACGGCTGGGAGAATGGGTAAACGTTTTTCATCAAATTGTTAGTCTCGAGAAAGTAAGAATATAAAAAGAAACGTCTTTTGTAGCAATTTATAATTCGTTCATCATGGCATTTTGAAGGAACGAGATATCGAGTAATTTTCTACGTTCAAGTATATCTTGAACAGATCGGAGGAAATTTTTCGGCGAAACGAAATTTAGTTCACCGAAGGAAAACTGCGATGTTCGCGATTATTCTAATTTCCTTTCAACGTAAATCGTTAACACGAGGCATCACACAGTCGAGAAATCAGGCATACAAAAAGAAATTGAAACCTGTAACCATATCATGGCTATTCTAATCCGAGATACTATGTGTCTCTTAGTTTCGTCATTGAGGTTACAATTCTGAATCACTAAATTCACAATTAATGTTCAATGGACAAATCGAAAACACAAGTCCAGCCAGATAAGAGGTAAGTCGAAGCGAATCGAACGTTCGACTTCCTTTTTTTCCCCCGACGGTCGGTGAGGGATCGATCCAAATTTACCGTGAGATCGCCCAGCGGGTGATCTGACGCGATATTCCTCGCACCTACGTCGGCCGGCGCGCACCTGTGCTCGCATTGAAAGAAAGCGGACGCCCTCGTGCAGGCCCGGAAATTCGAAATTCGCCCGTAGCTCCTGGCTAGATTCTACCCGACATAGCTAGAACTCACATATCCTGCTCCTGTGTATGTATATATATATATGTACATGTATGTACGCGTATGTACGTGTGTACACAGAAGACGGTAGAATGGAAAAGACGGAGGGGCAGGGAACACGGTCGCGTTTTCAACGCCACCGATGCAACAATGGAGACTCCGATCCGAGGATCGAGACCGGCACAATGCGCCGCTGACGTGTTTATATAGCTGCCGTAAATGGGAGAGGTTGGGAGAGGCTGGGCGAGGCATACACGGCGAGACCGTGTAATTTAGTTATAGATCAGTTTGTTACAATTTGGCATTTCGTTTGTACCGGCCCTGGTAAACTCTGTTTACCCAGGTTACGATGATCGACGAGTAAACGAAGTTTGTTTAGGAACTAACCCCCGCGCGGTCGGTCGGTCCCTCCGACACCATTTGTCTTTTTTCACCTGAACGCGGACCTTCCTCGTCCCGTTTCCTTCCCTTTCTTTCTTTTCTTTTTCTTTTTTTTTTTCTTTTTTCTTTGGCCCGTCACGTCGGCGAACTACGTCTCGCGATTTAAAAAAAAGAAAGAAGCACGAATTTCTATGGTAATTGCTGAACTTTCCTCGCATCTTACGAGAAAGAAAAGTGTTTAATTTACTGGGACGGTCCCACCTCTCGTTCTTTTTTATTTTTCAAATAACGCGGACCTTCCGTTTTTTAATTCTCTTCCTTCTTTCTTTAATGCGCTGTATACCTTTATCTCGGGGGACAGCGTTTCGCAGTTTAAGAAAATACTTAGCTACTTTTATATCCTATTTTGAGAGTAGCGTCCTTTAACTACCAAGCTAATAGGATTTGACTATGATCTGTCACAAGTCAGGACGATTCATCGTCAATATTAATTTTTTTTGTCATTTTCTTCCGTTTCTCGTGTTCATATCGGATTTCCAGTGTGTCGAGTTTCACTTCGTTCGCGTTCGTTCTCAACAGTTTGAAAATTACCTCTGCGATTCCACCAGTTTCCACCGGAGTAACGTATCCGAAGGCAGGGCTCGGTATAATAACCGGCACCGGTGCTTTGAACGACTTTCAAAAGGATTCGCGTTATTCAAAAAAAAAAAAAAAAAAGAAAAAAAAAGAAAAGAAAAAGCGATACTTAAAGGATCGTCAACGAGTAGCTTCAACCCTTATTGACGGGTGATGCGTTCATTCTGGTTGGGACAATATTTTTGTCGTCTATTTGGAGGCAAATAGGTGTGTACACGGTAGTTGCGTTAATCCGTGCGAGATCTCCGAGGAATCTCTTCGTTTTGCCAATTAGGCGTTGCTCGAAAGGGCTTGCCCTTGCAGAGATTGGCAAAGTAGACGATACCGGGAATCGTCGGAGACGAACCGCGGTGACGAACAAACACGGAGAAAACGAGGAAGAACCGCGGCAGAAGAAAGAGAGTGGCCGGCTCTTCTTGCTGACTGCGCGCAGAAGAGAACCTAGTTTAACGCGGGCTTTAACCAATTCAATTCATAGGCTCGGGTTAAGCCAGGATTTGTGGCTTAGCACTGATGGTGTTTGCTACCACCACGAGAGATTTAACTGTTTCTGCGGCAAACCGTCCTCGGACCGCCAGCCAGGTACAGGTATGTGTTATACGTATGCACAGTCGACACAAAACCATCGGTTTTCCGTGGCGAACGCAACGAACTGCAACCTGTTCTCTTTGCTTGAGCATCGCCCCGAGTATTAAGATTCCCTTCGACTGTACTTGGACAGAACGAACTTTCTATTAAATTGCGGGGTCGAATGTTAGGTACGGGAACCCTCCAACGTAGAAATTACGTTTGAAACTCAAATGGAAATCTGGAGGATTTCATTTACTTGTGAATCCTCCGTGTTTTTATTCTGCGTAACGCGGGTGTCACGTCGCGATAGCAAGGATTAATTAATTAAGAAATCTTTTCCTTCTACTATCCCGTTCAAAACGCAAAATGTTCGAAAATATTCGCAAAACATTTACTGTTGTATTCACGGATTAATTAGTTTTAATATTTGAATTATTTAATTGAGTTGTAACCACTAATTTTATTTTCCCATTTCTGTTATGTTGTTAATTGATATTGATTGATATTAATATTTGAATTTGCCAGGGGTAGTAGAGGAAAAAAATTATTAGTTAATCTTTAGTATTTATGGTGTGTATATATAACATGCGTGTAACACACAAATTGATCACGCTACTTACGGTCTTTTTTGCGAAATACAACTGATTTTTTGAAAGTTTTACCAGGTGGAAAATTCTCAATTTTCATTTGTACAAAAGTATCCTATCTAAAGGTTTAATAGTTATACTAATAAAAGCAATTTTATTTCAACTTTTCCTTCCCTTACATTATACTCTACGAGTTGCTTATAACATATCTATATAATTTTTATTTCAGTGCGTGTTACAACATTGTTTCATTTACTAGTATAACTAGTAACTTCTTATTTTCATGATAAAGTATCCGTCGACAGAAATTTCTCTGGTTAAATTCAAGAAATCTAATACTAGCTAACGATCGATAGCTATTTACTTCAATTTAAAGACCAAAAATTAATAATTATTACAGATATATTACGGGTTTTTATGCATTTATAAGAAACTTAAATTAAAATTTAAAGACAGAGTCATAAAATATGCAAATACTTATAGATATGTATCTAGGTAAAACATTCAAAATAGTATATTTAGTGGACAAAATAAATTTTTGTCAGGTAACATCATAAAATTGCATGACGAACTCTAAGAGTTGTAAATAACTCATTTTTATATATATATATATATATATATATATATACACAGTATATACAGTATGTATATACACTAAATGTATATACATTTTTTGTGAAATAAATAAAAGCTGCGATAATATTTTATTTTAATTATTCATTGCTGATTACATTTAACTCATCATCTATTAATTATTCTTGTCAAGTTACTAATCTCAATAACGTCCGAGTAAATCAGCAAAAAATCATATCGTATGGAAAAATATCACGATAACTGTCTGTATTGAAATCCACAGCATCGATCATTAAATGCACGAGAACTCGATTGATTTTCAAATGCATTTCTTGGAGAACGATTTCGCTGTTTTTGATTTTCATCTTGTTTTAAGCCCTAGAATCGCTCTGCCTCGATTTGCAACGCGTGTAAATTTCCAAAATGCGTACACGCGGTTATATAATTTTTAAGTTACACCTCCAGATGTTATGGAGGTTTAAAAGAATTTCAACGATATTTGGAATCAAACTGGACACCTTATTGAAACACTTTCTTTCTCCAATTATACGGACAGCGAAACATTTGGAGGCAAGAATCCTAAGATTCGATAGGCGTTTTGAAGGCGTGGTCCATAATCATTAATACGAAAACTTGCGTTAGAAAGGTCGCTTTCGATAGAATGTCGAACGCACCATGGCAACTATTATATTCTGCACGATACTAATTACAATTCTACCTGAAAGCGTCCGCATCGCCACCTAATCAGGCCCTGTTATCCCCTTTTCTAATCAATTTCTATACAGTAGCCAAACTCGTCTCCGACGGAATTAAAACGAAGCGAAAGTTCTCATGCGTACAAAGGCCACGTTCGGAGGATTTATGTGCAATCATGTAACGATGTATCTTCGTTATAATTTATTGTATTCTATTGCAATCTATTGTAATATTTCTCAGATCCGAATCTGTAATCAGAGATCAAAGATCTCTAATCAAAGATCCACAAATGATGATTTTGCGTATTGTCAATCTTTCACTTGCTTTATCAAAATCTAATTGGACGATTTACGTATACAGTTTGTATTCTTGTGTTGTAACAACTGGTTAATAAGAAATGTTTAAGGCTGCGAAAGTTTCACGGACTATTGACTCGAAGTCTTTGCGTTTCTATCATTTGCCTGTTGAACTCTCCATCGTCCATGCATTTGCACTTTTGTTAAACTTTCATGTAAAAAGTCTCCCGATTTTTTTTTATGAAAGTGATAAGTATATGCTTCTTGGAAAAGCGAATTCTCTTTCGAACGTTTCACACTTTCTAAATGTAAATTAACTTATGGGACATCTTTTAGCACAATTCTACAATCCATATCGTATCCTTGTGAAGACAGTGACATGAATCGAGAAAGTATCGGATCAGTAAATAAGATTTTCGTAATTGATCAAACACCCTTTCTGCGATATTTTTATGAGTAGCGATAACTTAAAACTCGCGTTTATTTTTGTAAAAGTAAGAGTAAAAGTTCTTCTTTAAAATAATACAAAACAGATACGGTCCAATTTAATAGACCCGTGTTTCAAATTAAGAAATCAGTTTCCTACATTGCGCCATTGATTATCTTCTTGCGGCTAGCTGAAACACATAATGTTTTAGTCCATTTCATACATCAGTTACGATGCTGAAATTGCACTCAAATTTTCCTGCTCAAACCTATTAACATCACGCAGATATTTTAGAGATATTTTCCTAACCCTTACTCAGCGAATTGGCCATCTTTTGTACTCGAGAAGATTTGAAAGAATAAGGCTTTTTTTTGAAAAAAAAATTTAAAATTTAGCAATTAGACAGAAATTCTTGCTTAGATTTTCATTTTAACATCAATTTGAAAGGTTCGAAGGTACCATGGGCATATTCAGATATTTTTCAGGTACTTTCACAGCGTGATAAGTGCGCCGGACACGAAAGACCTTCGTTCAAGATCTTTCGTGTCCTTCGGTAAGGGTTAATGCGGGGAACTTTCCCATAGCAATAATAATAAATATACATTTATAGCATCTGCTATTTTTCTATCGGAAATACCGATTGTATCCCAACAGCCGTGTACAAAATCGGCCTGTGGTATTCACTGACGTGTTGGCTAACGTTGAAAAAATACTCGGTAACGAAGCCGCGTTTTAGACCGAGTCCAACATTCTTTTTCTCTTTCTTTCTTTCTTTCAAACAACGTATTTGAGAAATATCGGGTGGTCGTGGTCGCCACGAGGCGAAGCGTATCGGAGAGAAATATTCCCTCGCCCCCTTTACGATGATGCTTGATCGGCGAGGCACACGCAGTTGAAAAGGCGAGAAGCAAGTCCGGTAGAAGCAATGGTTGAAACGGCGGAACGAAGAGCGGAGTGGAAGGCGTTTCGTCGGTGTGCCGTGGCACGCTGGTAAGATACATATGTGCCGGCTACGAGCATATATGTGCCCGTACATAGCAGCCCAGTTGGGCCTCTAATGATGATCTACGGTTAGCTACCGCGCACAGCTTCTATAAACCTCCTAATTTCTCCTCTATAAATTCGTCGAGGGAAGACTGGACCCCTTCCCACTGTCGTGGCTCTCTCGTGGTTTTTACTCTTCCGTTGGGATAGCCGCGAGCCGACGCGACCGATCGGTCCCCATCTCTCTTTCCCACAAGCCGTCGTAAATACGCGACTGTATTTAACCGTTCTGCGCGTGTGTTGTTGCCCTCCTCCCCGAATCGTCTATGTGCGGCCTCGCACCGACGCGCATCATTTATTATTTAGCGCCGCTTACGTGCCTCTCGCGAAGACACTACGTATGGGAGAGGAAGGTAGCTGACTATGCACCAAACAGTACGGGAATAAAAGGGAGCGAGAGAGATCCTGGGTCTCCGCGACGGTATTACGACGACGACAAAGCCGAGAGGAGCCGCGTTTTTTTTATACCGACCAACTGAAAAAAACATAGAACCGGCTATCAGCGGGTTCGCGCTTTTTATTTTCTTCCTCGAGAGTTCGAGCGGCGTGCCGATGTGAAGAATGCGATCACGCGCACGTGCTTATATAATTAGAGGTCCCTATTTCACGTGCAGTCGATTCATGTGTTCAATATTTAATGCTATCCGATATCCGTGTATTTGAACGTAGTGCGTCAAACGTGAAGTTTCGTGCCTTTTCTCAACAACAACAAGAAATCTCGATCTTGATCGGGCTTTGGAATTGAACGTGTGCGTTAACGCAGTTACGGAAGCGCGTTTTCTAATTTTCTGTACGCGATTTTCAAATTCTGCGTTCACGTCAGACGAACGCCCTTTTACGACGGTCTCTTAAAATTTGTCATACGATTTTACTTCACGAAACAAAACGTTCACGAATCGACAATCATTCGTCAGGTACATACAGGAACTTTCTAGAGTCAGTGTACATACTTGATGAAAATTTTAATTATTTATTTCACATGCGTGTAAGGAAAAAATTGTCCAGAAGTAGCAAACGTTGAAACGAAATTAATATCTACAATATCACAGACTTTGGAATTAATTTGCAATTTTCCGTCCGATGTCAGCGATAATTTGTTTTCAACTTCACGATTCGTTATGTTAGAATAATGCAGTCGGATCTAAAGTGTCACGACTCACGGAAGCGTAGAATCAACAAGCAATAAAATAGGTAACCATTCACCGATCATGTCACTCACGGAAGTTCAAATAATTATCAATACTACTACCAATCAATTTTTATAACCGCACCGAAAGCAACTTGCGTCTAGGCTCTATGTATAAAATTCGTAGTCCGTGCGACGCGCTTCATCATTACTTTCACTGGAATTCCAATGATGTTCCCGCAACCGGTTTACAAACACGCGGATTTCTTCGATGCGCCAATCCCGTGTCGTACTTTGGCGCCGAATTCCACGGACGAGTGTCACTCGGTCCGTGCCGAATTAGATAGAGTGAAAGTGTTGGTCGAATTTATCGTAACGATATTACGAGTATCACGATTTTCAATGCAAATTGAAATGGTACTACTATTTAAGTAGCGAAACACGTATTAAGCAGTTAAAAATCCGTGTAATACCTACGTTTTTTTCTTTTTTGTGTATTATACACCTGAGGTCTTTTACTATATAGTTTTACTTTAGTTGAGGGAATCGCTGAATGTTACGACATTTCATATGTAACAAATATTTTGTCGACTGTACGAAGCATATCCCTGGTTTTGTATACGCGATTTTCAAATGTTGTATTCGCGTACAGAAAAACAGAAATATGCTTCTCTATTGTATGAATAAATGGCTACGATTGATAATTTTTTCTTCTATAAATAAACGAAAATCTAGTCATAGAAGATTAATTGTAATTATTTACTTTGGTTAAATATCTGACAATTAACATTATATTTATATCATTCATTCACTGAATGTCCGAACACTTTTGGAAGCTATTGCACATCTTTTTTTTTCCAATGAACCAAAACTTTTTGAAGCTACTATTTCATACAACTTGCTATTTCCTGTATGGAAAGTCCAGTAATTTTTTAAAAAAAGAAGGAAAAGAAACATTGCATGCAGCAAAGATTAAGACCCTAATGTCTTTTTTTTTTATTTTCCTTACTTATTTCCCTTACTTTCCTTAACGATCATGGTTACAATTATTCGATGTCGTAAAATGTCCAAAACGAAGTAGAATTCATTGCAAGGAATATTTTAAGCACCGCAATATATCTAACTTTTTATTGCACTCGCAAGAAAAAGTTGTATCTTTCAAAACGAAACCTAAGGTTTACAGATGGTGTAACGATATATATTTATTTAAAAAAGAAAAAAAAAAAGAAAAAAAAAGGAAAAGGAACCGAGAAACACCAGGGAAAAACGAAGGAAGAAGAAAGATTGGGTGGCTAGCTTTTATAAGCTAACGTAAACCTATCACGTCAAAACTGATTCGACTGCATGACGTGACAACCGTCATCCAGGGACTAAAATTTCGATACGAGATGACGACAAAGTACGATCCCTTATGGTCCAGGAGGGATCGAAGGGCGAATAGGGAAGCTGGAGGAGGGAAAACATCAGGGCGGAGCCTGAACACAGGGAGGAGGAATAAAACGCGCAAACTCGATACACGCCTCTCTCTTTCTCTCTCTTTTCTCCCGCTTTACTCCACCGAAGCCAACCACCCCATCCGGTTTTCCTCTTTTCACCTTTATATAGATTTTTTACCTAGTCGACCCTTCTTCTTTTCGCTCGGCGAGGCTTGCGCAAACTTGCCCATGCGGGGCTTTCTATCTTTCTCGCGCGAGTCGCACTCCGTCGCGCCTTTTCCCCTATCGTTCGGCTACTACCCGACACTGTACTCAATTATTCATAGGCCAGTCAATTTTCCATTGTGAGAACGATCAAGGTTACGTATCGATTCGGATTGCACGTTCGGTGAAATGTATAAAACGGTGACGATAATCGTCACAGCGGCCAACGCCAGTGATCATCCTACGAAAGTCACGATCGTTAACTCGTCGTGTTCGTTCTCATCGTTCGACTCGATTTCTAAACTTTTCAGATTAGTTGCCTCTGCATTTTTGTCATTGGATAATTTCTACGGTCTAGATCGTCGTATCTTGTCATTATCGAGTAGTCTGTGCTCATTTTGTACACAGGACGATAACATGGCGTCATTGAGGATCACTGACCGTTAAATCGATGACTTTGATTATCTACGCCGTGATGCATACTCAAACAACGCTTGTGTCTTCTTCTATTTCGTTTCGTCGAAACAATAACAAACGGGAACAAGCAACGTGAAACGCGATTTTCTCGTAAAAGATCTCGCGAGAATTATTGAACGTGCAACGCATTGCATCACGTGGCGGCCATCTTTATTACTCTTTTTGCGCGGGACTTGGAATATCGATTGCTGCAATCTATCGATATTATTGTATCGCATCAGTTAGTTATCGATTTAACTGTTCATTGTCACAGCAGCCAACGCCAGTGACACCCTACGAATGTCACGATCGTCGACTTTGTTCTCATCTTTCGACTCTGTTCGATTCGATTTCTAAACTTTTAAGATGTTGCCTCTGCATTTTATTGGATAATTTCTACAATCTAAATCGTCGTATCTTGTCATTATCGAGTAGTCTGTAGTCTCGCTTACCTCGTAGACAGGACGATAACATGGCATCATTGAAGATCACTGATCGATGATTACTGATCTCAGATAATTCACGCCGTGATGTACACTCAAACAACGCTCGTGTCTTCTTTTGATTTGTTCCGTCGAAACAATAACAAACAACGAGAACAAACGAGAACAAGCAACGTGAAACGCGATTTTCTTGTAAAAAATCTCGCGAGAATTATTGAATGTAGAACACATTGCATTACGCGGCGGCCATCTTTATTACTATTTTTGCGCGGGACTTGGAATATCGATTGCTGCAATTTATCGATATTACTGTATCGTATCAATTAGTTATCGATTCATCATTCACCAGGAGAGCGAATTGTATTCTCTGATAATTAACCACGGTGATTAGGCTGCGAAGAAATATAATTATAGGTTAGATCTTGTCACAGTTCAAAACAGAGATATTGAGAGTATTTACGTGGTTTTAAAAGAAAATACGATCGGAAATTCTAGTGATCAGTTAAGAAACTGACGAGAGTTATTGACTATTGGCACCAGTGCTGCCAACATATAACGCACTTCGAGTTTTCAACTTGAGCATGAAAATACAAAGTAGGTAATATTTTATCAAAAGAATTTAAAAAATAAAATATTAAATCTGATTTGATTGAAATATTAGATCTGATTTGAACCAAGCGAAAGTAAATTTATGCTAGTATCGATATCGATTATTATACTAAATATTAGCGGTGTAAACACACACGGATTTGATGTAACTAGGGAGTAAACGAGCATTTCATCTGTTTGATTTATCTCATTAGATATACAAATACACTTGTTTAGCTACTTCATTTGTCGAACACTGAAAATAGTTTAAGCAGTTTAAGCAGAAATAATTTGTTATATTGGACTCAAAGAAGAGTTGGTTAAGTATAATAAATCTGGTATTAAGTATTAAATTGTTTTACTATTGAAATTTTCTAAGAATTCTATGTTGTTTCCACTTGTTATAAATAACAAATAATTTAATTCTGACAAATATAGAGATACTCTTTTCGTAGAAAAAATGGAAATGGATAGATAGAATCACGTGTTTGAGATACTGTTCACTTAGCAGAAACTCAGGTACGCAAGGCAAGTAACGGAGTGCATTCATTAGAATCGGTCACCGACATTCTGTTATGTTTATTCTTGGTGAATACTAAGAAGGATGTTAACGAACAATTGCGGTTGAACAGGCAGCCATTTAAGGGTTTTCCCAAAGGGAGATATTTCTGGACCGTCAACCGACTGCCAATCCTTCGCAAATCGCAATACTGTCATGATGAGGAACAATAAGAAACGAACAGAAGGTCTACGTGAAGTAGATTAATTCCTTGATGAGGGCACAATACGTCTATGGCGCAGGTAGAGAACGAAAATACGACTACTCTACGTGATCACAGCTGACACTTGCAATTTGTCTCCAACCAAATTTTATTGCGCTATTTGTTAAATAATAATTTTAACGATTTCTTCTCAGAAAGAAATCATCATTACTAAAATGCGACAAACATTTTCTTTTTATCGTAACTCAAAAGTAATATCTAGAAACAAGCTTTTTTTTTTCTCTTCCTTGCAACAAATCATGCACTTCCGATGCAATCACATTACAAAATATTAATATCTTACGTGGTAACTTTGGGTTATTCAATTGGGTTATCAACGAAATTCTTACGCTATACGTTGTAAATTGTGAAGTACTTGTATATAAATATGCATGGTATGTGCATCAAGACATGTGTGATGCTCGTGCAACTCGTTGCACTAGAGTTCACTATCTCTCACTCAATTTGAACCTCATCCGCCGTAAGCGGATCGACCAGGCTGGCCTTTTAACGTCGGATAGTCTCGCCTCTCCTGGCTCTAGAGCATAGACGCCTATAACAAACATTATCCGCCATAATGCCCCCGTGTAAACATACCTACCAACGTGCATCCTTCTCTCATCTCCTCTCCTCGTTCCATCTTTTTCAGACACGTCGTGTCTCCCTCTGTTCGTGGATAAAAACTTGGAAGTTTATTTAGCCGTTTAGCGTCTAGTGGGAAGTTAAGTTTTTCGGATAAGCCGCCTTTTTAGCATGGACCCCGTTTCCCTTCGTTTTCTTCCGGTTTAGCACGCGCCGTTTATTTGATGTTGATTCCATTGTCGTACCTATCTACCTCGTTTCTCTCTTTTCTTCATTTTATACAATTCATTGCTTTGATCATTTACTTCATGTAATAATAAAATACAATCAATTAGAAATTTCTCAAACCTTCCTGTTGATTATATTGATACTTACTATCATGTTTCGCTGGGGATTTCCCAGGAAACAGGAAAGAGAAATAAATATAGACTGTTTTGCATACAAGAAATCAGTTCGTAAGTGGGTCGCAAACTCAGATTGGTCACTCGATATTTTGCAGGTTTGCCGTGTTCTCTTAGATCTGAAAAGGGCCTTCATAAGAAGCCATTTGTACAAGTGTCCCCACTCTATCTGGCCCGCTCTGAAATCCCCACCCCCGTTTTTAGAAAGGGACCGAGGTAGGGCCTCCGAAACTATTTAGGGATGTTGCCATGAGGGTTGCTGGCAGTTTAGTCGGATCTTTCTGCTCACGAAGAGATACTTTCGAGCAGTTTTCGAGACTATAATTAATAGTGGAAGTGAAAACTGTGTTGGATCAGTTCAGTCTATTCTATAGGCAGTGGCAATAACTTTTGTACAGTGAAGTGCAAGTGATAATTCAAAACTGTGAGATAGATGTGTGAATGTTCAACTGATGTGCAATTGATCTTCGATGAGTATGACTAGTGTCGCACTGTTATAGTCTTTAAAAAAAAGGATTCGAGACACACTATCTTGATATTTTTATTTTTGCATTAAGAAAAAGAGGATGACATTTTCGTGTTGAAGAAAGGATGTGTCTATTCCTCAAAAGATCGTTATTCGCAACAATAGTCGGTTCAGCATTCGGAATAAGTCGGCTCCTTTCGCGTTTGCGAGGGAAAACCTTACTGTAGCGTGGTTTCTTTAAAAAAAAGGATTCGAAACACACTATCTTGATATCTTTATTTTTGCATTAAGAAAAAGAGGATGACTCTTTCGTGTTGAAGAAAGGATGTGTCTATTCCTCAAAAAATCGTTATTCGCAACAATAGTCGGTTCAGCATTCGGAATAAGTCGGCTCCTTTCGCGTTTGCGAGGGAAAACCTCACAGTAGCAGCAGTGGGCATTTCCCGGGCACAAAAAGAATGCTAATTTCCTTATTCTAACTCAACGAAAAACGTTACCATCAGTATCTCACATTCACGCTTGAAAAATCAGAAGGCGAACACGCGAGTAAAAAGCTTTTTATTATCGCGAAAAATTGCTCGAGAAATTCCATTTTGGAAGGAAAGAAGAAAGCGTGATTAAAGTGACCAGTACGTAATTTCTCACAGAAATTTTTTACATCTTTGCATATTTTTAGAGATTTAAATGACCTCTACTAAAAAATAGCTTCTATAATATGTTCAATTGTATTGCAAATTTTTTCCTATTTTCTTTTTTTTCTGATACAAATTTTACGTTTAAGTTGTTGGTATTACCGATGCAGTACTATGTCGTCGTTGTAGGTGGAGTACGAAGGTTACGACTGCGGAAGAAACGACATTGTGTCGGTACCGGAAGAACCGACGAAGAAAGTGTTGGAGAGTACGAAGTCATCCTCCCAGTTGAACCAGAACAGTCATCGGGAGGAGACCAGCTGGTGGGTGGCGGAAGAGGGTGGACATCAAGATATAAGGGAGCGTGACAAGGGTGTAGCGGTGGCGGGTGAGCTGGCTTGCCTCGCGGGTTACATGGCAGGGTACTTGAAGGCGGCGGGGGCTACTTGCGCCCCGACTGGGACTCCTCAGTACCATGCCCATGGTCACCCAGCGATGGGGGTCGGCACTCATCCGCACCCGCATTCACATCCGCACCCTGGAACTCCTCATCCGGGGTTACATTCGCCTTTCACTCTTACTACGCATGGTCATCCACATCCACATCCGCTGGAGCATGGGCTGGCCGCTTTCCCTCAAGGTAAATCAGTCAACTGTTTTTCTTTTCTTTCGTCGATTATCGGTGGTTACGCTATTCACTGTTACGCGAAATTTACGTATTTCTCCTACATTCAACTTGTGCAATGGAAACACAATTTTTCATTTATTTAATTACTTTTTGTTATTAAAAAATTTGTTTGTCGATAATACTCATCTGCATTTAAATCGCGATTCTTGTTATCTTTTTCTCCATTGAGCACGCGGAATCGCGCGATTATTTGAATGGTTACGATTGATGATGAAAATAAGAAGGGGTATTGATGTTTTCGAGCAGGTGAAAGTGTTTAGACAAGATCGTGAGGTGGCGTTAGCTGTTCGCTGGAGAACTTCTCTTAAATATTTGAATTCTATCCTACCTTCTTTATCAAAGATCATATCGTAATTGTTTTGAGTGAACGAAGTAGATATTGCTAACATTTCTATTGTCTCTTACATTGTAGAAAAGTACGAAACGAAGAAACTTGTAAGATTTTCTTTTCCTTTGTCGTTCGAAAATTTTAGTTTCTCTCCAAATTTCGAATATAAATTTTACAATTACTTTACCATCGCAATGTCTTTTTTTTTTTTTTTTTTTTTTGAAGACTTAAAAAGGACATTCGTTCGATTGCGAACAAAGGATTGATACGATTACATAGGTATTCGATGGAGGATTTGGTAGCTGAAAACATTTTGTACCGTTTACCCGGAGTTTTACTCTCCCGATCTCATTGTTCGATGGATGATACACGTTTCCTGCATTTCGTGAATCATGTGGTCTGTTATCTCCTAGTAAAAGTATTTGGTTCGTGCGCCATACTAGCCGTTATTGATTGTCATGCAAATCGATGCATCGACTGAAGCCATATGAAGTCAAAGTAAACTCAGGGCTTCTTAACTATAGTCAACCGTGTATCATTCTGTGACAGGCGCTCGAATGCATTTCTTGCCTTTAAGACGTCGAAAATTCCGCGTATATTTATTACGAGATATTATTATATCTCTTTTTAGTCGAGTAAGTTTTTCGTGAATTATCCAAGCTCGTATCTGGTCATGGAATACAATAGAAATAATAAAAAATGGTTGAGAAAATCGCTTTTGGTCCCTCGATTTAGCATCAAACGACAGTTTATGATGAGACATCAATCACAAAAAATTTTAAAAATTACGCTGACGATTAATTTTTGAAATAAAAAGAGTTAAAATAGCCCATATCGGTTGGTCAGATAATTTAAGAAATTATTCTTAAGAGCTTGAATTTCAAAATTCATAATTGCATCAGCTCGATCTAATATTTATTGATCCCATATTGAATGGGATATTTTAAATGTAATTTCATATTCGTCATTAGTAATAAAAATTCCTAAGAATAATTTTTTTAAATTATATTATTTGTCCAACATAGAATTAAGTATATCGAAAACTACATACTGAGTTTAGATATGAACAAAATATTTGAAAAATGATTATATAAATAACATCATTTTACTTGACTCGACATTTAATTTCTTAAGTGAGTTTTAGTTCTATTGTGCAAATTTGGGATTATTTATTATTTCATTTCAACAAATCGAGATAAAGTTACTTATCCCAAGTTATTTTTCAAATAAAAATCATAAATTACATTGTAATGACTCGTTATTTCAAATTATATTTCTATTTCATTTATTTTTATTTCAAATGAAATTTGTTGAGTTTTGTTACATACTGGAACGTTTAATGGCTTCCGTCATATTTCAGAAACTAATTATCAGCTCGACTTCAAAATTTGCTGTGACTAATATCTCATCGTCGTAAGCTGTGCATCAAAGTATGCAGAATTTAATTTCGAAATCGAGGGACGAAAAAACAGGCGAGGAAATGTCTCGCTTTCCTCTTGCTCTCTGCATTTCAATTACTTCGTATGAAAATTATTCGTGCTAATTTCCGTTGCATCGGAGCGAAACTCTCGAAAGCGGAGCACGGGGCTCGATCACAACCATGATCGGGCATTCTTCCTTCTTCGTTCTTCCGCGCTTGCACGCGTGTTGCACGCGCATCGAAGAATACACGAGTCGAGTTTGGCGTACTTTTCTCTTTGTGTCTTCGTCTTTTTCACGGTGGTTTGAAAGAGGCAACGGAGTTGCGAAAGGGAACGAGAGAGAGACAGAGAGAGAGAGAGAGAGAGAGAGAGAGTAGAGAGATTCGAGTCGCGGCAAGAGGGTAGGAGGAAGGGGCTGGAATGCCCCAGCGAAGAAGAGTAGAGAGAACCATGAGAGTAAGCCGCTTATCAGGGTGGCAGCAGGCAGTATAGGTCCAACCAACGCAGATAGGTGGGTTTCCATGGAAACACGGATCTGTCCGTTAGGTCTCTACGTACCCGCGTCCAGCCGCCTATCCGTTGTAGGCGTATCCGCTACACGAAAAGCCGTGGAACGAGAGAGGAACGAACCCGGAGTGTCCCTCTGTCTATATACGTACGCGTTCGTGCGAAAGAGGCAATCGAAAGAGTCCAGGATAGAAACAAGGCTCGCGGCTGCGAATCGCGTAACCCCCCGCGCCAAAAAACAGACACACTCAGTTTTTATCGTTTATTAATAAAATGTTGGAGAAAGTGGGTAGTAATATCGCCCTCTTCCCGACTTTCCTCCCAAAATATAATTTGTACTCTACATTTTAATAAGATCACACGTGTCAAAAGGTAGAAATAGAAAAGAATAATTTAGTTGAATTTAACATGTAACGAGCCAAACTAATAACGATGAAAGGTTGTTGGTATTTCAAACTGTTATAACCTCATAAAAGAAAAAAAAAAATTATTTTACGTTTTAAAGCACTTTTTACTTTGGTTTGGTTGGAACTTTGGTACTTTCTCTACTTTGACGATCCTGAATTTTTTGTCACGACTAAATTCACCATGGTCTTCCAGAGTGAAGTCATTTACAACTCCTTGAAGTTTGCTGTACGTGTTTTTTCTTTTTTTTTACCATTTTTCTTTGAAGATTTAGGTTAAACAGCGAAATATCAGGATTTCCTTAAATTTTCGCCATTAAAAATTAATAAAATAAAGTAGTCACGATGGATCTCTGCTTTCAGAGACGCTTGAATTTTGACAAAAAAGTACCTTCCTCCGTTTGTATCTGTACGACACTATTTACCTCAGAAAGTATTTTTGTTATAAACGTGAAGAAAGGCGAAATTACCATGGGAAGGGCCATAGTACCATCCTTTCCTTTATAATCGCGTTCGTCGAATTCGTTCGCTTCGCGTGTGTCTGATTTTATTATTATTATAATTAAATTCCATCGATCACGCTATTAAATATTTCCCAAGAATTTTACGAACCGTCTGCAAGCGTGAATTAGCGGTCTCTGCCTCTCTACCAGCCTTCGTGGCAAATCGTGGGTTCTTTCGCCGAATACATAATGTACGTGCTGCCGGCGCGCGTTCTTTCCACGAGAAATGAAAAATTAAAATGGAAATGAATTTTTGCCGAACAGGTCGTCTGCAGCCTTGAGCTACGCGAAGTAGCGCCAGCAAAGCTGGACAAAATGTTAAGGTTAAACGTGACGTGACGGCTACGCCACGGCATGAAACGCGATGTATTCGCCGCGTGCGCGCAAAGAGATAGTCCATGTCCGCGTTGTGTGTTTCGAAGGCGCCCGCTCGAAGAATGTGCGACAGTATTTATTTTATTATGCAATCAGTCTTGGGGTCAGGGCGGGACGGAGAGAAAAGCAGTAGCTCCGGGCGGAACGAAGGGTGCCAAAAAAGGAGGGGTGTCGAAAACGTTGTCGTTAACGCGCCGAGGTTTCTCCCCGAGGTTCAGGGACGCTGCAGGAGCCCACCGGGTACGTGGGAATCGCGTCACATGCCTCTCCCTTTTCTCATTCGACGACTACTATTTGTTGTCGCAGAGAAATTGCCCGTCCACTTAACTTTCTCCGCCTCTCGGCGGAATCGGCACGCGTAAACAGACATCCTCTGATTTTTATTCCATATCAAGACACAATCGAACGGATACCAGCGAAGCGAAGCAATTCATCGGTTCAAAGTGGTTTAAGATGAATTCGAAGCACACTGTCTCGATACTTTAGAATCAATCTAGGTACTCCGTTTTATTTTTTTTTTTTTGCATTAAAAAATGCAAAAATGCGCTTCTGTCCTCTGGGATTAGGAAATTAAAGAGCTTTCAGGAAGAAGAAATTTTTTACTCCATCGTTTGTTACGTACCTGTTTCGTTCAAAAAAATATGATCTTTCACTCGGTGTGAAGTTAATCAGAGTCAATTATGTTGCTTCTTGGTTTACTAAAAGTGCAGATTAATTAATCTCACCTTTAAAAATTGATAGGAAGTTATTGCTATCTAGTCGATATCAGAAAACCAGAGTTAAAAAGAGTACCGTCATTAGACTCGCCAGTCAAATTAGTTTTAAGAAATTGATGGGAGGGTAATAGTTTAATCTTCCGTTTGGAAGACTGCTGCCAGTTCGATAGAATTTCAATCACTCAATTAGGCGTCAGGTTAAGGGGTGGCACGTGGCGGGAGCACGTGCACCTATCGTTACGAAGTGGCCACAAAATATCGGGCTAAACAAGCACGCGCGCGAAAGCATCGGAGAGGAATCTTCCATCGAGTACAAACGACTCGCGTCGTTTGACGCGTGTCACGAGTAAATTGAGTAGGCGGACGGTGTCGTCCTCGACAGAGGGATCTAAATACGGGTCCAGGCCCTAATTGCAGGATAAACACTCGAGTTTGAGTGAAATATCACGTACAACTAGATAGATATCGATACTTCGCCCTCTACTCTGCCTCTGCAGTCGACTCCATTTTTCTGGAACCTGTAACACGCGGACGACCTGTAAAGCTCGGACCTAGTTGCAAGACCTATTTTCGGAATTCTAATTTTTCGGATCTCACTAATATTAAGGCTGTTTTCGTTTTCGTGTGCTTCTCGGTAGATAGGTTGCACTGACAATAAGCAGATAGAACAACAGAAGAGGAAGCGAATGAGAGACGGCATCGGTTGGAAGACGGTAACACGAAGCTTATCCGATTATTCGCTTGTCCCGGATGTGTGTTGGTATTTCGTTACTTACTTATACTCCTCTTTGCTAGATTACCAGGTAAGAGCGACTAGGTCCGAAGGCCACACGCGTTTCTTCGCGTTCGCTCTATCGAAAGTTTGTGTGGTCTTCCCGAGCCCAGATGGCTCGGTCCTCGATAACTTTTTCTCGGCCCTTCCTCTTCTTTTTTTTTTTTCCCGGTCTCTGAACGTGCTTCCGTTCTGCGGTTTCTCAGACGCTCGAACGCCCGAACACCTTGTCGTTCGCGATCTCATCTCAACAAAAATTAATATTATTAAATACACTTGTCTACGATCACGTGTATTGCACAAATGAAAAACCTACTTGATACCTCGCAAGTCGCTCGTCCGCATCGGGCCCTAAAACCGGGCCCCTCCGACGCGGTTATCTGCTTTACGCAGCGATTTCACGGAGGTCATACTGTAAATGCAAAGTCGGCCAAATGTTTTCGTAACTGATGGCCTTTTAGAATTCCGTTTCTCATCGGCAGTGGCACGTGCTATCATCCCACGGTCCCCTGAATAATCCATCGTCGCCTCCCCCCCGGCCCCCTCCCGCGCCACCCACGCCCACGTTCTCCACCGTCTAGCGTCCTGTTCGCATTTTAGCTTTTAATTAATTTTCGATTCCCTTCTCGGCCGTATTCGTGCTTCCTTCGATACTCGGTCGGTCCTTCTCTCTCTCTTTCTCTCTGTTTGTCGTCCGTCGACTTGGAATATTTGCTACCGTCGCATCTTGTATTCTATGAATAACGAAGCAACCTCTTGGCTCGTGGGACGAGCGTTCGCGCAGCAAGCGACTCGGTCAGCTTCGACTCTCTTCCGGTTTCTCGATGCTCGCGCGAAACGCGTAATTTACGACTCAATCTCCTCTCTCTCTCTCTCTCTCTCTCTCTCTCTCTTTCGTGCGCTTTTGATGAATGGACAGACTTGCGGTAGCCGCTCAATTCATCGAATAATTACGAGTAGATTCTATCGTTCGATGCCCGCTATCGAACGATGTAATTGATATTAATTCGCGTTTCCTTTTCCTTGTTAATCCGCGTTCTCGTTTTATCTCGGTTATTTATTGTCCAATCACGCGGCACACATTACGCGCATTACGCGATTCAGCGACAAACACCCGGGGGGAAAAATTCTACGTTGAGGTTTAATCGCGCCGCGTTCCCCTAGACGCGCCATATTTCATCGCGGGCGGTAGTTTTAGATGGTATCGCGGATAAGCGAGCGCCGGCCGTGTAATTCATACGGTCGATTCGCGAGATTGATCTATAGCGCGCCGTGTCCGGGAACGGGCAGGATAATTAATTCAATTCTCACGTCCCTTTCGTTACTCTGCGTAATCTCTCATTAGACGGATAGAGACGTTAATTAGTCTCTTTCACGAATTTCTCCGTGGTAGATACAACGCTCGAGCAGTTTGTTTCAGCGATCGAGGCTTTGTTTCAGATCGATCGAGAAAGAAATTTTTCGTTCCTCGATGACGTTGGCGCGTCTCGAAGGGGACGCGAGGGAAATCACTGTAAAATTTCGTTATCGGTCCATTGACTTCCACGTGGATTCCGTTCCACTCGAGGAGCTCGAAACACGAGCAGGCCCGGTGCTCCGAGGGAACGAAGAATCCAATAAACAGAAAACGAATTTGCTATTAGGGTCGCGTCTGATCTCGTTGTGGGCCAATGAGCCAAAGCGCAACCCTTATATCAACCCCGGGCTTTCGTCTCGCGCTGACGATAATAAATCGAATCATACTTCAGGGCGCAGCGGGTGTTTGCCGTCCCGTTAGGGTCCCTTGGCTAGCCGCTTTTCGGCAAATCGAAACGTACGCGTATCCGAGTCTATCTACTGGCTTCTGATCTTCTCCTTCCGTCCGTCGCGAAATCTCGCGCGTTTGCGTGAAAAACGTTTGGTAAAAACCTTTTGTGGTGGTGCAAAATCAACGGCGCCACGGATCGATTCTTCTCTCGCGTAGAATTCAAGCAAACGAAGGGCTTTTCCTCGCGCCCACTCGACGCCGCGTGGAAGCAGGCGGAAGACCATAATCGGAATTCCATTGTCTCGTTGCTGGATAAGGGCCTGGCTTTCACAGGGGCCGATGTATAGCCCGGCAAAGGCCGTCGGTAGCGCTAACGCCCACTCGACAATCAAGCATCCTCTCGCCGGATCCTCTCGTTCTCTCCTCTCTTTCCCCAGGAGCCTCCGGGTACCTCTGGGGGATCCAGCCTCTCCGGTTGCTTTCCGATCCGGTACGTTGCACCGTGCTTGGTCGTGCCACGGCCAACCGAACCGCCAAGATACGGATCATAGATTCAACGATCTCTCGCGGGCGTGTCGTGGCCATCGGTCGCGACGGTAGCCAACCGGTATGGAATTTTACATTGTGCTCGGGCGCAATCTCTCTCGACGATCAACCCGGCTACCACGCTGATAGCCCACTCGACCAGTTCGTTAGCCAACGATCGCGCGTGTGCATCATCGTTCGCGTCATCGTCATCGTCCTTTGCCTCGGTGTCGGCGTTGTTGCGTATATCGCTCGAACAAAACCAGGGTTCCAGGATCAGCGCGGAGAGATACGACGACGCTCTGCTCTGCTCCGATCCCACGGGCCACTCCTTCTTCCTACAACGAGCAGTTGCCCTTTGCGCTTCTGTTTTCTTCGAATTCTCTTTTCTTTTTTCGATCCTCCGGTCGGTTGCAGTTACGTAATTATCGTGCCTTTAATCTCGCGTGATTTCAAGACTGGATTTAAAGAGGAAAGTATATATACGCGACGCGAACAATGCCTTCTTCACGGGTTGCTTTCTCTTCCTCGTCATAAACCACTCTTTCAGCTTGCTCTCGCGCAAGTCGTCCGAGGTGTTGCTCTCAACTCTTCTCTCTCGCTGCCTGCCAAACCTACGTTCGCCAGTGCTCGCGCTGTCTCATTTTATGCACATGTCGTGTTGGTCGTTGTTAGAACTCCGTTAGACGGGTTGACTTTGCCAACGATCGTCAGTTTACGAGCAACGCGACGTCGAACGCGAGGCAAATATTCGCGCGAGCGGTTCGCACGAGACGTTCGAATTTTAAAATACCTTGGACCCCGATCGCCAACGGGGGCATCCTTTACAGCGGATCCTCCGGAGGAACGAACCATGGTGTCTACCATTCCTTCCACGACTTTACGATCCAGCTTCCAACCGAGAGACACTGGGCGAAGCGCAGTTTTCCAGCCTCTCCTTTTTATTGGTCGGAACGTTGTACGTTGGCGTGTTGGATACCATCGTTTTCAGAGGCAGCTGGGAACGAACCGCGACTTTGGTCGTCCTTTGGATGGTCGTGTATTCCGGGGTGTACCCCTCCCCTCGGTTCCCCCTCCTCCTCCGTCCTGACTGTCCCCCCCCCTCTGTCCCCGTCCGCCTCCCCTCGCCACCCCTCGTGACCCCCTCATAAGCGGATTACGTGGGTCCCGGAACGAGCCAAGCGAGGCTCGATGGCACGAGGAAGGCAGAGGAGGGTGGGTCGTAGCGGGGGAACTGTTCAAAATTACGCTATCGCGACCTCGCAACGCTTACACCCCTCTGCGCCACCCCCTTTTCTGTCCTCCGGTTCTGCGGTACTGATGCCTTACCCTTCTCACCGAGGTTGAACAGCCTCGCGACTCATCTTCGTCCATTCGAGCTACTTCTTTTCTCTTTTTCTTCTTTTTTACCGCGAGACGATCGACTTCACTCGAGATCGTGTCGAATATATTTGAATGTCGCCGTGTGTTATTAACTCCTTGCCCTCTCGTTACCTTCTGTTTCAGGGATGAATCAACGGAAGCAACGCCGTGAACGGACCACGTTCACCCGAGCTCAGTTGGATGTGCTGGAAGGACTTTTCACTAAAACAAGATATCCAGATATCTTCATGCGAGAGGAGGTGGCGCTGAAGATCAATCTGCCTGAATCACGAGTACAGGTAAACTCGATGAAATTGTTTCTTTTCTTTCTTCGCTTCGGAAGACGTTACGTTACATTACGAGTGGACCAGCGAGCGATCGAAATCGATCTCGGCGGAGTCGGAGGAAATCGAGTCGCGATTTATCCAGCGTGTCTAGCGAGCGGCTAGGAGAGAAGCAAGCGTATACAGTCTCCGCGAGAGACGATATCAACGATAGTCGAAGGGACGAGAGAGAAGGAACGAGAGAGTGTTTCGTGCTTCGGCAAGCGTGGCCGAGATTTAAGGTATTTACACAACGCGTTGTCGCGCCCTACGTCCCTCCGGTTTCGCCATTGTTCCCGATCGTCGCTGTACATTGATAGATGTGCCGACGAGCTCGTTGACGCTTTTATTGCGGTCCCCGTAACATCTTTATTTCGTAGCGGGATGCTCCGAAGTCACGATCGTGACTGGAATGTAGAGCTCGCGAGTCCCCCTTGCCGCAATCGCGTCGCGGTACGTCGCCACCGTGATATTCTCTATCCGATGGATGCGGATTTTTGTCAATGCAATTCCACAAAATAATCAATCTCTGGATCACTTGGAGATTTTATGATACATAGATAGCGTAAAATAAGAACTCAACTTCGCTATATAGGAATTCGCAGGATTCAATATTCAACTTTCAGAGATCACTCATCTTAAGAAATTGTTTATGGAATTGACGAACGTATCGTACTCTGCAATCGTTGTTGTAACAATATTTAATGTATAAAAATTGTTAAACGATATTTATATCATCGCCATTATTATTAAATGACATTCAATATGTAAAAATTAATTCTGCCGAGTAGATGCAGCGAGAACTTCGACGACGGATAGAAGAAGTTCATCGAAGGATGAACATTATCGATAAAAATGAATTTTGACAACTAACCTAGCTGGTTCCAAGTAAGATGAAAATTTCATACATTTCCACGCGTCTATTGTGCGCATTACGCGTATCTATTCTTCTGTCTTTCTTCAAACTTCCCGCAAATGCATGAAAATCCGCGGTCCGCTAATAAAAAATACCGTGGACACACGATAAGCAAATACCTACGCGTCACCGAAGTCGGCGAAGCAGTACGTAAAATAATCTCGATACACGGCGATACGCAGCGACCATCATCGCGAGATATGGGACAAAGCAAGAAAATTCCGTCCAGCGGAGTTTCCACGCGAAGTTAAGCCCCCGGTGAATGAAGGCGCAACTGCAAAAGGGTGTAACACACGTGTGCACGATGTACATTGTAGAGGCGTACCCACGTGAACGAATAATATCCAAGAGGGGGCAGGGGGGAGGTGAATAGGGGAGGGAGGGGGAGAGGTCGAGGGACGTGTGGATCTAAAAGTTTCCGTGGGAGAAGGAGAGAGGAGAGATAGAGAGAGAAAGAAGTGCGTATAGGTAGAGGAACACAGAGGTACGATGTATGGAATACAACATATAGTTGATTTGTTCCTGGATTATAGCCCTTCGTTCTATCTCGTTCGCGAGTTTCTATACGCTCGTCTCTGCGAGAGAACGACACAGCTGCGCGCGATGTTTGCCACGTTTGAATGCGCCAGGTCGTTCGTCCATCATTTACGATCGAGAAACGCGTCAGAAACGTTATTTCCTCGCTGGAAAAAAAGAGACGACAGACGCCTCAACACTCGCTCTTCGGAGGCGGGTAGTATCCCGATCGGATGAACGGGAGAAACGATAAACTTCTATCCCGCCGACAGGTTTGCCTTACAAAATTTATATGTATATTAAATTCTACTCGACGTAGAATCGTAAACAGATAAAAAAAAATAAAAGGAAAAAAACAGAAAAAAAAAAAACCGACAAAAGATACAGCAAAAACTGAAAAATGCGTACATCCGGATCTTGAAACGAGATATGTATCGAAAATTATCGCGATGCGGCATCGTCATCGATGCGTTTCGACGCGGTGATCCTGGATTCGAACGGGGCGACGAGTTTCTTGCGACGCGATGTCGTATTAATAGCGCAAATAAGGAAATATATTTGTCATAACGAAACGTCAACGCAGCTGTTGCAACCCGCGCGTCAACGGGGTTGGTTCTCCGCGTTGGATGGATTGTTAACCAGATGGTGATGCAATTTACACCTAGGCCGTCGATACACAGAGGCAGAACTGGCTGTGGTTGCCCCCGGAGGGCTTCCGGATGGCACCACGGCCTGTTCGGTTGGTTTTTGGGGTAGCTGCGAGCTCCAGTTGTGTGTTGTTCCTAAGGGAGGGTGTCGTTGTGCAAACATCGCGCGGTAATGGGCGTTTTCTTTCTCGTTCTTCTTCCCTGTCGCCACGCATCTCTTTCACTTCCTCTCAGTGATCATTTCCTCTTACGGTTGATACGCAATATCTACGTTTCACGCCTCGGATCTACCGCAACCCCTACATTTGCCAAGAAACGATATTTACGAAACGAGAACGATACCACACATCGAAACAGCCTCTCGTCTATAAACAGCGGCGTCTCGTCGTTCCGTCGAATTTCCGATTTTCTTACGCCTCGTTAGATTTAACTTTTCAACCCTACCTCCAGCTCTGCCGGCGAGACCGAGCCCTCGTCCTTCCTTCCATTCGTCCGTCAACTCAACCCAACTAACACGAAATTCATGGCGACTGGAAATCCCGTGTCCGCTTCGGCGAGTCGCGTTCTTTGCAACAACTGTTACAATGCCGCCGATAATAACAACAATGACGGCGGGTCTTGCTTTTAAAGGCACGGGCATAGATTCATAGGATCGCACCCCTGGCCACATTGTGTGCCGGGATTATGGAGGGTGCGTGAGGGGGAGTGAAAGGGGGGGGTCTGTGTGCGCGAACTTGCGGCCTATCGGGGGATGCTTTTTGTTCGTGCTCGGGACGCACGAACGTTGTCTCTAGTCCCCGAGAAGCAAGGACAAGGAAGGCCCCTCTTTTCCACGAAACTCGCGCAACCATTTTTCCCGACTTGTGCCAGTTTGACAGATTTTTCTCTTTGTAGCACCCAAGTGTACGTAGCACGTGAAGCTCCGTGACATCTATTTTTCTATAACCTATATCATATATCCCTGATGTTTTTAATAGTAGGATTATACTTGCAAGTAATATTCATCGTCAAGTGTTGCGTTGCCTTTTAATTCTTGTTGCCTTTCAATTACGTTCAACGTGCCACCTTTTCGAAAAAAGAAATGCGTATAGGTGTCTGTAGTTTTGAACGTAGTTCAATAGTTTTGACCATAGCAAGAGAAAATTCAAAACAAGTGATCATAATGTTAAATAGAAACTAAGTGGTCTATACGTGAGAGTATGATTCTATCGAATAGAAATTTAGTCCATTTATTATTAATAATGAACTATTTCTCTTTTCGTTATATTATTGTTATTATTTGTTTGACAGCAAGATGCAAATTAAGTTGAGAGACAAGACGAGGATTGAAGCATTTCCACGCGTGCATGCGTGTTTTTCGCGAATTTTTCCATTCTCGTTCACACAACGATGAAAGCACAATCGTGGTGTGTACACACATACATATTCGACAGTGTTTGATTTGCGCATGCGTGCCGACAGACGCCGACAACGCGAATCCCGAGGGACACACGATTACACACGTACACACGTAAGGCGTGAACACGTACACATGAAAATTCGAACACGTACAAAAGCGTATGAAAGCCCCCGAAATACCACCCCTCCTCTGGCTCGTTGTTATTGTTGCGATTTAATGAAATGTTACGGCCGTCCGCCCGCGATTACTTTCCCATTGCACCGATTAACTCCCCATTTGTACGGTTCCATCCCTCGTGACGAGATACCTTTTCTTTTCAATGATTCCCCCCCGGGCGATGGTTTCTGCCAAACCTTCAGAGACTTCCCGCGAAAGATTCGAGCACGGCAGCAATTTTGCCTGCATTTTTGCTCCCGCTATACTCCTCAAAAGATGGTGTATTCGTTCGTTCTTTGAAATCTTTTTTTTCTTTTTTTAGAAAAGTAAAGATTTTAAAGAAAGTTAAAATTATTGATGAGCGTTATTACGATTTTAACAGAAATTTTAATAGCGCAATGAATTAAGATTATTTGCAATTTTCAACATCCTGCGTGATTTTGGCAGCACTGGATAGTTTCAATGGTGCAATAGTCAATTACACAGTTCTTTTGCTTTCAGTATGTGTCCTTCCAGGCTCACATTGCTTTATCATGTTTTCTTCTTAATTTTTTCTTTCAAACAATGTAAGGTTGATGATATATTTTTAGAGAACCGAATCTCTCGATCGCTTATTTTTTTGTAACTGAATCCATTAATTAGCAATGTGTAAGCATTACATATAAATAGATTAATCACTAATATGTACGTATGCTTTTAATAGTTAATAAAAATTAAAAATGCAGTTAAATTTTGCTCAAAATCACGTCGAAAGTTACGAGTGATTTTAAGACTCACGACAATACGTTTACTTTCACGTAAGTGAGATTATCCCAGGCAATTTCGTGCAAACATGCAAGTTTTCGATGTTTTTTGTGCAGGTATGGTTCAAGAACCGTCGAGCCAAGTGTCGACAGCAACTGCAACAGCAGCAGCAGCAGCAAACCTCGCCCTCGAAAGGATCTCCGCGGTCCACTCAAAGCCAGAGCAACGGAAACAACGGCAGTAAGATGTCGACGAGTTCGTCGACGGCACCGAGCCGACGCTCGTCGCCGGTCTCGCCGCCGCGTGGCAAGGAGGCACCGGGTCCGAACTCACCTCTGTTGTCCACGACTTCGACGTACCCGCGTCTCGGCGTGACGCCGACCGGCGGAAGCGGCGCGAACAGCGCCATGACCACTCCGTCGCCGCCGTTAACTCCGGGCTCGAGTCAACTGCCACCTTCGTCGTATCCGCCAGCGATGAACCAGATCCATCACGGCGAATACGGCTTCACATGGAGTTCAGCGTCGCCGGGCTCGGTGAACCCGAGCCAATGTTACGCTGGACAGAGTTACAACGCGTATCAGAACCCGTATACAAGCGGCGACTACTATCAAACGCAGATCTCGCATATGCATCACAGCCCCCAGGGGAACTACCACCATCCGCAGTATCATCACAACATGACGTTAACGTCCTCGATGTCGCACTTGACTAGCCACCATTTGAACCCGAGCAGCAGCAACGACATGACCACATCGCCATCGGACACCGACGGTTACATACTGCCTGATCAAAAGTATCAGACGATGGTATAGCGGTCCAGCAGGTCGTCCGGAATCTTTCATCGCGGTCAGGAGGGCACGGTCGCGGCTGGATCATTCGCAGCGTACAACTGGCGCCTGAATTCTACGGCGAACTGTTCCGAGATGAACGGTAACATCGATTCTGACGATAACTGATGGACGCGCGGATAAATAATGAAGATGACGAGGATGATAATAATAATTGGTTTTCTCCTTTCTTCTTATTTTTTTTTATTTCTTTTTGTCGAGGCAAGACTTCTTTTTCCGAAACGTCGGGACGATTGTTCGCCGCGAGAGATCGCTTTCTTTCGCGAGTTTCGTAGCTGGGAACCTCCAGCTAATAACACGTATATTTCATAATATCGTTGCAGATTTATATTTTCGTAACGTAGATTCTTTTTTTTTTTTTCTTTCGCGGGAAACTTAAAGATTTTCGCGTGCCCACAAGTTACATATTTCTTGACTTTTCACAAGAATTTTTCTTTAACATTGTCAGTCGCGTTCCAACGATCGTTCCTTCGTATTTTCATTTTTTTTTCTCTCTTCATTGCAATTTTAAAGTGAGTCGGCACGGATTCGTCGCAACAGATAAATCGAAAATAGTCTAGATTTCAGATAAATCGAAAATTTTGTCTTTGTACAGAACACCGAATTCGTCGATGTCAAATCTAGTCGTTGGAGTCGCGATGGAAATTCAGCATAAAAATTAGTCATAGCATAAAAATTTCTCGTCAGGACATAAACGTTGTACCCGCACGACTTTTACATTGTTTTAGCCTTTTTTTTTTTGTTCTTTCTCAGTAAAAAACGACGATAAAGCTTTTTTCTGTTTCTTAAAATATCACAATTCTTATTTTATCTTTTGACCGATTTATGTCAGACGTAACGTATAAGAATGACTAGACCTTTGACGAGAAAAAGAGAAGATATCAACGATGAAGCAACCTCGCGACCGTTTCGAGATTCTGCGTCGCGAAATGGTGGAATTCAAAGTGTTAGGGCCCGTCGGGTATAATCTAGCCCTTAGGTTCAATCGTTGAGGAAAAGATTCGTGAAAGAGTATCTCGTCAACGATGAGCGAAACCGGTCAAGTATTTTCCTGTAATCGTAAAGTGTTGCTGATCAACATCGACTTCTGATCGATTCAGTCAGAACAGAATCGTATCGTTATACAAATACACCAATACCACAAATACTGAGAGGCCTAGAAGATCTATAATTAGGTATTTTTATCAAACTGGTAATACCAAAGCCGCGATAAAGCAATTACTCATGGATTTTGTAGACGTACGATGCATTTCGATTAATCGAATCTAAGGTATGTTAATCCAGTTTAAAGTATACTCTACGATCACGGAGAAAATGCACACCTTCAAATACGTCCGGTTTCGCTCGTTCGTCGACGAGCTGCTGTTTCAAGAAAAAAATAACATTACAACATCACGGAAGGCGGATGTTCTCTCGATCGCCGCGAATAAAGAGAGAACGATACGCGATCGTGTATACGTTGATAGCCCCTTATCGAGATCATCGACGACGCCGCAATATTTCAACGATCGGATGCTTTTCGTCGTCGAGTTCAATTAACAACCGATATTAGGACAAGATCATCACGGTTGTGCCGTCTCACGTTGTTGTTGCACGTTTCCTTCACGACCTGTGATTTTCACAACGCAACGGATCGATCTTTGCATCCCGGAGTACGTCATTCAGAAAAACACGATTCTCTCAATGACAGAAGAGAGGGGGGGGGCAATTGCAAATAAGAAAAAGATAGTAAAATTAATGAGAAGTTCAATTGTGAGAAAAACTTGATCTCACTTGGTCTCGAGCGATAAGAATGAGAACGTGAGTCAAGGACAATTTTCGAGATTAGATTCTCGAATGAAAATTCTCGCGAGAAATCTTCGTATTTACCCCCCCCCTCCCCCCTCGCCCCGATTTTGAACGATCGAAGAAACTTGTCTCGTGACAGCGAAGAAGCGTACCGTGAAACGAGACACGCTCAAATTTTGTACGTCACCTTTAGACGCTCGCCGTTATTCGCCGTTTCTCTCACGCGAGTCAGAAGATCGCGACGTCGCTCGCGATTTCGATCTCTGGCGAATGACCGCGTCGACGATGCTGAACGATTCGTTCGTGTTCGATCTAACGTCGATGAAATTCAGCATCGGAGGGAATGTCGATGATTGATTGATATTGATGATTATTTTGCTCTCCGCCGTATTTCGACTACTGATATCACCTGGCATCGTGACCGAGGATTTGATCGAGCGGTCGACGCTATATCCACTGGTTTTCTGAAACGCAGCTTCGTCATACGTATATCATACGTATCTTCTTTTGCTCTATGTATTCACGCCAACGAGGCAGACTTCTTGTACAAAAAATATCTAGAAACAAAACAAGATCCTCTCTCTCTCTGTTACTGTATCACCATCAGTCCCGGTCTCGATTTTGCGATCAATATGCCAGGTACGACAGCACGTGTTTCATGTCTGCAGCAAGATATGTATATTATCGTGGATTAGAGAGAACAAAAAAAAAAAAAAAAGAAAATGAATGAAATTTCAAAGCAAAAAAAAAAAAAAAAGAAGAAGATATCAATTAATTCATAAAGATAGCAGATGACGGTAATCACTACGCGCACATAGTCAGTAAGTTACTTTGTAATAAATACGTGATGTACATAATTACTTAACTTGTAAGATAATGTGATTGTTCTATCATGTAAGGAAAGGATCTTCCTACGTCATAGAATAAATCGTCGCATATTATTAATAAAGTGTCTCTGTCGCATTTTATTCAGCCATAACACGAATCCGTGTTCCGACATTCTAATTAACGTTAACGTGTCTCGCGCGCTTGGTTTCAAACCTCCTCCCCCCAGCCATCCCCCCACGCCACGAGGGGGTGCCCGTCTTGCTTCTTTTCGACACGAGCGGGCTTATAGATCGCGAGTCAGCCACCTATTAATCACATTGATGTCCTGCAAGTTCCTGCCGCGCCGCGGGCTGTAATTTTGCTAATGCACTTGAAATTAATTAACATTAAAACCGGGCACCGCGTGCCCATTATTCGTGCCGGGGCTCTCTCTCTCTCTCTCTCTCTCTCTCTCTCTCGTTATCGATCGCAAACCATTAAAACCCATATTAATTACAGGCTCGTGGTCGGCCGGTAATCGCCGATGCAATTTGCGTACACGCGTCGCATGTTCCTCGCTCGGTGTTATCCTGTTTTCCACGAAATTAAAAAACATTTTGCCCGGCCCGGGTTCGCCCGACCAGTAAAGCAACCAATTTACGGGGCCTTCGCGTGGAAGTAAGCGTTCCACGCGTCGAAACACAGGCCGATACTCATCGGTTGTCGTTCCTTGCAACCACTCGAGCAAGCGACGTTCGAAAGCGTCACGTACAACACAGGACGAAGAGGAGCGTGTTTGCGACGTACATCGAAAATCCATCCACTTGTAGCAATCCGAGAATTCCCTGAAGACACTCTGTCAATTGCTTTTTTTAAGCGTATGCTACGGTTTAAGTTGCACGATTGAAACGATCATACGATTGGTAAGACAGAGGATTGAAAAGAGCAAAACACTAAATAAACGATAAAATAAACTTGGTCTCGTTTTACACAGCATTTTTTCTTTTCTCACGTACGATTCTACGTTCTAGTAAAATACTACAAGCCAAAAATATGAATCAGTATAAAATAAAAAATAAAATGCTAACTTCTTGAATATCCACAAATATCAGCTTTTTCTACACGATTTTTTCTCTTTCACACACACACACACACACACACGCGCGCGCGCGTCAGGCAAGCTTAATCAACCAGAAGAAACTCCTTCTTGAAAGAGAAAATACTTGCAAGAACAAATATATAAAAAAAATCTTTTTTTCGAACTAAATCCTCCATATTTATTATTTTTTCAATCGCCAATCTTTTCTTGTTATTACATAGCTTATCTCGAGCCGCGTGTTTCGCGAAAGCGATAACTATCGACAATCGACAGAGGAGAGAGCGGAGCGGAGCACGTAATTAGTTTCGTTGACGAGAGAGGCGGCCGATCAACAAGCGGCGAGGTCGTTTATTATCGTCTAATGGGTATTTCCTTTGATACGATCAAGCAACGCTCTCGATACTGGAGGAGAGGAGAGAAAGGCAGACAGGGTGATCAAGAGTTTCGCACAGAACGCAGAGAGACGGTCCATTAAAGGATCGCAGGTGTACAACGAGCTTGCGTATATGCCGTGGCGTAGGGATGGCGTATGGTTGGTCGCTAATAGATGGAAGGGTGGCGAAAGCGGCATATCTCTAAGTGGCCTAAACTCGAGGGGGGGGAGGGAGGGGGAACAAAGAACCCCAAGCAACTGAAGGCAGAACCGGGCACTGCGCCCGGGACTAATTGGACAGATCGGGCTACCTGTCTACCTTTTGACGACATAATCCGGCGTCCTTTCTAACTCATCAAATTAACAGGCTATAACAAATCGGCCGGCGTACCTAAGTACTAAACTCTCAGTCCCTCGATGATCCTTCCGCATAGTTGCAGGACAGATCCCTCACGATCCTTTTTTGTTTAATAGAGGCTCCTGACTCGGCAGAGGCACTGCATCGAAACTGCACGCGCTGACTCGAGGTTATTTGTGTACTGGCGACGCGAGTTCGTCGGGCCTTTAATATGGTTGTCAATCTGTTCAATTCCGTCAATCATACTCCATACTCTTAACAGCGAGTTGTAATATAAAGTAGCAGAACAGAGATCAGGGTTTACAATTTTTCTGACCATTCGAGTGTCTAAGAGAATTTTAGAGACATTAATTAGCTTAGAGGCATTTATTAGTTTTTAGACTTTTTTTATGTAAAATTTGAAATGCGATGAGATTGCGGCAAACACGCAGGCATTGAGTCAAACAGGGAAATTTTATTTACGTATCTTCGTGTTTCCTCGAAGGAAATTTGCTGAAAAAAACTTCTGAGAATTTCACTTGAAAGTCGTTGAGCACATCGAAGAATTTGCGGAAAATTAGAACACGAATCTGATCATTTCGGTTAAACTTGAAGAGCATTGAAAAATTAGGTATTGGACCTTGAACGTGAAAACAAGCAACTTCAAAATATAAATCATTTTTACTATTTTCTATTCGTTTGTACCCTTTTACCTGCTCACTAGAGAAATAACAAACGCGAACGTATCCATTCTCCTGCATAAAAGCTTTTGTAGAAAAGGCCGATTGTCAAAGCATCGAATACTTTTGCAAGGAAGGAAAAAAATTATTGTTCATTTAAATTTGCAAATACCGTAGATGCTAGATTACCATCGCAATTCCTAGATCACTCGTGTACAGAAAAGCAAATGTTTTTTTTTTTTTTAATATAACAACAATTTCAACACACTGAAATACAGTATACTAGAATATAGAATATAAAACATACGTAAATAAACGATCGAAAGTTTGATGTTACTCACAAGGACTCGTCGATCGAGTTCTCTCCGAGATGCGAGAGCGACGACGAAAAAAGAGGGGCAGGGGGGAAAGGAAAGCGAAACAAAGGGTACAGACGCGAGTGAAACGAAAAAAGGAAGAGATACTCGGGGAATTTCTCGTAGATGAATTGGCGGGGATTGTCCTAGGCAGACATCCCGGCGACATTTTAGACGGCTCCGGCGAGTGTCGACCGTTCACTTTCAGTGCGGCGAAGACAATGGCCTTGAACTTGGCTGAGTACTGCGGCGAAGAGTTAAAATCGGCTTGCGTTTAGCCGGATCCCATTATAACAACTCGGAGCCGGCCGTAAGCTTCATGGCTTGGTTCCGCTCACTGTGTCACCGGGCTAAGCCCCGACTTACCTACCTATCCTTGTAAACCGCTCTCTTACCCCTTTTCCTACAGCCTTCCTGTCTATGCCAATTTAATACTTGCATTATAACCCTGTCTCCGCACCTACCCAAACTTACCGAAAAAGATCGAGCAATTTACAATATCGCCTGGCCCGCTCGCTGACCGTGTGCCACGTCTCGGACGAACGAGTCGAGTCTGCCAATCATTTGCAAGCGGGCATTCTAATACCGATTCCAATAAATATTATAATAAACGTTACGATTAAACAGATTTACCTGTTCATCGGTGTAACCGTGGTGATGACCCGAGACAGTTTTATTTTAGAGCGAAATTACACCGAGCCAAAGGTGGACGTCTGAATAAATTTCGTAAAAAAATGACAATTATAATTACGAAATTGAGAAAGAAACGATGTTACGGTGATGCACGGTTTGTCAATCGATGTAACTTCGATTCGCGCTTATATCTGAGGCGGATAGCGACCGTGTGTTGAAGTATTTTGGTTAGAGAACGTTACGATTCTGATAGATGATCGGAGATCGTTATGAGTGGACCGTATATATTATAAATGGATCAGACGTTATACGGAATTGTAATTGGCCATCTGTCTAATTTCTAACGATTATTCACGTATTAGCGGCGGCGCTAACAGTAGAAATGGGAGAAATAGCCGAGATATGGCAACATAGCAGAAGGCTGACTATAGCCTGAATGTAGCGGTATAGCAAATGCTAAACTATAGCTCGAATTGTTTGAGTGATTGCATTCCTGAGTTAATAACCCACTTTGTATTTAATGGCACACTGTTAAATATTGCACCAACTTCCTCACTGACCTGTGGGCCTGCCTGTTTTATAAGAAAGTGACGGGCCAATCACTTTGAATCGTGAGTCTGGCGTAATTTCTTAACGATGAAAAAAAAAAAATTATCGAACATCAAGAAAGACTGACGTTTTTAGAGGACATTAAACATAACAAGGACGAGGAAAGATAACAATAAACTATTGCGATAGAGCGTGCTAGACATTAGGACTTCTTGACGAGCCGTTGTCCTTATCTAAAAATAGAATAATAAATTATTTTACGTGGACAAGAAGCCTAACGTCTTTCGTACAAGAATAACTAGAATTATGGGAAATCGCCAGAACAAATGAAGTTAGCCAACAACGATGTACCATTGTTCAAGGGTTAAGTAAAACGTTTACGTTTTGCTTGTACGCAATTCTTGTTAACTTTCTACAATCAAAATTTGATCGATTGATTACGCTTTATTTTTAATATCCTTTTTTTATCCTATTTTGAATCTGTCCTACTTTTTTGTTTGTGAATCGAAATCATTCTTGTATAGCAAGAAATTATTGTTGTTACCCGTCTTTGAATATTGCAGTCACGTGAATAGATAATTTGTAAATTTTCACCAAGCTCGTCGCAGGACAAGAACAATTCGTTCAAATCGTGCCTAAGTTACCATACTCCGAGACACATTATTACGTTTTAAACCCTTGCTTCGTGAAAAACTTTTTTTTTTTAATCTGAGGAAATTTGAAACGTGGGTTCTCAAATAGGCTGATGAACTGTCGACGATAATTTATAAAAACCAAATGTTATCTAGATACTTGCATTTCAATCTCGATTGAGAAAGTTTGAAAGCATCGCGTAAACTTTTTCAGATCTCCCCGAAGATCTTCACGCGGCGAGTAACATGTCTCCTCGTGCAATTTGCGAGAGGACGTAAAATTGTAAAGATGTTTACAGAGTAAACAGTCAATTATGTAGAAAAGTATTTCAGATATCCATTTAGATAAATTGTAGCTCGTGTGTATATTTGAAACGTTCGCACAATTATTTGTTAAACTATTCGTCATGGGAAAAAATGTCATGTAAAATTTACTTTGTTTCGAGGGGGACGTTTTATGGTGACGTCATAAGTCTTGATCGTGCTTCCAAGATTTCAAAACGATCTTTTATTTGCTTAATGAAATTCTGTATTTTTCATCGGACGGATATGTAGTCCATGACGTATTCATTAGCAATGTTGATATTTAAAGGTTTTCCAAGGTCGGTTGCTGCCAGAAACGTTTCAAATGGGACACCTTCTGAATGTGCAGTGCTGTGTGCGAAAGTACATAGACCCCCCGCCATCTCTGTACCCTTTGTCCAACATTTTCGAGAAACCATTAATCATGTTTAAGTACGTTCGTAGTGGTACATAATATATACTTAGTAAGTACAGTAGTCACGGTTACAGTTAGAAGTGCGCACTTTTGTGTCTTCTTTGTTGTCTTTCCCACCGTACAGCTTACCAGCAGATTGTTTCAAAACAAGAGTATTCGAATATTTATAAAATCAATCGCTGCGCGAAGTTTATCACACCAAATGAACGGCTACGGGACACGTAGTCGTTCTCGATAAGACAAAAAGATGGCTATTCGAATGTTATTACATCAAGTGAAAATCGTTCTCGTTAATATTCGAATAGTCATCTGCAAGTACATATTTCTATTTTTAAATTCACGACACATTCAAGTTCCAAGTTTTCGCTGCGTCGCGTAACAGAATAATAAACTGGAGGAAATTGTGGGAAATCACAAAGACTTAATTAACACGTCGCCGAGTGTTGCGAAAACTATTAAACGTAAAAGTTTAAAAGAAACTTTAAGAGTGAAATTGATTTCGTGAATGGTAGATTGAACGCAGGAACATGTTACGCGATATGTAACAGCAAACGAAATGACAATTTTTCACCAAAACAACGGTCTTATCCATGCTGGTGTCACGACACAAACTAGTGAAAGTTTGAAGATTTCGGAATAAAGTTCCTCACATGGCCAGTTTAAACGGGAAATTATTTACGACATCTAGCGAAAGATAACCACCTGATTTACGATCAAGAAAAGCCACCTACATCGAAAGTATTGTAGAACTGAAAAGAAGAATAAAGGGCTAACATCCCAGGTGAGATGTGTTAAACAAGTTAATAGATTAGTGTGTCTGCTCGATTAATCGAAGTAATAAAAAAAACAGTGGGAAATCTGCCAAATATTAAATGAAGAAGCTACTGAAATTAATACTGAGTTTATACAAAGAATCTTAAGAGCAAGTTTCATTTCTTTCGCATTTCCCGTTTCGCGTCAGTTGAAATTTATGTATGACGGTATGAAAATGCATAAAGAGCTTTGTAAATGTTAGGAAATGTCTGAAAATAGAGTAAATCGAGGAAATCTGAATAGGTAATCACACCGCTGTATGTATTTATGGATAGTACCAGAATTCGTCATTTTATTAAGAGATTAAAACGATATCAAGAATTTTTTATTCATAATCACGCAATATATTACGCACCGCAAGTGGTAAATATCGATAGACGTCGAACAAACTCTCCACAAGTGCAACAAGAATTAGCACTTCGAGTATCCCTGTAATTTTTGTAATATTATCAGCTTCTCGATTTCGTTTTTCTTTTATACGGCGTATTCGCGATCTGCTCTTATCGTCTTGCATCGATCACAACTGCCTGTTATACCTGAGCGAGTGATTCGGACCATTCTCGCCATTATTCATTCGTCAGATCGTTCATTCGAATTCGCTCGAAATGATAAACAGCGCGAGAATAGTTGATCCGCGAAAACGGAAGATTACCACGTGTGTATGAGCGTTGCGCGTTGCCATTTGACCCGTATTTTCGGGTTTTTCTTTTGGCTCGAACAGGAGATCGCAGGTGAAAATGCGTATCGGCCGGCCGAGCGTATTTACGTGTATTACATTTTTCACCTGCGCCCGGCTTTTCCATCGACATCGGGAGGTTGACACGCGAGTAAATCATACATTATGTACGGGCGTTTGCGAAAAGTTGCGCGTTAAATGTCCCGGCAACTCCATTTACAGCTGCTTTCCCATATTTCATCCGATCCGTGTGAACACATCGACACGTCGGCCCCGATGACGGCAAAACCGTATAAATAATGCACCGGTGAGAATCGGTTTAATAATTTCGCGCGAATTTATTCGTTAATTCGGTAACGTTTCGCCGCGACAAGTACACCGCCGGCGTGTTCCAATGTAGCCAATTATCGCGACGCTCCGCGAAATCGCAGCCGATGCGAATCGACGATGCGATTTTTGTCAAGTTAGGGTTGAACGATTGTTCGTCAGAGGAAATTTAACACTGGCACTAATGTATAATATTTGTGGCAAAGAAATCAGAGCGCAAAGTATGAGAAAAAGTTGATGATAGAAAAAAATACACAAGCTTCTGTTAATATATTTTATTAAAAATCACTGTCATAAATATGCAAAATATGCAATAGGAAATGATGAATTTTAACCACTTTGGGTTCTAGTTTAAATGTGCAATACTGTACGTGATACAAAAGAGAGTATATAAAGTGTGAGGTCTTTCGTGACACTTGATTCTACATTTTTCAATCACACCCTCGAAAATATGAACCTGCGCAGAAATCTGTACATTCCGTTTATTAATAGGATTATTCTTCTTTTCGTACAATCAAGGACCAAGATAATTCGACAAGGTTACGAGGGCGATGCTAGACCTAGTGAAATTGGTTCACCCATTAAAAAGGAGAATCAGAATCACAAGATACGTGCGTGAATCGAGAATCAAAGAAACTCGAGATATGTCGATGCTTTCGCACCGAAACGAGAGTGGAGAGCGAGAAGATCGATCTCGCGAACGGCGAGGAGGATCAAAGTTGGCGGATGAAATTTTCACGCAATCTGGAAGGTCGTGAAGTCCAAGGGGGACGGGGGGAATTCTTTCCCCGATTGGCAATATTCTAACGAGAGAAAGAAGCAGCCCAGAGGGTGGGCAGTGACGAGAAGTTAGCGAGAGAATAGAGAGAGAAGCGGCGAAATCGAACGGAGGGGAGCGGCGGGATCAAAGAGGCCAGCTCGCGCTCCCGTAACTAGATTTCTCGTTCCCACTTTGAGGATTGCTTAATGCTCTATAAGCGGTCGTTTTAAACTCGATGAAATCGAATCAGCAGCGAATCGAGATCGCGCCGCGCCGCAAATTCAATTGCGACCGACTTCGCTGGTAGAGAGGTGGCCCCGACTTTCTCGCTTTGATCTTTTTCCACGGGGGTTAGAGTCGCGGGCATGCGACACTCGCGAAATTCGCTTGCGTCGTGATAGACACTTGAATCGGCGCAGCTGCTTTCGTAATTAGCGCTGTTCGCTGACGCCAGTGGTGACGTTTTTAGGTACCATCGTTCGACGCGGAGAGAGATTCTGTTTAATAGTTTCGGCGAAGATCAATAAAAATTTGTACAAACAGTCGACAAGAATATTAATCACGTTAACATTGCTCTTCAAAGTCTTCAGATAAGATCAAAAACGAGAGTAATAATCGAGCCGTGCGAATTACGCAGAAACCTACTCATCAAATTGAGAGACCTACATGATCTGAAATTGAGTGCAAAATTTGAAAATTTTGAAAATTTTGATCTTTCTTTCCATTTTAGCTTATTATATTTGTACTTTATATTTCATATATTGGTATTGTATAAATATAATTTATTACGTAAAACAATAGTACATTTTATTTCTCGTTTTTATTTTATAATGTTTCTTTTAATGGCTTAGTTAACAGACAGTAGAGCTTATTATAATAATATTACGAGTATATCGAGTAGATAGATCTAGAATGGAACAACAACTTGGTATAGTTTCAACAACTGTACAATGTAAGAGTCGCTCTGCGAGTTAGTAAGTTTTTGCAAGTTAAAATTCATAAAATTATGAGAACCGTTCTTTATCATTTCAAGGATTGATAGGTTTCTCTGTAACTTGGCCCAGGTTTCGTAGAATATTTTGCGAGTGAAAACTAAATTAATAAATATACAAGAGTGGTTCAACGATTAATGTACAAGAAGCGATATTCAGTTTGAGAACGTTGCAACTGTGCAGCAGCCACTCAACAAATAACATCTATAGCTGCAAGGTTCGATCATCGTCAAACTCCCGAGCCGTAAGATCAATCTCATCTTTTTCACGTCAGATCTCGCTTCGTCGGCTATTGTAAGCCCATTGTTGCCCTTAAATTACCAAAATTCGGCACTTGGTCACGCGATAGCGAGCAGCTTTTGGAATAAGCTCCAAGGTCTTCCGGTAGGATTCATCCGAATGCGGCTCTCCTCTCTTCCGCCGATTGATTTTCGGTGTAGGAGAAAGTCGAGTCGACCGATCGCGCACGAAGTCGAGCGGAGCGAAGTTTTTTAGTGGAATTCGCGCGGTCTCAGCTCGCTCGACCCAATTACGCCGGCCAGGACGGCCAGGCCGAGGGATCAGAATCACCGGGCAGGAAGTCAAGGGGCGCGAATGCATTGTTAAGCTCCCTCTGTCCAAACATTCGGCTTGCTCCCAAGTAACCAACACACCTATTTCCCTTTTACTCGCTGCCGTTCCCTCTCCAACCCTGGCTTTCCTCGATTCTCTTCCTCCCGCGTTACGATTCCCTTTCGTCGTGTCACCCTCGGTCATCTCCTAGCTCGCGCGACGAAGCATTTACAGGTAATCCTAAAAAATGGACCGTCGACTTCCGCCGTTGTACGGCTACGAACGCACGTGGAAATTCCTTCGACGTTCTTTCACGCGTCCCAGCCTTTCGTGCATCGAACCAACGCGCTTCCTGTTGACTCCTGCTGTACGATTCTCTACTGTACGTAGAGATTTTGATTAAAGAGGACAACGATATATCGGCAGAATTCAAACTAGCGATCTGCTCTCCGTTCGAACACGTCAGTCTTAGCAAAGTGGCGATGAATCTTTGATCTCGCTTCTTCGCGACGGGGAGAGGACGCGTCTGTCCCGTCTATCGCAGAGATTGCGTTCGCCGTTCAATATTTTCGCAGTTTTTAGGACAGCAAAGTCCTAAGGGAGGGGGAGGCACTTCACCCTCCGGCGGCCGAACCTTTCCCATTTTAAAGAACCTCGGCAACGTAAAAAGGACCGTATACATATAACATGGTTGCACAGAGAACGCAGAAGAGAGAGCGTGTGAGAGAGAAAAAAAGAAGAGGCGACGGTGGAAAGAAAGAAAGAAAAAAAAAGAAAAAAAAGAAAAAGGGAAGAGACCAGGAGGCAGAGAGAGAGAGAGAGAGGCGGGGGGAGAAAAGAGGAAAAGATCAAAGATGGAGAAAGAGAGAGGAAAAAAAATGAAAGAAGATGGAAGAGAGAACTCCTCTCGGCAAAGGATCTTCCTGTGCACGAGAAGAGACAGAGAGAGAGAGAGAGAGAGAGCCCGGGAGAGGGTCCTATAAATAATTAGCGAGGAGTCGCTCTCCGCTCGGCGGGCGTAAGCCGCTTACAACCCCCGTTCACTCTGCTCCTCGCCGCGCAGCCTGCCTTCCCCCTTACCCGTGGCAACGTCTACCTTCCCTCGGTTCTTCACCACCCGATTGCTGCCCCTCGCGACCACCGCCACCCACCCTCTTCCTCTTTCTCCGCCTTCTCTGTCTCCTCCACCTACTCCTTCTGCTGCTACTCACACTGTTGCCGTCTCTCTCCCTCTCTCTCTCTCTCTCTCTCTCTCGTTCTTCCTCTTGAAAAGAGGCTCCTCTCTACGTTCTCCTCTCCGCCAGTACGGCACAGAGGAGATTCCGGCCAGCCTTCGGGGGTTCGCCCTTCAACGGCAACCCTTCGTCAAGGGTGCCTGTTTCGAGAGACAGGGCAAGAGGCAGAGAGAGCTACCGCGCGCACAGCGTGTCTCAAAGACACTGTGCTCCGTTAAACTAGATCCGCGAACACATCCGCGTACACGAGACCACCTCGAGACCACCTTCGTGTCCCCCTCCGATCGACATAGATACCGGGAGGCTTGCTCCGTGCGCAGGGATCTCTGTTTCACGTGCGTGTAAATCAATTCTTGTACACGTGTAGTACACGTATCCTGGTTTCAATTTTTAATACGCAGTAGGTATTCGTGTTCCGTTTCGCGGGATGCTTGTGTATTTCTGCTGCTTGTTGTCGTAGGGCGAGGCTTCGAATTTCTAGAAACGAAGAAATCCCGATCTATACGTTTGATAGTTGGTAATCGAACGAACGACTCCTTCGTCTTCCGCTTTCGATCAAATTCGTGCTCGCGTTCGTATCGTTGTGTTTTGTATTGCATTAGCATTCCGTTCATTTCAACAGTAAATCACCACGTGCTCGTATCATTATACGCTTCATTTATTTTGCGATGAAACGAAGAAGCACTAAGTACCAATAAGAAGCGAATAATTTACACGCGAGGAGAGATCAGTCGTAGATGTTCGCATCGTGACAAGGAGAATCATCAAAGTGATAGCTGCGTTCTAACAGTTGTTCCCCTTTTTCCCTTCAATCCGACGCGACGATCGAGAGCGAATAGTGGTCAGGCCACGGGCAGCGAGATGACGACGCGAATGGGGCGTCGCGACGCGTGCATACGAGAGCGTGCCCTCGGCTTACGTGCACGCGGAGAGCCTTACGCACAAAGTGAATCTCGGATTACCGGTCTCTGGGGCTCGTGGAAACCCTACACCCACCGGTTGGTGGTAAAAACAGAGAAGTAGCGAACACTACTCGCTCGGAGGGAGCGAGCAGGGCTAGAAACGAGATGGACGGAAAGAAAAAGAGAGAAAGAGAAGGGCAGAGAAAGAGGGTGGAAGATCGCGCGCTTGATGGAAGTCTGGTATCCGCGGTTCGTGTTTCGAGCCCGACGCGCTGTATCTCGTCGGTTGTGCTGTATTAATGGGACCGTAATAGCCTATTTGCGATCGCTAATAGTCGAAGCCCCGGTTCTCTTCCCCCCCCCCCGCTCGACGGCTGTCGTTTTCCCTAACTCGGCCGCTGCGAAACTCCCCCGGGAAATCTGGACGGTACCCTGGCAGAGTGGATCGCTGCTCTTCATCGTTCAATCAGTATCGCGCGATTTTTTCCTGACCCTATGGCATCGTCCTTTCGAAGGCTTCTCGCTCCGGCTGGTCGATGACTGTCGTCAGCCGTTTTCTCCGGCCAGTGTTTTTTTAAATTTCAATCTGATCAGCGTATCTACGTGTCGTTCGAAACTGCGAAACTGAGAATCGGTGCGTTACGGAGGATGAAAAGAATAATTAGGTAAAGTTCATGTCATATGCTTCATCTAGAGGCAAGAGAAATTTAAATCCCCAAGACTTAAGAAAGAGAGAGAGAGAGAGAGAGAGAAATAGCGAGAGAGAGAGAGAGAGAGAACTCTTTGGGATGTGATGTTTGTAACCTACTCTCAAGAGCAGCTCTTCGATCAGCAATATCGCTCGATCGTGAATCGCGATTCTTTCGTTGAAATAAATTTTGAACTTCGTTAAAAAATTCAGAACTGTTTTGATTGTCTTGACTCCGTTTGGGAAACCAAGCAATAGCACCGAAGATTGAAGTCACTACTTCATACTACGTCACTACTACTCGCGATACGTGTTTCGTTTCCATTTGGGATCAAACAGTTCCCAAATAGTGTTCCACTGGCGAGCAGCCACTCTCGGGAGCGATACGCGATAGTTTCACGCGTGTTTCGCTCCGAAGAGAAGAGGGAGAGCAAAAGCAGAGACAATGGATCCGGGCGAAGAACTCAGAAGAGGGAGGATAATTTAAAGCAAATAGAAGGGAAGAGGCGAGGCGAGGCGAAACGCCGAAAGGAGCAACAAACGAGGCAGGAATAAACGTAAGCTCGGCTAATCGACTAGGCAGCCACGGAGAGGCCGTGCGCCACGTGCCGACTGGCAAACGTTCCGGTGGCAAACGCCGCGACGTTGTTAGCCCAGTTAGTCAACATCAGCGCCTCGGATGTTAAGCCGATCCGTTGTACCACCGACCAACACATATCCCTTTCCTGGCACGTCTCCCTTTCCTGCGAATCGCCGGCACATCCGGCGTGCATCCCGTCCTCTCGCCGGGCTGTTTCACGCATCGTCGGGACTGTTTCTGCGAACGAAACTGGACAACTTCTCCAACGAGAAGATATTTTTCGGGAAGGGAAACTGTGGCTGCGGATCTCCGTTGAGAGTACGTAGGTACTTCTCCGATCACTTGATTGGGGTCGAGCAGGGAAGCGAAAGACAGTGAACGTTCGTTGAGGAGGAAGATAATATGGCTAGGGTTCGAGGCAAAAGAAATTTGATGAGATATTTATGAGAAATTTGATGAGATAGATATTTGTTGAGCTATTGACCGATAAGAAGCTAAGTTTGGTCCTTTGTTTCAGGTTTAGAGTGAAGCACAGTGAACATATTTTTTTTTTTTTTTTTTTTTTGGAGAACAAAGTTAACTTCTTTGAAGATTCTTAAATTTTGACAATTTGGTTGGAATCCGAATGACGGTGAATGTTCTTTAAAAGCTAGAACGAATTAAATTTCTTCAAGGACAAAGTTTTCGCAATTTGGTTGAAGTTCCAAGCGAAACTCACAGCGAACGAGTCGACGAAAGCTAATTTCTTCGAGGATTCTTATTTGAAGTTCAGAGTGAGGATTTTTTGAAGACCGAAACCGATGAGAGGCAACTTCCTGGAGGATTCTCGTTTCTCAGAACATTCTTCAAAAATCAGAACACGAAGGAAGTAAATTGTCCGTGAGGACAAGGTTTTTGGTAACTCGATTAAAGCTCAAAGCGATTCACCTCCTCGAGGTGAACGTTCCTTGAACGTGCTGATTAAAGCTAACTTTTTCTTTCGTGGATTCTTATTTACCTAACAATACGACTGAGGTTCAAAGTGAAACAACTACAGTGAACATTCTGCAAAAAGCGAATCGAAAGAAGTGAATTACTTAAAGATTTGAAATTGGAAGCGAAACAACGGCGAACATTCGCTGGGAAATGGGAACTTCTTCTTCTCCGGGGACAATGTTTCGGCAATTCGGTTAGGGTTCATAGGCATTAAGCTCGTTTGCGCGGTAGAACAGATTCCACGACTTTTAACTTGGCGCTAAAAGGTTTCCCGCGATCGTCCTTTAGGCGCCGGGTGCTGCGGCTAATTAAGCGGAACTCCCGGTGAACTTTCGAAAGAACGGCTGACTCGATCGGTCGTGAAAGCTTAGACGCGGGAAGTTTGCCCTTTATCGGCCGCCTGCCGTAATACTTTAGCCTGTACACGCCGGAAATACATTCGTTAGCTCGCTCGAATTCGTCTTTCTTCTTCGCGTAACCGTGCTCTCACTGTTAAGGCCCCAATTACAGACGTTGAAACATGCTGCGATGCATGCACCAACTCCCAGGTTTCATGAAACGTGCGTCAGAGTCAGCTTACCTCCACACATCGATTCTTCAGTTTTCCGTGCGACGCCAACGTTTGAACACGTGTTTTAAAATGCTGGCTCGTCTTTCAGCTTTAATATTGTTAGTAATAAGATTAGATTAGTAATAGGAGGTTTGTTATTACTTACGAAAAAAAAAAATAGAAAGAAATTAAATACTAAAAATAAATGGGCAAAAGGATGGTTAGTCCAGAGAAATAGATTTTCCAATTTCGCATTATTAAAAGAGGTAAAGACAACTGAACCTTGTGATTATAGAAAATTATCCGCATATAGATGACTCTGCTTTTTATCATCTGTTGGAGGAGAATTGAAATTTGTATCATCTGTTTAAGAAGAATTTTTCTTATCTGTTCAAGGATTGAAAAAAGAAATACAGTCGTGAGAGATGCAGCTAGCGCAGAGGAAAAACTATCTGCAATACTAAGGTTTTTAGTTAACTGGAAAGAGTTACGAAGATTAATCGATGTCCGTTAAAATATCTCAAATCAAATGCGACTTTTCCCCTATAATATCAAATCTGATCTTCTTTCTGTTATATTATTCCACGAACACTCGTGCATATTTATAAATATTTATTCAACTTCGCCAAAAATTCTCATTCTGTCTCCATTCTGTTTAAATTGTATGTTTGTTTTGGTTTGAGCATCGACACCACTTGAAGGCGAGAATTTTGCTGTCCTTTCGCCATTAAAATATTAAAATAAAAATAAAAAAAATAATTAAGTTCTTATAATATCAATTATATAATATATTATTTATTATTTTGTATTATAATAACATTTAATTCAATTATTTATATTAATTTTATTTTAATTTTACATTTTATATTAATTATAAATAAATTGGTATAACAAATCTTGTTCTAATAAAAATTTTCTATTAAAGCAAAAAATTTATTTGTATTATTTATATTTAATTATATTATTAATAGACTCCATTCTATTTTAAGAATAAGACAACAAATAAAAAATACAAAGAATTAGATGTAGAAAGAGTTTATATCTATATACATAAAAAAAGAAAAATAAAAACGTAAGTTTCAACACTTTATTCTCTTATGTAATATAAAATCAACTGTTATGTTAAAATAGAATAACTAAATATACTAAACATATTCATTTTAATTCTATTGCTTTTTATTTACAGCATTGCTTTCCATTCGCTTTATAAATTTAAATTATAAGCATAATTTGTGTATATTCAATATTATTCGGTTTTGTTCATAATTTCAAAGTTAAAAGTCTCATCTACATGTGATTGTTAAAAATTAAATTAGTTCAAAAATATAGCAAATAGACTATGAAACAAACAATTTGTCGAATTTGTTTAATAAATTTGTTTTATAAAATTACTGAAACAGCGATTAAACAAACATGAAACATATCATACTATATATCATTGAATATTTGTTATAAATATTTATGACAGATTTCATTGCAATATCTTTTATGAGCCAAAAGTTATTGAAAAATGTTGCGATTCGGCCCGTTGTTTTACGATCGTCGTCGTACCGACGAGGATAACGAAATCCGAAACGAACTTTCTTTGTTCAACTAATGCTAGGAGACTATTACTGCATCAGTGATTCCTTGTTTCTGATGCCGATTCACTGATGCCAAGCTATACATTGCAACTTGCATCGTGAAACCTAAAGGTCGATGCATGCATCGCAGTATGTTTCAACGTCTGTTGGGGGCCTTCAAACCAAGAAGCTGAACGATCAGCCAGTTCAAACGTTCAAGAAGCAGCCAGGACGGTTTATACAATCCGCAAAGCCTTCGACTCTCGTTCAAAGCGCCAATCAAAGATGGATTGACTCTCTCGTCCTGGTCTAATCGCGCTGGTTCACGCAGCGGAGCGATGCTCCGGAATAGCGAAAGAGGAACGCGTGCCACTCATTAGTGTATCGATCAACGGATTCGATTGTACCGGAAAACCGACCGTGAAGATTTCGAACGTCGAGCACTGAAATATACCTGGAACTGTGCACTAAGGAACATTAAGGATTTGTGTTCTGAACCGTTACACCGTAAATCGGCACCTTTCGTACCCGAGAAAATTTGAAGGATTACGGGTTTTCCCCAAGCAATATGGTGACAGGCCAATGTACACGAACAATAATGTGCACGAGCATACTGCTGCTTTTAAATCTTTCATTCTCTAACCTCAATTTAGAAAGGAAATGAATTTTTTTTTTTTATTTTTCGCAAACTTAAAAGGACGCAGTAAAAAATGTGTTTCTCTCGGACTCGAGAGATCGCCGGTTATATCTTGTAGTATAAATGTAAAAACATTAAATAGGGATTAATACTTTATTCTAGTGGTAACTTTTTTATTCGTATAATAAAATAAAATTCAGTAGATGAGTAGGAGCAACGTGAGTTCATTTAAGTGTTCATTTAATTGATTGAAATTTGGCGCAGATAAACGGAGTTTTTGTAATCATTTCGACACGATTTACATTAGCTTTCTATTCGCTTCGGCTTGCAACAAAGAAATATCAGTAGACAAATTCTGTCATAAATATAATAAAAGTTACAATCATGCGTAACGATCATTTTGCTCGAAACGATCGGATATCCAGTGATTTATGAACGGATGTGTACGATTAAACGTCCCCCTCTCGAGATGCGAAGCGATGCACATTGTCGAAGAAAGAAAGTCAAGCAGAAATCGCACAGAAAGGAACAGGAAGAAAGGACAAACGAGTCGGTTTCGCTTTGTTCGAACGGTATCTGCGTGTCCGGTGGAATGCCGGATCCCCGTGGACAATGCCGACAGGAAGACGTAGGAGAGAAGAAGAAGAAGAAGAAGAAGAAGAAGAAGAAGAAGAAATAGAGAAGCACAGGTAGTGACAATAAATGGCCGACGGAATGATGTCTATGGGCCGACAGAACGGGACAGAAATAATCAAAAACTCATTAGTCCCGGTTTCGCTTCGAGGATAATAAATGTGAGAACGTAGATTGCTCCCTTGGTACACCCACTTCTTGCCACCTCTGTTCGGGTCCCTCTTCCTGCCTCCGGTCTTACGCGATTTACAGTCGTCTATCCGTCTTCGAGACCGGGGCAAGATTCGTTTAAGCCAGCTAGATTTTTTCCTCGCGATTATCTACCTTCCCCTCGCGTTCGCCTCGTGGCGAAGAAGTTTTCGATCGAAGCGAGTAATAATATTCGAAAAACGTAAAAGCATCTTCCACGCTCGAGAATTGAACTGAAATCTTCAATTTTATCTTCCTATTGTTATTTTGCTATTTTTTTTATTTTGAAGAGACACAAATATTTGGAAGGTGTCAACGGTACTTTCGGTATTTTCGAATAGTTTTCGATAGCTGTCCGTGCCTTTTTATTAATGTGAATTGTTATACTTGTTAATTATTAGTGTAATACAATATAATAATTATTTGCATAAATTCAGAACTGATGAAAACAAAATATCTGTTTCTTTTAATTTTCACAAGTTCTTTTGCATTAATAATAATGCACTAATACCTACATTGTGTTTGATCGAGAACATTTTGCGGGATGGTTGGCCTATGACGTTTAGAAATATTTTGTGCTTCGACAGAGAGTTCGTGGTAGGCGTGGATGACGATGACGCTCGGTGACTGTCGAGAATCAATTTCTTATTGATCGATCGATATCTCGGTTCCCGCGAGTATTACGCGGCAGAATTACGTGAATGGACCACGGGATCGAGGCCTCTGCAGGGGCTCTGGTCGAAAATCGGCCATTGTTTGGAAGAGATCGAATTACAAATACACGTCGGACAACGAGTCACTTGAGAAAAATGGCACGAAAGACTCGATATTAATAAATAATAATATCTATTATCAAAAAAACAAACCCAATAAATTTAATTTACATAAACATTAACATAATTAGATTATTAATTTAACATAGAAATTTAATAATTTAATTATCGAAATATAATGACACAAACTTCACACGATATACGAAGTTAACTTTGAGAAATATAAAGTGGCAAAGAAATACTGTTGAAAATGGGTACGTCTCGAATGAAGCTGTGTGTCTAGTAAAGAAATCGATATTATTATTATTAAAACTTCTATCCGTTAAAGCCTCGAAAACCATGGCATATCTTGATAACTAACGGCAAAAATTTCAATTTTTTCTTAATGACCATTAATATCTGAGTAATTTAAGTAGGAATTAATTTTACCGTGTATCATTCTCAATAAAAGTGAGAGCCCCCCTTCGTTTCAGCGATTGTCAAGAACATTATCCAAAAGAGGAAAATAGTTCAATGTACGATTTATAAGCGACAAATTAAAGAAACCATTATTGTATTTTTTCCGAAAAAGGTTACACAGATTTATATTCTAATTGTGACCTAACTACTGTGAACGACACAGTGAATAAGCTCGTTGAACTGGGAAATCGAAATCAAAACTTAGAATAGAAAGTCTTCAAAGATTTCAAATGTTCTCAACAATCGTACGTCGGTCTCTCGCAATGTCACACGATGTCGCCGAATTTTCCACGTAACAAATCGTGTTGTGACCGTCGATGACTCCCACGGGATCGGCACAAGATGACCGGCAGAAGCGTGTCTCGCGCCGAAGAATAGCCGGCGCTGGCTCTAGCGCAGAATCCATTCTAAAGTGACTGTAAGATATCCACCTGAACATGACTTTTCCTTCGCAGGCAGATTCTATCTACGGGATGCGCGATCAATCACTATCAATGGCGTTCGTTGTCGCCGTGGGTAGCGGGATTTGTTGGTTGACGGGACGTCGCATCGAGGAGGATCCGAAACGGGCGCATAATGCGCGTAATAGAGTACGGTGCCGTGTCGGTGCAGTCGATCGAATTTACATTACGATGGATGATTCGGTGGATCGATTCGGTAGGACCGAACGATGAAAGTCAGCAGCACCGAAGGCGAAGATCCCCTGATAAAAGATCTCTGGCGCGCGATAATCCACGGCCGGGGATTAACACGCCGACGATCCATCCGAAGGAATCCAATTAACATCAAAACGTTGGACGACAAGTGTCTTTTCTGATCGATCGAAAACCGCCGCGGCGGGGACACCACCTAGTTGGGAAAATACCGGGAGGTGTAAGCGTTTCCGCTTCGGTCGCGAGGCATCGGCTGGATCGAAAAATATTCCGGCTGCGATCGGTGTGATCTGATCGCGTAGATCGCCGATAATACCCTGTAACCCCGAGACCCGTGTGTGACCCCGGTCGGGCGAGCGGGGTAATTCATTGACTTAGTAACTCGGTGACTTTCACCGGTGATTTACACGAAAGCCTCATAAGCGGCTTGCCTCAGTTTCAAATTCCGTTCTCTCTCTCTCTCTCTCTCTCTTTATCTGTCTCTCTCTCTCTCTCTCTTCGTCAATGAGCTCTACCTTGCGAGACTGCAAGCTGGAAAGGGAGAGAACTACTATCAGAAGCTGAAGTATGAAAAGGAGCTAGACAGAGAGACACTGAAAGGAAGAAGAGAAGGAGAGAGAGAGAGAGGAAGAAAGATTGAAACAGATGGGCGAAGAGGGAAATCGAAAGGGATGGAAAGACGGGAACCAAGGGCGAAAGAGACAGGACTAGAGGAGGGAAAAGGGGGTCGACGGGGGAAGGTCGGAGAACGTAGCAAAGGTTATTTGCACCGAGTTGTCTTTTTTCAGTGCTTTTTGTTCGAACCGTTTGTCGAACGGCTCAGCCGGCTGATCTTCGGGATGATGAGCATGAACTACATTCTATATAAAACCTGCGAGTACTTTAGACCTCGTACGAATGCGCTTTCGCGGTGTGCCACGGCACGCTGAACGCAATCGATCGCTTAACCGACTGATGTTGGCAGCTCGCCCTTCGCTGATTCGTCCGTGTTCAAAGATTTCCCTCGTTGACCGTCACGCGGTGTGGTATCAAGTTCAATATAACGTAACTCACGGACCCCGAAGTCGAAATCGACATCTGAGTTTCGGTTTTTAATCGCTGCTCGAAAGTAACGAGTATACGTTGCAGTGTGTGTTCATTTTATGTACTTTCATGTTGCACCATTTCATACGTTCATTTCATGTAAGGTGATCTTCGTCTTTGTGGTTTTCAAATGTCTGTCGTTCAAAAGTAATGAGTACACTTGCAATGCATTCATTTTATGCTCCTCCGTTTTATACCAATTTCGTATATTCATTTTCTGCAGTTTCGTGGTTTTCAAATATCTACTAATCAAAGGTAATGAATACACTTGCATTTTATGTTCCTTCATTTCGTGCCATTTCATTCATTTTTATACATTTATTTTCTGTATCATGTTGTGAGTTATAATACGTCTTGATGGTTTTCAAAAGTAACAAATATATTCGCAATCTGTTCATTTCATGTACCTATACCTATATTTATATTAATTTCGTAAAATTAAATTTATTTTATGTATCTATTCATCATAGGTTAAACAAACTGGTTATTTATATTTATTATAAACAAAGCCCGGAATAATGAAGTAGCTACGGGAAAATATAGGAAGTAGTTCGATGTTTGTACGATTCGAAACTTTCGCGAAGTAATCAGAAATACTTTAGAAATCAGAATACCGAGACAGTAATCCTCCTGTTGAAGGATCTGAAGGGGAAGCCCAAAAAAATCGGACACGAAAGTGATTTCTTTTATAATTTGTTTCTTGCACATACGCAGTGGGTTTTCCTACAAATGTCAGACGCATTTATCTAGATATAGATATAGATACAATGATGGGGTGAAGTAAAAGATCTCTGACGCATCTGACATCCAAACAATTTCATTTTCTTCGGTTACCATCTAAGTATTGAAACAATTTGTGTCTACACGAGTTTGTCCAAAGTGATCGAATTGTATCCTATCTATTCAGAGCTTCGAAGTTCGTTCGTAAGAAGAAATTATTACTCCCGTGGCATTGAATTGTCCGGCAAACGAAATATGTACTTGTCGGCGAACACCTGCAGTTTTTCTTTTTTTTCAAGCGAAAACAGCCGCGAGTAATCCTCGGCTGTTACCGTTCGTTTCGTTCGGTGACGCGTGTAATAATCTTTAAGTGGTGCGTTACGTTAATTAAATCGGCGGGACGAACGTGGAAGATAACGAGGGCGCAGACCGTTTGTTCGGGCTCACCGTCGACGCGGCGGCAGGTGAGCGTCAAAGTACACGGCGAAAATAACAGATAAAACGTTTCGACACTGGTCTCGCGTTAGGGGGAGCATGTTGGTGATTTTTCAACGAATCCCGAAGGCCGAAGCGTTCGAAGCAGTTTAAGCCGCTGCCGCGATTTACGCGGCGATGTTTTATTTACGAAGATATTGTAAGCACGCGACATCGCAAAACAAGATGCACCGGGCGATTAATTAATTAATCGCGTGCATGCGTTTTTACCTTGATGCCGTGCCGATACGAGACATCGATACGAGCGTTTTTCGACTTTCTTGCTTGATTAAAACGCCATTACTCGACATTATTGGGCGAATTTTTACGCATTTTTCTGCAGATATAATTCTAAAATGAAAATTCTTCTACAGAGTGCGATGCAGTGCGAATTGCAAGTGCCTGCGAAATATCCAATTTTAATTTGAATTTAGTTAATTTATTTATTCAACGGGGCACGAGAGTCCATTTACGACAAACAAAAAACTACAAAATATAAACGCAGCAATTAAATAGTAATTCAGTTCGTTTTGCCACTTGTTGATGGCGTTTACGTCAAAGTGATTTGAGGCGAATTTGGAGGCCAACGATTATGAATTACGAATGAATGAAATTGATAATGGAATTAATATCGAGGAGTTTCCTCTGGTATTGAGGCTCAATATCGCGGAATTTGTAGGTTACGTACTTACATACTTGAAGAAGATTGATTTATTAACCATGTTAATATTCAATGCTGCCAGATACGTAAAATAATTACTATTTTTTTTCCTATTCTCAGAAACATTGCGAATTCGCGTAAGACTCTGCACTCGATCTACGAGATTCGACTCGGTGATCGAAAAGTTGTTCTGCTTTCCGACAAATTTTCAAATGTCCCATGCAGCCATTTCGTTCTATAGCGACAGGGAAATTTCTTCGATCCTTCGCGTAAGGCTTCTGGCAACAGTGTGAAAGCGCCTCGCTCAAGAGGTGGAAACCGTTTAAACAAGCCGACGAAAACAAGCGTGCACAGCGAGATCTGTATGGCACATGCAGAGGAAAGGAGCTTTCGGTCAACTTTCGCTGGACGCGCGAGGATTTCGAACGAGCGTGCCCGTCCCGAGGCGACGGAATTTTACGAGTTGCGAAAAATAAGAAAATTCGGCGGCCGGGGGAGCCGATGCGCGTCACGTGCCGGCGAGTCGCGCGCGACAAGTCAATTGGTCAATGAGGAAAATTGGCTAAGAGTTCATGAATGGGCCGGCGTGAATAAAGTGGCTGCATGTTAGTATAGGTTTATGGAAGCAAGCCGGTTTTAGCTACGCTAATAGCATAGTAATGCTGGCTGATCTTTTCGAAATCCCGTAAGAGCATTAACCGCTCGCACGTGAGCAAGTTAAATTGCTATGTTGTGGGTATACGCCCGGCTATGTAGCTATCACCTGGCTACAGGGCGTAACGAAAGGAGGAGAGTATCGCAGCCGGGGATCGACGTTTCGAGAAAAAGATAACTGGCTGACTGGCGTTCGTCGAACGGGTTCCTTTCTCCCTCTCCTCCCCCCTTCCTCCCTCCCTGCCTTCCACCGCCCCCCTGTTAACGAGATTAACCGCGAAACCGTTTCCACAGACACGACGAGCAGACAGACGGCGAACACCGAGAGGATCGGCGACGAAACATTCTCGTTTGTCACGACTTCGTCTGGCTTTGCCGCCATCCGAGACTCCCGTCACGTATGTAAATCATCAGTGTTACAATTCGATCATTGTCCAATGTTCTAATCGCGATGACGAGTAGGTACCTTCACGTCGCAAGAGAAATTAGTTTCTGGACTGAGTAATATAGATCGGTGATCGGTCCCTCGCGAAAATATCTACGTAGCATCGCGAATGCGAGCATCTATTGGTTGGCGAGGAATCGATCGCGATCGGTGAAGAACAGCCACGGCAGCTGTGTTCGTCCATTTTCTTCCACCTCGAGTCTCTGCTGGCGTATCTTTTTCGCATAGGTGGAAGAAACAGGGCGAAAAGGAAAGGGGGTGAAGAAGAGACATACAGAGAGAGAGAGAGAGAGAGAGAGAGAGAGAGAGAAAGAGAGAGAAAGGAAGAGAAACTTGGAGCTGGGATATATTTTTAGAGACAGACTCTCTCTGTAGGCAACGTTGTGCGGCGAGGAAGCGTTGCCATCGTGGCTGGTTAGATCGGTGGCGCGGCCTGTACCGATTGGTTCCCCACTACTTTGGGATAGGTCTCGATGCCACGGCCCCGGCCACGCCGACTTTCCACGAGCAGACGCCGTTCGGCATTGTTCGTGGTTCCGTCTCGTTCCCACTACCTCCGAACGTAGAGTCGTTTCTCCGTCGACTACCTTCACTCTCCTTTCTATCCGAAGCCAGTTCGTCCGCGTTCTCTTTCCCATCCGGATCGCCGTTCCTTCTCCATCTCCGCGCAAACGCAGTCGAACGATCCGTCTCGTTCCCTCGCGCCGGTCGCGCGAACCCGCACACACACGTTCTTTCTTCATCGCGCGTTCGTTCGTCCGTCCTTCGCCGCGCTGGCACGGCTACCCCCTCTTCGGCAACGTCGGAGCACCCCATCCTTTCCGTGGTTGGATATCACCCCTCGCTCCTCCTCTCGACCGGTTCGCGGTCCGGTCTCCGCCGCGGCGAGAGCCAAGCGACCGACCGAGCGAGCGCACCCCCCGCGCATAACCCCTCGGCCAAGAGAGCGATCCGTAACAACTAAAGTTCTCGTGAAAAGTTGAGCTGGGCTCTCCTACGCCCTCCTGCTATAATAGCCGCGCTCGCTGCTCTCTCTACCTACCGTCTATCCCTGTCCATCTGTCCGGGTTTGTCCCACATCCCGCACACGGAACGCCGCCGCGAGCGAGAGTGAGCGACCGAGAGGAAGCAAAAGAGAGAGGGAGACACACACACACACACACGCACACACACACACACACCAAGCACACGCACATATATACATATACACACGCAGACGCACAGGTACACACACAGACACACACATACACATACACATACACACACACACATACACACGCATACACAGAGAGACAGGCAGAGAGAAAGAAGGAGAAAGAGAGAGAACAAGATAGTGCGACGAACGAAACGGAGACTCCGACCGCCGTGAAACAGAGAACGTGTCCCGCGGACAGAAAGAGAAAAAGACAGAGACGCGGACGGATTAGGGAATAGAATAGTCATTATCGGTCTACATATTCGTGATATACTCTATCGGACGTCCACGGTAGTGCGAAACGTCGCGGCGCAGTAGCGACGAACGTGTGTGCTGTGCCGACCGATCAACCACTGGAGGGATACCTAACCTTTGTTTTGCGACCGTGTCGAACGTCACCGTGTCGGCATCAACCGGCTCCACCTCCGGCATCCGGCCGATTCTTCGCCGAGGATTACCTGCTCCTTTTTTCGCAACGAGGAAACCCTTCGTCGGCTGCCGCCTTCGACCATCGCCACGCACCACCGGTGAGTACTTTGTTTACCTTCGTCCAGAGAACAACCCTCTCGGCTGTAGTGTGCAGTTCTTCGGCTTACGCGGTTGTCGTTACGCAGCGTCGTTCCAAACGCCTGGAAATTTTCCGTGAGTTCGTTTCCGTTTCTGTTCGTTTTCCCCAAGTGATTTGTTCAAAAACGGAAAAAAAATAAAAGGGAAAACTCGAACGTGTCGCTCGTGGGAGATTCGTGCGACGTGCGACGTTCCTTCCGTTCGTCTACGAAATTAGATGGTGCGGAATATCTCGCGACGTATAAGAATCACGCGAACACTTACGCCACGACACGAAGCGCGTCACGGTGACCAAGAATCACCAACGACGAGTCTATCGATCGGATGTTTACTCGTTTCGTAACAGTGACTGGGCTTCCCTTTGTAAGTAAGGTACGTCGGAATCTTGGCAATTTGCGGCACACGGCCTGCGAGGCAAGGTGAACGACGATAATTCATCTTTATGCCGAATATCTGCCGGCGTTGGAGCGACGCTTGAACGACGGGAATCGTAAGTCGACGAATTGCTTTTTTCTCAATTTCACTACGTCCTTTGTCTCTCGCGACGACGAGACTCTTCTTTTCGCGGCAGAGTGAGAGAGAGAGAAAAGGGAGAGACGCCGCGGTATCAATTTTTTATGGACGTCGAGTTATCCGTACGATTACTTTTCGCGGTAAATGGAAAAAAAAAAAAAGGACGAACGACAGCGGAGCCGGAGGGCAGGGGAAAACCCAACCAACGGAATCAACCAAATTCGGACGCTGCGGTGCGCGAAAACCTCGAAAATGCCGGCATTTAATCGGCGAGGCGTACGCCGAGCTTTCATTCAACCAAAGAGAGAATATAAATCCGCGAACGAACGTAGCTCTCGAATACGCCCCTGCAATATTCCAAAACAGCGAGAGAACTCTTTTTTTCCCCTCCCACCGAATCACACAAAAAAAGACTGGAAAATTACACTGATTCATAAATAACTGCGCGTTGCAACTTTCAGCGCTTCGTGTACTTTTTCTTTTTTTATATGTATGTGCATATACATGTATATATGTGTATATATATATATATATATATATACATAAAATACATATATATTCGTATAACGTATAGTCGTAAACGTAATGTTCGGTCGAAAGCTTAACATTCCGGTTGCGTTGCAAAAGAGAGAGAGAGAGAGAGAGAGAGAGAGAGAAATAGAGGGAATTCCACAAAACGAAACAATTTACGACTAGCTTTTTCTATTTTTTTCATAAAATAATACGCCGGTAAAAAAAAGAACGGTTCCACCGGGAGCATTGTTTCGCGCAAGCGTCGGTGCACGTTTTATTAATTACAGTCGGTATCGAGAAGGGAGAGAGAGAGAGAGAGAGAGATAGAGCGTGGATATTTTCTCTTCGTTGTCGGTTCGCAGTTAAATAACCGCATGACGTTGTCATAAAGAATTTAATCCGCTTGCATTCTATTTTTTCTTTTGTTTCTTTTTTTGCACTGTTCTATTAAGCGAGTCGCAAATTGCGCGAAAAAAGGTAACATTTCCTCACTTTGGAGTTGGTCGATCTCGATGACAGATTAACGATCTTGACGACAGCTTCCAACGTACGCAAATCGAACCCCGCAGAGTGAGTGAAATGCAAACGAACCCGAACTACGAACGAAACTCGCGTGCTCGTTCTTGAACGGTCGTAACAACACCGAGAGCGGAGAATTTCGCGCGGAGAGATCGAAACGATGAAGCGGTGCGGTTCGCGGCTACGATTCCACGGGACGATTCCGCTGCCGAAACGGTTCGACCGTGGCGGAGTGTCGAGAGAGTTGGCCAGCAGGATTTCCACGGAAATAATCTGCTTACGGTAATCTTCTTGGCTTGCCTCCCTCCCGGTTAAGGTCCGCCTTCCACGAGGAGGACCTTCGTCTCCTCGCCGTGTATACGCGGTGCAGCATCCTCGACGAGAGCGGAGAACACTTCGAATCCTAGTCGACACCGGGTTTTCGCAACGGATATCAAGGGATCCGTATCGTCCACCATTGTTGGAAAGGAAACTGTCTGTGGTGTATCTGTCTGTGCGAGGTCGAGGAACGTGCGGACGAATAATTTCAAAATAAAGGTCGAACGTCCGAAGATTGAAGTTGAGAAGTTGATCGCGAGTTCGGAAACGAGGAAGATAAACGTGTCACGTGTAATTGGCTTCAAGACGTGAGTCCGAAGTATGAATCTGGATGTCCCGTTTACTTTCCAAAATCGCGTGGAAGCCGAAACTGTGGAGCAAAAGTTATCGGAAAGACGTGGCCGCCATGTGAACGGTGACCTAGAGGAACGGAACGACCTCGTGGAGAAAATATCAGCAAGTTTCGTTGTAATTGGTGGAAAGAGGACGGGAAGAACGACGACGAGAGAAGAAAGGAAACGGAGGAACGCGAGGAGGAAAAGAAAAAAAAGAAGAAAGAAGAGCCCCGAGGAGAAGAGGGTAGCGCAACCCCGTTGGAATCTTTTTTTCTTTCGACCGAGAATAAAACCTAACTACCCAAGTGAGAGAGAATAGCTCCGTGGATAGGTATATATACGTACGTATATATACGCCTGGCCCGTGGCATTTCCACGGGAATTAAGTTTTACGCTCAATGAACGCGCAACAACGGGCATCCTTCGGGCTAAATTGCATTCAATGCGACTCGGCGAAGAAACGTTTTCCTCGTGACTACGCGGATACCACCTCTTAGCGGCGGTATTCAACGACGATCCTGTGCAAGACACGATCCTCGCGGACAGGTTTTGTCCCGTGGCAAAGCCCGCCGCCGACTTCCAAGCACCCGGAGGAGACGCGACCTTCTTTCTTCGCGAAGAGCAGGACCGATCCCTCGTCGAGACGCGAGCCGACTTTTTTCCACTGTCGGTGACGTCGTTGATCGCTCCGTTGCCCCGACACTGTCGTGACGCGATTCCAACGAGGAGAGACTCCCCGTCGTTCGCGACGAAAGAAATTTTGCAATAACGATTTCGCGATGGCGAAGTAACGGGGTAGTCGGGATGCATATTTGGTAAAATCGGTTAATACCCGGCGAGTATCTCGTGGCTTTTTCTGGCCGCGCAGCGCCCTCCTCTTCACGCACAGACTGTGTACGACGTACGCGAGATACACGTCCATTGTGGAGGCCCGCAGCGAGAGAGTGCTCTTCGGGAACAATGCGGTTGTGTGCAAACACTCCTGGAAACAATGCGGCCGGAACTTAACTTTCCGCCGGTAGCTTTCGCCAGAGTCGTTTCTTGTGCACGAGTGAATATAACTCCGGCGCAGATTGTGCTCCGCCAAGTCCGCTATATTTCTTCCTTCGTTGTCTCACGATCGTCATTGAATGCCATTTTCGAATATCAGAAGTTGTTCCTGCTCCATCGAAAATTTAAAATTTCAATTCCACCGAATCGGACGGGGAATGACCCGATGACGTGTCACGATGTTCGATATTCTTCCAAATTCCGACCTCGTTCTATTCGAGTCTTGTCCGGATTAATCAAACGACGAGTGAAGAAGAAAGAGACTGGCTCGCTCGACCTGGCGGAATTCAATTGGCGGGAAAGGGAAGAGACGAGAGAAGAGACGCACGTGGCCACGTCGAGCGATTCGTTGACACGATCCGTCGAAATGTTCGCGTATATCTCGAAGTCTTAAGCGCGTACGCGCAACCCTTCCGAGACGAGGGCGTACACGCGATACGCAATAATGGGGATTTAACAGTCATTAGGAACAACGTGCCGGTATATACGTCGATTGGTAACACAAAGTGTTTGCAGTAGGGCCAAACTGACGAAGGTAGCGAGGGTAGGGGACGGTTGGTTGCAGCGGGAGATCGATTCATCGGGGGTGGAAAAGGCAAGGCTCCCTGTCTTTCTCCGACTCAGGCCCGTTCCTCTCTGCCTTTCCGCTACAGCAGGGTCATAGACGACTCGAGTACCCTCGAGGGCCAATCGAGTGGCGACTTGGGCATTTTGTCCACACTTGGTGGTCTGTAACAAGTGCATTGTCCTGTGCGCCGAACTGCACAAAGATAAAGAGACTTCTGACTACTGTGGCCGACAGAACGGCCTGAGAGACAGAGAGAGAGAGAGAGGATCCTCGAGCGTCTCACCTCCCTTTTCGGACTTTCCAAACGCAATGAGTTCGCCGCGTGCTTTTAATATCACGACAGTGTAAATAAGTGTGGCAGCTTGGTGTAGACAGAGTTTTGCTCCCTCTTCGCTATTCGGGGCCGCTCTTTGTTTCGCGCAAACCGCATGGCACCCGGTTATCGGTGGTGAACCGCGATTATCCGCGAGAATCCGCGTTTCTCCGATTGGTGGATCGATTCGCGTGAGTTAAATGTTCGGCGAGCATCGAAAACGCGCGGTATTTTCACCACGGAGGCCACAGGTACGAAGAGCCCGGAGTGATATTGGCAAGCCGAGAGACGATTGTTTGCACGTTTCTCAGCCATACGTCCGCCTGGTTTGTAACGAGTGCTTTGTGGCTAGTGTAAAGCGCAGGAGTGCACAAAGGTAGAGAGATTCGCGCCTGACTTACTTCACGAGGACCCTCGAAAGCAGCCGCCCTTTCTTCGCCGGCCTTCTTTTCATAGTGAGCCAAATTTTAATATAGCGTGCCAGGAAAGAGGGCGTCACGGGGAAGCTCGCGCTTTATGGATTCTCTTTCATCGGGCTGAAACTTCATTTCGGGGGGAAAGCATCGCCGGCAAAGAACGTAATTAAATGGAGAAGTTATCGCGGCTATATTGTTTCCAGCTACGCTTCGCCGTCCTCTACGTTTTTCGTTTCACTTTTTTTTCTTTGTTCTCTCTTCTTCTCTTCTTCTCGGTAACGTAGTGTGAATAATTTCTTGCATAAACAATAATTTTGTTGTTGGCGTACTTTGCATGTTCACGTGTTTGTTTCACTGTCAGATATTCGTGACAAATTAAAGAATTAGATTTCAATTCACACTTACTAGACTTTTCTTGGTCATTCCCTTCAATAAAACACCGAGCAAATCGAGCAACTAGTCCAGTGACTTAAGGAATCTAAGCCTGCGGCATATTTTGCGGGAATTCAAACGATCTCTGCTCCGCGACGAGACAGCGAACGCGTTGACCGATAAATTTTAATCGACTGAAATTTTCACTTCTTTCGGAGTCTAGTTTTTTGCGCGACAAAGCGGGTTTTGCCCGCCAACTGGTAAAAACTGGCTGTTGAACTTCCAATGACGAACGCAGCGGGCCACGATACACTGTGAAAGTCGAGTGGCAGTCGAGGGGTAACGCGGGTGTTTCATCCATATTTGCGCGAAGGAACTTTCGCTCGAGTAATCGTACAAGTACTTCTGGCGAGCACCCTTCACGTGTCGTTGTTCCTTTCATACGAAACTCGTGGCTCCGTTGCACCGACCATCCAAACGGAAACAATGCTTTATTAAAGCGGGTTTGTCGATGCGAAATTTCATTTTCGAGCAAGTGCACCATTGAAACGCGGTCTACGATCGCGAGATGCCGAGAAATTGCATCCTCTATCGCAAACAGAAGTTCTTGCGTAGAAATCCCTTCTTCGTACGTAGTCTCGTATCAAATGGTTCTTCTCATCGGGTCGATCGTCTTCAGGAGAGTTTGTGCCTCTCAGTTTGACAAAATTCAAGTCCAAACGATATACTCTTTCTGTTGAACATCTTTATTAAAACTTCGTCAAAAGTGCGAGGAATGTTTATGAATTTTTTAGTTTTAGCTGAACTTGAATTGAAAGACTTTTGCATCTCCATATTTTGTAAATTCGTAGAATACAATTAGAAGAAAATTGTATAGACTTGTAACAAACTGAGCGTTCTGCTTGTATTATCTCAAAATTGTCCATACAGTTTGGAGTATCGCGTGTGTGTTCTATACATTCAAACTTTCTCTGAACGCGTTCTTGCTTCAATACCAGGCGTGACGAGCGTGTATTAGTTCTTTCGATCAAGATGCACCCTCGTCTCGAAACGACAGCCGGTCGCCATCCACGTTGTGTCGTCATCCGATTGTTTTTCACATCGCACATGTTAATTACTGGACGATTAGTCCACCTTAATCCGGAACACATGCGAGGCGCGGTAAACTCTCTTTTCTTAGTAGAAACATCCACTTGGGACAAAGAACAGTATTCCACGGCACCCGACGCCAGCGCAGATGCGAAACACGCAGCGAGGACGTGATAAACGGGAAGGCAAATAAATTAATAAGCGTGGATGTGGTGGTGCGAGGTGGAAAGCCGAGGAGGAGCGGCACCGATAGACCGCGACTTCGTTCTTGACTTTGTAATCGGAGAGGATAAAACGCGGCTTAAGTAGCGGCTAAACGTGAAACGGAAAGGCTACGACGACGCGTATACTCCGAACGTGTCCGAGCCCTGTTCCCTTTTTCTCGACGTCGCTCTCGGTTTTCGAGAGGACACGTCGCGTTTTCGGAATTAGCTGGCGTGTCGTTGTCCACGGGGTCAACAGGGGAGAGGAGGAGGGGAGGGGAGGGGGGTGTGGAGGGAACAGCTTCGAAAAGTGGCGGAGTCGTGTTGCATCTTCTTTGGATTATCCGGCATCGCCAGCTGCCAACCGCGTCGCTCTTATTTCCATCTTCCGCGATCGGTTTCGATATTCGTATAAAGTGCCCGGGAACTTTCCATTATCCGCGACTTCCGTTCAACGCGTGGTTTCTTTGGCAGTTAAGTTTATTGTTTCGACAATCGGGGAAGTAAATTGCAATTCGAGAAATCGGAGTCTTTCAGGCTACACTTCGATTCAAAAATTTGAAGCAATCTTTTGCTTATTAGGTGACACAGATTTTCTTGGTACATTCTCCTGAGAAACAAGAACGTTATAATTGTAATTTTCGTTTTTGCACGTACTGGTGTGATACTGCGGATAGACTGCGGATTTTTATACGTTGAGAACTTCAAAATAGAAAAATCGCATAATATAAATATAAATATAATATAAATATAGATATATGTGTAAATGCTTAATAAAGCATGCTTTTCTATGATTATATGATATTAACATCAAGATTTTGCTTTTTCAAATATACTTGAATCTGCGTGTCTAATAATTAAACAGAATATTATTACCTAATTTTAAAAAATCATTATATCATTTCTTTTGAAATTCCAGCATGCTTCAAATTTTTTTTCCAGCAGGAATGTATGTTGCAGCTACGATCGGAACGCATTTAGATATTAAACTTCTCATGCTATGTATATCAAAATGTATAATGTTTTTCTTTTTCCTAAAAACAGTACTACTGTAAAAATTTTAAAGATCAACTTTTGTAAATTTAATAGATCTCGTGTGATTAATGCTGAAGCAAGGAACGCACAGTCCTTTTCCGAGGGTTCGTCAGTTAAAGGGACGACTTGCGAACACAATCAACGTCCATTTTTACAAAAATTTAGACCCGTTAACTTACAGAGTAGAGGAGAGATGCGATTAACCTGTCATTATGTTGGTGTGAATTTGAATTTTCAGAAACAGCGGATAATTGCGAGAAGTGGAGGAGGTTTGCGTAGACTCGGCGGCCGCGAGGCGGGGAGGTGGTCGTGGTGGGGGCCGAGGGGGTGGTGATGTGGCCGAACAGCCTCGGCGGTACATCCGGCTGCAGCGGGGGCGCCGGCGCCACCGATCTCGGGGGCCTCGCCGCCTCCACCACCTCGGCCTCCGATTTATTCGGGCCCGCCGCTTTTGGCGCGTCCGCGGCCGGGCCCTACGGCGCCCTCAAGACCAACCCTTACGTCAGCGCCCTTGGTATGCCTCCGATCGAGGCGCTTCACTCCACCATCGGCTACCCTGGTTGTACTCCCGCCGGTGAGTCCTACTACTGTGAGTGCCCCTTATTTTACATATTATTATCGAATATCTTCTTCGACAATTACTTTCGATACGTCTCTTGCCGGATACATTTTTAAAGCCGGATGATCAGCGTGTCAAGACTGTAACGATTTCTTTTAAAGGCAATCCAAGAAAGCAACGAAGGGAGCGAACGACGTTCACTCGGGCGCAGTTGGACGTTCTCGAGGGACTGTTTTCAAAGACCAAGTACCCGGACATTTTTATGCGGGAGGAAGTAGCAATGAAGATTAACTTACCAGAGTCGAGAGTGCAGGTACGTCGGAGTAGCTGGTTACGAAAGCGCGAGCATGTCGGTTTCCGTCAACGACGAAACGATACAGCAATAGATACGTCGTGTCGGTGTTTCGTTACCCGAGGGGTTGTAGTGTCGGCATGCAGATACGTCCCGTAGACGGCATCGATTTACTGGATGCTCGTGTTTCCTGGATAGGTTGGGTGTTAACCAAGTTAGTAGTTCTATCCCGTAAGCGTGCGCGTGCCTGTGTTTGTTCGTATCGTTACCTCGTTAAAAAATTCCAGAACCGAATTCCATCTCAAAGTCGCGTTCTCGGGTGGTTTTGACCAATTGAAAAGGAGAAATTCCCGTGACAGGAACGGTTGAATGGCGCGGTATGATGATTCGTGGAATTGTCGTCTCTCACGAACGAATTCGTGTCGTCCGAATCGACTTTCGAAGCCAACAGACTCCGGGAACGTGTCCGTGCATATTCCACCCTCATCACGGGCGGAAAGGGCGCGCCGCATCCGCAATTGTAGGCCAACGCACCTGGTCCCAGCCCCGTAAATGAATTGAATGGGTCCAACCAGGTCCATAGTCTTGCGCACGTTCATCGTTGACTGCAAAACCGGAGTCTTCTGCTCGTCGGCTCGTATTTTCTGACCCCTGCGCGGCTTTTCAATTGAACGGAACCGGTCAACGGAAGCGATCGAGGTTTCTTCTATATGCGCATCATCGCGAATTTATCTTTGCAATTGTCGTTTGTTTTTTTTTTTTCTGTCATACGTTGAAAGTAGGTGGCAGATGCGGCAATTTAGAGGCGAGACAAGAAAAAGCAAAGTCTCTAACGATGTACAGAAGGATCGGTTAAAACTAGAGAATTCGTACAGAGTAAGTAGGAACATATATGAGGGAGCAGCTTCAGTGGAAGAACGCGGGTTGCTCGTGTCGTTCCCCAGAAAATCCGTAGAAACCCAAGCTCACCTCTCCGCTTCTAACATTGATCGCGCAGGGCTTCTCTAGGCTCCTCTCTCTTTCTCCCTCTCCCTCTCCTCTTTGTCCTCGCCTCACCTCCCCTTGCTCGTCGTCGTACCTCCATTTTCCCTCCTCTTTATCTCTCGTTCTCTCTCGTCTCTTTATCCTCCGTCTTCGTTCATCCAACGTGTTTCGTTCACTCTCTCGCCTCCTTCTCTAAAGGTCGTTCTCGCGTTCTGAAAATCTAGGAGGGCGCACGACGACGGATCGAAGGAAGAGCCAAGTCTGTCGTATACTTCGACAAGTGAAATCAACGATTTCGCTAGACGTCTGTAACCAGAGTAAAAAGTTTCTCCGCTAAATAATTTAAGTACTTTGTCGCTTCTCGAGAAAACGATGGTTCCCGGGTATTCAGAAAAGCTTACGTCGAAACGATTTGCGAGCGATTATCTTCGATCGTTTAATATTAATCTTGGAATGATTGATTCGGTGTTTTAAAGCTCGACGACGACAGAAAGCGAGCATATCGTGTCTGTCAGAGTTTGATCGAAAAATCAGAAATCGTCGGAACTATTCTATTAACGGAAGTTTGCTCACACGTCAACCTGTTTGCTCTCCGTCATTTTGTTCCATCGACAGACGACGCGAACGAGTTTCATACGCGCTGGTTTCTGCTTCGTGTTATCGAATCCGGCTTCATTGGTAATTGATAGTTGCGTCCGTGCTACATTCCCCTATAATTGGCTATTACGCCAGCTTTATGAAAGCTCTGTACACTATTCCGTGCTCGTTTTCTATGAGACCCGCACCTCGTCGCGTTTGAACGCAAAAATATGGATCGAAAGCTGCTTTCAGTCGTTTATTGAAAAAAAGGAAAAAAGAAAAAATGTGCTATATATAATCAGGAACGTAGATATTTCGTTTCATATTTTTTTTCATCGAATTATATATATATATAATATATATATATATATATATATATATATATACATACACATATATACACAGACGTATACACAGCTATTCGTAATCGCGTGCACGCGTTCCTTTGATATAATTTACCAATTTACGTTGCACGTGCCGTAGGTGTGGTTCAAAAATCGCAGAGCCAAATGCAGACAGCAGCAGAAGCAACAGCAGCAACAACAGGACAAAGCACCGAGGTCGAAAAAGCCCTCCGGCAATCCGAGTAACAATCCGCCCTCTGGAAAAAGTCCTTCGATTGCTACCACGCCCACGCCTGCTGCGGCCGTGCCAGCCACAACACCTCTGTAAATATCGCTTACCTTAATACCTACTTTTTTTTTTCTTTTTTTTTTTCTTTTTCGACAAAGCTCCTAGCTATCGTCATTTTTCACTTCGCGAAAAAAAAAAGAACAAATGTAAATATACGAATGGCATGATTAATAGAGTAAAACGATCTACGGCGTTTTTACTCTATTAATCTCGAAGACGTCATACGACATTCAACTTCATTGGGTTAGCGATTTATAGTTGATTTGTAACATTTGTCTTTTATAGTTTTAAATTGTGTGTGTAGAAGTGGAGGTGCAGGTGGTTCAGCGGCTAGCTCCCCGGCTCTTCTAAGAGATTCTCCGCAGTATAAACCTGCAGGAAGCGCAACCAGTTTACTCCTCGCTTCCAGTACAACTCCGCCAAGCGTAAGTTATCGACAAAAAGAGCGTTTGCTGAAAACTTTTTATCCTCGGTGGATATGGATGGTTTCACAGAAAGGGTGTTTTGCAGTTAGGGGGAACGGTATACAGCAGTGGGGGCAGTAGCAGTAGTATCTGGAGCCCGGCCGTCACGGAAAGCGGTGGAGCATTTTCTGGTGATCATCAGAGGTTAGCGTGGACAACAACCACGTCTCAACAACAATGTTACCAAAATTATTCTTCTTACTACACCAATATGGATTATCTCTCACCTGCGACGCATCAGTTGAATGTCGTGGTAATTAATGTATACTATAAACGTTGAAACTTATGCAATTAATACAGAGGTTCTCACATTGGTTGTCTGTATAAGATAAAAGTTGGAAAAGCTTGATCTTTGGATTAGACCGGGGATTTTTACGCAATTTCATTTTTATAAGCAGATGTAGAAATTTGTTTCACGTTTGTTGCATAAAAATCCATTACACACGAGGGTCGAATAAAGATCAAATCCAATTCTTATCTAATACAGAAAATCAAGTGTAATCAAACGTGTTGCTAAAAATATAAAATAACGTGATCAACATGTGTTCGGCAAAGTTGCCGAGAATTATTCCGTTATAATGATTTTCTGAATTATACTTGCAGGATGGTGGAGGAAGCGGCTTAGATAATACATGGAGTAAAACGAGGGACGAGAGCGCTTCGTCTTGGTTTTACAACAGTGCCGGATGGGGCGACCGAAAGTGAATCTGAGATTCGCCGATTGATGGAAACGTCAACGTTTCGGTACATATCATCGACAATAGATAAGCGAAACTCTCAAAGTCGAACTCAAGGTCGCTGTTATTAACGATGCGAGACACGGCCAAAGACAGTCCTTTTAATGTTGAACATATCGTTGAATCACCACCGCGGTATTTTATCGTACGAGCCGCGAATTCCATATCGTTCTCTTGCGTTCCAAGGAATCCACGTAATCGTATTTAAATCCACGTAATCGTTTCGAGAATATGAACGTTCATGACAAGTCGTGATACGTGCCGAGCAAATAGAGTGGAAAGCAAGCTAGTGTTCGAAACGTTAACCGTTTAAACTACCTATCTGAATATGACGTTCGATTTAATCGAATTTAGATCGGCTTCGTACTTCGTGTGTTTGACTTACTGCCCTTACTGCTCTTGCGTTGAAATGTGCAATTTGATGATGATTATACGTATCAAACGAATACTTTAGATTTCATTTGTCATAACCTAACCTAGTCGTTTCGGAAGTAAAGATATTTTCGACAAAGGTATTTTGAGAGAGAATAGCAACGGGAATGAAGCGATCGCGTTGTATCTTCCTTCTTTTTTTCCTGCTTGCAGTTAATGTTTGCATAAATACATGTGATATCATTTGTACATGAGAACGCATGTGGTGAACGTATCCTGTCGCGCGAATTTTCTAATTGTGCACTGTGCCAAAGGTAATTGTTCGCGAAAGGACCGAACCTGATGTATATAATTATAAATAACCTCGCACCGTTCGGAGGGATCCAAGATAGTTAGATAGAATTTTGCAGGTAGCAAAACGACAGAATAAGATAGGCCCCGCGTTATTGTCGATCACGATTTCTCGGGATCTGAAGATTATGTACGTGAAGACGCGTATACGAACGTGTACATAAGTTGTACTTACGAAGGCATACTGATCGTCTGTGTACATATGTATGTACCATTTTTCGAAAAAAGTAAGTTTTCCGAATTGATAGGATATTCGGGGATGATCGTCGTTATCTGACGATTGTCAGTTTCATTCTAATATCCGTATAAATCACTATCGTGGGGCTTTAATTCGTCTGAATAGTATTACTATGTAAATAAAAAAGAAAAAAGAAAAAAAATTCGCGAGATCATTATCATTATGGAGTGTTAGTCGAAATTTATATTTTCGATTTTTCAATCTTTTTTCAGTAATCTAAAGAAAAAAAAAAAAACGATCGATAGCTATTCTCGATCGATAGCGCAATCAATACCCCTACCAACGCCAATGTTGATACATACATAATGAAGGGGCCGAGAATTAATAAATCAACATGTAAAGTAAAATAAAAAAAAATTATATAGTAAATGTAGGAATGTAAGTAATATGATCGTTTAGATTGTTATTATAAGTATCATGATATTATGATTACTTACGGAGTCAACAACGACGTACGTGTAATAGGATGTATGAAATAATATATCAAATTTAAATTGTAATCCTTCTGTTTCTTTCAATCTTCAGAAAGTTCCAATTTTCCTAAAAAAAAAAAAAGATCAAGATTAATTTACACGATACGTAGAAATTTCTTTTTAATTCTTTTTTTCATTCTGTACCACAAGATACAAAGACTAAGACGGGAGTCTTACGAAACTTCTTAAATTAATAGTCAATTTATACACAAACATGGAACATTCTTCTTTCTCATCTGTCTCTATCGCATATTTTTCTCATAAATATGATACAGTACAGCGTTATATTAATTTTATTTTAACTTGCATTAACTTGAATCATCGTTGAATAAAACATACGCGTAAAGAAATAGCAACATATAAGAAATCAGCAGAGTCTCTGAGCTTCCACGTCTTTAATACAAATTTTTGAATTTGTAAAATACCGCGCGCTGGATCGTGGACAAGAACCCTTCACGCATGCGTCGGTATCTAGTTGGACGCGCCAGTTTACGGCGCCCTCTGACGGTAACAGAGGAAATCAGGACATCGGCCGTGAACTCCGCTAGGACGCGGCGTGGATTAATATCCCCCTCAGTACCGCGCGTCGTTTCGTGGTGTTTGGATGTTTCGTTCTCAGTTTCGTGCAGTGTGTTGATCGGTTGGCAAGCAGGCTTCACACGGGAAAGGGAAATAGAATGACAGCGACGCGAAGGCTCTGAGAAACACGGAACGGTCTTCCTGCTCAGTTCCTTCCCCCGAGTGAGTTTCGAGTCGCGCGCGTTTCTTCAGATCGGAGCCATCGAAAGGATGCGGCGTCTCGACGCAGCTACGCTTTTGCTCTGTCTTCGTGAGTACAGTATACATGTAATATACGCACGTAACGACGATTCGAACGATCCTTTTCCCACCCTACCGTTCATCCCCTGCTCGTGCCAGTGAATCACTGAAAGAGTACGGAAGGGGAGAGAACGAGGAATGGTATTATAGATAGAAACGATTTCGTCTAGAATAGATTTCGTTCGAAATCGTTCAGTCCCCCGCTTCCCCCCCCCCCCCACTGTATTTTACTTCGAATCGGTTTTACATTCGTACCTTTCTTCATTTCGCTACGCTATAAGTTACGGTTAATTCGCTCTCAGGCTGCGCCAAAACAAACGTGTTCGTGTTGAAGAACTTTTTTTTTTCGTACTCCGTATCTGTTTCTCTTTTGTTTTTACATTGCTCGACGAAAGTACTCCGTGTATCGTAAACTGACTCTGTTTATCTCGGGTCTTTACAGCTTCGTTAATTTTATCTTCAACCTTTGTTGCGTTCTTCGATCGCCTTTTTGCTCGATTAATTTCAACAATACCGATAACACGCACTTGCGCGACTTCGGCTTCCATTTCCAAAGGAAGGATTACGAAGGTTAAATCTTCGATAGAAAGGATATCATAAATTCACGCGATCTTCGCGAAGCAATAAGCTTCATTTCGCTGGCAATAAATTCGCGTGGTCGAGAGATCAAAGAACGGGGAGAATCGACGGCGGAAGCGTATCGGGCATTGACTGGAGATCGAGAGCAATGGCAAAGCCGTGTCGTCGATGGCCTTTTAATACTGTCGGTGAATTCGACCGCTCAAAAAAAAAAAAAAAAACGGGCTTGTGCCTCCAATTTACAGTCGGTAGGCGAAAAAAAGAGCCGTGCCGATCTCTCACGTGCACCGTCCTGAAATTTCGTCCTGGCAGCCGATGCGACGATGTGTTATTGATAACGATACCTGGCAATGTTGCCAGCGATGATAGTGACGGTAGTAGTAGTGGTATCGTTGGCAGCATGTTAGTTCGGGTGGATGCTGGCTACGATCTTTCTCCATCGTCCATGATGCCGGCCGGTAACACACTGCTGCCGCCTCTCTCACCCTCTTTCTCTCCCTCTCTCTCTCTCTCTCCCTCTCGAAGAGGAGAACCGGTTCGATAGCCATGCACACCTAGAAAGCGAATATACGCAGACTCGGCGGAAAAGGGGGGCTATATTACGTATCCACCTACCTAATATCGACGGTAACGTCGTGTACGTGTGGCTGCACGTGTAATTAGTAGCGATGGCTGCGAACAGGATCCTCGGGCGAAGACGACGTTGGTCGATGCCTTAAGGTTTAACCCTCGGTGTACGAGCGGTGGACACACTCGCTGAATTGTACGAAAGAGAGATATCAATCAAGCCTCTCGAGTGATCTCATTTAGTAATAGTCTAGCCAAGTTACAAAAATGCCAAATGGACCCATTCGTTGCGCATGTTATCTTTATTTGCGACTATACTCACACATAACCCATTGCTGTTTCGATTCCACCGACTGTTTTCGTATCATCGGGTTCTATTGGTAGCTATTCGAAGCGCGCCGAATTGACCTCTGCTCCAACTGTGATATCCATCTGACAACGGCGTCAGTATTCGATTTGGCCAATCAAATTTAGATACGAATTCAGAACGCTGTTTCGGCGAAGGGCCAAATAGGACTGCCGCGAACCAGAGAGAATCGTTTTTTTTTTTTTTTCGATCGAGGACGCCTTTCTGGAAATTATTCAGCGAGATGGATGTTCCTTTTTTTCCTCTTTCTGGAAACCGGCTGTCGATAAAAACGCGTCGGCCACGCGTTCGTAAATAACAATGCACGGTTCGATTCGAGGGAGCGTGTTCGAGTTCGAGCAGCAGCAGCAGCAGCAGCATAAATAGGATCGAGACGGGACTTTGATCGGTGTCTGGAAGCGAGTCGAATCGGATGGAATCGAATGGAACTAACGTGAAGAACGACGAGGCGAGGCGAGGCGATGCAACGGCGGCGTACGCGGTCCGTTCTTTAGTTTCGTTTGTGGTCGTGGTCGTCGATGGATGGGACCATTCGCATCGCGAGCATTCCCGCTCGGCTCCACTTTTCCTTTCTATGCTTGTTGCCCCACCGGCCACTTGGCCATTCATCTTGGTCCGGTGCTCCTAATTACACGTCTCGGGTTACGGATGAGAACGACCCGTCCCGTCGTTCGGAGACGTCCTGTGCCCTGAAAAGGGGTACCAGTACACGCTCTTCCTCTCTTCGTCCGAACCGAAGGCCCCCCATCCCCTTATCTCCCGCTTTTTCTTCCTTGCTCTCTGTCTACGTCTTTTTTACACCGGTTGCCACTAAAGGCCCTTTGTCCGTGGCCCGGCGCGCGCGGCTATTTTATACACCGAATGTTATTCAGCTTCAGAGTTACTTCAAACTTCTCTCTTTCTCTTCTACTCTGTTTCTGTTCCTCGCTTTATCCGCGAGCTGTGTTTCTTTTTTTTTCGGTCTAAAGTGTTTCTGTGGCTCGGGTCGCGCGCAGCCGGCGAACACGCGCGCGACCCGAAGACGTGGTAGCGAGAGGGTTGTGAAGGGCAGCGGTACCAAGAAAAATTGTATTAGCCCTTTGATCCCTTGGCTGGTGGAACGACTCGGAAGAGAGCGAATAAAAGCGGAGGCCGCGCGTAATGCGGCTATTTACGCATAAAGGGCAAAAACGACGCTTTTCCTCGTCGCGGCGCGCCGTGCCAGGACGGGCAGCCGATTGCGTCGTTCGCTTTTGCAATTACGAAGTTATCAACTTTCGTTCATCCCAAGTCCCGCAAATATTCGCTGCTACCGTTTCATTTTCTTGAGAGGCCTCGAAATTAACAATTGGACACCATCGAAAAGGCAAGACTGAAATACTTTTTAGAGCTAAAGAAGAAACTCGTACTTGATCATGACGAACAGTCCTGTTTGAACGACTGCTCGTTAGCTGTGAAATGTACTGTCTCTATCATCAGGGAAAATTCAGGATAGTTTCTGATTCGTATTCCTACGAGTCCTCGAACAAACGAACATTCTTTAACCGATCCCGTTGTTGCACGAATCAACGATTGCACGAAATTTTCCGAAAATTACGACGCTCGATTACAATGCAAACCGGGAAAGAGATGGTAATCGAGAAACGGATATATAGCTGTCGCAAACGCGATAATCGCCGAGATGCAACAAACGGGAAACGGAGACAAAAACAAAGCTGGAAAGGGGGATCGTAACATTCGGTGGATATCGTCAGGACAAATGATAGCGTATCGTGGTTGATAGCGGAATTTCCGGCAGGAAATTTGTATTTCGACAGGAAACGGCTCTTCTGCCGGGCGGTTCGTTTTCCTTTTTTCTTTTTTTCTTTTTCTTTTCTTTCTTCTTCTCTCCGTCTGTTTTCCATTGAGTTGCCGGTAGCGGAGCAGCAAGGCTGCGCACTGAAAAGAGCGTAAAACGCTTCGTCGCGGGCAAAAGCAGCGTTTGATGACCCGCGTGGAACGCAAGAGACGCGGATAATATATTTCGAGCAGGCGACGAACGGCCCCGATAGGCCTCTTTGAAATTTGCTCGGGCGTCGTCATTATACACGCGCCCGCTACTGAAATATGCCACGCTCCCGACCGCTCGATCGGCGGCCTTTTCCGTTCGACGAATTCCCTTTGATTCGTGAATATCGCCACGTGAATGCCAACCCTCCGTCGCTCTATCCCTTCCTGATTTTTCAATTTTTTTACACGAGTACCTTTCTATCGCCCATACCAGGATCCAGGATGTTTCTCTTCTGTTCGGCAATGTCGCGAATCGTTCCCGTCCAAACATATCAGTCCACTCGTGTAGCTCGCTGCTTGCGTTCTTCCATTCGTTTTCTTTTTTTCTCTTTTTTTCGCTTAATCCGACAATTATGATCGAGACAATTGAACTGAAGAACAATTGGGCGCAAGCTCGCATCGTATCGCTGTAGAAAAATTCTTTTTCTAATTTTTGAACGTTTTTTGATCGTCACAGTATAAACTTACATTTTATACAGTTTCATAAATATTCGTAACAATGTGAGAATTCAAGATTTCTTAGGAAAAGAAGAATTGTTCCGTTACGTAAACTACTTTCAAGAAAATTTCTTTGAATTTCCTAGTTGCTGAACTTTCTTTATAAATATAAGGCGAATGCTTTTATAGACGCACGCTATGAGCCTCTAAAACAAATGCTCATTTGCTTTTTATTTCGGCCAAATTCGTGCTGATTTGTTAAACATACACATAAATGCGAATAATAAAAGATAATAATAATAAGAAAAGAACTTTGTCGAAGCTAGAGACGAATGTTCACTTGTTGTTCACTTAGTCCAACTACTATATTTTTGAAAATAATTATACATATTTTCACATATTAATTATATACATACACTTTTTCTTTTAAATACGACAAATTTCCTAAAATTCATTGATTCTGGACTTTTGTCCCGCAGACCACTTTCCTCGAACGAGAAACATCTTTTACTCTTTGCTCTTATCCGCCACGGCGTGAGCGCCTTCCTTTATACGCGCTACATGTATCCCGCGAAATTTCGCTTTATTCCAACGCATCCAATAACGACTCGGACGGGTCGGTCCGAGCACGACGGAGACGTTGCTTGCCGCGCAACGTTAAGAAACTTCGAAGGGAGAGAAACTTTTATTTCAGCGGGACGCAATAAGAAATTGCGAGAGTAGCGCGAGGGACGACGAGAGAGTCGCAGCTACGCAGCGTGTTACCACTAATTCGTCGTTCGCTTTTGTGACGGTCACGACGAAGCGCGGCAGAGTGGCGTTACTTTTTCACTGTCAAAAGGGCGTCTCTACTCTAGCTGGCTTGATCCTCGCGCGCGTCTTCCCTCCCTTTTCTCAGGTCCTTAGCTAGCGCGCCAATGCCTCTTTCTTTTGCCTCTTTTCTCCTTTCCTCCGTCTTTCTTTTCCTTTCTTCTTTTTCTTTCCTTTTTCTTTTTCTTTCCTTTTTCTTTTTCTTTTTTTTTTTTTTTCTCTTTTTCGTAAAATAAGACCCCGACTCGCTCGCGTCGACACCCCGAGACGAATAAAGGAGACTCTCAGCGGGCATTCAGAAATGTGAAGAAACGTCCCGAGAGTGTGAATTTCACGCTGCTCGGAGCGTCTGGAAGGCGGCACACCGAACACAATTTGTCCCAGCGAGCGGAGGAGGCGCGCGGCGGACGAGCCGGTGGCCGTGAAAATTCGCGGGACGCGAATCCGACTTTTATCCTTTCAGCCGGGGAATCACGAAACGTCGCGCGGCATGCTTCGACTTTTTTTCTTTTTACGGCAGCTTGCGTTAAATTTCGCCAACGCGAAGATCGGCGCGTGCAGAATCGCGCGAGTTCTCCGCGCGTGCGATGAATTATGCATCCGCGTGCATCGCGTTTGATACGACACGCCGTACGCATGTACGTTGGGAATTGAAGAGATGGTTTGTGATTCAATTTAAGTTTGTTCCTCGGCTTGACGATTCTAATCGAAATTCGTTCATGCTTATTTTTTTTTAAAAGTCGCATCGACATGGAAGTCATTACATACTTGTATGATACTTATATTTATGTACACCAACATTAAGAATTGTTTCTCTGCCACTCAAAGTTTGTGCATTCGTATAGAATGTGTCGAGCTGTGACAGATTTTTTCAGGAGTGAAAATCAGTCTTCTTGAGCTCGGTGAATTATTCGCGAAAGAATTTTAGAAACAAACGCGAAGAAATGTAGAAGATAACTAGGTTGTGTGTTCTTGCGTTTTTATACTTTTACGAAGGAGAAAAGGAATTTTAAGTAAAAATTAGTTTCACTTACAACAGATAATATAATGCGAACTTTAATTTGGATATTTTGTACGTTCTGTGATTTTTGTGTAAACATGTATGAGCAGTATAACAATAATTTTCTTCGCTTTCTTTCCTACGTTAAAATTTGAAGCTTCTTCAGAATTGTTTCGACCATTCTAACATTTATTAAAATTTCATGCATGCGAACCGTTTTTCGAATGAAAGCAGCTTCTTCGTTGCATGTTTAATCGAAATAGTAATTTCTACATGATTTGTCCACGGTTATAACAATTATTACATCTTGAAATAGAGTTATTACCATGTTTTTCACTCGCAGTGTCTTATAATTGATTATTGATGGGAAATCTTTAATCTCGAGTTTTAAACACATCTCCGCATCAATTTGTAGAATATTTTTAAATATAAACTTGTACAAGAAAATCACAGAATTGCTCTGCAATAATAAAGTTTCGATATTTTTACGCATGATTCCTCCTTCTTCAATGTAACTGATGACTGACAATCGATAAATTCAAATCTCGTTGAAGCGAAATATTTCATATAAAATTAAAATTATATATAGATGGATCAGACGTAGGATCAGACGAAGTGAACTAATTCTCTCTGTAATTTGTTCCGACAGCCAGTTTTTTCGCCTTTGCACAGTGTATTCCCTGTAATACGACGACGTTGCAGAACATGCGCGCGAATACCGAATTGAAGCGAATTTTCTCCGCGAGTTCGCGACGTCAGGTGAAAACAGTGAAACGAAATTTCCTAAAACACGGCCGACACGGTTCGTTAATGGGATCGCGCGTGGGCGTGAGCTCCGGCTCGCCAGCGGAATTTCAAGATACCTGTTAAATGGGCAACTCGACGAGTCGGCGAGGAATCTCGAAGAAACTCGAAAGGCATCCGGCTAATGATTTTTCGATTTTAACGAGCCGGTCGTTAGCGTGAGAGGCTCCTCCTTGGGAAGGTCTGCGCGCGCGCACTCGCTAACGCTCGATGGTAACGAAAAGGTTTCGTAACGAGGCGAGTTCTGCTCGGCGATGTAGAACTTTCAGCTTCCTTTCTTCCTTTCGCCGGCCGTGAAGAGACCGTGCGCCGCGAATAATAATCAAATCGGTGTATCGCGAGACGCTCTTTGATTCTCCTTTTTTGTCTTCTCGCGTAGAGACCCTTCCCAAGAAGACGAACGATCATTCTCAAGACGGGATCTCCTGTAAACGCGTGGCTCATCAGACTCATTTAGGGGAGACGGAGGCACGTTGGTACAAGGACAGGCTTGATACGGTGAATAATGGACATATACATGAAATTTTATAGGGGAGATATGATCGTTACCACGTTGCAATGAAAATTATAATGTACATATTCTGTCTTGAGATTCTTCTCAACGTGTGGATTGTGTGTTGTAATTTTTGGAAGCATTTGTTGTTCGAGCCCTTGATCAAAATCGAATGATATCGACCACAGAGAGAGATTGTCGGTTCAAATTGCTTCTCGATATTTCTATTAACTATTAAATTATTTTTAAAAAAAATGCCTTAATGTAACTGCGAAAAATGGCAAGCAACGCCTATTTATGCATGTAGTTTAGATTTAATTGAAAAGAAAATAATTAGGAGAGAAGGTTTCAATATGGCTGACGACGCGCCGATAATCGAAATCGAAAGCATTGTGAACTGATTGTGAGCATCGCGATCAAACGCTATGGCACTGTTCGATCTAAAATCTAAACGGCACGATTGCTCTACATGGCACTAATCTTCTTTGTTAACCCTTTGCCTTCGATGAACATTTTTTGTATCATCTACCAGCAATTTATTTATCACTCCAAATAAAATGAGCATTGAAAATAATTATTCAAATGGTATTTAACATGAAATTTTGTTGATTATATCTTCCTGATATGTAATTCTAACATGTATATTTCTAATATATAATTTAGAGTTTTTAGAACAAATATAATATACAAGAGTTAATGACGCATAATTTCAATCTCTGGAGAAACAATATCCTCCGTCCTATTTTGAACTTTCGTAAGAAGCAATAAGAAGTCCAATTCACGTGAATTATTCTGAATTATATGAATTATTGAGTGTCAATTGACTCAGGATCGTTTTCAGAAATTTCTTCTTCTAAAAATTCTTTTGTTCGTCTTACGTCATTGTTATAGCTTTCGCTCTAGGCATCTGTTCGAATACTATTATATACAACGCTCATCATACAACGTTAAATGTATATGTTCGTTATAATTATCAGCAAATTATAAGAAAAAAAAAAAAGGAAGACCGAGCTATTGGCTAGATTTAAGTACGACGTCCCCGTCAGAAATAGCAACGCATATTTCTGGTAATAAAGCTTAAAGCAAATGAAAACAGCAAACAACAACAACCCCAACAACAAGGGAAAAGCAAGGGAAAAGCAAGGGAAAATCCCAGAGAGGGAATTGCAATAGCAACGCAAAAAACGTCAGGCTACAGCGCGACGCGTTTTCGCCTGACGTGAAAATGAAAAGACGTGAGCATTACGAATGCTTGTACCGAGACAGGAACGTTTGACAGTGGAAAATAGAAGAAGCTTATAGGAATCCTTCCTTTAACCGGGAGAAAATAGCTCCCGCTCGTTACTTTGAAGTTGGCCGGAAGTGGATCAACGGCGGAGGGAAAGAAATGCATCTTTTGTGACGCCCGGTGATTTACGAGAGCCGATCCCCGGTCCGTGTCGGGATCGTCTCTCTCTCTCTCTCTCTCTCTCTCTCTTTCTCTTTCTCTGCCCTCTTCGTCGCACTACGGAAGTGCACACGCGTCGTCCCTGTGCGGCGTGGCTTACGGGAGCCGAAAAATCGTGCGGGGCTTGTGTAAACGCCATAAAGCGGCGCGAGCAGCAGCTGCACGGGGCGTCGAACGAACGAACGAACGAACGAACGAACGTACGGGAGCGTAGCGAGAGCTGGACCGAGAAACGTTCGCCTCGGAGAGAAAAGTAATCTCGAGAGTAGGTCGTAAAAGCGGTCGGTCGTGTTTACCCCTCGGGAAGGCTCCAGGATCGGCGACGACTCCGGGAACCGTGCGTTCTTTTTTTAGGATTCGGCCGACTATCGCGGGATAAGCTCGCGCCGAGCGCCGCTCACGTCTCGAGCCACTAGCTCGCTCGAAAGGGACCGTTGTTGTTTTGAATCACGGTTTTTTGGATGCCTCTCGACTAGGAAAATCTACCAGAAAAGAGTGAAAGAGAGAGAATCGTTATTAGTACATTGAACGTAAATTATTTTGAATATCTATTTAAATATTTATTCAATCCCTTCTTTTGTAAGGGGGAAAAAAATAGGCAGTAGAACAAATTCAAGTAAAGAATAATGGAACAAGAGGAATGGAAGTTAAGCAAAATTACATTAAGCAGACCAGTATGTTTAATCTTCCACGAGCAAACAAGTGTTTTCATATTCCCCCAAGAGAAAAGAATCCGACCGACTTTTTACTGTTCTGTTCTGTCAAAGAACGTAAAAATATGTTGCATACTAAATTTACCGAGCCTTCACATACCTATTTCTACCGTGAGGGGTCATATGACCACTTTGAAAAAAGAAACATGTTTCTTAATACAGAATGAAAATTATAAACAATTAGATAGTGAACAAAATATTTTTTTATATTTAAAAATAAGTAATGTTTATTTTATTCAGTTTTACCACATTGTTTATAAATTATAGGATTCTTGATTGTACATTTACCATATATGTATTTTTCACATTTTAAATAGATTTTGTTCGTCTTATTGCGTTTGTAAAATCTTATCTGGCATTTTTTCCGGTTATGAATTTGTAGTTATATTTGTGATTTTTGCTGGTCTTTCGGTTGCTCTTCTTGATATTTGGTGGCAAGCTCTTCTCTCAATTGAAATAAAAAAAAATTCCTTCTCCCGTTTCTTTATATAAAATCCAAGCATTTATCTCGGCTAAATCTAAGATATTAAAAAATATCTGCAAGGACCATCTCCGTGATTTAGATTTTATGCAGTACTCTCTGGCCATTTTATTGTTTCTGGTATATCGGCCTCATGTTTTTCAATTTCAACGAATGAATACATCGAACTATCGGTATCTTTTTATTAGGTTTAGCTTTGTAAATTGTCTGAGTACGATTATTTGATCTGTATAAGGTTGTTGAGAAACGATTCAAATTGTCCTTTATCTGTCTCCAATTTTGGTAGCTCCCTTCTATTTCCCCGAATAGTTCCAACAAGCAAGTTTTTTTTTTTTTTTTTTGTTAAAAATTTTATCGCTAGTGACATGCTTGTAAAAAGAATTGTCCGTCGTTATATTTCCACAGGATAGGATTTTACTAATTTCAGAATAACAAACTCCCCGGAAAATGGAACCGAAGTTTCTCTCCTTTCATGTTTTCCCAAATATGGGAAGTCGTTTACTATATATTTGCTTTTGACGTGGGAAGCTAACCAGAATTTTATACCAAATTTGTTCGGTTTATTGGGCATGTACCGTGTAAATCTAGACCTTGAATCTTCGTTGGTTCACAATTGTTCATTTATAGATATGGTCCTTGTTTGTAGCAGTTTTGACAGTTATAAATCTTGGTTTATAACAGCTTGACCTGTTGTCCTCGATGAATTTGCGCCAAACTTCGGAAATCAAGACGAATTTGTCGGCTTGTGTAAGGGCTGGCTTTCCGTTATCAAAACGAACGAATCTTATAACTTCTGTAGTCATTTCTGCTCATAGTATTGGAGAAAAATACTGGACCCCATTTTTTTCTTTTTTTTATAACGTTGCATATTTATAATGTAGCGAGAAGATTGCTAGGTATACTCTCAAATAAACAATTTCTTTAGATAGCAAGGAAGATAGCAAGGAAGAAGACAAAGCCCGATTTATGCAAAGAATATAAATAGGGTCAAATGACCTCTCGCGGTAGATCCCAAGACAGACCACAAAATTTTTTTCAAAAAATAAACAATAAGAAAAAAAGTGAATATTGCAAAATGCACTGTACGTATGATATAAGAAAAGTCGTGAAGTTAAATGGCAACAACATCTACGCAGGATATTCTAAACGAAATTTTGAGAAAGGGTCATTTGACCTCGCTAGTAGATTTAGCGTTTCTGAATGAAGATTCTTCCAGAAATAATAGAAATTTCAAACACTTTACGAGTGAAATTCCGCTCTGAAGCGTAAACGTTCCAGGTGATTTCTACGAAGGGCTGAGAATATTTTTCAAAATTCGACACAGAAACATCAAACTGTGAAGAAATCAGTATTGAATAGAATTACATCCCATATATCAACGACTAAGCAAAGACTAAGAACTGGTAATTGCACTGAAAATTACGATCGGTACAAATTACAGTTTCTTCGAATCTCTCTGCCAGCGCAATCTCTTTTCGGGATTGTAAGGGTTGAAAGCGGGATAATAACCAGGATCCGTTGGGAACGGCGTGACTAAAATTTCAAAATAACACGAGGGTCCGGGGCCTTGCAATTAGACAAGAATGGCCGACGCGGTCCCAGGGGATAAAGGACGAATAAAAGAACAAAGGCCCCGTCCGGATTGATTTGTAGCTGGGCATACACAGACCCGTAATAGTTAACGGTCACGTTCACCACCGTTACGAATCGTACGAAAGGAAGGTTAATCGATTTCTGCCGAACGATGAAAAAGCTTCTACTTTCATTTCGTTTCGCGTGTTTGTCCAATGTGTTTTAACAGAAGCAGATCATTACCGATCTCATATTATTTTCATTAACTCATCGTTAATTCATTGTTCTTATCGAGGTAATTAGGCATCTATCTCTCGAAAGGCGTGAACCGGTCGAATACGGGGACTTATTGGACAGAAACGCCCGTCGATCGGTGCACGTGTGCAGCTTGCATTCCGGCCGTGGAAACGCAACACAATCGATTTTCACATCCCCCTGCTGAATGTAATCTATACGCACATACACGAGCGTGCGCTAGTTTTTTGTACATACGGGGTGTTTCTATGATCGTGGTATGAGCCAGAGGGTAGAAAAATGTTCTTTTTGTTCCGTTTGAGCGATCCGTTTTCGAGAAAATCGAGCTCGAAAATTCGCCGAACTGTGCTTGAATTCGATCAACCTTTAATTAAATTTTCTTAAATTAACATGTAAAAATATTTACTAAAAAAAATATTTTCTAAATAACATGTAATTGGAGCTCAGTAGAAACATGGTGAGACAATGAAGGATTACAGAAACCTTCAAATAATAGAATTATTAATTTAAAATTATACGAGATGCATTTAAGGATTGATTCCGAACTGAATGGGAGAATAACAGATAAATTCGAACTACATGTTGAACTAAAATTGAAAGTCCACTTGATCAATCTTCAAACTCGATTTTATGGAAAAATACTGTTACTATTTCCTTTCGACGATTGTGTCACAATCATTTTTTATATAGATGTGCGGTGAACGTTTTTGCGAAATCGGCGATACGATCGATCAATGGATGCCGTGCGAGCACGATTGCGAGTCGTGAGCGTGAACGCGAATGCGTCCTGCTCGAGTTGCCAGCTCGCGATATTTTTTTTTTCTTTCTTTTTTCTTTTTTATTTTCCCCCTCTATCTATCATTTTTACCACGCGGAAGCGGTAGCGCTCGCCGACCGAAAAAAATATGCTCGAACAGATGATTCTTGTTACGACATTTTTTTTTTCTTTTCTTTTTACCCCTCTCCGCTCGTTTTTTCTGACCCGTGTTCCCTCTGGCTGTCCATGTCCGCCTTTTGCTGTGCTCGCGCCACCGTGCCACCCTTCCCGCTACAATGTGGTTCGTTTAATTTGCACGGCCGACTATTTGCAGCTCGTTCCCAACGTTTGTTCACGGACGTGCTTTGCTCGGGAAGAGAATTTTTTCGTTGCACGGTTTGCGCACGAACGACTGGAAACTGCTCTTTCCTCCTTTCTTTCTTCGCTTCTCTTCCTTCCGTTTCGCTGTATTTTTGTGGAAACGTTTTGTGCTTCAAATTTGAAAAATGGGCTTCCTTCAAGCGAGAACAATTGCCCGCGAGAAGAATTTTCGGCGATTTCGAATTCTTTGAAATACTTTTTTTTCATCGTTCTACTCATTCAGGTCCAGTGATTTTTCATTTAAATTGCCAGCATTTGAAGGCACAAAGATTATTATTAAACCTTACTTGATCGTCACGTTATTCATTTGTTAGAAAGTTTCAAGACAAGAAATGTTTCAATCTTAGCTTCTGAATCGTCAGTAATCCTCTTTCGGAAATTCAAATTCATCCAAATCATCGGAGCATGCACGCTTTTGAGAATTTCGTCGTACTCTTTATGTAGGAGGATACCTATCTATGGAGACTGACAATGAGTACCGCTTTTTGTCTCAAGTTTGCTAGAAGTCGGGACACACTCGAGTCCAAGTTTCCCTGATACGCGACGGAACAAGATCAGGAGGTTTGCTTAATTAGCTGAGAAAGCTTAAATCGTTGCATCCCGGTAGAGAGAGAGGAGCTTGTTAACGAGCAGCTAATAAGCTCGTTGAGCGAGTAGCAGACGTCTTTCTCTCGATCGCAGCCGGTTCTACCATCGTCGTTGAATACGTGCTCCGCGTATTCCACGGACGTCATTCGGATATTATCTTTCCCTTCTGGTTCTTCTTGCTCGGCGCGGATCGTTGACGCGGCAGATACCCGCTCCCGGCAATCGGCAAATTGTGCGGAATTACTCTAGGGACGTGCGTCTACCTTGAAAACACGACGAAAGGATGGTTGGTGAAAAAGAGAGCGTACGCGGTGAAATCTCGACGAAAACAGAAAAAACAAAGAAAGAAAAAAGAGAGAGAGAGAGAGAGAGAAGAAAGGAAAAAATCGTATTAAACGGTGTAGCGAGAAGCGAAAAGCGGCTCTCTGCTCCGCGGAAATCAAAGGACATCGATATAACAACGTTGCCCTGTGCTAATTATCAATCAGCTTAATGAGGTCTCCCGCCTCATTCAAAGAGCGAAGTTACGATCCGTTTTAGAGCGTTCCCCCGTCGCTGTTTATCGTTCGATTGTTTGCCGCTTCACCCTGATAATTAGCGAATTTTTAATAACGACATGCCGTTGACGGTTTCGCGAGCGATCCGCGGGGCGTCGAGCCGAAAGTTTCGAGAGATGAAATCAATCGACACGATCACTTACTTTAGTGGAATTCGCGAACGGTTCAAAGTCAAAGGAAGCCGGGGTTATTCGTTGGGACGGAAAGGAATTTTATTTCTATCTCTTCTAGTAACGTTGAACGGATGATCGGATAAGGTGCTCGAATTTTATCCCCCTTTAGTCTTTATCTCGAATAAAATCAATCTTTCGGTAGAATTACTTTGAAAATGTAGCGTACAAATTCGTTCGTACAAACGATGTGAAATATGTGAAAGGACAAGTTTTTGTGTCTGAAATATGTTTGTATTTTCCTAGCTTGATGAATAAGAAATGCGTTTGAAAATTGACAACGCCAGAGAATTTTCAATTCCAACCTTGCCTCGGTTTGACAAACACCGAAGTACCGGTCACTTGCAGCAATAATCTCGAGACTCTGAGGATTTATAATTTATCTACTCCTATTGTGAGAGTTCACGAGAGTGCACGAATGCAAATTCTGAACTCAAAAATAGTCACATTCGCGTTAGAAGTCCGTTGTAAATTTTTTTGAGTGTTTTTAAGTATTAAACTCGTACAAAATGCACGTGATAGGAATAATATATAAAATATCTAAAATGTAATATATTCTACAATATTACCTACACAAAACAATCTCCTATCTTTCTAATTATATATTATCAAAAATACAAATTTGCATAAAGATCCGTGTAATCTAGTTAAAAGGCTCGCGAAATAACGAATTCATCATCAATTCATCAGATGCGTTTCTATTAAAAATTTTAATTACTGTTGCTCGAATTGCATGAAATAGCGTAACATTTGATCGACTATGCTCTTTTTGCGCAGTGGTACCGGCGGTATTTGGCCAAGATGGCGATCTGTATTTCTCCGTGAGTCCCGGCGAGCACACGGTGGTCGAGGGATCACCTGTACGGCTGAGATGCGAAGCGCAGCCGAGCTCGCGGGTCAAATACTCGTGGAAAATCGACGGACAGCCGTTGGCACCGAGTCCACGTAGACACCAGGATGACGGCGATCTTCGTATAACCAGGGTCAACCGGATTCTTGACAGCGGGAACTTCGTCTGCGTCGCCACTCACGAGGAAACTGGATTTTCCATCGAGAGTTCACCTGCCAAGATCGACATTCAATGTGAGTCCGTTTTTTCTCTTTCTCCCTCGTGAATTCTTCGTGCGTAGTGAGAGAGAGTGTTCTTCGAATTGGGTTCGTAACAAAAATGAGGTTCATACATATCACTCCATGTATGGGCACATGCAGTGTATTACTAAAACAGTGTATTACTAAAAATTGTAGTATATGATTTTCCTGGCATCTCAAACGTGAAGCACACATACAAGTAGGAATACAGAACTAGGCGTAATAAATCTTGTAAATACGATTAAACACGATAGGGGTTTTGAATCGGAGAACTTAAATAGTACTATGAACAAATTCGGATCTTAAAATCGAATTCAATTGCAAGTGTTGCAAAAGTTCGATTGTCGGATTCACGAGATCGAGGTTCAAAGCATATCGCAGGCTTGATTAAAGATTGCTACACCAAAGTCAAATTCTAATTCTTCAAATCTTGAATTCAATAGAAATTTTTTGGAAAATATTAAATATTAAATATCGAAATATGCGTTCAAGATGTACGTTCTCTTTTGATTCTCATTGCAACATGCAGAATGTCCTGATTTTCGTAGTACAATTGAAAGGATGGCGATCGAAAATGTAAATCGAAAAGAAAGACTCACATTCAAGACTTTGTCCTTTGAGAAAATGAAGTTTGAATAAATTCACTCGGAGGTTGAAACGTGCGTTTCCATTTTGGTTAATTACACAGGATCGTTAATACCGCGCAAGTGGAAATAAACGATCGAAAATGAGGGAGCCTCGCGTTTGCGCGAAAATTCATGGAAACGCGGAAAACGCATTTGCGTTGTATCGAAGAAGAGATCGCGCCGACCTTTTATTTAATGGAATGAAAATGCGCCGAAATAACGTTCGTGCAGATACACACCATCGTCCATAGTCTATAAGTATTTGTACAATTGACGCGATACGATCAAAAGATTCATATTTTTGTTTCATTTTGAATTTTTATAATTCAAAAGGAGAGGAGAATGTTCCTCTATTGCTAATACCTTAGCTCTTGCAATAAAATGATGAAACTCAGATGAGGAATATACATATCTCGTTGAAATTCTATGTTCATTTGCAACGAATATGTGACAGTTTATGAAATTTGTAGCAATTTTTATGATATGGCTAAACATACGTGTCTCACACTCATTTTGTAATTGAAAGTATAATAACTAAATAATATAATTATATTAAATTATAATTAAATACAATCAAATATGAATTATTCAATTATTCTTGTTTATTGTTTGTACCAATTTTCGAAGTATTTAAATGAATATATACTCATTTTGGAAATATATAGACATCTTGCTTCAAAACTACTACTTTGCCAAGATAACGTCCGACGAGATTTAATTAATCGAGAAATCGGGAAACAGGAATAAACGTTGGGCGCGATCGACGATTTTTAGTCAATAAGCGTTTTATTCGGAGAATTCACTTTCATCGAAACGACTCGAGCGAGACCGCGTATGAAAGAGGTGAGTTTCGTCGTCGTCGTCGGACGAAATTCATTCGCGACGCCTAGACGAAATTCATTCGCGAACGGAGGAGACGGAGAACGGCTGTGCAGCAGCCGTTGGCGAGCCCGAAGAAAACGTTCCATCGTCATTATCATTATTATATTTATCGCAATTATCAAAAGGAATCGAGCCAGGCGACGGGGTATTAAGCACGCGCTAAATGTACTCGGTGCGCTCGGTGCACTTCACCGGGTTGGCAGCAGCGTGTAATAATAATTACGAAACGATACATGATAACGAGGTGCCGGGTCCGCTAACGACGCCCCGGCGTCGTTTCTCTCCTTCCCTCGTTCACCGTTTCACCACTATTCCTCTCTTCTTTTCCCGTACCCTCGGCGTTTCCCCGATTTAATAATATGTACTTTCTCTCATTTCTCTCATCTTTTTCCTTTTTCCCTTTTTTCCTTTTTCCTTTTTCTTTTTTGCAAATTTCTTCATTATTTATTCAATATCGCGTCGTCACCCTCCCACGGTTACCGACGTCGATTTCGCTTTTATTTCCCCCGCCGCTTTAGCTCGTTCCCCCTCGTCCTGCGCGCGCGGAGAGCACCTATTTTGTACATTTTCAGATACAAATAAAAAAGAAAGAAAGAAAAAAAGCGATATTTAATGACAACGCTCATACTTCGCTAGTAACGTGTTTTCCTGCTTCGTCGGTCTCTCCCCTCTCTCCTTTTCCCTTCGCGCAAGTCTCGACGCTAGGCATCGTCGTCGTCGATATCGCCGCTGTCGTCGTCGTCGTCGTCGTCGTCGTCGTTGTCGTCGTCGCGAGCTTTGCCTCGGCGAATTTATTACCCGCGAGCCCTCGAGTCGTTTTCGAATCGTTAAAACCAACCGGCGCCATATTGGGCAGCTGCGAGCAAATTATCTTGTTTAATTAATGTCGCGCTGGCGAATAATTGGAATAGGGTGGGAGGGGGTGGGGGGTGGACAGGCGGGTACGGTAGAGAGCTCGCAGAGGTCGAGTTCCGGCAGTCGAGGCTATCGCGAATCGATTCCTATCTCCGCGCTTCCCTTTCGTTTCGATTCCCTTCTTCCACCGTTTCCTTCTTTCTCTTTCTCTCTCTCTCTCTCTTCTCTCTGTCTATTTCCCCTCCCCCTCCCTGTCGATTTCTCCCCTTTCAGCCACGGGTGGCGCGGATCGCCCCGTTCGTTTCGCTTCTGTCTCTCTTTGGTACGGCTTGTGTAATTTCTGCACGGGAAGCGTTTGATCTGCGCTTTTGCGGAGAAAGGGCGATTAAAAAGTGCCGTGAAAATAACGTAGCCTAGGTGAGATCACCGTGGTTGCGTCGTCGCTCTTTGAAGACCCTCGGGCGATGGTCTCGGGACTGTCTTCTTTCGTACTTGCATACTCCCGGCCGTCTCTAGCGCTCGCTCGTGTTCCACCGTTTCATCCGCTCCGTCTTACTCCCTCGTGCTTTGTCGATCAAGCAACGCGACCGTGAACGCGGGGATTATGTCGGTTTGCCGGTTTCGGCGAGGCTCGCGACGACACGCGAGGCGGGACGCTCAGGTTCGCGCCGCGCGCCTCTCGACGCGTACGCGATTATTAATCTCTCCGATTGTGGGTCTCGCCAACCATCACACTCGGCACCCGGTTATTAATTAAATGCCGGCGGGCTAGCGCTCGTTAAAAAATTCCCGTATTCGAGCCAAGGAAAACGTTCCATTATCGCACACAGCGCCGGTTAAGCGCAGTTAAACGCGCCAGCGTATATCGCGATCCTCCACCAGCGTTTTTCTCATCGATCGCGATCTCACCCCATCGAGATGAATTTACACGCGATGAAATACATTCTATCAAATCGCGATACATGTTGTTACTTGTTGTTAGATTTCGTGATATACGGTTGTGTAATTCGGTATCGGTGAGAATCGACATCAGGCAACTTGTGTCGATGCTGGAGTCGGTATTCTGTTTCATTTCGTGCGACAAAGCGAAGTTTTTGAAAAACGGAGTCAGTCGTTGTACGAATTATTTCTATAATTATTTAGGTTCATTCGTGTTCGGTTCTTTTAATAACGTGAAGTTAGAAAATCTGGATTAAACATTTTTCAGTCTTTCATTTTTTATTTTTTCATGATTAACATACCCTCCTGTTGTTGAGAATAATATTGGGGGAGGAAAATAATCTCTGAGACTGTAAAATACGCGCCAAACTGGAGAATAATCGGTAAATTGAAACTGATGAAAGCTTCATGAAATCTAAGTGCACGCATCGCAATGTGATTCAACGTATACTATCCGAATTGTATTTTTCGCTTTGCCAATTGTTTCAGTAACAATGTAAATTTTGGTGGTCACAAACGAAATAGAGATGCTTCTGAATGTAGAATAAAATTTTTTCACATGACGCTTCGTTCGTTTTGAATGTTTCTTCGGTGGATGTACTAATTTCGGAAAGGAATTGAGTTATCGACAGAATTATCGTTGTTATCGAACATTGTTGCAAAAGTATATAAAACAAATATGGAATAAAACATTTCTCAAAATAAGTTTTATTTTCGAAAAAATTAAATTTCTGTTGTCAGTAATGATCAGAATTTTTGACAATGTTTTCAGACAATTCATTCCTATTTATAAATTAATCGAGAATTTCTAATTTCAAGTATCATTCGCAGAAATCGAAATGAGGAAACAAAAAAATAAGTAACTTCGTTATTTTGCAACACATTGATTTAAAAGAGATTCTTATTTAAACTCGAAAACCACATCGAGACTTTTCGTTTGGCGATTATCTGCGGAGAACTTTCACAAAAACTTTGCCAATTCCTGACCGATTGATGGCGATCCTCTGCCGGTAAATAGAGAAAAATGGCGAGAGAATTTCGAAATAATTTCGCTATATTGAGAGAGAAAAGAAAAAAAAACAAGATAGACGAAGCAAACTCTGGTTTTTCCACCCTCGAAAGGTCGAGCGTCTGACGAGTGATCTCTCGAACACGCTCGGCGATGACGAGCTGGCCCGCCGTGAATATTCCGCGTACCTCGACGTGAAAACCATCCCTTTCCCTCTTTTAATTTCCAACCCCTCGGCTCGCGGCCACAGACCAGGCTACGAGGGACGGACGCGCACGGGGGGTAATAACACGCCGAGGAGGATCCTTTGTCGAAATAAAAAAATAACATCTCGCTTCGCGACGAGGAAGAGCCTGCTGCGATACGCGACAATGGATAGGAAGTTGTTCAGCCTGGAGCTACGGCACCGGCAGAAGGGGTGCGGGTGGGGGCAGCCAAAGAGAAACAGACAGAGAGGGAACAAGTTACGGGACTGCAGGGGTTGAATTCACCGCGACGAGCCGTATCCTCGACTTTACGCGGGATCCTATCTGATTTATACGCCGTGTACGAATCGAGCGCGCTACGTCGCGCCTCTCCAACCACTTCCCCCTTATCCGATGCTGAGAAATGGGATCGAGCAAGTTAAGTTCGAACCTTCTGACAAACTCTTGTATTGTGAACGACGCGAGTTGCATTGGAATTTCGAATTTGAATTGGAATTCTCAATTTTAAGTTATTTAAAATGGTTGCACGCTGTTCGACAGATCGTTGCAAGCTATTCGAAGGTAGCATCTAACGTGACATTACAATTGAAGGATCGAACGAAAATCTTTTTTGATACACGGGTCAGAAATTTTGCACAGAGTATGTTAAAGATTCGTGGTTATTTTTCGTATTATATACAATCTGTACAATTTCACGCTTGAAAATTTCTTGTAAATGCATAAAAATCCGGGGTCCGCCGATGACCTTTGAACAAGGAAATAATGTCAGAAATATTTCTCCGATTTCTCAGCTATTGTTTATCTTGTGCACTACGGGATTGTAATCGCAATAAAACGACAAAATACACGGTGATATGAATCACATGAATTTTAATGATAATCGTCGCAGGACGAGGGCCAAAATGCTTGCTGGAATGAAAACGCTCTCGGGTTCCTCTTGGCTCGGTCTAACGGTTTTGCTCTCAGAAATTGTTAATCTCTGTTTTCTCGTTTTTTTCTTTCTCAAGCGTCCGATGATTCGCGAGATTTAACGGGGTTTAAAGGGTCTCCCGGATTGAAAGTGTTGACGCGACTCCGCAGACGAGTGGATAATGGGATCGAAAAGTGGCTTCAGTCACCGTGAAAAATCCTGTCTCTCCAGGTTTTGTAATAGGGTTGCGGCCGCGGCGAACGACCGCGGGAAACCCGCTCGCGTTCCTTGCCGTTCCTCGTTTACCTTCTCCGCGGTCTCCGACCGGCAATTAGACCTCACGCATTGTGCGTCGTCGACAATAAGCCATCGTTCTCCCCGGAATCTCATTTCCTCCGTCCCACTAAAGCGCCACTTTCCGATGAACTCCGTTCAACGAGCGCTTTTTTTTCGACTTCGACTTTATCCGGTTCTCGTCCTCGTACGTGCCGCTCTCCTCCGAGAACGATAGGATTCTTCTTAGGATTCGTAATATCACATCGAGTGACACGTGATTTTCAGCGGTTGAAAAGTGTTGAAACTTAGTTTAACTTTTTATACTCTAATACAGCCTTCGAATATTGAAATTTCTTTGAATTCTAATACGATGGTTTTTCAAAAGTTTTGCCATATTTTTCGATTATATGCCTGTTGGTATTAAGACAATGATGTTTGATAAGAATACGTACACCATATTGCATGTGGGTAAAAGTAATAAGAAGGATCACAATAAAAAATAAAACGACATAGACTAACACAACAAGTAAATATATTTGTCAACTTATGGAGCGTTAAATATATTGGTTATTTTATATTTTTTTAAATAAAGTGCTATGCCCATTTTAATAGTAGTAGAATGCTGTGTTCATTTTATCAGATTGTTATTTACTACAGAATAGAATATTTTTTATATGTTTTAATATCTGATATAAATATTCATATTTGTACATTTGATAATGAAGTTGAGGAAAGGAAAAAATTTTATTTCTGTTCATGGCCCATAAACGTCATCGAACTCTGGGATCATTTCAAATCAGAAACTAAGAAAGTGATCAAAAATCACATTTTTTCAAATTCCCAATGAGACCTGCCGATCTCTAAAAGTTGCTTACGAAATTACCCCGTTACAGTGACAATAACACGCAGAACTTGATCCAGAGACGCTTCTCCACTCGCGAAACACGTTCCGCGATGATGGTCGCGATCGTGATCGCGCGGATAACACCGATCGTACCGTGACGAGGGAAAGTTAACTTCGCCACCTGAGAACCAGTGCACGCACCATCGCCTAATTTATTCGCTCGTTTCATCCGTGTTTGCACGCGTTGACTCCTTTGAGACCGGACGAATTAATAACCGCGACTAATTTATACGTTCTCCTACGGTCGAGACGCTTGAATCGCGGCCAAGATCTCGAAGAAGATGGCACCTACCCGGTATCCATGCGGTTCTTGACTCGCGTCCTGCGATCGCGCGCTCGTTCGATCCCCCGTTCGTTCCGGCCGGCCGTATAATGCCAGGCCAAATGGCAATTAGGCTTCCTGCATTGTGCGCCACAACAATACCAAGTTTTTTCAGCAGGCACGCATTGACGAGAAGAAGGCGCGCTTGAACCCTCCTAAATACCACGATGAATTTACCGGTTCGCTTCAGGGGCGCGCCTCGATCCAGATTCGTCGGTCGTATTAATGACACCTGGACGATTAACCGTGGAGCGAGGAATATTTAACGGGCGATGAATTCGAGGAAAGAGGAGCATTACTCGCTGCACCAGCTATAAATTTTCGTGGTGAAAGTTCCCGTCTTATTTGAATATTTATGCGGGATTAAATAAACGGATGGTGTACGAAGATCATTTCGAGTTATAGGTAGCCAGCAAGTCTTAATTTGATTCATTTATACGGAATATATGAATCCTCAAATATAAAGATATGATTTCAAGGTTTCGATTTTCTTTTTTCCGTTCCATTTCTTTTTCTCGTCGTCGATACTCGGTGTTAAAAAAGAGATGAGAGTAATATTGATTCGTTGTATATCGATGACGTGTTTACGCGTGACAATTAGTCGAGCAGTGACGAGTTTTTGCAACTACTGTTAATTTTAATTCTAATTTTGTTTATTTATTATTCGTTCACGAGCAGCTCGCTGCTCCTTACCACTGACAAACGTAATAATTTAGACCCGCCGCGTCGAGTTTCGCGCGGCGTTATTCACCGAAGGCACTGTAGTTCGCCATATTTTTCTTCGAAGAAACTGAAGAGAAAAAAAGAGAGACTAAAAAAAAAAATGGCGCGAGATAAAGGAAAACAGCGCGTCGCCGTTGCTTCGAATTACATCTCCTTTAAAGGGAGGAAATCCGCGAGATCTCGTGGCAAGCCTACCGCAGGGATTCCCTGGTTTTTTCCTTGTCACTCCCGGTCGTCGTCGGTCGCGCGCAGGTGGAGAACTCAATTCAGCGAGGGTTTGCTTGCATTTTCATTGTCTCGCCTCCGTGCGGGCTGCCGTTGCCGTCGCTGTCGCCGTCGCCGTCGCCGTCGCCGTCACCGTAGTCGTCGTCGTCGTCATCGTCGCCGGTGTCGACGTCGCGTTGGCCCGTCGAAGGGTGAGAGAGAAAGAGGGAGAAAAGTGAAAAGAAAAAGGGACGGAGGAAGAGCACGTGAAGCTGAAGAGGTGGAGGAGGAGGAGGAGGAGAGGCCAGGAAGGAAAGGGGAAGGGGTAAGCTAATCGTTGAGGCTGCAGCCCGGGGCGGCTGCATTTTTAAAAACACTACCACGAACGCTCGTGGTCGTGAACGCCCCGTAGTACACCACGAGAAACTCTTATTCTCTCGTTTTCGCTCGCCTCTTCCTCTGGCCGTTCTTTCCCCTCGTCCTGCTCCTCGTCCCTCGCGTCCTTTCTTTATTTCCTTTCCGTCGTTTCTCCGGCTTGGTTTATCCCGCTAGGCTGTGTCGGCGTATTGTGCCGAATGAATTGCAGTAGCGCGCACGGTCGTGCAACGCTTCGCGCCCGTGTTCCACGGCTCCCGGGCTACTCTCGAATGACCCTAAACAAAAAACAAAAAAAAAAAAAAAAAAAAAAAAAAGAAAAAACCAGGAAAAAAGGAGCGCAGAACCAGCCGTTACCTTGGTAAATATCGCTTTCACGGTGTTTTTCTTTTTCTTTCTCTTTTTCTTTTTTTTGCGTATGTGTGTTTCGTGTGTGTCATTCTCGTCTAAATGTTTCCCTCATAGTCTGCCTCGGCTGCGGGAAAAACTTGTTATACGTACTTCTCCTCCTGTCCGTTGATAATCGTCCGTGACTCGAGCTATTCGCAGAAGTTCTGTTCGTGAGCAAGTTCTTGTCAGATTCAGGCGAGCAGGATAAGAGTGAGAGTTTTAAGACGGGATTTCTCGTACGTATGTAGCGACATAGGGGGTACTTGGAAGCATTTGAAAGTCAAGCTTAACAACTTCGTTAAATTTTTTACGTAGTCGTGAATTTCACTACATCTACATCCACACGGTATTTTAGAAAAATGAATCTCTCGGTTGTAAATTTAGCATAAAGTGGCGGTACAGATAGTTGCAAATTCTGAAGATGAGTAAACGTCGAAGACTTTCCGAACTTCCAGAAACTTTCAAACTGCCCGTCTGCAATGAAAAGAAAAAAAAAAAAAGAAAAGAAAACAAAAAAGGGAAGAAAGAAAAGGGGACAAAGGAAAAACAATTTTTTTCCCCGTGATAAAAGAGCAGATGGAGAGAAGGGGTTAACCGGTGATGCGCGGTCCCGGGGGAATCGAGACACAGCATCGTTTTGGCCGACGTCAGCGTAATATGAAAAATATATTCGCCGTGTCCCATGAAATAACCAATTCCGGAGGTCCCGGTGTTTCCCACCCTTTTCATCGTGCGGCTGTCCATTTTTCCCGTGAAAAATTCGGTTTAGCGGTATTCGCGATTTCCCGCACCGTTTACATTGAACGGCGGGGCCTCGAGCAAGGAAATAAAACGGTCGCACGTCGATTTTGCAGGTGGTTTTCCCGAGTGGCGGCCGTTAATTCTCCACCTCACTCTCTCTCTCTCTCTCTCCCTCTCTGTTACTCTTTCTCTCTTTTCTCGTTTGTCGCGCGACACGTATTCTCGTATCCATCCGCGCGGCCTGTATAGTCGCGTACGGTATAATCGAGCTTCGAACGTTCGTCGACGCGTCGCGAAACGAGCGTCGTTACACGTTTCCTTTTTCTTTTTTCTTTTCTTCTTTTTTTCAGACGACTCGTCGTTTTCGTACATTTGCCGGATGAACAGGTGTCTGTTTCGCAGCCTCGCCCGTCGTCGATGCTTAAACGAGCTCGGGCAACTTACGTGCGCCAGCTTTCTCTCTTTCATTTTTTTCTTTTTCTTTCGCGAGCCGTACAACTAATTAGGGAAAAACGCGCAAGTTTAATTAGTAAGGAGCGTAATTAATGGAAAGCCCAGGATCTTTCGCATTCATCGGCCAGATTCTCGGTGCGACAGGGTGGCTCTCTCTCTCTCTCTCTTTTCATTTTATCGCGTGTCCTTCTTTTTTTTCTTTTTGTTCGTATACGCACTCCTCTTTCTCTCGCGCTCGTCCTCCACCTCGTGCGACTCCTCGTCCTTTCCTTTTCCTCGCCTCCTTTTCCTTTCGTTATCTACTCCCCCTTATGATGGTAGATATCACGCACTCTTTTCGCATCACGCGCTCCTCTCTTTTTCTTTTTTTCTTTTTTTTCTTTTTTCATTTCTACGTACGCACTCTCTTTTTTTCACCCTGCTATTAGTCGCGTTCATTTGGCGCGAGCAATGATTACGGTGCTGCTCCCCGACTGAAATACCTTACCGTGTACACTTGGCCCCGATTGTTCGCCTCGATGACGGTAATTTGACAGACAGGGGTCGCGCCGTGCGAGACAAAAGTCGCGCGAAACAAATCGACCGGGAACGCCGGGGCAGGCGAGCGCAGGAAAATCACGCGAACGCTCCGTCGAAATTCTCCCGTTTCCAACGTGTAAGCACCACGTGCGTAAGCAGTACGTATCCGAGGAAAAATCGTTGAATAAACTCTGGATCAGCCGTCAATTTCTGTTCTATTTATCTTTGAAGTTCCTTGGCAGTTGAGATACGCATTGACCGCAAGAGAACTAAATCGTTCACGTCCGTGCTGAATTTTGCTGCTGTTCTGTACTTCCAGAAAATATGAGAAAATATTAGATTACTTGCCACCACGAAGAAAAATCAATTCACGTCGCACCAGAATTCTTTAGCAACCTGAGTTGTCTCACAAGACACGTGTTGTACAGGGCCAAAAATCACTACTGAAATAAATTCGTCATTTTTTTTTATTACATAGCTTTTGTAACACTCGAAAGAAATAATTTTTAAAACATAATGACAAAATCACGTTTGGGCTTAAATTTAATTTAAAATTAATAAAATTTGTTTCTTCTTATTTTAATATCTAATTAAAAAAAAAAAAAGAATAGGTGAAAACAGAAGAATCTTTTGATCTATCCTGTATAAAGAACATAATTCAGATAAAGAAATTGGTTATTTTTTTATAAAAATTGTATTGTAATTGTTTGATTCTTTCAAATTCTGTCACACAGGTGTAAGAAAAGTGAACGAAATTGCCCCCCCCCCAAAAAAAACATGGAACCATATCTCTCCATATCCGTCCTGAGATTTCAAAATGTTTTTTTTTTTTCTCCCGAAATAAAGAAGCACGCGGGGTATCTCGCAATCAATTTCAAATCAAGTCTCTCGAAGTTGCTTCAAACGAAAAGCGCTGGAAATTCGCTTGGAGAAAATCCGCGGATGAAGTTGCTTGTATATTTCGCTCATAAAAATCGCGATAGATGGATACATTATTCCGATGGCCATTAACATTGGGGCGATACGCGGCGGCGCGTCAATGGATGCAGATACCCGATGGATGCGTACCGATGCTTGGAAATTACCGAGGCTCGTATATATGCAGACTCTGCCATCATTACGAGATGCCTCGCAACGACATACCCGGCTACGCGAAAGGGGACCATCCATTTACGTTCAGATCGCTTGAAAATGCGAGTCGTTCCTTATCTGCTGCCGCGTTTAATGCGTCACCGATGCGTTCCGGTTCGTTTCCCCTCTCCCCGAGTCGTGAGAAAACTCCTGGGGACGTGACTCCGCGTCAGAGAAATCACACGACTGCACATTATTCCGACTTCCTTCTTTTATTTTCTATTTCGTCGTTACCTCTCTAACCTGTTACACACTCTTTTGTGTATTTCCGCTCTCCTTTTTTCCCCCGTTCTTCTTCTCGTCGACCTTTTTGCCGATCCTCTCGTCTTGTCCTTTGCGTCCTCTTTCGATTCCTAGTTACCGCGCACTTAACAGACTACCGTTGCCTTACCAGACGTGTGACTGTTTGTTATTTTTGCAAATCGACAGGACGTAAGAGAAAAGGACGAATGTTCATAGTTTTATATTTATCTACGTTTCTTTTAAATCTATTATATTATCTGTAGTTCAGTATTATCTACTTTCTAAATTTATAACATTTCTTTATTTATTTATTTATGTATGAGAAATTACGTTCTATTACGAATCAGGGTTGCGATTATAAATTTAGAATTAAGTACGGCACGTACATACGAATATCAAAATATCGAAATAGTTGTACAACGCGTACAGACGGAGATTTTTAAAAGTATTTCACGGGTCCAGAAAGAATGTTTCATGTATGTTATTGAGATATATGTGTGTTTAATTTGTTAATCAGAATGAAATATAGCGAGTTGTTTCTGTAGGTTATTTAAGAATGAAATAACGAGGAACGAGAAGAAAAGATTTCGAATGATTCTCCCAGTTGATAACTTTAAATAGAACAATGAGATGGACAGAACGTCTACGTTGTTCCGGGATTCTAAATTATGATCATTTCTTAGTATAACAATACAAATCTAAGAACTTGTGCTGTATCGTTTCCCCTTGTTTTATATACATATTTATCTCGATAGAGAGTGTATTCTAATTACAGGAAATTAGTCACTAAAACGTGTTTCGCAAAGTTTGAATCTCAACGCTGCTTGTCGATATGAAGGATTTCAGATTTACAGTCGCTCGAAAGATATTGACTTCTGTTTAGACGAAAAGGCATTTATTTCAATAATTTGTCATTTAAACTATAATTATTTGCATATTTGTAGAATATTTTACGTATTGAAGATCGATTGTTCCAGTCGCCAAAAATCCTTCTTTCGAAAATATCGTTTTAATATCTGAAAGTGTTCGAAACTTTCAATCAGAAATCGGAGCGTGAACTTTCTTGGAAATACTACAAATACTAAAAAAAAAAAAAAAAAAAAAAAAGAAAAGAAATATATATACCAGCATTGTTAAACAAGGCGAAGGAAGGAAAGGAACAACAGGCGCGAATTTACAGTGCACTCGAACAGTGTTACGCGGGTGTAATGCGCGCCGACAGCTTTGCAGCGCGAGGCATCGACCGCCGCCGCCACGCGCGCATTGTTTGGCTCAATTTCACGCGAGAAAGCGAGCGGAGCTAGCGGGCGCTCGACCCTCGAACTCGAGCATAGACTGGGGACGGAAGTGATCTCGCCGTTTTTGATTTTCAGCCTCGACAATGGTCGCTTTTGTTCGACGATCTGGCATCGCGTTCCTATCGCGATCCGCTTCTGAAAAAAACAAAAAAAAAAAAAACAAAAAAGGAAAAAGAGGGGTGTCGGTTCGCGCGGAATCGCGCTCACGCCGCCAGCGTGAATTATACGTCGTCGAGGCGCCACCGACGTGTGCAATGCGAAATCGTAATATTCCAGATCGAACAGGATCTTTCGAGACTATGGATCGTCAAGATCCTTTCTTATATTTCGTTTTATTTAGTCTTTGATGTTTGCTATTTGGTTTGGGGATGAATTATATGAATTTGGATTTGGATCCGTTTGTTTGGACAAAATAATGGAAATATTATTCTAAATATTATATTTGATCTCGGTGTCTCTAATTTTATTTATGTTTATTCGTGCGTTATTATATTTGTATCTCTTTTCTTTGCATTTATTCTTCTCTAGAATAAATAAATAAAATGTTGCTTGTGTAGTAGAATTTAATGGTACGAAGTTATGTAGATTGCGATCTAGCATGGTATTCAAGTGAAATACATACTAGTCGACTTTGACTGGACTTTAATGTCAGTGAATCAATTGCAATCTGTTTTGAAATAGTTAAAATAAGCTTAAAAGTTTTTCTAATGAATGAAGAATAGTACAGTTAAATACGATTTCATTTCCAACAGATTTTATAGTAAATATTATTTTAATACTAATGATATTAAGAATCTTATAATCTTATTAAAATATATTTCCATTATTTTGACCAATCTCTGTACGTTTATGATCGTTGAAAGTTTCCTATATCATTTCATTCACTGTCAGAAATTAAGAAATCACGATCTTGACTAGAAACGTGATCAGTAGTGTCTCTATTAAAAAATGGAAACATATTTCGTCAAAAAATCATCAATAACTTGTGGTTAAAAATTATACTAAAGTCTATAACGCACGTATAAAAAGACTTGTACACTTGTCACATCGAGAGAACAAATCCTTAATTCCTTAGCACACGTTTTCACGTGCATTTTAATATTTTATAACGTTCGAAAGCCACGATCTCCCGTCTATTTTTTTAAACATAGCTATTATCTCTTACACTCTTTTCATCTCTTTTCATTTTTCATCTTCTCGACGAACGTGAATGCAACAGACCGTGGCTAGGTCTGTGCAAGAGACCATGATCTTTAGCTCACGTCTAGGATCACGGTGTGGCGCGAGACGAAACGAAACGACACGAAACGAAACGAAACGAAATGGAATAGAGAGAGATCTTAACAGAGACGGAGACGTTTGCTCACGGGGTTGGAATTTCGGAGGAAGCTGAGGGATATCTTGGTCGTCGGTTACGTCGAAATTCTCTCCGATGTTTACTCGAACTTTCTGATCGATCTTGCCGTCTGCAATCGCCGGGAACTTTCATCCCTTCACTTTCCACGCTCCTTCATTCGTTCGTTCATTTGCCCTCGACTCGGTGGCAAAACCAATCGTCCCTGGGTAAATTAAAAACGTAATAATTTCTTCGCGTCGTTCTCTTTTCTCTTCCCCTTTCTTTTTTTCTTTCTTTTTCTACGTAGCGACGAACGTTCGAATCTTTTTCAATTTCGAAGCGACTCTAAGTTTTCCGATACTGTGAAAATTGAACTCACCTCGATTATGGTTCAATGATTGAAAGTCTTGCCGATCTTGATAGATTTTTCTTCCCCACTTTCCAAGTACATGTAAATAACATTCAACTTTGCCTCATACCACAAATATTTCCGACAATTTTTAATATCTAATACGTATATATTATCGTTGACACAAAATGCATGCAATGCGTATCACGTATAAAAATATACAGAGTGTTGCATTTAAATGCTATTGATGGAATATCTTGTTAGATTGAAGTTATCAAAAAAGTTGCTTGGCACACAATGACGGCAAATATTTCTGCACGTCATAGTGGAGGAGTATCGGAGAAGATTTCAAAATCAGATTAATTGTTTTTTAACTCTCTGTCTAATTCTAACACTTTTCCTGGCATGTCGTTCCTGGCAAAAATGTTTCTCAATTCCGGCTAATTAAACAACCGGCGTAAGTCAGATATTTTTTCATTCGTGTCGAGGTAAATTTAAAGCGAAACATTTATTATGATATTTAATAAATGAAACTATTTTTGTCTCATAAAAATGTCAAAATGTCAAACACGGAAATCTACGGTCTAATCATTGTCCATCGAGACTCATCAACACGTTCAAAAATTTCAAGACTAGTAGAGATAGCGTATCAAATTCGAATTTTTCACGATCTTAAAAAAACATCGAATTGCGCGGACACTGTATAAAAGAGGGGGATCTCCTCTAACGATTTGCCGCAACACCGCGTGAAATAGGAACGTCTGTTGCATACGCGCTGGCGGAACGGAGGAGAGCCGAGGAATAAAGCGGATATTACTTTTCGAGCAGTCTGCCCAGCCTTTTGACCGATTCCGAAGAGGACGGACAAGCTTTATTTTGCCAGTGCCCGGTGCTCTGTGTTCTCGAATGAAGTAGCGCATATAGCGGCGCGCATATATCGCAATTACAACGGGAATCTCTCGCGGGATTCGAAAGGGACGAGCGACAGAGAGGCGGTGCACGTGCACCGGTGACAGGAAAATGCAGACAGGATGCGAGCATCGATTCGAACATCTCCGAATGCGACGGTCGCGTCGCCAGATAAAATTGCTGAAAATAGTGTCGCGTATCTCTGCGGCCAGATATACAACGAATACACCCACCGGGCAGAGACACTCCGCCGCGACGAGATAAATTAATTTTCCTCTCTTCTTTCTTTTTTTCCCTTTCTCTCTTTTTCCTCCTTAATGGACACGCGCGCTCCTTTATGCAGAATTAGCCACGGACCATGAATAACGACGGGCAGTCTGATTCGACGACAAATTCGAATCACCTCGAGCATGACTTGAATCTTGGAACTCTCGGTCTCGATAAGTTTCCAAAAGCTCCGAAAGCCTCGATCGTCTTGGCAGTCTCGAAAGTCTTGAAAGTTCGAGGGTTTGGGACAGAGGGGTTTTGTCGGGCGGTTCGAGTATTTAATATTTTTAAACTACTGATCGCGAGACCGTCGAGACGTCCCCAACGATCGAGACTTTTGGTGAATCTTGAGTTTCGAGTCATATTTCGAAGTGACTCGAGTTTGTCGCTGTCGCACAGATTCGAAGCGTCTCGTGTCATTTTTGATAGCCTATCACTCTCTTTGCTTCTGTTTGTCTCTCTCTCTCTCCCTTTTTCTATTGTCTCTTCACTTTTTTCCATTTCGTAGGAAATTCGCGAAAACCCGCTGGAACTCGTTTGTCGATTCTTTCACTTCTCGCGGGCCCGGTGTCTCGATTTAATTATATGATTAACCCGCAAAGAGGTTTAAAAAGAGGGAAACAAACGGCGCCTTTGTGCTCACCGGGTATACACTACGTGTATAGTCTCCTCTTTATGGAACGTTGCGCTACGAACGAGAAGAAAGAGAAGAAAAAGGAAGAAACGCACGGAAACCATCAGCCACGCTTTCGCTCCATTCTATGGAAGTTAGCTGTGCTCTCGAATACATACACGCACGGCGAGAGAGACACAGTGGAAGGTGGGGAGTCGAAACCGGCCGATGAAGCGTTACACCTGCCTACAGTTTGTTTTATTGATTTATACTCGCTGAAATGAACCGGTAACATTTACTCGGCAAATACAGCGTGACTCTATGCTCCATCGCAGCATCTCAGATATCTCTCTCTCTCTCTCTCTCTCTCTCTCTTTGCGAGTGATGATTCAGCTCGCCACTGTGTATTTGCCTTGCAATTATTTAACCACGCGGTAAGGAAAAATCGGGTCATCTGACGAGTGCTGTCCCTGAGTTGAAAACTGTCTTGAAACTGGAATTTTTTAATACTTGGAGTGAGAAACTTAATGGTAAAAGATGCAGAATAAAGTATAAAAATGCGGGGGAAATTCGTCGTTGATCGATTTTTGTAATTTACATTAGGCAATATATCATAATTGAAACAGATCATAAGAAAAAGAAAAAAAGAATAGAATGGGCTACCTCGATTCACATGTATGTCCCAATCTACAAGTAGGTTTTTTTTTTTTAAATAAATCGGGATCTTTTTGAAATAAAAAAGAAATAAAAACACTTTAAAATAAAATGTCCTAATTGAAAATAAAAATCGAAATGGTCAAATTGTATATATTGACAATCGGAGCAATGGCGAGCTTCTTCCATTTTCGTTCGATCTTCCGTCAGCGATGTTCCGCAATTCGATAAGACGTCGAGAACGTGACGGAAGATGGAGAGAGAGAGAGAGAGAGAGAGGGAGAGCAACGAAGAAGGAAAAGAAATAAAGGGAGAAAAAGTTGGCGCGATCGGACGTTATTAAATCACGGCGAGGGACCATCGGGCGGCCACAGTTTACTGCGATACGCGTCTCGAAACTTCCGCAGAAGACGCGATTCCGATCGGTTACTAACTTTTTAACGATCTTAATGGCGCCGCCGTTGATGACGAGGATATATTTGGCGGTACGAGAAGTTTCGCGATTTTCACGGTGATTCGCCTTGATAATTAAACAATTCTAAATTTAACTAAATAAATTGTGACTATAATTATCGAGTTGTTGCAAAGGAAAAGAACGAGCTAACGAGTTGTTAAAAAACCAGCACTGTATCGCGAGTCTTTCTAAACAATTTATACCATCATATTGTATTTTTTGATGTATCTGTAAAATTATATTAATTCTTCCTTGATAGATTTTCTATATTCAATTTTTGTATTATCAAATTCCATATTTTGCAGCTACAAAAGCAAATTCCATCGATATTTTCCCATCGTCGTTCTTCATCTAGATCGTGCCAGATCATGAAATTTCGAATTATCAAAGTATTTGTAATATTACGACGAATTATTTCCTTTTCCTCGGTGAATTAACTTGGAATTTCCTGTCGGAGCCCGAACGAGAAGATTCGTTCGCCTGCCATTTTCAGATTCGTATCTTCGATCGCGTTAAACGACTGTCGGTGTAATAAATTGGCCAGAAATTCGGTCGAACAAGCTATCGTTCGTTCGATCTAAACGTACCGTGACACGAACGCAACAGTTGAAAATCGCGTATCCAGGGTAACAGGAATTCGCGCTTTTGTTTCTCCATTGTGTCCGTGTGAATACCTAGACCGTCTGACGCTCGTAGGAAATCCCATCTTCGTGCTTCTCCTCTGGAGACAGTGCAGAAGACATATTATATATATATATATATATATATATATATATATATATATAATTGCGGGAGTTCTTTCGAGCACGACTACACACCGCTAATAAAGCTTAAGTATTATTCGGCTAGGTAACCCTTGACTCTCGGATGACGGCTGGCATCGCCCTCGTGGCGCGCAGGTTTGACGGTTCGAAAATAATTACCGTGTCCCTCTCCCTTTTCTCTGGCTCTGTCCCTGTCTCCCTGCTACGATACGCTCCCCTTGGAACCTAGCCTCGCCTCTCTCGCGCGGTTTTTGTATTCCTTCTGGGGTGGTTTTGAGGATTGGCACTCGGGGCACGTTCGCAATACACTCTGCGTCTCCCTCGGCTCCCTCTCTCTCTCTCTCTCTCTCTTTTTCTCGCTCTCGTCGTTCGACATCTTCCTTTTTTTCTCTCTCTCTGTTCCTCGCCCAGTCTTCCAGCTCTACCGAAATTAGATAATTCGAGGAAGGCACGAGGCGCGGTGCCGCTCGACGCGTATTCTTTCCGAAAGTACGGATCGTGAATAGGTTTCTGCGAAAACCTAACTTTCGTGGCTATTGTCTCGTGTTTGTCTCTGTCTTTTTAGAATTTTAGCGTAGGAACGTTTTCTGGCAGTAGAAACGAGCAATACTATATAATAATATTTCATTCACTGTAAATTAACAATATCGTATCAACGTATTAATCATTTCAAATACTACTGGTCTAAAAATAGCTAGGGATAATATTGTGTTTTCATTACTATATTTTAGAACGTAGTTGGTTCCATAATATTTTTCTTTAATTTTGAAGCAAATGCAATAATAATAATACACTGCCGTTCACAAGTATTTGAACAGTTGGTTCCAATTTTAATTTTCATAATGGAAGATTATTTCTCTACTTTCTTGCAACAATTTTCCAAGATTGAAACTAAAAACAAGAAACAATAATCATTCAGGTATCTCTGTGAACTTGTAATACTAATTACATGGAACAGAGATAAGATAAATTTTTTCATCCACTTTCAGTTATTTCTTCTTTGTTTACATTACCTGTTATTTTCATCAATATCTTATAATAGGTACTGTGTACGTATAATTGCTCAAGAATAAAGACCAAAATTAGATCAGAATTTTTGAATTTCAAAATTCATATCCTTCAAAGTTTGTGAAAGTTGTGAATATATAAAATACTTGAAGCGAAAGGGTCAATAAAACTCAGCAATCCTGAAGAATTTCGTGCATTCTACACACAGTTCAGCCATGGAACGAGAAAATGAAATTGTTGGTGAGAGGTTCACAACGAAAGAACAGAGATTGCATCGCGTCGCCAATATTTACATTTCATTTCTACTACAGTGTTGAAAGCAGCATGAACGCGATTGCTCACAACGCTATTTATCGCACCTAGCTCCCACAATATCTCCCAGACGACGATTTGTAGTGGATTCTATCCTTCTGGAAAGCAAACGAACCGCGGCTGCTGCATAGTCGTCCATTTTTATTACCCCTTGGTAATCCTCGAATGTTCGTCATCGACCACAGCCGATATCCTATCTCCGTTTCAGCCTTTCCATTCCCAAAGAGAATTTATCTCTAACGTTTTACTACGTGTCATAAAAAATGCAACAGCGTTTCGGTGTCTCCACTGGCACCGTTATCACCGATAGAAGAAACACCAAGAACGTACGACGGTCCGAAGCAGTTTCTTAACCCTTGAGTACTGTAGACGTCGAAACTTGTAAAAGTATCATCCAGGGTTTCGCAGTAACCTAATATTTATTACTTTATTACTTTGAAGAATTGCAGCAATTGTATAATTAAAAGAGAAATCCTACAAGCTATTAATTATTTTTTTTTTTTGTCATCGGAACTTTGCTGTAGAGTTATCGTACAGCAATTGCACGAATCCTTATCGCTTGTGTCTTTCTATCGAGCCTTTTCAATTTCTTTTTTCCTCCTTTTAATTTTGCAAATCGTGCAAATACCTATACGTACCCGTTGTTTCAAAAGTGTTAGTTGAAACATTGGGAACTTCACTTGGTTATCTTACAGCTGTAAATAAATTTTACTTCATTCGGAATCTTGTCATTTTAAATTTCAGAATACATTATGCTTTTAGTAGCAATGTGTTATAAGTTTACCGCGTTTTTTAAACACGAGAATTGTAGCTCTTATCCGTCATGGATTTCGAGGGGAATTGCCATCGGTAAACGTAATACAAAAATATAAGGAAACAATTTTCTCAAAAGTATTCGTACACGACAAGAAACGGAGAGCGGCAGATAAAGGTGGTTAGGCGATCGATGTATAATGTATAAACAGCTTTGAAATTCGAAGCACGGCGAAATAATTGCGACGCGAGAAGTAACGAGGTGGAGGGACTCGTTCGTTAGTAAAGTTCGCTCCTAAAAATCCCTGGGCGAACGCGCCGATTTCAATCCCTCTCCTATGGCAACGCTTTTTTTTTCCGTTAGCGGAACCACCCCTGTGTGTGTCTCGCGTATCGAATCGAGTCGGCCCACCGACGCGAAATTATCGAGCGAGAATCGATTTCGCTCGTTAACGGCGCGCGCGAGACTCGGACGTTGGCGAATTTCTCCGCTCAATTAAAACGGTTCGCGTCGCATCGATGAATCGCGGATAATTAACGTTAAACGTTCTTTTCACGGTGACGCGAGGAGGATTTGTCGCGTTTTTTTTTTTTGTTTCTCTTTTTTGCTGGCGCGAGAAAGAATCCGCGTTCCGATCGTCGATCAGGCGTTTCGATGGTCTCCGCGAATGCGGAGAAATATCAGTTGGAGTTTTCTTTTTTTACGATCTAGTGATGGGATCGAGTCCAGTGCAAAGACAAGTCAACTCTAATATAGAAATATTATTATTAGATAATTTAATAATTAATTAATTGATTATTAGCTTTCCGATATTGGATTGCGTGTATTTAAACGGAGATTAAGAAAATTGTCAGTTTAATTCGATATCGAAGAACACTACGTTTGTTTTAACTGTCTAGTCTTTTTTCTTCGATTTATAGGGTTACATTCTTCTTGCGTTTCTTTCAAATCATTGAAATTTTTTTCTAAATGTCTCGAATATTCCGGTGTTCTCCAAGAAAACACACGTAAATAAAATTGTTTGCTTTTTCAGTTTGTGGAAGAATGATGATGTCTACGACATAATTGTTCACTTATAAATGAAACGTCAATTTATCACGGAATTAAATGTAACCTCTTACATATTTCATTAACATTGTCTTTTTTCTGGTAAAATCTTGTATACAAAAAAACTCGTAAAATATACAATAATACGTATAAAACTACTTCCATCACTATTGTAATTTGGCCTCGCACTTTTTGTCTCGACAGTGAATCCAGATCGAAATTTCGTAGTTCAGAATCGATGAAATGAAAGTTTCGAAAATGTACCATTGTTCGGTTTGTCGCAGTTTTGACATGAAATGGAATACAACACGTAGATTTAAAGACACGCGTGAAGAAATTTCTTTCTAAATATTACATCGAACTATATTGCTATTCAACTGATATTTTTTCTTATATCCAATTGTAATTGACAAAGCTAGGAGAATTCTCGTTGATTTATTGTTCAATTGTCACAGTGGAAAATGACTTAGGAGCTCACAAATCGAACTCCTGAACTATCGAAGCTAAAGTAGTAGATCCGTGCGCGACAAAGCGAATCGCCATTCAATAAACATTGTCCGGCGTTTTTCAAAGGATACTCCACCGTACGGAGCACGAACTCGCATTAAAATTGATTCACTCCAGGTAGACCGGGATCGCGCGTCCCGGGGAATGGCCCGGACCCGGCGCCCGGTTTTCTTTGTTTCTCGTCGATGCTCGATTCTCTCAGTGGATTTTTCGATAGGGAAGAAAGAAAGAAGAAAAAAAAAAGACAGAAAGTGAAGGGAAAAAGAAAAATTCGGCCGGGTCAAAGGCGCGTGGCCAGAGCCCCCGGAGTTTCGAGCCGAAACGAAGAAGCGAATCGGCGACCCAGAGCTGCGGCAGACGAGGGCGGATAGGTACAGTTCTGGAGAGCCATAAAACTTTATGGTGCGTTTGCATCGACCGACCCTCCCTTCCCTGCTTTACTACCATCCCCATGGCAACGACCGACCCCCGAACAGAGAACCACCCTGCATCCCTCTCTCTCTTTCTCTCTCTTCCTCTCCCTTTCTACTTCGATATATACATACATCTATCCTCCTCTCTTCTTTCCGACCGATGCGCGCGTTCTCTCTCCTCTCTCTCTCTTTCTCTCTCTCTCTTAATCCGCTCTTCCGTCTCACCCTTGGCTCGCTCGTTTTCTTCGTCTTTCGAACAGCGAGAACACGACGTCCGGGGGAGGGGGCGTACCTCTCTCGGCTCTTTCTCTTTCCTCCCTTGCCCCCTCAATAATACGCTGCTACAACGCGTGTACGCGGCTGATTCTATGCCCACTATGAGCGATAGAACGAAAAAAATCAGATGCTTATTCGCTAGCTAGAAGAGAGCCCCCCCCCCTCTGCAATCTACACGTACGTACGTGACAGTGAAATTTTTCTCTCGTCTTATCCTCGAGGTGAGTCGATCGACGAGTTGCTGGTTTTTCACCGTGAACTGTCACATTCGTCTTCTTCTTTTTTTTTTTTTTTTTTTTTTTTTTTTGGAGCAGCTCTGTATGCGGTGTCCTGCGTTTCACGGTTACGTCGCTATATGTTGGCATAGTTCACCCGGGATCCCGGCCGCGCATGTAGGCTCGATAGCGCGTAAACAACACGTTTCCGGGGCTTATCTGCTTCGACCATGTCGGCCCGGTGTCGGATTCCTCCAAAGAGGAACGCCGCGCCACCAGCGATACGGTTTAGAAAGAAACGAGATCGGGGATCGGGCTGAGTCGTGGCTAAGAACGGGGATCAAGACCTCCCATACGTACTCACGAAACCCGAGTCGAGTTTGATATCTGAATTACGTTTCACGAATGCTATACGAAAGTAATGAGTAGATACGCTTGCAATCTATTCGTTCATTTAATGCATACGTTCATTTCGTACATTCATGTATTCGTTTCGTATATTCGTACATTCGTTGTGTATACATGCATATTGTGTGTGTGTGTGTGTGTGTGTGTGTGTGTGTGTATACACACACACACACACACACACACACGTATTTGTACATGTTATATTTTTTATAGCATATTATGTACATATATTACATATTTTATATAAGCTGGTTTCCAGCTTTAGAATGATCCTGTCGCTCGAGAACCGAAAGGAGAAACTCAGAAATGGGATATAAAAGTAATACATCACGTACTATATATGCGCGATTTGCTTGAAACGAGGTTTGTTTCAATTCTCATGCATGCGCAATATATATATATATATATATATATATATATATATATATATACATACATACACACACACACAATGATCACAGATGGAATTTTTTATAAATTATAAACGTTAAACCATTTATATATATGTGTGTATCAGTATTCTCCATCAATGGAGAATAACATGTTTTTCTACAGGAATATAATCTACATTGTTTTTTTAATCTTGTTAGTTATTGTACAAAAATTGTAACATCATGTCGGATATAAAGTATTGAATAATTTGTACTTATTGATCTGCAGTTTAATGGATTTAAATTCGAAATTCGAATTGGGACTGCAAATTTATTTATGTCATTTATTGAAATGTTTGCAAAAATGATTATTTAAACGTCATCTTACGCCCGGTGTTATCTTGAAATAAGTTCACATTTGAACAAGTTTGTTTCCTCCAAGTTATTCGATTATTTCGCTATCAAATAATATAATATTTTGAATTTTGTATTTATTTCTACAAGTAATTTCTCAAATAGTTTCTGAGCTTTTTGATATGTGAACCTCGTCTTCCATTCATCATTTTATTTCAATGAATTAATTCAAACGAAAAATTACTACGATACTGATTAGACTTAGTCTTTCCTGCGTTGTGTTTTAAATAGAAATGACAAACGAGCGGGATCTCTTATCTTCATTTCAAATGAAAATCCCGATTCGCGTGTATAAGACGAAAAGTTAAATGGTTCAAGTTTAATTTGTACGGTACTCGACCCCATTTTCTAGTCACGGCGTGGCAGCAGATTTGTTTATTTAGAAAGCAATCGCTCATGACTATCTCTTGGCTGGGAACCCAATGCCCGAACCCTTTAAAGGAAACCGTGTCGGTTTCGAACAGCGTTTCGTTTCAGGCGAGAGCATCGGCGTACTTCGGCAAGCGTTCCTTTCGCAGCTCGTCGGTTCTGTAATTGGTAAAACGTAACTATCGGCTTTCATGTTGGCTTATTTAACGGATCGTTCGATACCTACGACAATGGCTCTCGGGTTGCGCCAGACCCTCGGGCGTGTACGCTTTTTCTCCCGGGTTTTTCTATCTGATCTGGCCGAACAGTTTCAAACGAGCCCGCTGTTTTTTGCATCCCTGTTCCGCTCGTGTTGCCCGTGGACAACATGTCTTTTTACAGACCTTCCTTCTTGTTCGATCGTTTTTTTTTTCCCCTCGTCACGGTTCCCATTCATAAATTCCGATAGCTTTAAGTTTAAAGGGTGCGCGCGGTCTTTTAAATTCTGCGCCAGATGAAACGAATATCGAGAAGGCAATTTTAGATCGGCGTTTGAGGACTGCTTAATCCTTTTTTTCTGCGATGCTTTTGTATACAGATATTCTTGCATTTATATTATACATGATCGCGATATTTAAATGCACGTGTGGGTACGTACAGTTGTTGATCAAATGAACGTGATCATTTTGATCGGAGCCATATGATGCGCTTTAAAATAGCAGATATCTCGATTATGTAACATCATGGATAATTGAGTTATTCAAAGACCATACTAATTAATTCCATAAATTAAACGACAGAAGAAAATGACGACACTGCCATTTCTTAAACATCGTTTATCTCATTTTCTTACAATAGATGAATTCGTGTACGGAAATAATTAGTACAATTCTCGATCGTGTATGTACGATGAAATTGTGAAATTGGCCAAAGAAAAATATGTAGCTTGGTAGTAAGAACATGTATACATTCGCAAAACAGCGATCTCTATTTCTGAGGAACTCGATTAACTCGGAATTTTTTTTTAAACTAAGCGGTACCGTTCGGATCTCAGGAACGATCGCAGAGCTCGAGTACGCGATAACGATGAGATAGATTAGAACGAAGGGGCGCGTAGTTGCGAACGGTTGAGAGAAGCGCGAAGGTTGGTCTCGCCAGGCTCTGGTCCATCGGGCTTCCCCGAAACGTGGTGTCTAGAAACGAGTATAGACCGGCGGGTGTCTCTAGCCGACACTCCTGTCGACGAATTAGCTTGCCTACCCTTTCATCTCTTTCGTCTCTCCGTCTGGGTCGGGCGGTTCGGCTCTCTTTCCTTTCTTGTCTCTCCCCTCTCCGCCGCTCTTTCTCTCTTGCTCGTTTTTTTTTCGCGAGGCTAACGTCCCTCGAGCGAGAAACCGGCTGGTTTCTCGGCACGACGTAATCCACTAATAATTCAAGCAGAGAGAGAGAGAGAGAGAGAGAGAGAGAGACGGAGCATTCGTTGGGCGAGGTGGGATAAATAGGTTCGAACCCCTTGTCTTGCAATATTCAATCACGCTCGAATGTAATTTCGATTTGGAAGAACAGACAATTTGGAATTCGAAATTTAATCTCTTTAAATCGAAGATTGACAAGATTAAGTTGCATATAATACTTCAGTGCTTTATATCTACATATTAGAATTACAATAACGAATAAAATCATCTTGACGTGTGCATTCAAAGTTTTTTTTGATTCGAAGCGTGTTCTTGCGTTCTTGAAAATCGTCTATAGAAAATGCTCCCCCGGGTGAGTCTAGCAATCGTTTCGAATCTAGATTGTATAATTAACGACAAGCTTTTAAACCGCTTCCAAGCTTAAAGTTTCTTGAAAGTTTCGATAGTCCTTGAACACTCAAAGCTGAATCACAAGTGTTTATTCTGGGTTCTATAAAATGTATCTATACATGTGAAATGAATGAATTTCAAATGTTCATCACTTTCGGACAATATTCGAAATCCATGAAAAACTAGCAACAAAATGCGAAATCTCGAGACATACGAAACGAAAATCGGACATCGAATTTAATTCGTTTGAAGAGTTAAAAATTGGAGTTAATCCTAAGCCATCACTCCGGAGGCCCGGGATTCCGGTCCAAGTAGTGCATCGCCACCCTCTTCACCCTTTCTTCCAAAGAAACCAAAGGTTTCCAGAGAAAACCGCGGCTTGTTTGCACGTCTAGGATAAACAGCAGCGGGCTGGCCTCGTGGAAAGACGGGGAGAGAAAGAGAAAGAGAGAAGCGCATCAGGCGGAAAACGGGACCCGACCATGCTTTTCTTCTCCCTCAACGCCACCCTCTGGCTTCGCCCGCTTCGCCCACACCTCCGGCTCGTCTCTCTTCTCGCTCTCTTTCTCGCCGCGGTTCTCTCCGCTGGCTGGCGTCCGTCACCCCTTTGGCGGCATTCTTTCATGTCCTTTTCGGTTTACAATGTACGTAAACGATCTCCAAGGGGAGTGCTTTGTCTTTTCAAGGGATATTAGATTTGAAACGGGGACGCTTTTAGCTCCCCGGGCGATGCCCCTTTCGCGGGAATCGCTTCAATTCAACGAGGAAAATTATTTCGTTTTTATCCCCCCGGTGGCGTCGCGCGACAGTTTTCAACCGCCCCCGGTGCGCCGCTTCTTTTGTCGCGTTCCGTTGTTTCTCCCGCGCGACCACCCACCCACTCTCGTTCGTTTCGTTCCCACCTACTCGTTTGCGCGGATCTGTGGAAAATTTTAATTCCGAGATGTTTCGAGACCGTTTCGAGATGTTTCAAGCGAGCGTCTCTCGCTTGACAATCGCCGAAGATTGGAAGGGAAATGCAGGAAATGTATGTACGACGTGAGTCGAGAGCGAGAAAGCCCGATTCGTGTTATTGATCCGTTTTTCAACACAGTCACATTCTTGTCCACGAGTGTCCACACAGCCAGGCTTTGACCTCGAAGCGCTCTTACAGGTGTGGCCACTCTAAGATGATGATTACAAATTCTACGAGCCTTTGAGTTCTCGCTAATTCTCGATGAATATCTCTTCTAGCAATAAGAATAAAAGAATTCGCCACGTAGCAATTGCATCTAATTCTTCATACACGCGCGCGTATCTATGTAAAAACTAAAAGATATATTAATAGTTTACTTACGTAATTATACAGCGCTGTCATAATTGTAATTAATTATAATTACGTAATGGTATACCTACAACGAAACAAACTTTTTCCTTTTTTTGTTGAGAAGCAGGAATATTATAATTGAAGTAGACACTCTAATTAGAATGGATCAAGTCCAAAGAGAAAACACCGAGAAGCTTGTGAACTAATATTTAATTAGTTAATTATTTAATTAACACGAGAATAGTAAATGCGTCCATTCCCTTTTTATACATTTAGAGAATCTTAATATAAAATCGATACTGTACAGTCTATGACGATTGTGGCGATAACCTGACACACAACACGATTCGATAAACCTCGAATTCGGAATTCTAACTTTTTCCAACCTCTTTCTTCCACTAGATGCTTTTCATTTCCCCGAGCACCGGACACGGACGTCTTTTTTCTTGCTTCTTTATTCGTTTACAGACTCTCGTTAGAATCTGTGCGCAACGCATTGTGGCTCGTTAAAGGGCTCGTTTCCACGGAGCACCGCGTACGTAAACGAAACAACGAAAAGAAATTCCCTTTGAATGCCACTTTTCGAGGCTGACGCTTCATCTCGAGCTCGAGGATTCTTCTTTTCCGTCGCCGCGAGGTAAAAAGGCCCGGGGACACGAGTGTCTCAGAGAATTAATGTTCGCTAAATTGCTCTCGCGCAAATCCACCCAGCCGTCCGTGTCCTTCTGATGGTATTCCAGAGCCGTAAATCCTCTCCGTGTGAATATGATCGACTCCTCGATTCTCTTCACGGTTCTTTCATTTCTTTCTTTCTTTTCTCTTATTATCGATATTTGTTCGATATTAAAAAAAGAAGAGGAGCATATGGACGAGAGTAATCTGGATTTGTTGGCTATTAATGGAACATTTATGCGAGAGAAAAACGATTCGAGTAGCGATGCTTCTTACATTCGCATATTATTATTCCTTTACATACGGAAATTATTTTCACTCTGTAACAATTTGATAATTTATAGGCAGAATTTTGTATGAAAAATTCAATCCAGGATTGTTTGCCAATTCTGCTTAAGCAATGTTAAATTTCTTTCTCGAATGGATTCATTCATTTTATAATGATTCACGATCTTTAAAAAAATAATTACACTTGATTCTAATATCTGACACGTAATTTTTTTTTTACCGAAGTCCCAGTTCTTTTAATTATATTTTCACAAATAAAATTTGCAGCTTCAATTGAAAAAAATTTTACAACATCGTTTATTTTCAATATTCAGTATTTCTCGCAAATAATAAAATTTCTTAATTGTACGTGTATTTTATAATACAACTGTTATTTATTCTTGATTATACAAAGTATCATTTGTTTGTGCAATTTTTAAAAAAATATTGTTACTTGTCCTAAAACATTTGAGCGAAAATATACGTGCGTATTATACTCAAATAATCGTGTACTCTCAGATGCATGTTGATGTATGTAACATTTGTATCAGCAGAATTGACCATCCGTGTTGCTGGAGAAAGTGTATAATGTGTAGCTGGCATTCCGAGTTGTTACAACGAATCCTGCATGTCAGCGATAACTGGCATTCCTAGTACAGAAGATTAAGAGTTATTATGCTTCTACAACCTCTTACTTTACATATCTACTCAATTCAATATTTTATAATATATAATTTAATATTTTATAATTCAATGTTTTATAATTGATACATTGCATCGCTTTATGCTTAATCCTTTAGAGGTATAACGCCTGATGTCGACGACTTTCTCGTCATTTTCATAGAATTAAATTATAGGACTTTTACATCTTTTTCATAGATTTAAATTATATTGAGAATTTTTTACCAGGTTTACAGCTTCACGCACTGGTCGTAAATGTTTATGCTTGATTTCATTCATACAAGTGCAAAATAATAATATAATTTAATAACTTTGAAATAACTTTTGACAAACATCGCGAATTTATAAGCGTTGTCCTTGAAAGCTTACTCAATATAATTCGTGTGTTACGTAACTCGTGAAAGAGTTCTCGTACTCGTCAAATGAATTGAATTAAACCGACATATAAAAGAAAATCAGACAAAAAGAGCTGCCTTTTTTTTTGACCCTGAGAAAATCATTATTTCGGTCGTCTATTTCGCGCGCAGTTCGATATCGTCTGCTACACGATCGCTTTACGAATGTCCCCCTTTTTCCCTTGTCGAAGAAAAGCCACTTCTGCCGTTTGTTTCCGCGTCTGTTCTTCAAAGGCCTCGGGCCTCGTTCCAACCCTCCAACTGGCAAACCATTGTTCTGGCGTCGATACGTTCGCTTTTCCAATGAAAACAGAGGATCCGCGAAACTCCTTCTCCCTCGAAACGATTTTCGAGGAAATCGTCGATTGCGCGAGCCGGATTTAACAGCTTTCCACAAAGAACAGATAACGAGAATTTTACATCGCAGTTGTAAAATTTAGCAGAGTCGTAAAATAGGTATAGATTGGTCGAGTTTCTTTTTGTTGCATTTTGGGCAAAATCATGAAACAAGTAGTATAAATAGATACATTTCTTAGAAAATAGGAAAAGGAATGAAGAAAGAAATTATATTGATTCCTAGTAAAATAGACGTAACAACAAGGAAATATTAAGTGAATCCTTGGATCTTTTTTTCGTAACCCTAATATTAAATTGGAATCGATATTTTCTCCCTCTTGAAAATTTTACAAATTCAAATGCTTCTTTTCGAGACTAAAATAATTTTGAACGGTCCCTTTGTACGATAATTTTAATAATTTTTCATAAAATCATATGAATTCCAAATATCGATAATATTGTCAATGAATATACTTTCTATCGTCTAAAGATAAAGAAATTTGGATACTTCTCGTTATTTCTCACATGTTCATATTCATTGCAAATTATATGTCACGATCACCAAAGCAGTAAACATTTAATAAAAAATATGTTGCTGTAAAATTAGCCTTGACCTCGACCAAGCAACTTTCGATGGTTGTGGCACATAATTTTAGTACACACATTGGAATATAACGCATCTACTGAGAAGCGATCACTTTTGTCGGTTGCTCTCTCGACTTTTCTCCCGACTTTTCCTCGTCGCTTTGACGAAGGCCTCTCTTTCCTGATGCTGGATGCTCGCGCTTTACAAGACGGAAATCGAGCGTGCAAACGGCTTTCGTCCGATTCTCTCGTCGAACGCTCCATTAACGAGGAACACCGACCGGCCTTCTCCGTTTCGAAGCAAATCAGAATCAAAGCGCGAAAGTTGCCTCTGCTAATCGGATCGTTAATCGACTTCCCGCCGTTCGTAACGCGAATCCAGCCTCTGCCAATTCCCGCGATAAACACACGCACTAGTGTGTACACTAATACACTGTCAGGCTGTGTGTGCTTATCCTCTTTGGATATTTTTAGATTTGTACTACGTCTTTGTACTGCAATCGATCACTGTTTAACGAGCCACCTACGTACTTAAGTATATGGCGTAACAGAATCTTCCTAGGTTTGTGTTATAATATATAAACACGTGTATTTGTTGAAAGTGTCATATGAAATCTATGTATGTAACGATGTGAGCGATAGAATGCGGTATATGGTTTCGTTGTATTATATTAAATTACGATTATACTGCATGTGATACAGTAACTGCTCGTACCGAAAATGTACATGCGTTTGTCACAGATATTTAAAGGGAAGAATTTTTAACATTTAATACAAGCGTCAATTTATTGGTTAGATTTTGAAGATCTCTTAAATTTGTTTATTGGTAATAAAAAAAAAAAAAAAGAAACCAAGAAATCTACTGTATACAATTAATACAATCAAGGAATTTATCATGTAATTTATTGTTTTACAACGGGCTAGTCTCGTTACACGAAATCAAAGAAGCTCGCGATCTTCCCGCGATTGGTGGAGCTCTTTCACTAATTCGGCGAGGCTTGGCCACAGGCTGACTGAAACTACTGTGCCCCGGTCTGGGTGGTCCGTGTCGTAACGGCGGAAGATTACACCATCTGTCGACGTGTTCTCGATCCGTTCACGATCTCCCCTTCTCGAAAAGAGGAAATATCGCATTACACCGAACCACGATGCGCGCTGGTTTCGTTAGCTTTCATTCGCTTTCCGATACTTCTAATTACTTTCACGCCTTCACGAGATATTCCTGTGCACAAATGGCCCGGGTTCCAAGAACTTTCCGAATCCAGCAAAATGCTGGATTGCTTCGCGGAGGTCTGTCGCGTGGTTCGTCGAACTATCAATCAACGACGAACTATCGTCATCGTGAGAAAGGAAGTGGCGTGCGGTCGAAGATTTCAAGGTCAACCTTCGAGCCAAGGTCGAACGGGCTGTGGCTGCAGGACACGCACGCGCGTGCGATCTTCCTCGATGTTTACGCGAAAGTTAATCCCGACTGGATGTTGGATGCTGCGGGAAACGACGGAGAGAACGACGGCCGCCTCGTGGGGTGGTTGCTCGCTGTCGGTCTACACGATGATAATAATAAACGTCGCTTCGTTCCTTCTTGCGCGTACGTCTTTTCCCTTTTGCTTGTCTCTTTCTCTCGCGACCGCTGCCCTTCACCTTTCTTCCCCAGTCAGTCCGCCACTCCGCTCTCTTTCCTTTTCTTCGTCTTTTCTCCTCTTGCTCTCACTTGGTGTTCGCTGGTGCGCGCGCGTTCCCGGCGGTGCCTTTGATCTCTCGCTTCGTTTGTGCGTTTAAACACCGGCTTTCCGAGTAGCGGAGCGAGCGCCGCTCGAAGGCACGATACCGGGGGAAAAGCCCGTGATACCGTGAGAGAGAAGCCTCCGAAGACAGAGAGAGAGAGAGAGAAAGAGAGAGAGAGGAACCTCACTCCTCTCGCGATAAAGACGGATAAAAGATAAAAAGATAAAGAAAGGGATAACAAGTCGAGTGGTCGAGAGAGAAAAATCTCGTAGAGACCTCAGAGACGTAAAGTGAGTTTCGCGATTACAAACGAGCTGCTCCTTATATCCTTTTCCCTCCTCCTCGCTCTGCATTTGCGTTCTGTTCTTTTACCGACCGTATCTTCTCCCGGCCGTCTCCTCTCTCTTTTCTCTTTGCCCGCCACGGTCATCCCTTCGTGAATTTTTTCCTTCTTCCTTCCGAGCTTTGTCGCTCTTTATTGTCGAGCATTGTGCGCACGACGACGGGCGGCAGTCCTCGAATATCTTCTCCTGCCAGAGGATAACTCCTCGAGATTAATGCTTCTTAATGGACTCAATGCCGGAGAGGAGAGCACGCGGGCATTTTAACGCGGCCCTTTAATCCGCTCGCGCAACCAGGGTCCGCGAGCGTCGGGCAAAAGGGATGAAGGAACGAAGTCGAACAACTGTGAATCATCGTTCAGAGAGAGGCGGTTAGTAAGCTATCTGATCTCTCGACGTTTTTCTTCTTTTCTTTTTTTTTTTTTCTTTTTTCTCGTGCTGGTTGCTTCGCGTTTTACCTCGAACCACTCGAATCCTCCGCGCGGTTACGTATCGTCAATGTATTTAAATACGAACTTTGTGGACTTTTCTCACTAACGCTTCATTTCTGAAAATTTCATGTCAATGATACTGTTCAAACCGAAGTATTGAAATAGTTCGCGGACTGATACTAGATCTTGCGTCTAGTTTCAAGACTGTCGAGAGTTTCAAGACGATCAAGATTTTCGGGAATTTTTCATGCTCGAAGTGTTCGATGAGTCGAGTTACTGGAGGTAAACGAAACATTCGCGTGCTATAGTGGTAGATGCAGATGAATTTTCGTGCGTCATACTTAAATTAAACATTTAAATTTAATGGAAGTTGCGAGTACCAATAAGTTTAATGAAATTGAAAAGCAAATACTAATACAATATAGATAATAACAAAAATGAGATAATACATATTTATGGAAGAGAATGATAGATAAATAATTCAAAAATAAGGAAGAAAGAAAGGTATTGTTATCGTGTCACCGTGTTAAAAGAAAAGGTTGTTTTCAGAGAAAAGGTTGAGTTTAATTTCTAATAATTAATTAACCGATGATCTGAAATAACAGATATATAAAAAAATTGGTCGTTGCAAGATTCTTAAAAAGTACATAGACGAATGTTATCCAGCACACAGTCACGATCAAGATATGACGTTCTAATATCCAGTTTATAGCGGCGGAACTGACTTCTCGTTCTCTAAACGGGGGGAGGAAACAAAACGAAATCCGTGCACGTGATCTTGCACGAAACGAGGGAAGAGATTGGAAAACGTGCATGCATTGGCGGAAAAGATTAATTCGCAAAGTAATCAGCCCGGTAAGGGTCGCGTGACGTCGCGCGTTTCCCCGAGAAACTGTGAGGAAAGCTAGCCTCTCGACGCGTCGCGTCTCCTCTCGTCTCGGTTCGGCTCGACTTCGACGCGATAAAAAAAAAAAAAAAAGAAAAAAAGAAAGAAAGAAAGAGAAAAAAGCAGCCGTCGACGAGTAGCAGAGGCATCGTCGTGGGTAAAAGTAAAAGGATTGGACAGGCTGCGCGGGCCCAGTCGGCTGTTAATAATGCCACCTCGGGGATGCGACGAGCGCGCACATCGAGTAGTCGTCTCCATTTCATGGCTAACCAGGCATCCATGCGAGGTAACTTCTTGTTCCCGCCCGCCACTTTTTCGGAAACTCGTTGCGCGAATCGCCTCTCTCTTTCTCTCTTTCCCTTTTCTCTTTCTCATTTATCCTGTTTTCACCTTGAATCCCCGGGGAATCGACATGCGAATCAAAGGGTAGCGCGGAAAAATTAATCTTAGAACCTTTCCCGAGGGAGAAGCTGAGCTAAGAACTGCAAGTCTGATAGATCGAAGCTATCCCTCTTCCGTAAAAAATTCCCGGATTTTATTTATTGCAGTGTACGCTCCCGAGTCCAGAAGCTTGGAGTACTTTCTTTGCTTTGCTCGATCCACATGTAGTTTCATTTTTAAATATAATCAGCCGTGTTCTCAATACTTTGAAATATTGACAATATGTATTTAAGTAAGGAAGTTATTTCTGCGAGAGTGAAAGCGCAAATGCAACGAAATAATAAAATGGGTTTTAATCGAAGGATTTTGATTTCATGATTTTTACGTTGTTCTACATTACTCTTGTTGTTGTTGATTTTGAATGGAAAAACGGAAATATGCCTTGTCGAGGCAACAAAATTTGTTATATTAAAAATCATCTTCCTGTAACAGTCGGGCATTCAACCCTCCAACATGACATAATGCGAAAGTTACATGTTTATATATTCGTATCTGTATATTCATCAATATGCAATTACAAAACAATCAAACGAATGATTTATAATGATTATTAATTATTATCACAACAAAAGAGGAAGGGATTAATTAATTGTAACTGTTTATTTATATAATATAGAAGCACGTTCCTTTTGTCGAAAACTTCTGACGAACGTCAAACAATCGTCGATCATAACGAGCAGCAAGAGGATCGACAGAAAAGCGTAACCGCGGCCTCTCCGAGCAATTAACCGATTGTTCTCGAACAATCTCGGCGGAAAACACGCGCCGGGTACTATCGTCTTCGCGTGACCATCGATCGATGGTCGTTCGCGTTTAAAAAGAACGCGACGATTAAGCGCGCCTCGGCTATCGCGGAAGCGGAAGCTAGAAATTAGAGTTGCCGGCCGCGAGCAGCACTGATGAAACCGATCGATCGCGGACGGAAGGGTAACAAGTTGAATTAACGGGGGAAGCCTTATCGTTCTGACGGCCTCCGGTAAACTGTCCGGTAAAAGTTACCCGAGATATCTGTCTCGAGTTTCCTCGTCGGTTTCTTCGCCGGGATCAACTCGTCGTTGGCCCTCCCTTTTCGTTAACAGTTTCGTTACCTGTCTGCGGTTTTTACTTTACAAATGTCCTTACGGCTACGCAGGATATCCTATGCGGTTATAGCGTGTTCCGTAAGGTAAAAATAACGCTCGAATGTCATATAGGGGAAACTCCATCCACGGCCTTTTGTCTCGTGTTTTTGTCGTAACTTTTTAACGAGGCGCTCGTGGAGTTTTCCCTGTCGCATTTACGCCTTATTTTTATGTAAAATGGACTGGCAAAGTTTCGAAAGTTTCAAATCTCTAAATATAATATTACGCCTCTCTCAAGTCCCATGACACCTGTCTTACTCGACACAAATTTATTCAACAAACAAAGAAAAGCACCGAGAATTTAAGAACCATGATTCTGTTCGAAAATTGATGCGTTTTTCCTTCGGAGAAACATACCGGACAGCCTTCGTTCGTTCGAGACGAGAATCATTGGACAACTGTACTCGCCATTTCCCCCCCCCCCCCCGTTTATCGAGAATATTTCGAAACCGGTCTCTCCGCTGCTACGATCACCGATGGGTGACGCGTGCGTAGCATAAATCGCGCGAAATAACCGCGGGGGAAACTGGCTGTCGGACGAAACCAGTCGGTAGAATAGGAACGTGGCCGGGAATACGAGAACGAGCCGGTTCGATTGCCGGTCGCCGGTTCGATCCTCGTCGACGAAGAAACGAGACCGCGGTGGAAAACGCGTACACGGAACCTGGCGGGGAATTCCAGAACGGGGAAAGAGCAGCCGTAGGACAATGGAAGGGAAAGCAATTGCCGATGGTGAACGGAAAGCCGAAGGAGAGGAAACGTCGCGGTAGGAAAGAGGAAAGGAGAAGAAGCAGCGGCCCCGTGCGGGGAGGAGGGAGGTTGGTGGGTGGAGGTTGCTCTCTGGGAATGTCAGGTCGATTCCGTTCTTGGTCCTTTTTGCTCTGGAGAGGGACACGAGAGCGACCGTCTGCGAACAAGCGTGCAACCTACCGGCCAAGTCACCGCGCCGAACCCACGGATTTAATCGAATCAAATAAAACGTCCCATCCGTCTCTCCTCCTTCTCCTCCTTCTCCTTCTTCTTTCCTTCCTTCCTCGCGCCGTTGTATTTCCTCTTCTTGTACTTCATCTGCCGGCCTTGCCTTTCTTTTTGCTCGTCCTTGCGTTCGATTCGTCCTGCATCCGTCCCAGACAACGACGACGACGACGACTAAGAGACGGCCAAGACGACGATGGTCAGAAAGAGGCCGCGATCCTCGAGGAAAAAAGAAGGGGGGGGGCAAAGCGGACGAAGAAAAGAGGTTCCCTTCTTTCATCGACTTTCGGCGATGTCCTCTGGTTTGCGCGGAACAAACGGCTCCGGGCCGTTCTCCTCCTTTTTTCTTAATTTACCCAGACTTTGTTCAAAGACGTCGGCAAATAACTTCGCTCGCGTTTTAAGGATTCATGAACCACCACCACCATCACTACCATCGAGGAGAGCCTTTCTCGTTGCACGAGGTTTTTTTTCGAGAAAAAGGACGAACGACTCTCTCTCTCTCTCTCTCTCTCTCTCTCTGTGTGTGTTCTTTGTCGTCCGCAAACGACCTTGCTCTTGAAAATGATTCTCCTCGACCCACCAACTGGCTGCTGTTCGCCGCTTTTATGCCTCGTTCGCGAACCGTACTCGAAAAATGTTAGGCACGCCCGAATTTAACCACGTCTAACGATCGAAATGACTGTTACAATGAGGCTTTCGACGAAAGCAATTTAAAGAGAAGTAATATGAATTTCTTATCAGTCATCCACTGCAAGGCAGTATTTATATATTTATTATTTAAGTATCATTTCAGTCGATGTAAGGATCACATTGTTTTAACCCCTCGAGTGTTTAGCCCGTAATTGAATATTTCAGTTTTATAATAACAATCAGTAATGAAATAATTGCTTTGCTTATTTATTAAAAAGTTAACAAAGATGATCTCGTTCAGTATTTTCAGACTTTTGGTAATTTCGAGCATTCAGAAGGCCCGATGGGATATAACAAAAAAAAAAAAAGAAAAAAATGCGTGAAAAATATAACTGCTTTCTTGTTACTAACCACCGGTTTCGTGTCTGAATTAATCTTAACTGTCGCTGTTTATTGCTCTCGTCGAGAGCTCAGTCTCGCGTTGTATCTACGTAGGTCCTTTGTACCCCGCGAGAGGGGGGAGAGGAGTGGAACGTCGATACGAAACGAAGGGAACGGTGGCCGCGAGCAGCCAGCGGAATTCACCCCTTAAAAGTATTTACCGATATCGAATGAAATTTGCATGGGTACCCAAAGGAAAACGGCCGACGTCGGAGGTCGTTAAATTATTCGCAAGACCGTGACTCTCTCTCTAATCGATCCGCGGGAATTTCTGTTTCAGGGATCAGCGAGGCGAGCGTGCAGCTGCAGCAACCGAAGCTACCCTCGGCGATCCGCGTGGGAGGCGAGATTGAACTTCGATGTCACGTCGACGGCTCCGGAGACATGAAGTACGAGTGGTTCAGGTTTGTTACATAACTCGCTGTTATTTACCTTCTGGTGCGTGTGTGCGTGCGCGAAATAACCCCGGGCCCGATAATTCCTGGGAAAAGCCACCACGGCCCCCCTGACGGCGAATCGTCAACCCCGCCTGTGAACTTCTCTTTCTCTCTCTCTCTCTCTCTCTCTCTCGACTAACTTCAATCTCGCGTCGCCGTAACTGACACCCGTCGTTTACGGAACTACCCTTGAATTATCAAGCGACATTTTCCTTTACCCTCTCGGTTCCCTCGCTAGCCTACTACTACGCTTTTCACCTTTCGCCTCGCCCTCGCGAGTTTATAACAACCCTCCTCTCGTCGACGTCGCGTCGAGACCCGTGCTCCAACAGTGCACGCGCTCGCACACGCGAAAAAGAGAGAGAGAGAGAAATCGTCTATATCGATGAAAAATCCATCGCTGCAGTGGTGATGATGCCGATTTTATAATAACAAACGTGTCTATCTCGCAGTGAACCTACGTGAACCTAAAGGAACCGAGATTTGAAAGATTTAGCGTTCTTCAGGCGAAGATGCTAATTACGAAAATTAAATCTCGAACGCGAAACTCGTTCGAAACACGTAGGAAGAAATGATTTTTAATTTTGATTATTAAGACTACGGATCTTTATGCAATTTTATGTTTCCATGAATTGCTTCTAATTAAGAAATCGAAGCTTACACAGTAATTTATTTTCGTTACTAAATATTCTAATAAACACTTTATTTCCAATATTTTTATATTAATCGAATATTAATTTTTGTCAATATTCGAATATATTTCTTATATATTTTATCAATGTTCGAGTGATACATTGCCCAAAAGATTATTTGCTTTTTAATATATCATAACAATTATTTCAGTTAGAAGAGAGATTTTAAAAATGTTTGCACAACGAAGTTTAAAATCGCAAAAATGTTCAGACGGTGAAACAAGTATGTATTAATTATTTAAAATGTATAAACTCAATCTATCTAAACTTGGTCATTATACTTTTGTATAAAAAGAAAATAAAATTTTTTCCTGTTATTACAATAAATGCATCGATACATTGCAGAACGATTAATTCAACAACTCTATCGCAAGAACGACAATCTCTTTCGATATTATAACGTCAAAATATCAACAAAAGTAAACCGTTGTATGCATTTTCAAAAATTCTCGAACTTCTTCTTCTAATCTTGCATGCGGTTTCCAGAAACCGCGAGCCGGTGGTGAGAAGCGATCGGATTGAGATCAAGAAGAAGAGGCTTCACATACATCGAGCTATACCCGAGGACAGCGGAATGTACAGCTGTTTGGCGAAGAACGAGGCTGGATCGTCCCCGAGAATGGAAAGCTTTCCATTGGTCGTCTCTGGCAACGATACCGCCACGATAAAGCTCGTGCCCAGGAACTTGATCGTGAAACGCGGTGAACCAGCGGTGCTTCACTGTGCCTTCGAGGACGCCGATTCCGTCCAGTGGTTCTTCAAGGATATCGGGCCGTTGGAGACCGACGACGAGAGGACCATCCTCGAGAACGACACTCTGGTGATACGCTCCGCCGAGCACAGGGACCAAGGATTCTACTCGTGCCACGGAGATCGTGGAGATAGCACGATCACCTACACGGTCGAGCTTCAGATAGCTTGTAAGCTTGACGTTTCTCCTTTTTTCCACTAATGTGCTCTTCCATTCTCCATTTGTTTGAGAAAATCTGAAAAAAATTCGGAGGTACTTGCAATAGGAAATAAAAATTTCACGCGAAGCTAGGAAAAGAATGCGTGCCTGTTCGAAGGTACAGAGTGATAAATATTTTTAACAAATCGTTGCAAGACAAGATCTTCTGACGAGGTACGAAAGAACTTGCAAACACCTAAGATGGCACCTACAATTATTTCGTGATTTAAATCTGCAGGATTTTTTGAGCGAATTGTGTTTTATTGGAATTTATTACTCGATTATTTGAGACATTCATTTTATTCTGACGAGAATAAAATTGAAAATGATTTACAAAAATAAAATCGAAATCAAAATGGTATGATATACTTGATGCATTGACTGTTTCGGCGTTTAACGTGTTTAATGCTCGTGGGAGATCCAAGGAAATCGTGCAAGTGTCTGAACGCAAGTCTCTCACGAGAGAACGTGTGTTTCAGATTTGATGAACCTCTCTGCTGCTTCGTTCGAGCCCTTGTTACCAAATCAAGTGGCAGTTGTCGGTGAAGATCAGGAGCTGCAAGTCAGCTGTTTGGAACCTTCCGGTCTGCCACCTCCGAAAGTCTACTGGAAAGATCCTAAGGGACACATTATCAGTGACTCTGGGCCTGTTCGCGTTCAGGATAACACGCTTATCATCGCGAAGGCTCGTATAGGCGAGGACGATGGTAATTACACCTGCGTCGCCGAGAATATGGCTGGAGAGACCGATATATTCGCCCAAGTAGTGATTTCGAGTAAGTGCACGCTATTTACTGTGCCTGGATCTATTACGCATCTGTCAACCAGGTCTACTATTATATAGCTTCAAGAAGATGTACGTGTCGATTGAAATTCCGTTTAAAAGTCTTTTTTTTAGAGCGCTTTTCATTTTTAGTATTCAATATTATCGTGAATAGCAAATTTTTGATTGCGTGAATCTAGAACAGTTCGTTATAGAATACATTGTATACATGAGTATATGTATTTAAGAATAACACACGTACGTAATTTTCGGTGCAAATTTATAATAATTTTGATTTCATAGCTACTACTATTCAAAGATTAAACTGTCTTTAAAAAAAAAAATAAAAATTCGACGAATATTCGACGAATAGTCGTAGTTCTTACAATTTTCGCTACATTTATTCTGTCCGACTCTTGCAAGCCTGATAATTCTCGAGGAGCCACTAACTTTCGTCAGTCACGTAAGCTTTTCGTTCGACCGAATCGTCAACGAGCAGTCGGCAATGCGTAACAGACAAGACATTAAACACGTCTCCTCGATGTCTTTTTTCTTGTTTTTATTTCTTTCTCTCTTTTTACGCCGCATCTTTTTTTACGCGTTTTTTCAGTACCGCCGACGCTGATAAGCTCGCCGGAGAGTCTCAGCGTAATGGAGGGAGATTCCGTCACGCTGACGTGCTCGTACTCCGGCATGGAGCCGCCGGTGAGCCACGTCCGCTGGCTGAAAGACGGGGAGCCGCTGAAAGAGAGCGGCGGCCCGACGAGACATCGAGTAACCGATCACTACGGCAACGTGACCCTGCACTTGAAGAGCGCCGACCTGTCCGACAAGGGCAGCTACATGTGCGAGATACTCACGAAAGGCTTCCCGCCGATATTTTCGGAGCGAGCCAGCCTGACGATCGAGGAGAAGCTCAAGTTCTCCCCGCAGCCGGTGGACAAGCGGCTAGAGCTCGGCTCGACGGCCAAAGTGCCGTGCAAGTCTCAGGGTGCCACTAATCCGACGGTGAAGTGGATCAAAGAGGGGGCAGGCGAGGAATTCCCGAAGCACGTGCAAGATATCAATGGAACTCTCCACTTCAATGGAGTCCTCGAGGAGGACAAGGGTCGCTACACGTGTATAGCTAGCAACGCGCAGGGATCGATCAACCACACGATCAGCATCGACGTAGTCAGTGAGTGCGATCTCTCGCTCGTTGAATCACACTCGTACAGCGTTGTCCAACGCGTTAATCGCGTTTCTGTCAAGTTTCTCCAGTTCCGAAGCGACTAGATTTCATTAGATCAGTCGATGTTTCGAATTTCTTGCTTGTCGCGAAATGCGTTCTCACTGAAGCTATCTTTATTGAAAAAAGGCATTTGTTACCGAACGTTTCTCCACACCTCTTTACATTTCTTTTTGCCTGTGTTCCTTTATTCTGAACAACTTGTCCGACGTGGGATGTTTTTGAAATTGTAAATTCAAATGTCCAGCAATTATGGATAAAATATTTCTAGTATGCTTGTTGGAAATGTTCGATGAAACTTATGATTGCCTCAATGAAAACAATTTGTTCCAAACTGACGTACCTATGAACAACATATTTGTTGCAAATGTTGTTTTGACAAGATCCAAATTTTTTCTCCAGTTGTGTTATCGCTTCGTTATGAACAAAATATTGCCAGAAGTAGACGTTTTGTCGGAAATGTTCAGCATCGAGAGACGAAAAAAAAACGTGCCTATTGCTCGTTACAGTTGCGCCAAAATTCACCATCCAGCCGCAGAACCCAACAGAGGCGATCGAGGGTTACCCGGTAATGCTGCACTGTGCGGCCGAGGGTGATCCTAAACCGACCATTCAATGGGACAGGGACTCACGGATGAACAATCTGAATAATTCTCGCTTTGAGGTGCTTGGCAACGGGAGTCTGTACATAAAGGAAGTGTACATGAGCGACGAAGGAAAATACGGATGCACAGCAGGTAACAGCGGAGGCTTGAAGAGGGAAGAGGTTCAGTTGAATGTGAGAGGTAAGTGGTTTTTCCCGCTTTGTTCTCTTACGCCAGTATTCAGCTTGTAATCTCCGAGAGATTACGAAGACGAAACGCGATCTGCTTGCAGCCGGTGACACGTACAGATTCGACGTGGACTTGGAAGTGGGCGACGACGGGTCGATGATGACCAAGACGATCACGATCACTCTGAGCGCGGCCGCGGCGTACATGGTGCTGGTGGTGGGTCTGATGCTGTACTGTCGTTACCGGCGTCGTCGTAGGAAGCAGCAATATCTTCAAGAACAAGCGGAAGGTATCTATCTGCTTTGATCGCTGCGCGAAATCGTCGCGAGCGTCCGCGAATAATCCGATTTCAATGGCGCAGAGAAACTGGAGAACGGCGAGGTGCAGGAGGAACAGACCGAGCTGAAGGAGACCGGCAACAGCAAGATGAACTCGTCGACCGGCAAGAAAAAGGAGAACCGCGACTCGCACAACAAGAGCGACGGCGCCGACACCGCGCAGAGCCAGAGCAGCAATCAGTCGAAAAAGTCCAAGTCGAATTACGACAAGATAGCAGTGTCGCGTAGCAACCTGAAGGAGCTGAAACCACTGGGTCGCGGCGAGTTCGGCGAGGTCTATTCGACCAAGTATCAGGTGGACGACGGCGAGAAAGAGACGTTGGTCATGGTGAAGAGTCTGATCAACACTAAGGACGAGACGGCTCTGCAGGAGTTCAAGCGCCATCTGGATCTTCTGCACAAGCTGAACCACGAGAACGTGGTGAAGCTGATCGGGCTGTGCCGCGAGGAAGAACCGGACTACATGATCCTCGAGTACACCGACTGGGGCGATCTGAAGCAATTCCTGATCGCCTCGCGGAAGGACAACAACTCGAGCCCGACCCACGAGTCGAAGCCGCCGCGAGCGCCGCAGCTCTCGGTCGCGCAGATCCTCTCGCTGTCGAATCAGGCGGCGAAAGGCTTGAAGCATCTCGCCGACAGTCGCCTCGTTCACAAGGACATCGCCGCCCGGAACTGTCTGATCGCCAGCAACCTCACCATCAAGATCTCGCTGCCGTGCATGACCAAAGAGCCGTATCAACAGGAGTACGCGAAACATCGGAACCAGGTGATCCCGCTCAGATGGCTGCCGTACGAGGCGGTCTACGAGGACGAATACTCGACCAAGAGCGACGTCTACTCGTTCTCGTGTCTCGTCTGGGAGATGTTCCACCAGGGTGAACTGCCGTTCAACAAGATGAACGACGACTCCGTGTTGGCCGCGCTGAAGGCTCAGACGCTCGCGTGGAAGCCGCACAAAGCCGCGCCGCCTGCCCTGCAGGAGCTCCAGGCTCAGTGCTGGGCCAACGACCCGCGGGAGAGACCGACTTTCGACGAGGTGGTCTCGAAAATAGGTGAAATTGTGGTCGACAGTTGTCTATAGATTGATCGACAACGCCACGAGGCTATAAAATCGGAGATACCGTGGCAGGAGTAACGATCGCGCGCGACAACTCGCTGCCGTCAATTAGATCGGAGATCCAACGATCAACTAGGGGGGCGAACTCCGCCCGGTGATTACCCGTGTCACGGTATATTCTGTCGCGTCCATTAGGTCGATAAGGATATAATTTATTTCTGACAGAAGGATCCGCTCCAATGACTCCGCTAACGTCGGATTTATCTAAGGATTTTACGTACGAATCCAGTACACGCTACCATATTATACGACTAAACGCAATATTTAGTATTCAATATCAGTGTAACGATATAGGTATTATCGATCACCGCACATCGAATATTCGTAAGATACGCTAGATCGTCGTCGCGGCGAAAGTCGCCGGGGCTCTGCAGTGCGAGCGCATCGTTAAGAAAGTATCACGACCATATCAACCATTGTACGAACGACGATTTTTATATCGCGCCTAATTCACCGTCTACGGCTTAAGGATTATTTATAGCTGACACTTGCGTTTCACGCGTACATATATATATATATATATATTATATATATATATATATAGAATATATGCGTATACAGAGTGAACGCAGACGAGAACAGTTACACGTGCGTGTATCGCACACGTGTGACTTGAATCGCGCACGGATCGTTTCGTATACGCGCGAGATGATAAGAAAAAAAGGAGAGAGATAGAAGAGGGAGGGAGAGAGGGAGAAAGAGATAGAAAATCAGCGATTGCTTGATGTCGACTCGAGGAAGATAAAGCAAACGGCCTTGTACATACCGTGGGTGTAAGCGTAAGTTCGTTAAGTACAATCGCGAGATTCGAGTTTTCATTTCTCACGCACGCATACTTCCGAGGGATCGCCGACGCCATCGTTCTCATTGTTTCTCGCTTTTTTTTTTTTGCGGGGGAGAAAGTTCTTTTGCTTGCGTAAAGGCTTTTACGGTCACGTGGAAATTCCACGTCTTTGGAGTTCGTTTCTACGTTTGAGGGAAAAGTAGGTTAATCCATTAAGAACTGAGGCGATAATTTTGTCGCAACGTTATAAATACTTTAGTTTCTTGCGATTTCAGAAAATGATAGAATATCAAAGTGGAAGACGCAATTTAACGATGAAGTTTAATATTAATTCTTTTCATTCTGTTTATTCTTTTTCTCTAATGTTCGACAAATTATTTTATTATATTTACTATATTCTCACTGATATTAAACAAAGATGTACTATATTAACACTTTAGATTGAAATTTTAAAATGCAACGCTAAAATGTGGAATCGGACAATGTAAAGTGATCAAGAGGAATTGCGAATAATACACCGGGTTGGTTCTCACAATCACGAAAATCCGTACAACGAAGCCGTTTCGTTTTCACTTTTCGCCAAAACATTTCATTCATTTCGTTCTCGTTCTTTCGAAGCTCGTACTCGTCGCGTTCACCGAACGAGAAACGAACGACTCGAAGGGTACAAAAAGAACCGCGAACAAGTTTTTAGCCGTACAGGATAAGAGAGGGATCACTGGTCATGGTTGCAATTTCAGGATGAATATTTGATACGATCGCGTTAAGTATGCCACCTACACGACGGCTGTCGTCGTTGGCTCGTGCAAAAGAACCGCGTATACACGTTGACAGAGCTATTGACTGTCGCAGTCGAAACATCATCGGACCCGGAGGAGCCACAATAGTAACAGTCTCTCCGGTTGCTCGTTATCGAGTTTTTCTTCCGAGATATATCGCGTGTCAAACGATGCTTGCTGAAATGCGAGAGAGTGAAGGGCGAGGGGAAGAGGGAGGGGGAGCGGAGGGAAGAGGGAAGGCGGCTCGATCAGTATTCAAAGTAATTCCTCGGCTCTGCATACGTATACGCAACGTAAAATATATAATGTATCATATACGCATCTAGATGTACGAGACAGTAAGATAAACACTGCCAATGAGTAATCTCTGTAACGTTAAACGTTCTCATAATCATAGAGGATACGACCATTCCCTAATTTTAATGCACCCCTCGTCGCAACGAAGGTATCGCGCGGGAAGGGCAAACCTACTCCGCGTGCCTACGCAAAACCAACGCAATTTGCGAGCGTGTTTCGAGCGGTTGTCGTCGATCAACACGACATATGTGCCGCATATTCGGTCGATGGATCTCGCGCGAGACGAGATCCCATGCGAATTCCTCGGACTTTGCCCGATCGCTGCGATCTACGGTTTCGAGAATTAAATAAAAAAGTGGTTAACGCCGGAGCGATTGAGGCAATATTTCTTTTATTTTATATCTTTGATAATTATTATACACTCGTAGAGGGAAAGAAAAGAAAAACGTTCAATATATCGTTCACAAACGAACGCAGGATTAAAGAATGTAGAAACTTGGTGGAAAATTATTCGATCACTGGATTGCGAATTATCATGTAAATGTCAATCTTCAGACATCTATTATAAATTTTACAATTAGACATGTTTATATTTCTTTTATTTCAACATCAGTCGGTGAATTAAATACCTCCGCAAAGAAAGAAATTTAAAGATTTAGTTTTTGAATGCTGAAAGAATTTAATTGAGAACTGCGAAGAAATCTGTAATGGAGAACATGAGCGACAAACGTCATTCCGTGCGATCACTCCACTTGATAGAAGGTAATTTTGAACACTTTAAAACCTCTTACAGACGCATAGAAATTCGCAGTCTATAGATCGTTTCGTAAAAGAACAAGATCTCTTTGATATCGGTGCTCCAGAGAAATCGATGTCGATCGATTGGTATCGAACGACAGCGTCCGCAAACGCGCTCGCAAGAATCCGGCCTGAAGAATTCTCAAATGCTTCCTAAATGTTCGCAGTATACGCCAAGAAATATTCTTGTAATATAATAAAGTACGTTAGGAACATACCTTGCAGCAACTTGGCTGGCGGTTCGTAATCGTTGCAAGGCCAATTAGTCGAGTTTGTCTCACGGATCTAACTATGCTCATATCAATTCGCTGACCGAATTTTCCCCGGGGCCTGCGATCACGTCGACTTGTCTCTCGCCGAATTCAATATCGAAATCGAAGATTCGCGTTTGACGATCCGTTGTCAATTTCGCTTTGCCAATTCTTCCCAATAAGATCGTTCGAGCTCGAACCGAAAATACGCTTGGACGCGTGATTTTCGAGCGATTTTTGCGGCAAGTCGAAGACAGGTCAGTCGATGCACCGAATACGAAAAGAAACGCTGCGCCGGTGATTTTTAAACGAGAGCGACCTATTTACGTCTAATGTCTAGTCATACACGATGAGAGAGAGAGAGAGAGAGAGAGAGAGAGAAGTGTTAGCGAGCAGCGAAACTCAAGATCCGATTTTTACACGACGTTTCATATCCCTAGGCGTTTTGTAATCGATTTCTTTTTTACAATATTTTGTAAATATTTGTACTTTTTTATCTACATCGTACTTTATGAATCTTTGAAATAGTATATGCTACGAATTAAATAAAAGTGGACAAAAAAAAAAAAAAAAAGAAAAGGAAAGAAAAAAAATGGAAATGCAACGCGTTGATTTATTTCATTTCCTGCTGCATGTCTTGTAGAATCTGAAGAACTTTAACAACAAATGATCCTGAATGAAAACAACGGTACAGCGACAATTGTAGGAAATCAAGAACTACTGTGTTTCGATAAATGATAATTCTATGATGTATTGTATAGCATCATTGATTAAAGATAGAATAGACCGGAAATGGGACTTCGTGTCTCACAGTCTAAAATACCGACCAGGGACGAACAATAATTTTTCAGCGCACTCTACGTTTAAGCACAAACGAGGTATACGAATCAGGTTTTGCACCGCAGCACTACTAGTGATGAGAATTAAAATAAAAAAACATGGACAATGTTGCCAGATCTGTTTCGAGAATTATTTGAATTGAACGTAGTGGTACTTCATCAATGGAGAAATATAACGATTTAAAATAGAGACTTATGAAAATTGGGATGAAAAATTTGGCACATATATTCGACTATTCGACTACAACATCCATTTAGAAGTATTAGAAAAAAATTATGATATTTTTATGAGTAATATAATTAAATACAATGTTTATTTGCAAATATGTAAATTCACAGCCTGAATGAATTACCTTTATTCCACAAACTCGATTTTTATGAAAGATTGGACTTATTAAAAAAAATATTTCTACAAATATTGTTCGAAATAAAGAAGCACATTGCGTGTTGTAAATTATTTCTTGAAAATCATCCGTTTTGAAATTTCGAAGTCGAATTTACTTTCGTAAACGATACCATGCGTATATTTTCTTTTTTATAGTACGATGTTACTTGTTACGATGAATTCACTGAGTTTTTCAACGACCCAAATCATTGTAAACTGTTAATAAAAATGATATAAAGCAATCTAATGATATATTATATATTAAGATTTTATGAGTTTTAAAACATTCCTCATTCGTATTTTCCTCCATTCTGATTGCCGGTGAACTTGTGCATTAACCACTCTTTTACTGATTTCGACGATCCCTAACTATCATTTAGAAATCGATACTTCGAACGAATTAAAAGGACATAGAAGAGAAATTCCAAATTTCCTGACGAAAGCGTTAGGTGCCAAAACCTAAAAGTCTCATATGGCTGTCACATTTCTGTTACTGTTCTGTCCATTGACTTGACGAAATGGTTGAACTAGCAAACTAGGCGAGTTAGAGGATTTTTCGTACGTTTTCCAATCTGCCTGAGTTCAACCGATCTCGTCTGTGGGATATCGTTACATCTATATCGAAAATTATTGACTTAAACGCGTTCTTATTTGCTTATTAGCCTATTCTTAAAAAACGACAAACTTAGTTTTTGACTGTAATATAATTATTTTCTACATAAATTAGTATTATATGTCACAAACTTATAAATTAGCATTTAGTATGTCAACAGAATTATGGGTTAAAATTTACCGTGCAAACGTAGTTTCACTTTGTAAAAAATATAGAAATTACAGTATTTGTTGTTGCCTTAAATTAATGGGAGTTTTAAAATAAAATTATAATTGTAAAATTTTAACCAAATAAAACCTAAAAATTGTAAAATTATTGATTACTGTAATAGAAAAAGTGTTTTTGGAAGTATTTGACAAAGACTAACACGTGTTGTGCATCACTGACTTTATCTGAAGTTTGAGCAGCGAAAAAGGTCATTATAAGTTGAACCTTCATCGTGTGCACATCGATCAAACTTTCGAAGTAAATTTTTAAATAATATTTCTGAACATTCTAATTGTTTAAACATCATCTAATATTTTTAATAATTTATTTGTAATAATTAAACAATAAATTATCTTCTATAACATTTAGTAACAAGTACTATTTAAAAGTTTTAGTTAATCATTCGTAGCGATCGAATCACTAATACATTTCTACGAAATTTTAGTCAACTGTTTAGTCCATAATTAAAAAAAAATTGATCAGTTCAACTTTTTATTAACCGATGAAAAGTAATTTTCTAATTCTTGAAATCGTTCTTACACTTTTATTCATTTCAATAAAAATCTCGTACAAGATAATCTCGTTTAAAATCTGAATAGAATTTTTTGAGATCGATCTTTTCTCTCGCGGTTTTTTTTTTTTGCGATTAATCAACGACAATTATATCGTTGAGCATCGAAGGATGGCATCGAAGGATTAAATTGGCTTTTTGGGTGAAATTGATGTTGACACGGAAGAAAGAAACAACGCAGTTATTACCTAATCAAATTTATTTTTACTTAATATTTCGTGGTACAGTCTATGTCTATTACGATATATAAAATAACGTAGTCGTCAAATGTAAATGGGTGAAACGAAAGAACGTTCGTAACGCCGACTGAACAAGCGCCCGGAAAAGAAAAGAAAAATCGAGTCAGAGGCAGTCGTACTGTGATTATTCAATACTTTATGTATATTTATATTTATATATTTATATATATATTTCGTATATGTATAGGAAATCAACGTGTATACGAAGAGAAAACCGATAAACGCAGTTTTGACGCGAAGAGTATGTTTAGTAATATTTATATATTTATATATAAAGTCTAATGAATTACTTAATCCGTTACTTAGTACTTAATTCATTAATATAGTAGCAGCCTCACTCTCTAAATAGTACTAAATATAATAATGGTATAATGCAGTAATTATCGTTAATATAGATTATTAACATTATAAATAATCATCGTCAGAATCGTATAATAAACAATAGTACAAGGTGTTTTTTGTGATTTTAGTGGTATTTTTTTTTTTTGTTTCTTTTAAATGTTATCATATAGTAATAATCACAATAGCGTATTCTGAAAAATAGATCAGGGTCCCGTGGGCAGAGAGCGGAGTACCTCGTTATAACCAAGCTACCGATTTCCTTTCCTCAGAAATCCGATTTGTCTCGAGAGAGAGACTCGTCGAAAGCTTTCGTCGACGATTCGAGCCATATTCCCTTCCTCGTTCGCGATCGATTCGCGAACAGTAGTATACGAACGCGTCGCGGACACTATCGTGACGACATCGTTCGATTCCCGAAAAAAACGATCGCCATGCATACAATTCTCGAATATCGATCCTCATTACACCTAGGATGCTTGTGCATTTGTAGAAAATTTCAAAGCTCGACACTGCAAACAATATTATACCAAATTCAGTTCAATAATGCATTCAGTGATACAATCGAGTCTATTCTTTTAATTACATTCGCGCAAAATTCACGTTGAACCATGGATTAGATTCACTGTTCGATTCGAAAATTTCGTTCCCACGTTTCGTTCCTACCAGTTGTTGCTTTCGAGCGTCGACCGACTCCGCGAGCAATCTTCTCAAACCACGACTGCAAAAGAAGGAATCGTATCTGACTCGTCGAAGACACGACGGACAAATCGGGGACCGATCGACGACGCGAGGAAGGAATACGTATCGATCGCCGCGCGATATCTTCGCCACGATTAATCTAGATAGATAGTCGTTGTCACGAATGTAATTCTCCTCCCGTTCGATCGAAAATTGTCGCTCGATTTTTCAGAAAGAAAGACGAATAAAGTGATTGAGAACGAAAGACGTGATAGAAAGAGTGAAAGAAAAAGAAACAACAAAAAAGAAGAAAAAAAAGAAACAAAAGGAACACTCGCGTTCGCGTATTTCCGCCACGTGGTCGGGCCACGCGCACTCGTCATCCGATTCCCGATTCAACTCGTTCCACCCGTCCACGCGCTCTTTCTTTCAACAATACGATTCTCTTCTTTCGTCTCTCCCAAACCCTCTCTGTCCGCCCTTCGCGTGTTTTCGCTTTTTAATTCGCGTCTCTGCCGCTCTGCCTAGGGAACCCACTATAACAGGGCACTATGAACAGCAGTCTGCTGGCTAAGTGACTTTCCGAATCTGCAATCGCTCCTCTTCATTTTCTCCCCCTGGCTCGCCAATCCTCTCACTCTCTCACTCTCTCACACTTGCTCTCTCTCTCTCTCTCTCTCTCTTCATCCTTGCTTTCTCTCCGTCACAATGCGCCTCTGTCGTTTTTTCTCTCGCTCCTTCGCACTCCTCTTGCTCGATCTTCCGCCTCGGCTCGCCCTTCGCACTCTCCTCCCCTTGTTCTTCGTTCTTTTCGTTTCTTTTCTTTTCTTTCCGCGTTTGGCCAACTCCCATCACTCGTCCGAGAGGATTCGCCGTCGCCGCAGCTACGCTTTCTCGCGAGCTTCCTCCGGCTCGTGAATGCCTCGCCTCCTCTTTTCTCTTAATAGCGAACTATGTCAGGCATAACAGACGCAATAGACGGTAATGGAAACGAATCCTCCCCTTTCCCTCCCACCCCCTTTACCCTTTGCGCGTTTTCTCGTCTTTATCCTTCTTTCCGCCAGTCTCTCGCGAGACTTTTCGTTTCCAAGAAAGCGAGTCAGCGGCGGACGACCCGTACTCGATGTACTCGTACGGCGCTGACTCGCTTTCTTGGAAACGAAAATGGCGCGTACTCGCGAAACGTCCCACGATATCCGTTGTTATCGATCGCGTCGTCGCGTTGCCGCACAACGACGAGGCTAAGGTCAACGACATCATCGATAACATCTCATTCACGCGGCGTCCGTCTTATTCTTAATTGGTTAATCAGTTTCTTCATCAATGTTCGTCGTCGTTCATCGTTGAAGGAAGAATCGCTAGGGCGAGCCGAGTCGTCTCTTCTCTCGGACACTCATCGCGCTCGGAATCCACAAAAGCACTCGTTGCCAGCATGCTTCTCCTATGTTCAGCATTCACACTACGTGTCAGCCGATAGTAAATCACTACTGTACCTTTTTTCGCGTTATGATATTTGTTTACTTTACTTTTTTTAAGTTTATTTTTTTTTCATTTTTCATTTTTGTTCGTTAATATTAGACGTGCCGTGTCTCTACCGTCAGCCTACTGCGAAAAAGACTACTTATCGCTCTTTTTTTTTTCTCCGTTCCTCTCTTCCTTTCTTTCTCTCGGTCTCTCTCTCTCTCTCTCTCTCTCTCTCTTTCTCAGTCTCGCAATCACTCGTCCAGTCTCTCAGTCTCCGATTCACCCGTTTCATTCTCTCTTCCTCTCGCGCGCGAATCTTTCTTCTTTCCCCTCTTTCATTCACGAGTTCGCTCTCTATAATCCTCAGTACTTCACCGCGTTACATAATCATCTCCTGCGTTTATAAAGAGTATTATATAATATCATTCTCGTATCGTTACAATATAATTATCGGCAATAATATACCTTCGGTATTAATGCAATATCGTTATTATTAGTATTATTAATATTATTATTAATTATTATTCATTCCCCCGGTACTGTACTCTTTTTCCTTTCTCTCTCTCTCTCTCTTTCTTTCTTTCTTTCTTTCCTTTTTTTAAAATCGGTTCCATGAATCGGAACCCAAACCGGGGTAATCGCGTGAACAAATGGAATTTCCCCGCGCCATCGAAATGTTGCGCCGAAAAATTATCACCCCTCTCTCGTGTACATTCTCCACTCACTCTCTCTCACTTTCTTTCTTTCGTTCTCTCTACACGCCATTTCACGCTCAGGACTCACTCACGTTCCCCATTCTCTCCAGCTCTCGCCGATCGGTTATCGAATCGGTCTTCTCACTAATAAATTACATACTGCGAGACACGCGACCGCGCGCGCCACGATCGAGTAAAGGCCCCCCTCCCCGAACGATTTTATTATCCCAATAAAAAGGTCGTGACTCTGGCCTACAAGTGAACCACAATTGAAGACGCGTCGCTTTTTCGAAGAAAAAAAAAAACTTCTCTCGCGGAAGTTTCTGCCTCTCTGGACTGCCTGCGGTTCGTAGTCCGTTTCTCTTCTTTTTTTTTTCCTTTGCAAGTGGTTAAGAAAACTCGAGGGAAAAAGGGGGGGGGTTACAGACTCGAGAGGAGCTTCGAAAACATGCGATGGGAGAACGACTGGAAATCATGCGGAATTCGATTCCGTTGTTAATTGACAGTGGGTGTGCGATTGCACGCAGGTTAGTCGGCAGAAACTTCGCGAGATTGTTGACGAGCGACTGTGATCGCTCGCGGGGCGATCGGTGGTGAAAAACGCGCGGCCGATCGGTCGAAGCGACGCGAGGACAAGAGCGTCGAGATAGAATCTCTTGCAAAACGTTAGTTCTCGAGAAAAATCGGTGTCGAAAGTCATCTTTGTAAAATCTCGACTTCCTTATAAATGTATCTGACGCCCCACACGAATCCTATCTCTGGATTTCGCGTTTCGACTCGAGGATCTTCGCAAAGCGGAGAAAAAAAAAACAAACGAAAACAACGAAGAATCGGCCTCGCGTTTGCCACGCGGGAGATAACTCGAGAAAGACATACGCTCGTGCGTTTTGCGTTTCGAGAGATTCGTACGTTTCGGTGAGAGAGACAGTCCAGAGTCACGTGCCCGCTTTCCTACAATCGCGATTTTATACAACGGCCGGCCGGAAACAGAAACTCGGCCCGTTTCGTCCCCTTTCACCCTGGCCAATCTTTTTCGCTCTTGACCTTGATCTGCGCACGATCTCGCGAACGATTTGTTGAAAAGGGCGAGGCCGCGCCGCGACGACTCGCATCCCTCCGAGGAAACAACGTGCCGCCGTGCGCCCCACCCTCGGCCGAATTCTCTCTCTCTCTCTCTCTCTCTCTATCAGTTACAGTAAAAAATAGCGTAAACGGCACTGTATTAGGAAGAAGCAAAATACGTGTTACGTTCTCGTTAACTTTATCGTTGATAAATACTATAGTGTTTCCGTCTTGCTCGCCCTTTAAAAATCTTCTAGTACTCGCGATCGCGTTTATTACTTTAGTTAACAGTATGATTACTTGGTAAGTTATCGGTAATTATTAATTAGCGTTACATAGCGGTAATTAGTGCTCGTGTGTACCGGTACGCGGGGAAAAAAAAAAGAAAAAAAAAAGAACCGAGAGCCCGTGCTGCGTTTACAATTTCTTTTCTTCTTTTTTTTCTTCCTCTTCCTCTTTTTCTTCGTGAGAGGAGGGTGGGGGGAACTCGGGGGGGGGGGGTACATCTTTGGTGCCGGGCTCTCGTTCTCACACATTCTCTTTTTGTCTCTCTCTCACGCTGCCTTCGCGCTCTTCTCACACACATTCACTTTCTCTCTCTCTCTCTCTCTCTTCCTTTCTCTCTGGACAAACGGAAGAATAGAAACGAAACGAAGAAGGATCCTTGTATATGCACAGATTATGTATACGTATGTGTGTATGTGTGCGTGCGCGCGTGTGTGTGTTGTTGCGTGTGTACTCGTTTTCTTCTGGCTCTCTCGGCGCTCTTTCGCTCGCACTCTCCAAAGTCCTCACTCGCTCGCTAGCTCGCTTCCGACGCTTGTCCGTCGATCTCTCGCACTCCCTCGTTTGTTTCTCACTTAATTACAAAGCGCGAGAGAGGGGCACGCGGGGCCACTTCGCGGTGAGCGATCGACGAACGATCGGCGAAACGGTCCCGCGGACCCATTCTCCTCTGCTAATGGCTCAACGCTAGTAGTTAAATTTTCATAACGTTAGGTACTAATGTATTTCATCATTTCTCATTCCTCCGGCTCCTACACGCCCTACCGCGAATCTCCCACCGAGCCACTTGCGACACTTCGTGTAACATCGCCCTATCATGTAAAACTATGACGTCTAAAATGTTTCGAATTAACGCTAGATCCTCGATATAGTAATCAGATCGGATAAATTAATAGTCGTTAATAACCGTGTATGTATCCAACTAGGCTAGACTTCGACGGAAAAATATATTTATAAAAAGTTATAATATTAATATACGTTTCAAGCGTTCTATATATATATATTTTATTTATATTTATATTTATTTATATTTATATTTATTTATATTTATATTTATATTTATATATATATATATATATATACCGTTCGCTAATCCTCTACTTATGTCTAAGCTTTCATCGTCAAACCCTTGTGTCTCATACATGCTGCGATCATCTAATCGGAGCGACTCTTCTCTAAACGAGAAGACCCCGTATATGTCTACCTAATATTTCTTTTTCTCCCCTCAATTTATAATCGTAATAGCTGGCTAAACTCTCCCACGATCAAGCACACGCGCATTCTCTCGTCATCTCCTCCCACCATTCCATCTTTATCTTCTTTCTCTCCGTTTCTCTCATTTAGCTTTCATTTCGTCTTCCGCTTCCCCGTTCAAAATATGCGTGTGAAAAAAAGAAAGAAAAGAAAAAAAGAAGGAGAAAAAAAAATAGACGAAAATAGACACGAAAATCCGTCAAGTTGAAAAATTTCGGAAAAAAAGCGTCACCAACGCAAATTTTTCCCCAAAATACCCTTCTGCTTTTTTTTTTTATTAAATCCTCCGCTTCTTTTTCCATTCTTTTCTCGAACGAAGAAACTCGGTCAACTCGACGGCGAAAAGGAAAAAGCAGAAAAATTCGTCCACGCAACAAGCGACATCGCGAATCAAACCTTCCACTTTTGTTTCTTTGGTTTCTTTTTTTCTTTTTTTTCTTCTTTTTCTTTTTTTTTTTTTTTGTATCTTGGATGGAATCCGTTCCTTATTGGCTTAAACAACACGAACGCGCGAGCTCCACTCTTTTTTTTTCTTTTTTCTTTTTTGAACACGTTTAACACGAATCATCTCTGTTAACGTTTTCCCTCCCTATTTTTGTCCCTTTTTTTTTTTTCTTTAACTCTTATTACAAGTATCAACGTTCGATTATAATATCGTTTAAGATTATCATAAAATTCTGATTTCAATTTCTCTCTCTCTCTCTCTCTCTTTCTCTTTCTCTCTTTCTGTCTCTCAATCTCTCACTCACTCTTTCTCTCTTTCTCTTCACCTTCTTTCAATTATATCCCTGCCATTTTTTCCTCTTTATTGTTTCATCACCTGGCTATCCTCCCCCCTCCCCCCGATCACGAAAAAAAGAAAAAATATCCGCGGACGTGAAAACGATCTCCCCCTCGCATCCTTTCGATGCGCTCACGCTCGAGTCCCAAAAGTCGCGCGCGATTTGATCGTTTCACTGTCGAATTCGTGATACATACATATATCTCTGGGTGTCCCCCTCCGATCGCTGGATCATCAAAAACGCCATCGTCGAAAAACTCGTCCGATCCCTTCTTTCGCCGCTCCCCGCAGAAGCGGAGCGAATCACTCGTGAACGATTCGAACGGACGCGCGAAACGTGTAGTAGCGTTTTCTTTTTGTTTTCCTTTCTTTTTGTTTGTTTTTTTTTTTTTTTTTTTTTTTATTACAAAAAAAACGCTCTGGCACCGATTTGGATTTCGTCGTTTCTCAATGAACACATAGCGCACTTGCAACGAAGTGAACGGAGAGGAAGGAATCGTTGCGGACTCGCTTGATCGTTGGTAGAAGAAAGTTCAACAACACGCGTGGCGCGCGCGCGTCGAAGGGGAGAGAGGCGGCGAAAGAAGGGCCGATAAAAGAAAAGAAAAGGAAAAAGAAAAGAGAAAATAAGGAATCGTCCGTCCGGCTCGAGGATGTTCCAGCGCGTTACTTTCAAAAAACGTCGACACTCGGGAGCGTCCGATTCTGTGCGAGGGGCCAGCAATCCCTGAACACTCCTGTTACACTCTTCTTTTTTCTTTTTTTCACCTATATTTTTTCTCTTTCTTTTTCCTTTTTTTTTTCTTTTCTTTGTTATTTTGTGCGTTCCTCTGAACGTTCAATCACCACCGCGAACGACCAACGGTGCCCTATTTAGTTACAAGTAATATCTTTGGTATCGTGCCTGAGTCTTCCATTCGCGAGAAGGATCGTACCAAAAGGGCGTTTAAGTAGAACCTTAATCTGATAAAAACGACGCGAATCTCTCTGTTTAGCGATCGGTATCAAACTTAGAAAAAAAAAGACCGTTCGCTCGCTTCTCCGTGTGAAAACAAGCCGTTAAAAATACGCTACCTACACACCGGAGGTACAATTAGGTATTTCTGCAACGAGTGTGTGTCTCGGGTCGATTAAATTACAATGGCAGCTTCGAAACGCGCGGCTGTCCGCGCTGGTGCGTCTACGCGCGTGCCTACGCACGCGCACGCGATCGTGTGTATTTTATAAGTATACGTGTGTGTGTTAGAATGTATCGTGTACGCAAATCGAGTCTCCTTTTCTTTTTTTTCTTTTTTTTCTTTTTTTTCTCGTCAATCTGTCGTTTCACGCGCAGGATGCTCCGCCGTCCCCTCTGTGCCCTCTTCTTCTCGGATAACGCGTGCAAACGACAGTCTTCTTCACCAGGAACGTGAACGAACCGCACGCGTTCGTGTCGATTCCTTTCTTGTGTGTGTGTGTGTGTGTATACGTGTGTGTGTTTCAAAGAGAGGCAAAGAAGCAGAGGGACAGAGGAGCCAACAGGCTCGTCACCTGCTCGTGAAACGGCGCCAACTTATTATTTCGTGTACGAAACGCTCGGTGAAAATTTGTACTGTCGGCGAAAGAAAACCGTGGCCCGTCGATGTCGATCTAACTGTAGTCTAAGAACGATGAACGGATGAAGGTTGTCCGCCCGGGTTAGGGAATCTTGTCAGTCTTACCGTTTCGAGGAAGGGGGCGGGGGAGGATGTGTTTCGCGGGGGAGTGTGTGAATGCATGTGTGTGTCGGGCGGGCCCTCCGTCTCTCAATCGAAAAACCACCGTCGATCGGTCGCAGCTCGACCGATAAACGGTAATAAGGAAACGCTGTGTGACAAACGTTACAGTCCGTTATCCGTGTGTGTACACTCGGGTAAAGTGTAATCGTGTGCGTGTCGAACGGGAACGAAGCAAACGACATAGAAAGGAAAAGAAAGAACGCGAAAGCGGCGGTGACACTCTCGCTCGATTGTTCACAGAATCAGGATGACAGTGAAGCTCCTCTGCTCGGCACACAGTAGACGAGACGAGACGAGACGAGACGAGACGAGAACGCAAAGGAAGAAAGCGGAACGAACGTAACGAACGTGAGAAACCCCCTCTCGTGTCAAAAATCGATGGAAAATCGTGTAATTTTCCACGGAGAAGGCTCGACAAACGAGCTGTTGAAAGCGCAGTGCGGTGAATTCTTGTGAACAAAGGATCGTCGTGTTCGTCGCCGCATCTACCGTTTGAAATTTGTCAAAAAGAGTCTTACACCTCTCTCGACCATCACTCTCACTCTCACTCTCTCTCTCTCTCTCTCTCTCTCTTTCAGTCGTTCTCATTCTGTCACTTTCTTTCTGTCATTCTCTCTGTCTCTTTCTCACTTTTTCTTTCGCTCGATCTCTTTCTTTCGCTCTTTCGCTTTCTCACCTGCGTTTCTTCAATCCCTAGAAAAACATACTCGTCATATAGTATATATCACATACGCGTTACTTCTAAACACACTGAAATAAGAAGCACTTTAAGATAGACGTCTACGTGTACCATCGGGCCCAGATTCTAGGTGGACTGATTTTTCCCGTTTCTCCCGTTCTCCGTATCTGCAGCTCATAGAACTCTTTTGAAACATCTCTCCTCCGTATATGTTACTTTGTTTCCTCTCTTTTGTAATATACGTGTATTCATATTTACATACAAATCCTACGTCTCTTTTGTTCCTTCTCTCCCTCTGCCTCCCTCTGTGTCCCGTTCTCTCGATTTATCTTTTTTAGACACACCTCTTTTACGGACACTAGTGCTCTCTCTCTTTCTTTCTCTCTCTCTACCTCGTTTTTGCTCTCTACGTATTACGTATATGTGCAAGTGGTGAAACGCGCGTTTCCGAAACGTACGACGAAAATTAGGAATCGGCCGTGGGGATCTCTCCATCTCGCCGAACTAGCTGGCGCCTCAGCGGAGCCACCGCTTGATTAACAAACGCGCGTCGTAAAGACGACGTGACGATCTCCGCGATTTTACGAGAAACGATCGAACGTTTTATGGCACGGCGGTGCCCGGTGATCAAAGTCCAACGCACGGTGGATGTGTATGTATATATGTACGCGTACGTATGCGTACGTATCTCTCGTTTTTTTTTTCTCCTGGCGCTGATTACGTGGTCGACGACCGACCGAGATCCACAGAGATCGCCCGCCTCTCGTTTTTTCTCGTCGAGAAGGCTCGTCGGGCGAATGAAAGAAATAACGCGAGCACCGGGGGCCCGGCATTTAGTTCGGACGCACGCGGTAGTATTACGCGAACAATAATGGCACTGTCAATCACTCGCGTTTAAATATTACAACATTAGAAAAATCGCAAGTCGAGTCCGACGATAGTCTCTTTTAATTGACTTCACGAGAAGTAACCTTGAAGCCGTAATACTACGCGCGGTTTGTCGTATCGCGGGATACACGCCACGATCGATAAAACGGCGG